>CM048746.1:588921182-590121182 GCA_026315105.1 Locusta migratoria
CCCACATCCTATTCCTAAAATTCTGCCTAAATCATGGAACCCCTCCTAACGCTCTAACCATAAAAATTCCATTATCTGGAACCCACCTCTCCTACCACAGTGATCGGCACCTTTTCAAATTCCACCAATCATTATCCCTCATGAACCTAGTTCTACAAAAATCACCACTTCATGGCTCATAAATCCCTTAACTACCTCTCTCCCTCCATAAGATAATATTATTGTGTAACCCCAACTACCTACATCCCATCACTCAGATTGAATCCTTTGCTCTCCAGCAACTGGAGGTGCACCCAAACGCCACCTCCATAAGTTGGCCAGCCTGCTGACATATTGCTGCCTTGGAGCTCTATATCCAATCCTTATCCAGCCCACAGTGTTCCTCATCATGAACCCTTCATAGCACTCAGACATTGCTTAGCTGACCTTTCCAACCTACCTCATCCCCCCAAACTCCCTCCACAACATTCAATGCCATAACAACCCGAGAACACTGGTTAACTTGTCCACAAAAAGTCTAAAACGCACTGAAGTTTCCATTTTATCCATTTTACCTTCACCCCTACACTCCAATCATGTTGGTCTCATCAAAGACCTACTCTCCCATTCCAGATCCCTACAATGGAAACGCTACTTTGCCACCAATCCCTCTGACAGTAGCCAACCTAAGCCCAACATTCAACCCTGCCTTTCCCAGTTTGTACCACCATCCAATAGATATCCGCCTGCAGAAGAAAGGAGAGCCATCCACAACCTCAAAACAAATCCCAACATAATCATCCTCCCTGAAGATAAAGGTTCTACCACTGCAATTATGTATCACAGTGACTACCTGGCAGAAGGGCTCCGCAAAGTTTTTGACTCTTCCACGTACAAGTTAACCTAGACCTCATTGCTGTCCATATTGAACCTACCAACAACCAACATTACCTGCACTTCGACAGTTGCCATTCCTTCTAAATCAAAAGATTCCTCTCTTACAGCTTGGCCACCAACGGACGGCGTATCTGCAGTGACAAGAACTCCATTTCTTAATATGCTGAGAGTCTCATAGATACCTTCACAGATAGAAACTACCCAATAGACCTAGTCTGCAAACGGATCTCCCATGCCATATCCCCAAATATCCTAAATCCTTCCTATACCACCAGTACACCAGTATCCATCAGCGAAAAGAACACTCCCATCGTCACCCAGCACTACCCTAGACTTCAACAACTACACTGCACCCTTTACAAGGTTTCGATTTTCTGTCCTCATGTCCTGAAATGAGTGACATCCTGCCAAAGATCCTTCCCACCCCTCCTAAAGTTTTGTTCCATTGCCCTCCCAACCTCCATAACATCCTAGTCCATCCCTATGCCAACCCAAAACCCAGCCCACTACCACAGGGATATGATCCCTGTGGAAGACCCTGCTGCAAGACCTGTCCAATCCACCCACCCAGCACTTCCAGTCATGTCACAGGTGTATCCTACCCTATCAGAGACTTGGCCACCTGTGGAAACAGCCATGTAATTTACCGACGGTGCAGCTACCACTGTGCAGATTTCTATATTGGGATGAATGGCTACTGCCAAATTGTGGCCAAAAACAAGGTGGACCACCAGTGGCACAGCATGCATTGGAGCATATGCTTTATTTCAATGGCTGCTTCATAAATGGGACCATCTGTTACCTTCTTCCCAGCACCAGCTTTTCTGAACTGCACAGATGGGAGTTATCCATACAGTACATTCTCTAATCCCAATGTTATCCAAGCCTCAACTTGCAGTAACTTCCCTATTTTCTACACCCAACAGTTCCTACCTCTCTATCCTAAACCCCAACACTGAACCCTTCCTCTCCCAGTTCATACAGCCGTGCGTGCGTGCACGCACGCACTCCATTCCTAAACTGTGTCTCATTCTTCCCATTCAATACGTACACGCTCTGCAAGGTCATACTGTTTCCATCCAGACCACCGTGACACACTCTTCCTATCCCCCTCCCCTGCCCTGTTTCCACAATGCAGGGTGTGATTCAAAGTGTGGCAGCTGGAGATAATGGTTGTATGACTGTGTTGTGTACCTGTGTGATTGCTGAATGTTCTATTTTCTGAAGAAGGCAATGGCCAATATCTGAAGTGTTGTACTAATGTGACTTTTTTATGTGCCTATTGCAGCTCATCGCCACGTCTTTGCGGTGAGTTGTAAACTGTCCTCATTATTATATTGTTAACTGTCATGCAAATATTTCATTCAATTTTTTTAACTGATTAAGAAGTACTATTTCAAGTAACCTGTAGCCTCATTGTAATCAGATATCTTTGAGTGGGTTTATGTGTCTTCCCTTAATTGTTGTCTGTTTAAAAAATCCTTTTTATGAATGTTGTTACGGGGCTTGTTCTGATTTTTTAAATTTTAGCAAGATGTAATAAATGAATTGTTCTACTAAATGCCTACTTGTTTTTATAAACCTTGCCTGTCCTTCCAGTAACTGTCTTCCTCTATTATAATGTCATAACTGGTATCCACAGTGTGGCTGCGGTTGTAGACATGTTGCCCTCTGGTAAACTAACTACTATTTAGTATCTCCTCCCTTGTTAATTTTCTATTGGTTGTACTGGCACTGTTGTTCTGTGCATGTGTTGTGGGTAACTTATTAACAAGATGGAACCACAGCAATGCTCTGTTGTGGAGCACCTTCATAAGGCATTTCTGATATACAAGGCAGGGGGAAGCCAACTGAGGGGAGCATTGCTAAGTTGATTGTATGGTTGTGGGCAGCTTTGGACCAGCCCATCATCGTCTCACAGGAAACTATTAGTGAGGTAGTGGCAGCCACTAAATCACTAAGCAAGACTGGAGAGAACCTCGAGGACACCCTTTCCTTCCTAGAAGGTAGCCATCCGACAACTAAACAGGTAGATAGGGTTTGGGCACACTTAGTTCATTTATTAAACCATTTTTGGGATTTGAAAATCCTAGAGCTGGATGGTACTGCTAAGAATACTGAAGAGAGATTGATTCAGTGGGCTAATAGGCTACAAGTTAGGGCTGTGTTGTTGGGGCACGACAAAGAACAGGCAGCAGGGAAATGTAGACTGTGCACCTTGGGCAGTCTGATAGTGAATTGGTATGTCAGGGACTATAGGTTTTCGTCCATTATCAAGTAGCTATGCTAAGCTTACAAACCCTATTGCATACCCGCTCAGGGATGTTACTGAATTAACTATTTATAACCTTGATCAAAGAATTCTTGTGGTTACTAGCCCAGTTTGCGCAGAATGCTGTTGCATTTCGAGTCCCACATTCCATGTTTTTCTTATACCTTTTAGCTAGAGGAGAAAAAAACAAATGTTCGTAAATCTAAGGGACCTAACTACATTGTTCATCAGTCCCAAGGCTTACAAACTACTTATACTAAGGACAACACGAACACCCATGCCCAAGGAGGACTCAAATCCCTGATGATGAACAGCGACCTGTAATGCAGAAAGGTGCCTTAGTGTAGACAGCTTTTCTGCTGCGGCTAGAGAAGAGTTGAGGTCCTTGCTTGCTCAGGCCAGTGGACAAGAATATTCCATACACCACTTGGGTAAGTTGTCATTGACATATATTTGGTGTGTCCATAAAGCACACAAGTTTTTACACCAATGCTCAGATTTTTTTTAAAACAGCATCCTTTGCATTAGATATGACAATGCCCAAGGAGAAATTGACTTCTGGCATCCTAGTAGGAATGCGACCAATACATTGATCACACTTGGGTTCTTTCAATTGGCCATCTAATTGAGAGGAACTTCTGAACATAGTATCTTTTGATGAAGCTTTAACTTTTGCCAATAATCAGTGTGGTCATTTGGAATGTTATACCCTAGGTACTTCATGGCATCCCGCGAGAAGTGCAAGACTCCCCCAGGAAAAGGGAGTTATGGACTTGTTAAGACATGGTGCTCCTGATCATCTTGTGTGACACTGCTCTCTGTTGCTGGGACCTTGTCCAAATAAGTGATGCTAGAATAAGGACCAGACCCAAATCCAATTGCATAACGCATGCCGGTGTGTGTAGGTGGACAGTGGGGGGTCTTGCTCTCCATTACCTTACATTAGTTCCATTTTAGGTTTGAAAGCCTATTTGTGGTCTTCTGGATTTGGGTGGTTCCTTCTGACCATTAATGGACCTTTATTGTTTCTCGGAGTTTGCTCTTGCTGCTAACCTAAAGCCAGTGTCTCATCCTTCACGTAAATATAGTTTGGTCAATGGCCAGTAGTTGCCTCCGCAGGATATGTCTTGCGGTAATCTTATCTGTCAGAGAATTTTCATGGTCACTGAACTTCACCTTGGTTAAAGGTTTGCCTATTACCCTAATTTTGGGGTGTGATTTCATTCATAAGGCTGGGCTTGTGTTATTTTTTCTGGGCATTCATTTTTCTTCAAGATTGTTTCCACTCAGAAATTTGGGTTGTGTGTTCTGAGGGTAGTGTTAATAATTTACTTGCTAGCAGCATAGGCAAAATTGATGTTGCTCATCTTTCTTCTGTTCGAGCTGCACAGTTAACCGCTATGCTTGAAAAGTTTCCTGATGTGCTTTCTGATAGGTTAGGTGTCACCAGTGTGCTGCAGGACAATATTCGCCTCAGTGATGATATTCTGGTCAGTCAACCCAATTACTGCCTTGTTCCACCTAAGAAGAAAATTCTTCGTACTAACCTGTCTACGATGCTCGAACAAAGAGTTAGTATTACATATACCTTGTCCTAAGTCTCACCTATATTTTTGGTTCCAAAATATCAGGGTGGGGATTTTTGCTCCATTGTTAACTATCACCACCTCAATAAAAAGGTAATGTTGGAGTTGTCCCTTTGCCTCATCTTCACAATTCCATTACTTGGTTCACAGGAGCTAATTGGATGTAGATTTCAAAAGAATTTTTTTTCTTTTTTCTTTCCAAGAGTTCTTACACTGCATGCAGACCCTTAAAACTGTGGATCTTTAAGTGTTTATAAGTTACTCTTTTCGTCAGCCCATAGCCATACCAAAAATGGAATTGATAAGACATGTCACAATATAGTGCAAGACTCGGATTAAAATGACAAGACTTGCATGCAACAATGTTATACTTGAGTACAGTAGTGCTGTAATGGCAAACCGCAGTTGTTGTTAAGTTGGTGTTCATGGTGCTTAGTAAGCACAATAAAAACAAATTGTAATGTTTACCTATTTGCTGTGATAATTTGCAAATTAAAAAATCCTTGATTACACTTTCTTTATATACTGCTAACTTGCCTCATGCTTTTGGGTCATCTTCAGAACAATAGATCTGTGTCTGCTGATGTGCATAAATCAAACTATGAAGTCAAAATATTCAAGCCCTAAGACTAAGCTTTGTGTACATATCATTCTGAAGATGCCTCAAAAAGGCAAAACACATTAGCAGCAAAAAGAGAAAGTAAAATCAAGACTTCTTTATTAAATAAATAAAGAAAAATGGTTCATAGGGTATGGTTGTCCATTAAAAAGAAATTTATTGATGTCTCCTATTTCATATCGCTGTTGGTCCTTAAAAGTTCTTTAGGTCCCTTGTTTTTAACAAGTTGTTCCCTTATGTCCCTATATATTTTTAGATTTCTGCTAAAAACACTGAGCTTGGTTTTCTCATTCTATTTAGTGATAGGTGCTGTGATATTGTAATAGGGAAAAACAATAATTAGTTGAAGGGCAGGCAAGGTTTATGGAAACAAGTTGCTATTAAGAAGAAGAATTAATTTTTTACACTCCAATAAAATTAAAATAATCAAAACAAGCCCCCTTAATAACGTTTATAACGAAGACCTTTTAAACAGACAACCATTAAGAAAAGGGGCAATAAATCCATTCATAGATATCTGATTATAATGAGGCTGCGGGTTACTTGAAATCTGAAGAAGTACTTCTTGATCAATTAAAAAAAAAAAAACAATGATTATTTACATGACAGTTAAGAGTACAGAAAACTTGCAAATATTGCTGACTGCCTTATAGGGAGTGACTAAAACAATAAATTTTCAGAAGAGTATTAACTAGGTTAAATATGATAAGGAGTATTCCTTTTGTTATCACAGTTACATGGAGTTACAGTGCTGAGAACCCAATGTAGGGCAATTTCCAACTATTTTAAAGTTCAGGAGTGGATTTAGAACATTACAACTACCCAGTTACAAATGCAGATACACCCGATTAAAGTAAGAGTCATAAAATGAGTTCAATGACAAAATATATCAACAGTTTTTGCACAATGAAGAAGGTCAAAAATCTTTTACAAATATTACCTTTTATCAATACATTATTATGCCACAATTAAGGAACAGATTCAAAGAACACACAAATCTTCAAAAATACTGATGCAATAAAATGACTACATGAAGGTTGTACAGTGATGCTCTTGGTAGATAAATAAGTGAAAAAGGTAATTAAGTAGAGCATATGCCTAAAGGCAAAATGCCACTGTGGCGAGACACCTCGCTTAAAGTGAAAATACAAACAGCCACCTAGGAACTAGTCGGGTTACAGGGAGTGTGGTGGAGCTAGCATCCTTTTTGGGCACACTTAAGTTATGCCACACCACATCCTCTTTTATGTGGTGAATCAAATTAAAATTCTACTCGCACAGTACATAGTATTAACAATTAGCATGACATTCTATGCACCAGGAAGGAGGGCGTGGAAGGAAAGGGCCCTACCATGCCTCTCATCTGTGGCTTGGGTGGGCAACGAACCAACAGGTGGGTACTGACCAGATAAATGTAGACAAGAAAGGAATCACTTGCACAGAAAGAAAGCAAACACAATGCTCAAGAATAAAGAAAGAAACACAGAACGAGCCACATTGCCAGATTACATCCACTGGCTGGGTAGTATTGGCCGAGGAGAAGAAAACACACTACCTACATATACACCTGCGGAAATGGTGGGTAACTGACACACGAGTGGCTCCAAAGTGAAAAAACCACTGGTTACATAGAGTTGAGAATTTGAAGGTTTCAATTAAATAAAGTGACACCTAAAATGCTGATAAGCGAATCCAGGTTTAGACACCACAACAGGAAATCAATGTTCACAACGATGGCCAAGGTGAACACATCTATCACATCAAATTTGATGGTGAGAGTGCCAGCCCAATAAGCAGGCGAGTCTGGCTACTTTACTTGGTGATAGAATTCCGCCCAGAAATGGCCCGTTGACACAAAACCCATGGACATTGAGATAGGAATGTGTAATCAACACAACACACCCCAGTGGTCCAACACAGTGTCCACACATGTCCCATGCAACCATGACCTCTTCTCTCCTGGGTCAACAGCCAACTGACTCTTCCCTCTTAGACAACGGCCACGTGGCCAACCCAAGATCAGCTAGGGAAAGCCTAGTTTACTGCACTATCTCCAGAGGAAATGAGGAAGGACACATGTCTGGGTGACTGGTAACAGGTGCCAGTGCATAGCAAAAGAGGAGAAAAGGAAATTGAGACAGCACAGCTCGGGGTACCTTCATCTGATGTATCTGGTCCCCACTTCTGCAGCAATTTTCAGCAGTTTCCCACTTTTGTGTATTCTGTCCTACTTCTGACTGGAGGTTTGTAGTTTATATATAGTGTCTGGCTAATACTTTATCATTGTGATCAGTCAGCCATGGTATCCTGTTGTCATCTTTTAGTTAAGTCAACCACTCGCACAAGTTTTTCTTTGTTACCACTCTTCTGTCTTATCATTGTAGCATTCATTGTCACTCTGTACACCTTTTGGTTCCCCCCCCCCCCCCCCCCCCCCGTGTGCTGAGAGTTGTTAAGTTATTTGCTGTGGCATCTTAAGTAGGAACAGGGACTGATTGGTGTCTAGTCCCCTTAAAAATTCTCCAACAACAACAAATATTCTCAGTGGTGACAAGGTAAACACATTTGATTAGGAATACCGATAACAATAACCAGAATCACGGAAGTCAGCATGGTTCTCTCCCCGCTCCCACCCCTCCCCCCTCAAATTTAAAGTAGGGGTCCCTGCGATTAGCTGACATGTGATAGTTGAGTGTTTCACTCACTGGGTCTAACGAGAGCAAACAATGTTTAACCTGGTTAAGGTTTAGCCTATACAGCCCCCCAGAACTGTTTTCCCTTACCAACAAAGCAAGGTCAGCACCTCCCATATTATCTGCCTCAATATTTATCCCTTTACATTAAATTATATTTTACAAAATATCATATATTCATTAGTAAACATAGGCAGTATGCACAGTAGGTACCTTCAAAACAGCAAATATATAAACAAGTCTTCTCCAATGTAATTTTATTATTCAGCATATTCTTTGTAACAATAGGAGTATTAATTATGAATTGTCATTAACGGAAGAAGTAATATCTGGACTTACCTTATTTCAAGTGCAGAAATCGGCATATGACCCAAACCAGCGTATAGTTGAACACGTCCACCTCCGTCAGAGGATAGCCCTTTAGGTATCGTGATTGGCTGGGTTAAAGGCAAAGCTGAGCCAAGGCAGCATCCCATCTTCTGGGAGAGCACTGATGATGAATAATTAACATCAACTTAAATATTATGATTGACACTTTCAGCAAAAGAATCCAGAGGATAATAAGTAGTGGTAGTTACATTCTTTATGGCATTATGAAAGCATAAGGACTTAAAAAGGGCATATCAGTGACAAGTTACTTAGAAGGACCAAAAACACTGAATATGTTGGTAAGGTGGGCCACAGAGGTGCTAGCAATAAAATTATAACCAGGAACTAGTCAAATGAACCTGGAAAAGATGTCAATAACTACTGAGAAATACTGATTCCCCTTACTGGTACGAGGCAAAGGTCCCACATGATCAATATAAACCTTATCCATAGGTTATCTCTCAAGCTTGGAGCTTAGTGATCCGTGCTGATGAGTGCTTTTAGGTTTGGCAGCCTGACATAACTGAAATGAGCCACAAGAGCAGTATCATCAGCATTATTCGAGGGCCAAGTGAGGTGGTATCTAATTTTTTGCAGGGTTTTCCTAAGTGTCCCTGTACCAGAGAATCATGAAAATAACGGTAGACGGGATGTATTAATTCAATCGGTAAAAAAGTTTTAGGTTCCCCAACATAACCAATCTTTTTAAAAAAGGATGCCATTGCTAATCAAATAGTGGTGAAACTGCTTGCCATCCAGTGAGCTGCTCCTAATGGGTCCATGGGTCCCTATATGGGGGGTCTTGTTCCTGCTTCGTATGCAAGTTACCAAACAGCTGGAGAATGTTGCCTAACACGACACAGCTGAGGTGTTGATGTAGAGTTTCCTCCCAAGGTTCTGGCTGATTGTTCTCGTTAAACATTCACCTAAGCACATCAGCAAGTTCATTGTTAGTTATTTTAATCTAATGGACCTTGATCTGAAATATGCTTCACCCACCTGGCAATATTAACGGTTTTACATGGTCTGGCTAAGACCCAAATCAGAGTCTGGTTGTTAGTTTCAAGATCAAAATTATAGTGCTCCAGATGGAAACAGTATTTGTTAAGAGCAAACAACACAGCCAATGCATCACACTCATACATGGAATATTTAAGTTTAGCACCAGTTTACTGCCAGAATGTGTAAGCTAATGGTTGCCTCTGTCCCTCACATTCTTGCAGCAGCACAGAAGAAATACTAGAATTAGAGGTGTCAGTCTGGACCATAACACGTTTCTTGAAGTTGGGCACTCCTAACACAGGAGGATTACCGATGGCAGAATTGATGGTGTTGAATGCTGCCTTTTGGGGTTCCTCCCATATGAAGGTGGCACCGTCAAGATGTGGATTGTTCAACAGAGCATCCAGTTAGGTGACATTGGGCACAAAATTAGCCATGTCAATGAATTTCACAATCTCTTTATTGGTGGGTGGAGGAATTGCCTTAAGGGGTTTAGTACAGGTCCATCAATATGGATACTATGTCCAAATACAAGAGAACCCAAAAATGAAACCTGCTTAAGAGCCAAAGTTATCATAGAAAGCTTAAGAGTAAGTCTTGTTGCCTCCAGCCTCTTAAACACCTCGCCAATATGTTCCTTGAATGACCGACTATAGATAACGAAGTCATTTGAAGACATAGTTTAGCTTCAAATCTCCCAAGATGTTATCTAACAGTCAGGAAAGAATGGCTGCCCCGGTAGCCATGCTGACTGGTAGAAAAAAAAAAGGGTTATGTTTTTACACTCTTATATATATTATAGGAACCTGATAATGGGCCTGGTTGTTTGTTCTTGTTAGACCCAGTGAGTGAAACACTCGACTATCACATGTCAGCTAATCGCAGGGACCCCTACTTTAAATTTGAGGGGGGAGGGGTGGGAGCGGGGGGAGAACCATGCTGACTTCCGTGATTCTGGTTATTGTTATCGGTATTCCTAATCAAATGTGTTTACCTTGTCACCACTGAGAATATTTGTTGTTGTTGGAGAATTTTTAAGGGGACTAGACACCAATCAGTCCCTGTTCCTACTTAAGATGCCACAGCAAATAACTTAACAACTCTCAGCACACGGGGGGGGGGGGGGGGAACCAAAAGGTGTACAGAGTGACAATGAATGCTACAATGATAAGACAGAAGAGTGGTAACAAAGAAAAACTTGTGCGAGTGGTTGACTTAACTAAAAGATGACAACAGGATACCATGGCTGACTGATCACAATGATAAAGTATTAGCCAGACACTATATATAAACTACAAACCTCCAGTCAGAAGTAGGACAGAATACACAAAAGTGGGAAACTGCTGAAAATTGCTGCAGAAGTGGGGACCAGATACATCAGATGAAGGTACCCCGAGCTGTGCTGTCTCAATTTCCTTTTCTCCTCTTTTGCTATGCACTGGCACCTGTTACCAGTCACCCAGACATGTGTCCTTCCTCATTTCCTCTGGAGATAGTGCAGTAAACTAGGCTTTCCCTAGCTGATCTTGGGTTGGCCACGTGGCCGTTGTCTAAGAGGGAAGAGTCAGCTGGCTGTTGACCCAGGAGAGAAGAGGTCATGGTTGCATGGGACATGTGTGGACACTGTGTTGGACCACTGGGGTGTGTTGTGTTGATTACACATTCCTATCTCAATGTCCATGGGTTTTGTGTCAACGGGCCATTTCTGGGCGGAATTCTATCACCAAGTAAAGTAGCCAGACTCGCCTGCTTATTGGGCTGGCACTCTCACCATCAAATTTGATGTGATAGATGTGTTCACCTTGGCCATCGTTGTGAACATTGATTTCCTGTTGTGGTGTCTAAACCTGGATTCGCTTATCAGCATTTTAGGTGTCACTTTATTTAATTGAAACCTTCAAATTCTCAACTCTATGTAACCAGTGGTTTTTTCACTTTGGAGCCACTCGTGTGTCAGTTACCCACCATTTCCGCAGGTGTATATGTAGGTAGTGTGTTTTCTTCTCCTCGGCCAATACTACCCAGCCAGTGGATGTAATCTGGCAATGTGGCTCGTTCTGTGTTTCTTTCTTTATTCTTGAGCATTGTGTTTGCTTTCTTTCTGTGCAAGTGATTCCTTTCTTGTCTACATTTATCTGGTCAGTACCCACCTGTTGGTTCGTTGCCCACCCAAGCCACAGATGAGAGGCATGGTAGGGCCCTTTCCTTCCACGCCCTCCTTCCTGGTGCATAGAATGTCATGCTAATTGTTAATACTATGTACTGTGCGAGTAGAATTTTAATTTGATTCACCACATAAAAGAGGATGTGGTGTGGCATAACTTAAGTGTGCCCAAAAAGGATGCTAGCTCCACCACACTCCCTGTAACCCGACTAGTTCCTAGGTGGCTGTTTGTATTTTCACTTTAAGCGAGGTGTCTCGCCACAGTGGCATTTTGCCTTTAGGCATATGCTCTACTTAATTACCTTTTTCACTTATTTATCTACCAAGAGCATCACTGTACAACCTTCATGTAGTCATTTTATTGCATCAGTATTTTTGAAGATTTGTGTGTTCTTTGAATCTGTTCCTTAATTGTGGCATAATAATGTATTGATAAAAGGTAATATTTGTAAAAGATTTTTGACCTTCTTCATTGTGCAAAAACTGTTGATATATTTTGTCATTGAACTCATTTTATGACTCTTACTTTAATCGGGTGTATCTGCATTTGTAACTGGGTAGTTGTAATGTTCTAAATCCACTCCTGAACTTTAAAATAGTTGGAAATTGCCCTACATTGGGTTCTCAGCACTGTAACTCCATGTAACTGTGATAACAAAAGGAATACTCCTTATCATATTTAACCTAGTTAATACTCTTCTGAAAATTTATTGTTTTAGTCACTCCCTATAAGGCAGTCAGCAATATTTGCAAGTTTTCTGTACTCTTAACTGTCATGTAAATAATCATTGTTTTTTTTTTTTTTTTTTTTTTTTTTTAATTGATCAAGAAGTACTTCTTCAGATTTCAAGTAACCCGCAGCCTCATTATAATCAGATATCTATGAATGGATTTATTGCCCCTTTTCTTAATGGTTGTCTGTTTAAAAGGTCCTCGTTATAAACGTTATTAAGGGGGCTTGTTTTGATTATTTTAATTTTATTGGAGTGTAAAAAATTAATTCTTCTTCTTAATAGCAACTTGTTTCCATAAACCTTGCCTGCCCTTCAACTAATTATTGTTTTTCCCTATTACAATATCACAGCACCTATCACTAAATAGAATGAGAAAACCAAGCTCAGTGTTTTTAGCAGAAATCTAAAAATATATAGGGACATAAGGGAACAACTTGTTAAAAACAAGGGACCTAAAGAACTTTTAAGGACCAACAGCGATATGAAATAGGAGACATCAATAAATTTCTTTTTAATGGACAACCATACCCTATGAACCATTTTTCTTTATTTATTTAATAAAGAAGTCTTGATTTTACTTTCTCTTTTTGCTGCTAATGTGTTTTGCCTTTTTGAGGCATCTTCAGAATGATATGTACACAAAGCTTAGTCTTAGGGCTTGAATATTTTGACTTCATAGTTTGATTTATGCACATCAGCAGACACAGATCTATTGTTCTGAAGATGACCCAAAAGCATGAGGCAAGTTAGCAGTATATAAAGAAAGTGTAATCAAGGATTTTTTAATTTGCAAATTATCACAGCAAATAGGTAAACATTACAATTTGTTTTTATTGTGCTTACTAAGCACCATGAACACCAACTTAACAACAACTGCGGTTTGCCATTACAGCACTACTGTACTCAAGTATAACATTGTTGCATGCAAGTCTTGTCATTTTAATCCGAGTCTTGCACTATATTGTGACATGTCTTATCAATTCCATTTTTGGTATGGCTATGGGCTGACGAAAAGAGTAACTTATAAACACTTAAAGATCCACAGTTTTAAGGGTCTGCATGCAGTGTAAGAACTCTTGGAAAGAAAAAAGAAAAAAATTTGAAATCTACATTACCGTATTCCTCATTAATAAAATATCATAAAACAATGTCAATCTGAAAGTAGTTACTATACCAATTAATTCTCCTAAGTGTATTATCGTGACTTTCACAGCCACAGCTAACAACCTGCCATTCCGACAGCTTTCCAAAGTGCCATAATTCTTTTGATCACATAATGATTTTGTTACAGAAAAGAAATTCAGTGTGGTGCAAATGACATATAAATACAGTGGCCAAGAATAACGTAGTACCACCACCGATCTCAGCAGCTGAACATTTCCAATCGCAGCTGAAATCAGCACATTTCTCAGCACGTCCTGCCTCCGATCGATATTATATTTTGTCGGTAGGAGTAGCAAGTGTCCTCGTTGGCGCTACTGCCAACATTGCAAACAACTTCCATGTGTCATTTCTACCATAAAAGATGAAGAGGAAGTTGCGCAAAAGTTTCTGGCACTGCGTAGCACTGTCTCCGCGTATGTTTCCTCACCCTGTGGCCGACGATGTCCTATCATCACTCCCTGCATTTCCCTTGACAGGCACTTTTGTATGTGCAGGAGCTGATAAGGGACAAAAATGCTAAGGCAAAAATTAAAGCCAGCCGTAACATGAAAGGTGCCTCAGTTAAGCCTTATTGGAATTATTAAAATATAATATAAGTATGTTCCAATTTGGAAAAAAAGGGACTTTAGGGACTAATGGGACCTCTGCTAAATACAATGCATGCTGTGTGAATAAAATGTAAAACACTGTCAACCATATGAAGTGCCTTAACTTACCATTTAAGGGTATAATGACATTTCCTTTGAGTGAAAGTGCTGAACGAAACTTTTAAGTAAATCTTTTATTTCAATTATGTTATCAAACTTTTCATTCCTTGGTGCTCAGTTCTCCCCCAAAATTTAACATCAGTAACTTTATAACCAAACTTTTAAACATTTAGATCAAGGTGTCTTTTTGAACTTCAGTGCTGAAGGAACAGAAGCTTCTCAGTATTAACAGAATCACAATTATTTCCACTTTAATCATAGACAATAAAAATTTTCATAGCAAACTTTAACACTCATTAGTTTCCACTTATATATATGATACAAATATTAAGATGAAAAATTCCTAGCAGGAAAAATTATATATAAAAAATAGACGAAGATTACTCACCAGGCGAAGGAGCACAGATGTAACGGCATCACAAATAAATAAATGAATACACACGCGCGCACGCGCACACAACACACACACATACACACACAGACACACACACACACACACACACACCTTCACAAGTACACCAAGGCAGACATACTGAACTACTTTGCTTTCTACAGTATGTCTGCCTAGGTGTACTTGTGTGTGTGTGTGTGTGTGTGTGTGTGTGTGTGTGTGTGTGTGTGTGTGTGTGTGTGTGTATGTGCGGGTGTGCGCGCGCGCGCATTTGTTTACCCTCCTTTTTTCCCCCCAAGGTAAGTTTTTCCTCTCCTGGGATTGGAATGGCTCCTTACCCCCTTCCTTAAAACCCTCATCATTTCCTTTACCCTCGCCTTCCCTTCTGCCTGAAGAAGCAACTGGGTTGTGAAAGCTTGCATTTGTGTGTGTGTGTGTGTGTGTGTGTGTGTGTGTGTGTGTGTGTGTGTGTTCATTTATTTATTTGTGATGCTATCACACCTGTTCTCCTTCGCCTGGTGAGTAATCTTCGTCTATTCCTAACCACTCTTTCTCCCTTAAATGCCACATTTAAAAAAGAAAAAACCTTGTTGCTATGTACCTTCAGGCAAACAAATTACAATTTAACATATTTTGAAAGACTACTATCAAGGTTGTACACATGACTCTTACTAAACTGAGTACTTAATATTTTTTTTAATAAACAAGAAAGTTAAAACCACTATATTGTGGTGCCTCACCTCTGATGGCTCACATCACAGCCCCTTATCTTGCTGTCCACTTGCAAGATGTCTCCATTGCCAGACAGTATAAGGAATTGCTGTCAAACACCTCTCAGGCTAAACGCAGCCTTGTTCAACAACCAGTGGTGCACAAGGTTACAGGCAGGAACAAAGTGTTTTAAGAATAGGCAGGTAGTTTTATCGACATCAACTTTGATTTGACGTAATCACACCCAAGTAACTACAACTTTATTTACAGACAGGTGAAAGCAGAACCTTGGTATTTATTATATGTTTGCAGTCAGCACAACTGGGCAAACTAAATCCTGTAATTCCCCCAGCCACCAAACAGATGCTTAACTGCAGTAAGCAATGATTAAGACAATTTCAGCTGAAGTTACAACAAATCACAAACACTAGTACACGAATGTAATGCATATATCGTCGAATCACTCCTGAATGAGAAAGCTGCACACCAAATAGCATGAAGACCAGTTTTGGAGGTCGCCTCATATGGTATACTGCAATATGTCTTCAATGGTTCTGAAATGGTTGGTCGGCTGCAAGCCACAATTCTCAATTACAACCATGTTTTTCTTGACCTTGCTCCACACGGCAACATATGCAACCATATTTTGAAGGGCCACAGCTCTCTATCACAGCCATGGGGAAGGGATATCAGAGATATTACTCTCTAATATCGATATCAAAGATGTGTTTTCACTGAGAGCAGATCACCATAGAGGCATCGTCATTGAGAGTTAGAGGAAGGGCAATGGGCTGATTGAAGGACTGTCACAATAGGGCTACAAGGGACAGTCCAGCAGGATGTGAGCCACTAAACAGAGTGCCACAGTGGCAATTTGGCTAGTCCTCTCGATGAAGAAGGTGGCTGTGTGTTAGCCAGGTATGACTAATACACATGGGGCAGAGAACAGCTGAATCCCTGTGAGAGGCCATCAGTAAGAATTTCCATGCGACTGTGGAGACCTTCACCGCATGGTGCTTGTTTGGCAAGTTAAAGTGAGACCTTTCAGAGTGCCAAATCCTGAGGACCGTGGGGTACAGCCCCAACTGGAGATCTCTTTCCTTGTGAGCAATATCCAGGGGTTGTGAGGTGTAGGCCTGCTTTGCCAGCTAATCGAAGTGTTGGTTCCTGAGATGCCTATTGTAATGTAGAAGAAAATATTCACTTATACCTTACGATTCAGTCTTTTAATCTACTACCCGATACCTAATCCTCATGTAACCAACCGATGCCTAATCCTTATGTAACTACCCGATACCAATTTTTCTGTCCTCTGTTCATTCCAGTTTATACCATTATATTTATAGCATGACCTAACATAGTTCAATCATTTGTATTGACAGCATGTCCTATTTCATTAAATATAAGTATAATGCTTGTTAACTTAAAGAATTCAGCAACAGTAACACTGTTTAATTAAAAATCAACAGTCAACAATGTGTAAAGTTCTAGCAATGCAATGAATACCGCATTGTTATAATTAATACTTTTGTCAATTAAGAAAATCACAAAAATTAATTTAAATATATTAATTTTAATATACATATAAGAAAGATCATAAGTGTAACTTTAAATCATCTCTGTATATTTTCATGGTGATGATGATAATTATCTGGATATAAAATCAGAAATGTTTGATGTCAAAATTAGATTATAATAATGGAAAGTCCAGGTTGGAATTAATAATGTAGTAAGAACAGTTTACAACTCACCACAAAGACGTGGCAGCGAGCTGCGATAGGCACATACAAAAGACACACACATACAACACATTCAGCTAGCGGCCATGGCCTTCTTCAGAAAATAGAACACTCACACAATCACACACGCACACAACACAGTCATACAACCATCACCTCTGGCTGCAATTTCGAAGTGCGGCAGCCAGAGGTGATGGTTGTATGGCTGTGTTGTGTGCCTGTGTGAGTGTTCTCACAAGCATCTAGGAGAAATACTGTCATCTTCAAAATACTCCTATTGGTCACTGTCACTTTCATAAGTTGATGAGAAATCTTTATTTACCTTTTGTTTGTGGTGTACTTTGAGAGATTATTTCCAGAGATTTTCCCCATGATCCCGGAGACTGACAAAACCTATGAAATCTTCTCTGATTATGACTTTGCAGCTCTCTTAGATAAATTAATATATTTCAGTTGGTGTCAATTTTCTCCACTTGTTTCAGCAGGTTATTGTGGTGAAATAAGAGTATTTTAGAGTAAATGTGATGTAAACAATGCTCAGTGTACACTTTCAAATTTTCTGTTACCTAGTTGGCTTGTTGCTTATGTGGAGCATTAAGCACACCCTTTTGAGTACACTAAAGATTCCACTAAACCCATGTAATGGGAAAGGTGGTGTATGAATCAATACCAAAGCTCAGAAACTCTTAAGCAGAGGTTTACTATGGCCTCTCAAATTATGTTATTAAATATGTAAGAAATCAAACTGTACGATGATAGGGGGGTTTTTGGGCGCTCCACATCTAGGACTTCAGGGCCCTATCAAATTAAAGAATATAAGAACCAACAAGTGTGAACAGTAAGGAGACAAAGAACAGCGATCTAGCAAGTAACAAGTGCAGCTGAAGTGAAATACATAGGTGAACAGTAGACTTGAAGCTGGTGAAAAGTATCCCTATACCAAAGCTGGAGAAAGAGTTTAAATTACTAAGTTGAAGAACACGAGCGATATAAACACGAGTGATATAAAATTATGAACCAACCACTCTGCAACATACTAAAACCTCCAGCCTAATAGTTTAGGCCAGAGTTGGGACAAATCACAAAATTTTAAAATTTTTCGCACACACGCTTCGTCATTACCTAAAATAGAGGGCAAATCAGCACCAAGATTCGCCGCAACCCTCTGTGTACGATATAAATCACAATCAATTAAAATGTGACAGACAGTATGCTGCACGCTACCTGTATCACACATCAGGGGCTCCCCGCGTCGAAGGAGGAACGCCACGGACGGACAGTGGGCTTCAAGTAGCGCAGCTTATTGTGAGTCACTGAGAGCCAGTCTTCCTCCCACAACTGGAAGGACTGCAGCCGGAACAGGGAAGAAATATCCCACAAGGGAACAGGCCACTGTGTCACATCAGGGGTGCTGCATGCCTCTTTAGCAGCCCGATCTGCATATTCATTACCCCGAATGCCCACATTTCCCGGCACCCAGCAAAATACCACCTCCTTCCCGCGACACTGAAGGAAGACAGTTTGTCATGTATATGCTGCAGCAAGGTCTCAGACGGATACAGCTCATCCAACGACTGCAGTGCGCTCAGAGAATCGGAGCAGAGAAAAAATCATCTGCCCGAGCACGACGAAGCTGCTCTAGTGCCGTCCAGATCACATGGAGCTCTGCAGAGTAAACAGAATAATACTCAAGAAGGTGAATCTTGGCGACACGGTCGGCGAACACAACCGAACATCCGACGGAGTCCCCATGCTTGGAGCCATCAGTGTTCACAACTGCGAAGTCGTGATGCCTACCTAAAACAGTTGAAAACAATGACTAATAAGTAAAATCCGAAGTTTGGTCCTCCCGAAAACCCACCAGTTCTAAAATAACCCTCGGCCTCTGCAGAGTCCAAGGTGGGACCCTGCCCCAACCTCTATGTAAAACATTAAAATCACTCAGTCCCATTTGTAAAAAGAAAGCCTTTGTGTGAATCCCATATGGTCTTGTCTCCTCTTCGTCGATCATCATGTAGATCGGAGGCCTAGCAACAGTGACGTATGCCGATGTAAAAGGGGTGGACAGCGTTTTATATGCCTGGCACACCATGAGTAGCCGTCGCCTTATGTGCAGAGGCGGCTCCGCAGCCTCAGCACAAAGACTAGGTATGGGGCTCGTCCTAAATGCCCCAGTGGCCAGCCGAATCCCGGCATGGTGTACAGCGTCCAACATCTTTATATAGGAAGGGCATGCAGACCCATACACCTTGCACCCATAATCGATACAAGATCGCACAAAGGCTCTGTAAAACCAGAGCAAACAGGTTCTGTCTGCTCCCCAAGAGGTTTAGGTAAGACGCTTTAAAATCGCCAGTGCTTTGATGCACCTTGTCTTCAAGCCCTTCAGGTGGGGCAACCATGTCAGTTTAGAATCGAACGTGAGACCCATAAACCTCACGGTGTCTTTAAAATGCAGGACAGAGCCCTCCATCCGCAATTCAGATAGATTAAAAATAGTACGTGAACGATTAAAAAGCACACACACAGACTTCTCGGTTGAAAACTTAAAACCAGTTGTCCCTGCTCATTCATCCTACCACCAAAAGGTTAATTGCAACTGACGTGTAGTTGTTGCCAGATTGGATGAAGAGCAAAAGACAGAAAAGTCATCCACAAAAAGAGAACACTCCACAGGACGTTTCACGACAGAAGTAATAATATTAATGGCTATTGCAAACAAGGTCACACTTAAAAAACTACTCTGAGGGACTCCGTTCTCCTGCTCAAATCTATCAGAAAGGGCGTCACTGACCCGATATCTAAAATAACGAGGGGAAAGGAAGAACTGAATAAAACAGGAAAGACAACCACGAAAACCCCATACGTGGAGCTGCCGAAGGATAAGATGCCATCAAGTAGTATCATAGGTCTTCTCAAGATAAAAAAATATACCCAAAAGGTGTTGCTGGTGCAGGAAAGCCTGTTGTATAGGCGCCTCAAGGAAGGCCAGGTTATCGAAGGTGGAGCGATATCTCCTGAACCCACAATGAAAGCGGCTGAAGAGCTGTCTGGATTCCAACATCCAGACAAGGCGGCAGTTTATTGTCCGCTCTAAAGTCTTTCCCACGCAGCTGGTGACAGCAACGCTACGATAACTACTTGGGTTTGTGCAGTCTTTCCCTGGTTTTAAAATGGCCTCTCGCCATGAGTCTGGGAACTGGCCTGACACCCAGACAAAATTAAAAGGACTACTTTGTTTTGCTTTGTGTGGTGTCTTAAGATGCTGTAATGAATACTATCGTGAGCTGTGGATGTGTTACGGGCCATGGACAATGCAGAATCCAGCTCCCACATAGAAAAGGGGCAGTTATACTGTTCATCATTGCTGGACCGAAAGTCGAAAATACCCCTCTCAGCAGCCACCCCGTGGCGCAGGAAAGCTGATTTTTTGTTGTTGGGGTTTTTAAAGGGGGCTAAACGGCTAGGTTATCAGTCCCCCGTTCCTGGCTAAGAGAGCGTCTGTTAGTGAGCACGTAAGAATATGCCATATCTAATGCATGAGATGTTTAAGGTGAGAATACATGCGAAGACAACATTTAAAGATAAAAATCACTAAAGCAATGGACCAAAGAGACAATAACACAAAGAGCACAGCAGAAGATTGTGGCTGGCTGATCACAGAGATAATATAGGATGAGCCAGCCCTTCTGCACACACTAAAATGCCAGTCATCCATGGGACTGACAAGATGAAAGTAAAACAGTTTAAAACCGGTAAAATGGCAGGTGCCTGAAATATCAGGTTTAGGGACCCACTATTAAATCACATGATAAAAACCTGCAGAGCGAATAAAATCTAAAACACGTTCGACCATAGCAGCATCGTCTCCTAACATAAAAGAAAGCGCATCTGGTAGATTAAAGGATTGTCGCAATGCAACTAAAAATGGACAGTCCACCAGAATGTGGACCACTGTCAAGGGGGCGCCACAGTCACATCGTGGTGCGTCCTCCCGCCGAAGAAGGTGGCCATGCGTCAGCCATGTGTGGCCGATTCGTAGGCGACAGAGAACAACCGATTCCCTACGAGACGACCGCAGTGAGGACTTCCATGCAGCCGTAGAGAGCTTCACTGCACGAAGCTTGTTGGGTTGAGCGGCGTCAGCCCACTCGGAATCCCACAGGCCAAGGATCCTCCGATGGAACTCCAGTTGGAGATCGCTCTCCGGAAGACCAATAGCCAATGGACCGGAGGAAGTAGCCTGCTTAGCCAGCTGATCCACACGTTCATTTCCAGGAATGCCGATGTGGCCTGGGGTCCAAACAAAGACCACCGAGCAACCAGACCGTACAAGCCTGGAAACAGACTCCTGTATGGATTGCACTAAAGGGTGTTTCGGGAAACATTGGGCGAGGGCTTGCAAGCCACTAAGGGAATCGGAACAGATGACGAGAGACTCCCCAGGGCACCCTCTGAGGTGTTCAAGTGCCCGATAGATGGCAACCAGTTCCGCAGTAAACACGCTACTTCCACAGGGCAGTGAATGCTGCTCGATATGCTCACCATGGACGTATGCATAGCCAGTACAGCCGTCGACCACAGAACCATCCGTGTACACTACTTCGGCGCCACAGAAGGACTCTATAACCGCATGAAACTGGCGACGGAGACTCAGTGGTGCTACAGAGGCTTTCGAGACATGCGCCAAGTCCAGCCGAAGCTGTGGACGTGAAAGTGACCAAGGAGCGATACGGTAAGGCCAGTGAAAAGCAGGAGGGATAGGAAGGAACTCAAGAGACGACAGGACGGAACGAACATGGACCGCAATCGGAAGACCCGACCTCGGCCGTTGTTGTGGAGATGGAAGTGCAGCAGCTGGAAAAAGAAGTCTGCGATTCGGATGGTGCGGTATCGCATGAACATGGGCAGCATAGGAGGCCAACAGCTGCCGCCGCCGAAATCGCAGGGGAAGGACTCCAGCTTCAGCAAGGAGGCTGGCCACTGGACTTGTCCGAAAAGCACCTGTCGCTAAACGGACGCCACTGTGGAGTACCGGGTCCAAGGCCTGCAATGCAGATGGGGCTGCCAAACCATACTGCACCCAAGTGAGCCGGCTGTCGAAGAGCATGCCTAGAAATCGGTGAGTCTCTTCGACAAGAAGAAGTTCATCATATAAATATAGCTCTGTGTCCAAATGGACAGCTCGACGGCGGCAGAAGTGCATAACCCGGGTTTTCTCTGGAGAAAACTGGAACCCATGGGTTGAGGCCCACGACTGCGCCTTTCGAATGGCTCCCTGTAGACGCCTTTCAGCTACCCCAATGCTAGCTGAGCTGAAGTATAGGCAGAAGTCATCGGCGAACAAAGAGGAACAAACCGATGACCCCACTGCCTCAGCAAGTCCATTGATGGTAATTAAAAATAGGGGTACACTAAGTACAGAGCCCTGTGGGACACCGTTCTCCTGGACGTGAGAGGAGCTCAGGGAAGTACCAACCCGTACCCGAAAAGATCGGAAAGAAAGAAAGTTTTGAATAAAAAGTGGGAGTGGACCTCTCAAGCCCCAAGCGTGCAGTGTAGCCAGAATGTGGTGGCGCCAAGTGGTGTCGTACGCCTTTCTGAGGTCGAAAAAGATGGCAACAAGATGCTCACGCCTGCTAAATGCCGTTCGAATGGCAGACACCAGGGCCACTAAGTTGTCAACGGTGGAGCGGCCTTGCCGGAAACCCCCTTGACGTGGGGACAACAGACCCCAATGTTCAAGTATCCACATAAGCCGCCGGCTCACCATACGTTCAAATAGCTTGCACATAACGTTGGTGAGGCTGATTGGGCGGTAACTATCAGCCACCTGTGGATCAGCACCAGGTTTGATCACCGGAATAACGATGCTTTCTTGCCATTGTGACGGGAAAGCCCCCTCCGCCCATAACCGGTTAAACAGGGCGAGAAGCTGGTGTTTAAACTCCACGGAAAGGTGCCGGATGAACTGGCTGTGGATGCTGTCCGGTCCTGGAGAGGTATCGGGGCATGCGGCAAGGGCAGTGTCGAATTCCCAATCACTGAAAGTAGAGTTGTACAATTCGTCTCTACACGTGTGAAAGGACAGCCGTCTCTGTTCAACTCGCTCCTTCAGTGCACGGAAGTCGACACTGTATTCGGATGTTGCAGAGGTGCGAGCATAATGCTCAGCCATGTGTTCTGCAACGGAAGTTGGTTCGGTGCATAGGGTACCCTTGATGCGTAGGCTGGGAATCGCTGTCGTTGGACGATACCCAAAGAGGCGCCTGACCTGGGACCATACCCGAGATGCAGAGGCGCGACGGCCGATGCTGGCGACATACGTCTCCCAACTGTCCCGTTTACCCTGCCTGATGAGCTGTCGAGCCCGGGCCCGGAGCCGTTTAAAATCTATTAGGTTTTCTAAGGTGGGGTGTCGACGATGCCGCTGGAGCGCCCGACGACGATCCCGAATGGCCTCAGCGATTTCCGGCGTCCACCAGGGCACAGACTTACGCCGTGGGGAGCCAGAAGTGGTAGGAATGGTTGACTCAGCGGCTGAAACTATCGTGCTGGTTAACTGGTGAAGCGCCATGTCCACGTCAGCTGGCAGTGGAACAGGAACCGTAGCAACTGAGGTGTAGCGTTGCCAATCAGCTCGACGGAGAGACCATCGAGATGGGCAGCCTGGAGGTTGAAAATCCAGGAGCGACATGAGGACAGGAAAACCGTCGCTGTTGCAAAGGTCAACGTGGACCCTCCACTGGAAATGCGGGAGCAGGCTCGGGGTACAAACGGAGAGATCTATTGCTGAGTATGTGCCTCGTGCCACGCAAAAATGCGTGGGTGCACCAGTGTTTAACAGGCAGACGTCTTGCTGCGATAAGAGCGTCTCTATGTCCCTACCGCGGCCTGTTGTCTGCGCTCCACCCCACAAGGGATTGTGAGCATTGAAGTCTCCCAGAATCAGAAATGGTGGGGGAAGTTGTGCCACCAGGGTAGCAAGGTCAGTAATTGAAATTGTCTCATCTGGAGGAAGGTAAAGCGAACAGACCGTCAGTTCCTGCATAGCCCGGATTCGAACAGCCACCGCCTCAAGAGTCGTGTGTAGAGGCACAGCGGCACTGGGGACAGTGGCAAGAACGTAGATACAGACACCTCCAGAGACCCTGTCATATACAAGACGATTTTTGTAATAGCCCCGATACCCACGAAGGGCTGGGGTCCTATTAGCAGGAAACCAGGTTTCCTGCAGGGCTACACAAAAAGCTGGAAAGCGGCACAACAAGTGCTGTAACTCTGGCAGATGGCGGAAAAAGCCGCCACCGTTCCACTGGAGGATCAGAGAGCCTCCTGGTCGCTGGAGCATGCTGAATTTGGCGGCGCAGTAGGGGTCGCAGTATCTTCTGCCGTCACCAATTTCTGAGGCAGAGCCTCAACGTCCATGGCTTCCGCAGACTCGGCAATTGCCAAGTCTTTGGGGGACGCGAGAATCTCTATCTCGTCCTCAGAAGAAGAGGTGGAGGGGGGTGGTGGCAAGGTTGCCACCAGGGTATCCTTCTCCTTAGGTGGTTTTTTGTCTTTCTCCTTCTTCTTCGTTTCGCGCTTCTCTTTAGGTTTCTCATGCTGGGAGGGCGCTGCCAGCTCAGTCCCCAGGACTGAGGAGCGGCGTGCAGCCCTGCGACCAGCTGGCAGTACTTTCTGCCATCCACTGGCATCCGCTGATTCAGCGAGAGAAACCTTAGAGGGAAGGGATCCAAGCGACCCCTTCCTAGCGCGAGGAGCCAGAGCAGGCTGTTGTGACTCTGGCTCACGTGTGGGGACCGATGTCCCCATTGGTTGGGGGATTTTTGCTTCCAAGGCAGAGGCTTTGGAAGCAACAGTGTGAGATGTGCCCTCTACCACCAAGGGGGCAGATGGTGATGGTTGGGCTCGAGGGCTCACTGTGATAGACGGACCTGGCGGTAAACTAGTCTGCGGAAATGGTTTCGTGGCTGCTGCATAGGATGTTTTGACGCTGACCGGGTGGAGTTTCTCATATTTCCTCTTGGCCTCTGAATAAGACAGCCGATCCATGGTTTTGTATTGCATGATTTTCCTTTCTTTGTGCAGTACAGAGCAGGTAGGCGAGCAAGGTGGGTGCTGCTGTCCACAGTTAACACAAACGGGAGGTGGTGTACAAGGGAGGTCCGGGTGCGATGGACGACCACAGTCCCGACAGGTGGAGTTGGCGGTACACCTGGAGGACATGTGCCCAAACCTCCAGCATTTAAAACAGCGCATAGGGGGAGGAACGTAAGGCTTTACGTCACACTGGTATATCATCACCTTGACCTTCTCAGGCAATGAGTCGCCCTCGAAGGCCAAGATGAATGCACCAGTGGCGACCCTGTTGTCCTTCGGACCCCTATGGACTCGCCGTATAAAGTGGACTCCTCGCCGTTCCAAGTTCTTGCGGAGTTCATCATCTGACTGCAAAAGGAGATCCCTATGAAAAATCAAACCCTGTACCATGTTCAGGCTTTTGTGTGGGGTGATAGTAACGGGAACATCACCCAGCTTGTCACAGGCGAGCAAAGCCCGTGACCGTGCTGGGGATGACGTCGTTATTAAAACTGAACCTGATCGCATCTTCGACATGCCGTCTACTTCTCCAAACTTATCTTCCAAGTTCTCGACGAAAAAGAGAGGCTTTGTGTTCACGAAAGATTCACCATCAGTCCTGGAACATACTAAATACCTTGGAGCATATTGTTGTCCTCGGCTACGAGACCTGCGTTCCTCCCATGGCGTGGCCAAGGAAGGGAACGACTGGGGGTCATAAGTCTCAGCATTGAATTCTACTTTTCCTTTCTTAGAGACGGTGGATAAACGCCCACCAGCGTTACTCTGGGTTCTTTTCATCGTGGTCCCACGAGCAGCTAGGGAAATGAAGGTCCACCCAGGCAGAGCCCCACTTGCCTGGGTAAGCCTTGTACAACTGAGGTGCAGCAGGTTCCTCAGAGGTTGCTCGCTAACGACTGTTCAACCTCAACAGCCATGCATCTCCTCGGCACATAGCACACCTTGAGATTGAGGTTTTTTTTAGAGAGGTTTGTACCGTTCTCGCGACCCGGGCGATGAAGCCAAGATCCCCGGGCTCTGAAACGTACGACGTTCCACCGTCGCGCCGAACGATGGTTGTTGAAGCACGCACAGAGCTTACGGTGTAGCGGACAGCCCACAGCTCAGGACCCCGGGTTCGCCAAGCCCGTACTCAGCAAATTAATGCTGAGCCCCCTGAGGGGCAGGAAAGCTGAATTGTACCTGGCGGTGGCAGTTACTGTAGCAAAATAGACCGCCATGGTTTGGGCAATGTCTCGTCGGTTGGTCTGGAGACTACCATTACCCATTACAGCAGCTACTGGACTCCTGCTACCTCTCCCTGATATCCTCCTAATGGCCTCCCATACAATGGAACTCTTTGTTGAATGGTTAATATAATTTAGGAACTGTTGCCACAACCTCTTCTTGCTCTCTCAAAAAGTCCGGCTACACTTGGCCCTTGCCATCCGAAAGTTTGCGACGTTTTCTGCAGTCGGTCTACACTTGAACCGACGCAGAGCTGCCCGTCTGACCCTGATCGCAGATCGGCATTCATCATTCCACCAAGGGACTGGTTGCCGTTTTGTTTGCCCTGATGACCTCGGAATGGACACAGTGGCAGCGTAGTGGATCTTAGCGGTAATATGATCCACCCATTCCTGGACGTTGTCATGGGGTTCGAAAACAGCAAGTCGACTGTAAAGTATGCAGTCTGCCCTGCATAGAATCCATCGAGGTGGCTGTCTTCAGGGTCTACTCTTTCTGTAAGGTGAATCCAAATGGGGAAGTGATCACTACCATGCAGGTCGTTGTCCACTTCCCACTGAAAAATCAAACTGTAGTGCCACTGACATGAACACATCAATAAAATTCTAGAATGTTAGAAAATATTGGTAGCTAAACCGGTATTTAAGAAAGGAGATAAAGAATCTCCAGATAAAAATCAGCCTATTCACTCACACCAATAATAAAAAATAATAGAATACTTCATTCATAAACAGTTAAGTCAATATTTTTAATATAATGATATTCTTTATCACCTCATAGTATGGTTTCAGACCCACCCTTCCTACAGTCAAAGTAGTTAAGCATTATATCAAAAATATACAGTTGCTTTGACAATAAACACTTTGCAATATTGTTGGACCTTAGAAAAGCCTTTGATATGGTCTCCTACAATATTATCATAAAAAAAAAACCTCTACCGCTATGGAGTGAGAGAGAATGCTCTAAGCTTAACAGTCATACCTGCACTACAGAAAAAAATTAATTCAGGTAAATAATCAAGAGTCAAATTGCCTTCCAGTTATGTATTCATTCATCCCCTCTGAGTTATGGAATACTATTATGGGGTGATTCCATAGGCTTGAAGGTAGTGTTTAACCCAGATATTCCTGAAATCCCCCCCCCCCCCCCCCCGATTACTTCAGGTTTGAAAGATAGTTTATTACAACTGTATTAGATCATTCAAATGCTGCAACATTGATTATACATGAATTGGACCCATAGTTTCTGCATAATAGGCAGTCCATCTAGAACGAAGTAGAAATGAAAACAGCAATTCTACACATTAGATTAGACATTTTAATTGTAAAGCCATCTATATGTTTCTGAATAATAAAAATAAAATCGAAGTGTACATACTTACACACCCAAAATCAGAGTTAACTCATAGGTTGCTTCTGAATTCCTTTGTTGAAACGTTTCTTACATAGACTAACATGCTAAAACAACGATTGATGTTATATACATGTTAATATTCATATGACAATCCAATGTTGGAGAAAGTGTTTTGTGCAAAAGGAAACAATTAACTTTAAATGTTTAAAAAAAAAAAAATACCATCCTTCTGTAAGGACGTCAGGATCATCTGGGTTAAATGGCAAAAGGAAGCTATATGGTAATTGCAGGCCTTTGACTGGTAAAAGCACTCCAACAAGCTGTTTTGCTTCTTTTATAACACGACGACATTGCACTCGCAGTCATTTATATTTAATACAATTCTCCAACGTTGAGTGGCGGTGGAAGGTGCGTAAAGCACGGCGCCGGGCTCTAAGAGTATCGCGGCAGGCTGCAGTCCACCAAGGGACCGGGACACGACGTGGAGAAGAGGATATATGAGGTATGGAATGTTCGGCAGCGGTGAGAATAAACTCTGAGGTATTCGACCTGACTCTCACAGTTGGGAAAATTCTGATTGTGAAAAACAGCCATGGAATAATAAAGCCCCCAGTCAGCTTTGGAGAGGTTCCAACTGGTGAAACAAGGAGATGGGGTATGATGCAGGAGGTGAATTACACAAGGGAAATGGTCACTCGAGTACGTGTCAGAAACAGTGTACCACTCTTACCGACGCGCAATCTGAGGAGTGCATATCGCGAGGTCTATATGGGAATAAGTATGTGTTGTGTCGGAAAGGAAGGTCAGTGCACCAGTTTTGAGGCAGACGAGATTGTGGTGGTGGAAAAGGTCCACTAAAAGGGAACCTCTCGGACAAGGTCCTGGAGAGCCGCATAGTGGGTGGTGCGCATTGAAGTCGCCTACCAACACGACAGGTGAAGGGAGCTGGTCAACGAGGTGCAGCGCATCTGCCCTAGTAAGGGCAGACGACGATGGCAAATAGATATTACAGAGGGAAAAGGTAAATGTGGATAGAGTGATGCGGACGGCAACTGCCTGTAGGTGAGTATGCAATGAAATGATATGGTAACAAATGTTGTCCTGAATGAGCATCAGAACCCCTCCATGGGCTGGAGTACCTTCCACAGGTGGCAAGTCGAAACGCACAGAGGTGTAGTGGAGGAAGTCTGCACAATCACTTGGACGTAACTTAGTTTCTTGGAGACAGACTAGAAGCGGGCAGTGCAATCGAAGGAGTAGTTTTAATTACTCCCGATTGGAAGGAATGCCACGAATATTCCACTGAAGGAGCGCCATGATAAAAAATGAGAGAAGAAAAGAAGATAAAAAGGAACAAGCAAGCGGAGTCACCTCGACAGCCGCTGAGGACCGGACTTCAAGGGAGCACTGCTTTCACTATCTAGAGGTAAAGGATCATGTTCCATGGGTTCGACCGATGCGTCTCCACCTCCCCGAGTTGATCAGGAGCGGCAGCTTCCACCACAGGTAAAGGGCCGGATGCCTGGCTGACAGAGCGCCCCGGTGAAACAGAAGACGGTCGAGGCATAACGAGTAGAAGCAGATGATGGTTGAGAAGACAGAGTTTTTATGAAATCGTCACGAAAGGGTTCTTTTTTAGAACTCCGGGTAGCAGATTTAGGTGCCCGGGATGTGTGGGAACTGGTCAACGAATGCACTGTAGAACGGGCAGAAGGGATTGGAGAGGTGAAATGAGCAATTTTTGGGCTAGCCAATCTGACAAAAGTGTCACAGAAGGTGAAATCTAAGGTCTGAGTTTCTACCTTCTTAGTTGGTTGAGGGGAGGTGAGGACCTGGCTGTAAGTACTTGATGGAAGTACAGCGGGCTTCCTACTCGCTAATAACTTCTGAGTGGCAGAGGTTGAAACCTATTCCTTGACATGAATCTCCTGGATGACATGCTCTTCTTTATAGGCGGGGCAGGCCCATGAAGAAGCAGCATGGTCACCCATGCAATTAATGCAGCGAGGGGATGGAGGTGGACATTCACCCTCATGGGCGTCCCTGCCACAGGTGGCGCACTTGGCTGCATTAGGACAAGATTTACTAGTATGCTTAAATGTCTGGCAATGGTAGCAGCACGTAGGATTGGGTATCACGGGCGAACAAAAATAATTTCTTAGCCCGCTCTCACCTTAGATAGTAGGTCAACCCTGTCGAAAGTCAAGAAGACAGTACGAGTCGGCACGAGGTCATTTTTAACGTTTTTTCATTACAAGATGAACAGCCGTAACTCCCTGATCGAACAAATAGTTGAGTATATCCTCGTCTGATAACCAATCCAAGGATCTTGTGAAGATTACGCCCCGCAGAGAGTTGAGGGTGCGGTGAGCCTCCACTTTCACAGGAAAGGTATGCACTAGCGTAGCCCGGAGTAATTTCTGTGCCTGAAAGGCATTCTCAATTTCGAGCAACAAGGTCCCATTGCGCTGTCTGGAGCAGGTCTTCAAGGGACCTGCAATCGCATCCACACCCTTCTGAATAAGAAAAGGATTCACAGAAGAAAAATCCTGATTATCAGTACGAGATACTACGAGGAACTTGGGAATGTTGGGCAAGTCTTTCTTGGACTGAGATTCATCGTGTTTTCGTTTTTGGGTCAAAGATAATAGATTTGGAAGGTTTCATAGTCGAAGTGTCCCCCATGATTACCGGCGTCTCCGATGGTGTGCTCCTTCCTTGTGGGGGCTCTCACTGAGAGCGCACCCACCTTAGGTGACTGTTAACACCTCAGGTCACACCTCCCGAGAATGGACAGAGGGACCAATCGGCATGTTCGGAAGGTACCAGCTCGGGTAATCACCCCTCCCTGGGCCCGGCCTGTACCGGGGGGTACGTATGTGCCCTACATGTCTACCTGGGGCGGGGAGTTACGCCTTACCCTGCCACCAGCTACGCAGAGCATGGGTTGACCTTCAGACACGCACAGGGAGGAAAGAAGAGAGGACGGAGAGAAAGGGATGAAGGAGGGAGGATCTCAAACACTGAGGTGGAGATTAAAGGGCGGGTCGAGGACAAGAAGAAACGACCAAGAGGGGAATACGAAAGAACAGGAAAGAAAGAGGACCAAGAAAAGGAGAAGTCTTAGAGGAAGAGAAAAAGAAACCTTGGACTGACTGAAAACGCCCGTCTCTGGGTGAAGGCACAAACCAGGGGGAAAGAGGGAAGCGGCCTCGGACAGAAGAAAGGCCGCTTTGGCTCGGGGCCCCGTGTGCGCCTCACACGTACCCACAAAAGAGCTGTGGTCCCCCTGGGGAGGGGGGGGAGTGGAGGAACTGTCTGACTGTTTGAGTTCCTTTTTCTGGTGAAGGCCATGGCTGAAAATTTAAGTTTTGTGAATGTGGTTGTTTATTTTTCATGCCTATAACAGCTTCACAAGCCTCTTTACAAAAACTGTAATTAGTAATAAATAGATCTTCATTTTATTAAAAACTATGCACTTAATTCCACTAAATTTTGACATTGTCAGATTTGGTTATGAAATGGCCATACAACTTCCCACATTTGGAGCAATCAATGTCCACATATATCTCCTTTTCATGTAATTAACTTAAAATTTTAGCTTTATAAAGGCTATCCCACCAAGTCCACCCTGCTGTCTGGGCTTCCGTTTAGATTACTTTTAACCCATTTCTTCCCAAAAATAGAAATTGTGAAAAAGTGTTATATTTAGTCATCAGGTTCTCTTTAAAATAATTGAAATAACATTACAAATATTACAAACTAGCAGTATGTGTTGTAATTTGCACCACCCATAATATTGCACTGTTACCTAGTAAAAAAAATAGAAAAATCTGTTCAAGCTGTGCAATATTGTCTATTATATGATATCTCCGACTTATATAATAATGGAAAGTCCATACCTTACAGTTCCTACCTCTGTATCCCAAACCTCGCCTGATTTGAGTGGTGTGTGAATGTGTGATCATGTGTGTGTATATGTATGTGTGCGCGCGCGCGCGCGCGCGTGCGTGCGTGCGTATGTGTGTGTGTGTGTGCGCGCGCGCGCGCGTGCGTGCGTATGTGGTCTTGTGCACTTGCAGTGTGCATGAATTTTCATATATATATATATATATATATATATAATTTTACTTTACTTTACTTTACTTTATTTTCTCCCCTCACCCGCCTCCCCACTCCATTCCTAAGCTGCATCTCGTTATTCCCATCTAACCCATCCCCACCACCGTGACGTAACCTTTCTATCCCCTCCCCCTCCCCTCCCCTCCCGTCCCCGATTCGCTGCAGAGCGTGATTCGAAGTGTGGCAGTCGGAGGTGATGGTTGTATGACTGTGTTGTGTGCCTGTGTGATTGCGTGAGTGCTCTATTTCTGAGGAAGGCCATGGCCGATAGCTGAATGTGTTGTATGTGTGTGTCTTTTGTATGTGCCTGTCGCATCTCGTCGCCACGTCTTTGCGGTGAGTTGTAACTGTCCTCACTATATATCTCCGACTTACATTGATGGTATCACTGATGAAATATTGAAAAACACTATGTGTGAAGCTGAACTTGACATTTCTTGTGTATGTAGATCGTCTGACGTTTGTAAATCTTGCATCTTTTTACAAAGTGTTAAGGTAATTGTGAAACTTTAACACATGCACAGAGAGCTCGTGAATGCCTTTTAACACATGTGTGATGAGTTTTGTGTAGCAAGTCCATTTCGACTGCATTTTGTAACGCTAAATTTTGTGTCGCTTATATGAAATCAGTTACATGACTTCAGGTTTAATAACTCCACACTGAAAGCAATCTATTTCATACTTTTACACCATTTAAGCTAGGATTCACATATTTACTGTTTTGTATTTCCTAAATTTCGAAGATGAACTTGCTGAGCTACTAACTAGAATAAAAGACATTAGTCTAGCATATGGACTCGACATCAACCTCAGTAAGTCCAAACTCATGTTAATTGATCGAGAACAACAGATCCAGCTCACAGGTCAATTAAAGAAACTGGAAGTCGTGCAGTCCTTCACCTATCTTGGGTCAACCATCTGCAGCACAGGTAGTTGTGAAGAGGAGATAAGAAGGCGGATCACGCTAGGAAGAGTGGCTATGAAGAAGCTCACGAAGATCTGGCAGAGCAGAGCAATAACAAATAGCACAAAGATCCGGCTAGTTGAAACACTCGTGTTTTCTGTCTTCTTTTACAGCTGTGAATCATGGACACTCAAGGCCAGAGACAAACAATGCATTGATGTGTTTGAGCTTTGGTGCTGGCGTAGGATGCTACGCATAAAATGGACTGAAAGAAGAACAAATGTGTCCATTATTGAACAACTTAACATCTCCAGACGCCTTTCTTCTCGAGTCGACGAAAAAATTCACCAGTTCTTTGGCCATATTATGAGAAGAAACGGAGAAAACTTAGAAAAAATTATCTTACAAGGAAAGATCGAAGGCACAAGACCAAGAGGAAGAGCAGTGAGCAGATGGATAGACCAAATCAAGATGATCTCTGGTCTACCTCTTCAGCAGGCACTGAGAGAAGCTGACAACCGTCCGGGATGGAGACGCTCGGTTCATGGGGTCACGACGCTCAGCAATGAGCACGACGACTTATGATGATGATTTCCTAAATTTATGGTCAAAAGATTCACCATTGATAAACTGTTACATTCATATTATAGGTGTCAAGTTTGTGTGCTGGATCCATAGAATTTCATGTGGCTTTAATATCCAGGTTCCACATGTACCAGCCAATGTTGGGCTATCACATTTCCTCCGACTAGTGTCCATTCAGTCTTGGTCACACATTCCATAAAATTACTCTCCTACTGACCTATTATCGTATGTTACTGAATCCATTTTGTGTTTTGGATTTGACTTCCTACAACATTAAAGGAGTTGTGCGAGTTTTTACTGGCAGTCCCTTATCCTCTTTGTTCCGGGTTTTTACTGTCTCTTTCAAACAAAAACTTGTAAATTTTTATTTTGGTTTATATACGAATTATTCCATATTTTATCTGAGGTCAGATTTCAGGAATCAGGAGCATATTTTCCTTAGTATAATACTCCAACATTGTATGTTAACTACAAGTAATAGTCACGGCTTGATCAATTCATTTTGCATACTAACTGTTATCAATTCATTATCTCTCAGCTCCCCCCCCCCCCTCCCCACACTTCTTCAATATAATTACTGTAAGGCAAGGGTGTGGTTCAGAAACCATATTTAGAAAGGTAATACATATGAGCAGATTTTTTTCAAACACCAAAGTCTTGAAATTGGTGTGCACATGTTTGCTCCTTCAATAAAACCATTCCCTAGGCTATCAAATTAGCTGTAATGTGCTTCTAGTCATAACACACATTGCTGCTGTCAAAAGCTTTGAAACGTTGGCAACTTACAATGCACTCTACAGTTGATCTGAGAAAAGTGCACTAAAAATGTCAGCTTACACAAAGCTGTAAAAAAAAAAACAACACTGTGGGACACTAGAATAATTACATGGCTGGGTATAGACAGCAGTGCAAGAAACACCAAGGTCAAGGGGGTCAAAAATGTTGAGAAGTAGTAATCGTTCCATGCAGAAAAAATCATTTCATCACGAAAAACAACGAATAACTGGCAGTATATGTCCATTTTAGTTGCCTCATTTGGCTATTAATTTATCTGATCAATGCACAATGTATTACCAACAAATTCCCCGTCCTTCCTCCCACCCCTACATCTCCCTCTTTCAGATATGGCTACCAGTTTCAGTACACAGTACTGTCCGTGGCAGTGGCATAGCTATAATATGGCTAAGTGGGGCAGTGCCCAGAGACCCCCAAGTTCAAGGGGCCCTCAGTTCCACGAACGGCATTCTAAAAAATCCTTTAATCCTTTTATCCCTCCCCCCCTTTGAGCTGTACATCAAACACTGCTGAAAAACTGGCACAGTCGTGTAGCAAAGATCTATACATAACTTAAACTAACATAAGCTAAGAAAATCAAGCACAGTCAAGCTCAAGCTGGGATTACAACACCCCTGGCGGGAGTGGCCTCGTGAACTTTGGTATGGTGTCTCAGGCAGTGTGGCTGTATGCGGTCAGCCAGTAAATTTAGTTGAAACAAGAATTTTTGAATTAAACTGTTTGTACCCTGACCAAAGAACCTCGAGTGGCACAAACTAAAATCACAAACATTTCTCTCAATTTCTGAAAGTAAGTGTGTATTGCTTGTCAGCTAAAGAAATGGACTCTGCTGCCTTTTGGGCGAGAGAGAGAAATGTGCAAACTACATATCACTCAAACTGCTCATAATAGGCAACATGAAAGAAGTATACAGTTTTATAAGTAAATGATTTGTAGTCTGTTCAGGTCACTTACCTGTTAGAAAATTTAATTCCAGTGTGGGATTGGATTGAAAAAAATATGTATACACAAATACACAAGATGATGATGTATATTATAATTGATTTTGGCTAAAATAACAATACAGAAGTTTCATCATAATAATAATATTGGTTATTTACATGTCTAATTACTGCATCACAAGGAATATATTTCCACACAAATTTGAGTTTTACACTTTCAAGTGTAGCACCAAGGCATCTTTCCGAAATAGTGGCAGCACTGTGCGGCCTGGTAAAATCAAGCGTTTATATGGAATCACAGTTATATTTTATTACCACCTCTTCTCACTCTTCACTTAGAATATGACAAGCACTGATTTCTGTTTCTCCTCAGATCCACTTTGTTCAATAAACCATTCTTAAATCACTTCTGTGTTTTAGCTGTAAGAATTAATAACAATGTTGTCATGTTTTATTGGAGTTTGTTCCGTATTGAATCATTTATCTTACTATCACAATGCATTAAAACCAGAGAATGATTTCCCATAGCACACAAATTCAACGTTTTTTAGAACTTAACTTTAAAAAGCAAAGAGCACTTAAAAGCTAGCAACAATCATATAATTTTCACATAAAAATTATATTGATAAATGTAATTTCAGGAAGTTTCTTTGTTACACCAAACCTGATTTCAATTAAGTATATACGATAGGAACAAAATTGAAAAAAATGGCACAATATGTCATAAGGTACTCTTAGTCCTCCCACCGTTAGCTTGTAGCAAACTGATAAAACTTCCTAGCAACATCATAATTTGACTTTAGCATCACCAAAATAGTGTGTGTTCATTGTGTTAATCCAACTGTCAGAAACTGCCTATGAATACAATTTCCACAATCATTAATAAAAATGTTAGGGATTTACAAATCTAATCTCCTTTTAAAAAAGTATCTAAGCAATAAAAATTTTGGATGCAAACAGTTTTATACTTTACCACTGTTTTAATCAACATCTTTGGTTTCACTTATTTCCATCCACAACAATAAATTACTCAAGCTGTCACTCAAAAATACTCCTGAGTAGCATGTTTGCTCTATATAGATTTTTTTATGAAAGTATCAAAAATATTAAAGCCTACCAGACTTTTAGGGAGTTTCCTGCTTCTAACACAGTTACTTGTATGTGCCCATAATCCTTAGTCTAAGTCTTTTCAATTATACTTCATAACATATTACAATTATTATATGCTCTTACAGCAAAGACAAGTGGTCGTTGCATCGAGTGATCTTAAAACACAAGGATTGAAAGGACTAAACATTCAACTTCTGCTTCAGCATGCAGATACAGTTATGTTAATTGAATACTCAAACATGTGTCAACTATGTCACATACAGTAAATATGGTACAATGCCTTAAAACTGTTTGTTTGTTACCAAAAGAGGCAATACAAGCAATATGTTCTGTCTGAGAAATATATAAAATATTAAGCAATATCCATTAACAGAACACACAAACTCTTGCCCCTCACCATTCTGTTTCAACAAGACTTCAAGTAATCTCATTTAAATGTTGTTAGTAACCAACAAGAATCCTGGCAAAGCAAAGCAGCTTCTCTTTCCCTAAAAAATCTTTCAACAGATCACAAAATGAATCATCTGTGCCTCTCACAAAAAGATGACATTCTTATCTGGGTAAATAATTAAAACAGATACAGAGGGCAGGATTCTAAAAATGTGAATCCAAATGAGGAACTCACATCTATGTGTTTCAAACTGCCTAAACATCCTCCCATTTGTTACGGTGTGAAAACTGTAATTCCTATTTGAATGTATGTATCAGTTTTAAAACAATCACTTCACCATGAGGTAATACCTCAACAGTTCGGTAAGAGGCGGCTGTCAGAGGCTAATCACCAGGGTGTTCTGGACACGAACGGTTCACTTCAAACCACCTGTCAATGCAACTGTAACAAAATATGTTCCAATAAATAAAGGTCCACAAACAATTTCAATTTACAACTATGAGTAATAACAAATTAAATAACCCTTAGCTTGGTACTATTATTTTATATTCATTTAAAATGTAACATGAATTATATGCAGTATAAAAACAGTATGGAAAGATATTTTTTTTCCTTCAGTTCATCCATATAAATAAAACAAAATTTCCACAACATTTTTCACCTTTAATATTAATTCCTTCACCTTTTTAACAATCTATTAACACTAATTTGCATCACAGAACTAACTCACAATGGAGATAAAATATGAAAATATGAGATATGAAAGAAATATCTCACTCCTATACTTGAGATGATCTGGCTGAGGATTTTCAATAGCTGTGCAACAGTTGCTTAATTAAGGAAGTATGTTTCTCTTTAAGAAATTTACCGTAATACATGAGAAAGCTATCGACAGCAGTTGGGAATGTCTGCAAGAAAACACGGAACAGTATTTTTTGAGCACTTGACAGAATTTCTCGATATGGTGGCCAATATGGGCAGTACCAACTCACTAGAGTTACACCACCTCAAAGATGAAGGAAAAAAGAAAAGATCAGTGAAAGTATTTTGATCAATTATATGATTCATCCATTGTCACCATTTTCTACTGCCTGAAGACCAGTTTTATGTAGCTCACTATACCAGTCTATCTTGTGCAACCCTCTTCATCTCGGCATCACTTAGATCATCTACATCCATTTGATTCTGCCTACTGCTTTTTATGGCGGTATGCCTCCACAATTTTTAGCACCCACACACTCCATTGCAATGCCCTGATTCATCAGAATGTGTCCTATCAGCAAATCCCTTATTTTTGTCAAGTTGTGACATGAATATTATATCTTCCTATGTAACAAGAAAAATTAAAATAAAAAAACTAACTTAAGGTTATTGGACTCACTTAGAGATTTATACAATTCGCAGGAGAAGCACCAGGTCAGTGAGTTATCTCAAATTATTAGTATTATTTTAAAATACATTAACTAGCACTTATTATCTGAATTATTTTGTTGCTTTTCCAACAAATTGAGACAACAAAAAAACACTAATATATTTGTGACACTAATACATAAAAAGTAAATAATCACTGATATTGAGGTCATGAAAAACCTTTGCAAACATGACACACAACTAACCATACTTAGGAACATTCCTGATCACAATGTACAGTTATTGTAATAGACTGAGGGACTAATGAACTAATAGTACAAAGGTTTATGTTAGACCTGGAGGAAGCTGACTGGAGTAATCATTAAGTAAATACAGTACCACAAAAATTGAAATATTGATTTTTAATATGAAACATTGGGAATTTCAGAAAGCATTCAACAACACTTTTTGTTCAGGCTAGGTTGCCACTCACCACAGTGACGTCTGATGAGCCACAGGAAGGCACAAAGAGGCGAGAGCAGTCAGTGATGGGGGTGAGGAAATATGCCAGTTCTGTCTGATGGACAGGGCAGAAGGAAGGGAAGGGAGTGGAATGGGATGGCGGGATGGGAGACGTAAGTAAGGATAGTGGGGTGCAGGGATAGGAAAGGGAGTGTGGTGGGGGCAGGAACTAGAAAGATTTCAGTCTGGAGGATTGCAGGAGTTTAGGATGTATTGTAGGGAGAATTCCCACCTTTGAAGTTCAGAAAACATGGAGTTAGTGGGAAGGATCCATATGGCACAGGCTGTGTAGCAATCATTGAAGTGAGCTCACATTATGCAGGGCTACATTCTCTGCAACAGGATGGTCCAGTTGTCTCCTGGGCACAGTTTGATGGTGGTCATTCATTCGGATAGGTAGCCTGTTGCTGGTCATATCTACATAGAAAGCTGCACAGTGGTTGCTTTCACAGGATGCCCTGCCTTTTATGGGATAGGAAATGCCTGGACAGGTTTGGAGTAGGTTGTGGTGGGATGGTGGATAGGACAGGCTTTGCATCTGGGTCTATTACAGGAATAGGAGCTTTGTGGTAAGGGGTTGGGAGCAGGGATGGAGTAGAGATGGACAAGGTTATTATCTAGGTTTGGTGGGCGAGAGAATACCACTGTAGTGGGGTGGGAAGAATATTGGGTGTGGTATTTAGTTTTTCAGGGCAGGATGAATGGCAGTCAAAGCCCTGGCTACTCATGGTCATAGAATCTGCAGTTACAAGCAGTCCCTCTCCAAACATGCCAAATGCCTAACTGAGGGCTTGAATGACTGCTATTACCCTCCAAACCTCGTGCAGAAACTGATCTCAAAGGGCCTGTCTGTCCCGTCACCAACCAGCTCCCCCACACCCACCGTCCGGGCCACACAGGACACCCCAGTTGTGACCCAGTAACACCCAGGACTGGAGCAGATAAACTACATTCTTTGCCAGGGTTTTGATTACCTTTCATCCTACCCTAGAATGAAAAATACCCTATACAATATATCCCCCCCCCCTCCCCCGCAGAGTCATTCTGTCGCCCATCAACCTACATAATATCCTTGTCCGTTCCTACTCCATCCCTGCTCCCAACGCCTTACTGCCTGGCTCATATCCCTGCAATAGACCTAGATACAAAATTGACCTATCCACCACCCCACCACAACCTACTCAAAACCCATCACAGGTAATTTCCTATCCTATAAAAGACAAGGCAACCTGTGAAAGCAGTCATCTACAAACTAAGCTACAATCACTAAGCAGCTTTCTACATGGGCATGACCAGCAACAGTCTGTCTATCTGACTGAATGGCCACAGTCAAACTGTGGCTAGGAGACTTCTGAACCATCCAAATGTTCAAGTATTGAAAAATCTAAGGGACTTAACTACGTTGTTTATCAGTTCCTAGGCTTACAAACTACTTAAACTTGATTAATGATGAATATTCTACTCAGAGATGATAAATTATTTGTCAAAAGCAATAGATTGACTGGCCAGATGGTGGGAAACACACTACTCATGAACTAGGTCATGATTTACCTTCCCCTTCTGTTCCCATCCTTTTTTCTTCCCTTCTCACCCAACCAAAGAAGGAACTGTGTTCCGAAATCTTGTCCTTTTTCATCAATTATCTTTCTTTTTTTCTTCATTTGTGTCACTATCAGCGGTACAGCACAAAGCTAAGTACTGGCCAGCCAATCTATTGCTTTTGAAAAATAAACTACTTTAACTTATGCTAAGGACAATACAAATGTCCATGCCCAATGGAGGACTCGAACCCCTGATGGAGAATGGCCATGTGCACTGCAACTGGATGCCTTAGTGGGTACGGCTATTCTGCTGCAGCCTGGACAAACCTGTTGCAGAGCATGCAGGCCAGCATGATGTACCTCACTTCAATGATTGCTACACATCCTGTGCAATATGGATCCTCCCCAATAACACCAGAAAACCCACTAACTCCAGCTTTTCTGAACTGCAAAGATAAGAACACTCCCCCACCACCCTCCCTTTCCATTCCCTGTGCCACTCTGTGCTTACAAACATCTCCCATCACACCACACATTCCAGTCCCTTCCCTTCCTTCCACCCTATGCATCAGACAGCACTGCTGTGCATCTCTCCCCTCCCCTCCTGCTTCCCTAACCTTGCCACTTCCTCATTCCCACCACTGGTTGCTCTCAGCTTGGTTGTGCTGAGTCCCACAGACGGGCACAGTGGCCAGAAACAGTGGTTGCTATTATCTGTGCCTTTCCGCGGCTTATCAGACAGTAGCGATACAACCTTCACAAAAATATTGTTGATTTGTAATATAAATTATGAAATAATTAAAATTATTATAAATAATGAAATACATACAAATTCAAAAGTGGGCTTTGCCACATATGTGCATGAAACAAAAATTTTCTGTGTACGGAGAGGTTAAGAGTGATTCAAGAAAGTGTGTTTTCACATTTAAAGGAGAGATTGGATGATGATACACTGAAAAAAGTACAGTTTCTAGCACATTAATCATCAAGAGTGTCAGCATTTACATCAAAATACTGCAGTAATTCCAACATTATTTCTTTGTATCACTATTTCATGTATTATCCTGAAAGAATAACTTAGTGTCCCCTACTGCTGCTACCATGAGAGAATTCAAGTAAGTTCATAACTTTTAAATACTTCAATTTTAATAACTACAACTTCCTATTTCTGTTATTGTATGGACCTGCAGGGTTCATGTAGGACCTAAGAATTTGCATACCAATAAATTCCAATTACATTAAACAAATTATGAATTTTGTTACTTGCTAAACAAAACTGGGCCAATTTCCACCATAGGCAATACTAATTTACATAATTTGACAAGAGCCAACACATTCGTTTCTGTAGTATGGGACCTACAGCTTGCATTATGTCATAATAGGACCTTATGCAGAGATGAGTAGATAGTAAGGAGATTCATATTTTAGTTTCTTTATATGAGGTCACTTTAGCTATAATGCCTTTATCATTATATGTCCTGATGATGTACATGGACATAAGTCAACTTTTGAGTAAGCCAGTATTGTTGTGTATACAAAGATGTAAGTTTTTTCAGCAGCATTTAAAGTTGCTCACTACTTAGATGATGTACATATATAATTAACTCCATGTTTTTTGTTGAAATCAGTAAGATCTCAAGTCTGCTTACTCCCAGGTATTTATTTTATAATGGCTTGACACCCAGGTAGCCATATACTGTAAAAAATTAAAATAATATGCCAGGATCTGAGGCAACAAGTCATCATCAGTTTGATAATGGTAATCAGGAAATGGTGGAAGGTTCAGAACAAGCAAGAAAGCAAAAAGATATACTGTGATGTATGACAGTAACAAAAAGTAAAAGTAAACATTCGCATTATGTATCAAACTAATACTTCAGATGATAAAATTAAATCTGGAGATGGAAATGGTCACAAAGATAATAAATTAAGGAACATAGGATTTAGTTACTAAAGAAATAATGCAAATGTAAGTGACTAATGGCTAGAATCAAACAATAATAATCACATCCTGCAAGTAGTTCAACATATAAAACAATGCAATTTATTGAGTCAAACCATGATTACTTCACACAACCACATAAATCATAAAAGTAATTCACTTTTTCAACAGCAAACATTTCTACTGCGTTTATTATGCAGGGTGACTAAAAAAAAAATTAAATGACTTGTAGGACTTACAAAATTGAGTGAGTAAATAAATACTATTCTGAGTAGGGATCCAAGTCAGAAACATCATCCAACCACAATGAGCACTACAACATGTTCGACACTGTGAAATAAAAATCTTATACCACAAGCAAGTGGTCTGCTGTCCGTATTTTGGAAAAACATCATGTGAACTAAAACACGAAGAAAACTCCACTAAACATGGACTCTAAAAGGCAAACCATTAGAGGGATAAGTACTTCACCTATGAAAAATTTCTCCTACTGGTCAAGTATTCATAGCATTTTAGAGTTCACGATAACTGGACATTTCTTTTCTTCTTTTGGTCCACAATACTACCTTACATATATGAAAAGCTATGAGCTTGCACATCTCTCTCTCTCTCTCTCTCTCTCTCTCTCTCTCTCTCTCTCACTCACTCACTCACTCACTCAGAGAGAGAGAGAGAGAGAGAGAGAGAGAGAGAGAGAGAGAGAGAGAGAGAGAGAGAGAGAGAGAGAGAGAGATATTGGGGATGGGTAGCTAGTGGTTGAGAGGGAGGCAACAGGTTTGCTAGTTAGGAATGCTGGAATGAAAGCAGCATATGAACAGATTAAATATAAAATGAACTATTGCCACAGGCAGTGGGGTATGATGCACCAATATGGCGATGATGGGTAGATTGGGAGGGCATGAAGGGATAGAAGAGGAAACTGTTACATAGAAGGGGTTAATGCAAATTGGAGCTTTAAAGAAGTGAAGGATGTGTTCCACAGTTAACATCCACCTGTGCAGTTCATTAAATCTTGTGATGGAGCAAAAGAATCAAATGATCAGATGGTCTGCTTTGTTCTTGGCCCCAATTTAGTGCTGGTCATTCAGTGATGCAAGATAGTTGGTATTTGACATGATTGCTTCTAGTAGTCTCCCTGTAACAGAATTGGAGTATTAAGTGGCCTGACAAGGGGGGGGGGGGGGGAATGGTTGCCGATTGTTTATGGTGGGTCATAGTTAGGAGTGAGAGAGAATATGACATGAGAAGTCTATTGGAAAACTTTGTTTAAGGGGGTAAAGGAGAGAGAAGGGACAGAATAAGAAAAGTACAGGTGTGACCAAGCTGTATGGGAGCAACGTTTTGTGTAAAGTGGTGACAGCTCTCATGCAGGCTATTTGATGGGTAGGTGCAATGCAGCCACAGGTGTTGATAGAATCATTGCAGAGGCGGTGGTCTACATTTTGTAAGGTGGCATGCTGGGCTGAAGAGGAAGTTGTGAAGGAATGGGGAAAGGGTGTCTTGGCCCCCGACTCCACATCATGAAGATATCATTAATGAACCTGAGCCAGAACAGGAGTTTAGGGTTTCAAGTGACTAGGAGGGTTTTCTCTAGACAACACACAGAAAGGATGGCATAGGAGAGAGATCATACACCCCTGATAACTGAATTTGTTTATAAATCTTTCCATCAAAGGAGACATCTACACCTATGATGATATTAAGCTCAAAAACTACCAACCAGATTTTAATTTCAAATTCTGTCGCCTATTGAACACCAGGAAATCACATACAGTAAAGTTATGTATGGGCAGCGTATCTTTAGTGTGAGAATTTCCTTGTCCAGTTGGACGTAAGTTTCAAGAGAGTATTCACAGACAGGCATTATCCCCTAAATGTAAACTGCAAACAGATTTCCTGTATCATTTCCTGACACAGCACTACAATTCACACCACCCTTCAAGAATCTGCCAAAAGGAACACCTCTACACACCCAATAACACAAGAAACTGGAGCAAACATCCTACAGAACTTAATTCAAGTCAACCCCATGTCCAACCCTTTTCCTTAGAACATGCGTGATTTTAATGGCTGCTTCACAAAGTTGCAAACTCTTGCTTGCACCTGCCACCTTTCTTCCCTGAATTACTACATAGCAAATTTTCCATCTTTCTTCAAGGTGAGAGATTCCAGTGAAGTAGAAAAAAATGACTAACTTAAATATACCTATCAAATGGCTTTGATCACCATGTATGGCTATACTAAATTAGACTGTAAAAAAGTTTAGAAATTAACGTAGCATGTTGTTGGCACATAGATAGCAATTAGAAACTTAATGTCTATCTCTTCTATCACAGCAAGCAAAATATTGATCAGCAAAATACATCAATGCAATTCACTGGCACAATAACTGTGTGTGTATGCAACATCAACTCCAGAGAAATCTGTTAATGTTCAATACTGGTTTCTAATTAAACTGTCTATTATGTTATTTAGATAAAATAAACGGGTTGTTAACTTTTCCAGAAAACATGCTCGCCGAGTTGCTGACAGACACGAAAATAGATAATCCCATCCACACAAATTAAATTTTCGGCCATGGCCTTCATCAGAAAAAGAAAAACATACATTCATGCAATCATTCAGACAACTAGAGACACACACACACACACACACACACACACACACACACACACACACACACACACACACAACTACTACTACGTCCAGCCACTCCAGCAACAAAGGCTAGACTGTCAATTGCTATCGGATTTTCCATTGTTAAAATTTTTCCAGAAAACATCTCATGTATAAGTCAATGAGATGTCTATTCCTTATTACAAACACACTCATGGTTCAATTTTTACTTAGAAATGGAATTTTAATATAGCTCTTTAACTTAGATCTTATGCATCTTACCAGCTGAGACACGCAATTAACTTGCCTTTTGTGATATATACAGAGACAAGGCAGTCTAGCGATGACGTCTCCTTGCTGTAGATCCTCTAGGCATATAACGCACTCTCCTTTGTCATCTGCCAGAACATCTTCTGCAAAAAATACAGTTCACAAAATTATTAGTAATTTACATAAAAAACAATGACATATAAAGAAACATGTTTCAATCAGAGTCTTAATGTAACTCATTATAACTTTAGAATGAATGTACAGTATTGCTTGCAGATGTTTTAACACAATATTTTCTCAACATTTCTCTCTTTATAGCACTGGTTGGCCTTTTGTGTAATATTTAACTAAAACTATAAATAACAATACACACAAACAAATATTAACATCTCTAGGAATAGTGTATGTATGTCAAAAAAGAAAACTGATACTTCCACAGCTCTGACTAAATAGTTTTGAACAGAAAAATAAAACTAAACACGCCTTTTCGGAACATACCAACCAATATTTCATTTCATAACCTTTTGCGTTTATAACAGCCTAACATCTTACTGGTACAGAATCAAGAAAGCTTCAATTTTTTTACTTAGGATTTTTTTCTGCTCCATTTCAACATATTGTAAAATTCACTTTATAGGAAAACTACCTTGTTCCGGCACATCTGTAAACACCTCCCATATAAGTTTTTTTTTCCCCCCCTCTCCCCATGCTAAAGTCTTGATTTCGACTTGACATGGGGGCAACAATTTTTTATAGTGTTACAGAATGAAAATCTTGTTTTGGATCATTATCACATTGAGGGAAGAGGGAAATGGACTAACATACGAAAGAAATAAACAGACAGTGGGGCAAAGCCAGGCACTAACACCTGTGTCTTAATCATTATAAACATGCTAGGAAATTAATGTTTCTAATCTCAACTTCTTGAAGGGGGACAGTAAAGTGACTTAGGCATGTGTGGCAACATATCCCCCCCCCCTCCTCTTCATAAATGATTGAAAATGTGCTACCTCCTTCTAACGTGAAATTTAAACTTGGCACCAAATGTTGAATATACATTAATTTGTAACAATTGATTTATATAAATAACTGTCAAGCATTATTTATTCGCAATTTTACAGTTATCAGGTAGATGACCTCTAATCTAATGACTCTGGTGCATATCACAAGGTAAAACTTTAACTTTGAGATGTGCTAGCTACAGATGGGACATTAGCAAATGAACAGCTCACAGCAGGGAACTGATGACCTGACAAAATGCGATTGTCTCCTAGTCAGACCCATTCAGTGTTTCCTGTGCAGTTCGTCAGAAGGATAATGATGACTTCCAGTTCCAAGATCTGGCGGTCCGGTCTGGAATGGTAACGGTGACTTCCAGTTCCGGCAGGTGCATGGCCGTTCCCGTTCCAGGCAGACCACGAGATCCGTTTGCTTTCGCAAATGCTCTTTAACACACAACTATCTAAAGTCTCCAAAATAAAGTATTTCTTATCAGTGATATTTTGATGGGCCTTCAGGTTTGTGTTTTCAAGACATCGGTCTTCCCACATCCTTTCCTCACTTTTATGGTCCTGTCCGTCATAAAATATATTCCTTTCTTGGTCATTTTGATTATTACTCCTCCTCGTTTGTCAGCATATTTAAGGAAAAGCATTGGGAAAAAACAGCAAATTTATATACTATTTCATTCCTGTATTTGTCTCATCACTAATTCTTATCGCTGCTCTGTTTCATACACTACTGGCCATTAAAATTGCTACACCAAGAAGAAATGCAGATGGTAAATGGGTATTCACTGGACAAATATATTATACTAGAACTGACATGTGATTACATTTCCACACAGTTTTTGAGTGCATAGATCATGAGAAATCAGTACCTAAAACAAACACCTCTGGCTGTAATAACGGCCTTGATATGCATGAGGATCAAGTAAAACAGAGTTTCGATGGCGTGTACAGGTACAAGTACAGATGCCCATGCAGCTTCAACACGATACCACAGTACATCAAAAGTAGTGACTGGCGTATTGTGACGACCCAGTTGCTTGGCCACCATTGACCAGACTTTTCAGTTGGTGAGAGATCTGGAGAATGTGCTGGACGGGGCAGCAGTCAAACATTTTCCATATCCAGAAAGACATGTACAGGACCTGCAACATGTGGTTGTGCATTATCCTGCTGAAATGTAGGGTTTCACAGGGATCGAATGAGGGGTAGAGCCACAGGTCTTAACACATCTGAAATGTAACTGCTACTGTTCAAAGCGTTAATGCGAACAAGACGTGACTGAAACGTGTAACCAATGGCACCCCCATACCATCACGCCGGGTGATACGCCAGTATGGCGATGACGAATACAGGCTTCCAATGTGCGTTCACTGTGATGTCGCCAAACACAGATGCAACCATCATGATGCTGTAAATAGAACCTAGATCCATCTGAAAAAGTGATTTTTTGCCCTTTGTGCACTCAGGTTCATCGTTGCGTATACCATCTCAGGCGCTCCTGTCTGTGATGCGGCGTCAAGGGTAACCGCAGCCATGCTGCTGCAAACATCGTTGAACTGTTTGTGAAGACGGTTGTTTTCTTGCAAACGTCCCCATCTGTTGACTCAGGATCGAGACGTGGCTGCACAATCCGTTATAGTCATGCGGATAAGATGCCTGTCACCTCGACTCCTAGTGATACGAGTCCACTGAGATCCAGCACGGCGTTCTGTATTGCCCTCCTGACCCCACCGGTTCCATGTTCTGCTAATAGTCATTGAATCGCAACCAATGCGAGCGGCAATGTCGCAATACGATAAACCGCAATCGAGATAGGCTACAATCCAACCTTTATCAAAGTCGGAAACGTGATGGTACGCACTTCTCCTCCTTACACGAGGCATCACAACAACGTTTCACCAGGCAACGCCGGTCAGCTGCTGTTTGTGTATGAGAAATTAGTTGGAAACTTTCCTCAGGTCAGCACGTTATAGGTGTTGCCACCGGTGCCAACCTTGTGTGAATGCTCTGAAAAGCTAATCATTTGCATATCACAGCATCTTCTTCCTGTCAGTTAAATCTTGCGTCTGTGGTGCATCATCTTCGTAGTGTAGCAATTTTATTGGCTGGGAGTGTATAAAGGTTGTTTGCAACTCTGCTGTCATTCAATTTCATATTAATATATGATAAGGTCTTCTGGCACAAACTTCAGACCACTTTATCAAACTAAGATGTAAAGGATACATGAGGTATACAATTATCCCTTTAAATCCTAACATTCTTTGTCTTGTCATGAGCATCTATTACCGCTTAGTGTTTGTTTCTCCGTACTCGAAATGGATTTGCTCTCTTTTTGTTTAAAAATGTTCTTCCTACTATTCAAAGTAAAAGGAAACTCCACCCTATGAAATGTGGCATACCGACTGAACTGTCCTGTAATCTTTGCAGTACTTGACAATTCACCATCTTTTTATGACAGCAAATCACGAATCCAGCCTCAAAACCGAAATGATTTTTCATAGCATGAAATTTGATTAGAAAGCTACTTTTTGGGTAATGGTATCAAAAGTATTCTGGAAATGTGAAATCACTTGGATAGATTTAGAGACAACACACACCGCTTTAGTCTTTCAGCCGCCAAATTTCTTCATTACTCTTTAAGTGATCTGTAATGATGATTTTCTTTAACTTTATTACTTTGTGGAAAATATTAGTTTTGAATGACATGGTCACCTTCCTTAGATTCACAGTGAAATGTATAAATATTACAGTTTAAAATGCAGTATGTTCATGATATTTACATCAATAAGTTCCATAGAATTTTGCCTCATATTTCAGAAGCATCTGGAATTAATTTATCCTGGTGTTTCTCGATAGAATAAGGGAGTGAGCCACGAGGTAACTATTCAATTTATACATCAAAGCGCGTGATTTAGTACTAAGAATCTGAGTTCTTATGGCAGCTCATTGAAACTGAATGCTGCAGAACACTGCACGCCTTTCTGCAAAAGAGTTAAGGAGGTGTGATCCAAATGTAGATTAGATTTCTGTTTGATATTCACCGAGTGAAAGCTCTTAACTCGAGGTACTAAGCTGATATTGTTAACAACAGACGACAGTAAAGAAAGCATGTATTGTGACGTCAATGTAGGAATTCCCGGACTACTGAAAAGGGGTCGACACGAAAGGTATACATGCGAAGATACGAGGTGTCAAATGACCATCGCTGAAAGTTTAACAGGCAATATGACTTGACGCTAACAAGGCCGAAAAGCACGCGTTACACTACGGACATTCCGGTATCAGATTCTGCTAATTAGGTGCGATTACATCGGGCTAAAGCCGGAACTTTCTCTTAATCACCGCCTGCTCCAATTACTTGGAGCGAGCTATGTTTAAACCGGCAGAAGGTTAACGATCACATTTCCGCTCGCAGAGAACTAGAGCTTAGTGGGCGTGAAGAGTGCAAAGGGGTTGAATGTTGCAAAGGAGCAAGAATGATTAAGAACTGACGTACGGGGGGGAAGGGGGGGGAGCAGGAAGACGAAAAGAGGAGGACGAAAAGTACCGGGAAGTTGCTGCCGCAGTCCTAAGCAGACACTTTCCATGCAGATTTAATACTGTGGAAATTAAAATGGAAATAACTCAAGAGCGCGTGGATGCAGAGGAGCAGACTTCTTTCGTTCTAACATCAAAACAGAAGTGCCATTTAGCAGGCGCTGGAGTTTCGGGTTAAAGCAGGACCACGGAGAAAAAAAAATTGAAAAACACCAGGAGGGAATCTTACGCGAAAAAGGCATTACGCTTCAGTGTTTGCTACCTACCGTTCTATACTCTAATTACTCTCTGATGTCATGAGTGCACTTTTAAAACTAGTTAACAGCTACACACTAAGTAGCCTCTACTTTCCTTTGATCTTTGATTAATCAACTGAAGCCGCGCGGTCTGGAGCGCCACGCTATGGATCGCGTGGCCTCCAGCGTCGGGGTGGGGGGGTCGAATCCCCCCCTCGGGCATGGATGTGTGTGTTGTCCTTAGAGTAGTTTAACTTAGTTTACGTAGTTTATAGGTCTAGGGACTTATATCCAAAGTAGTTTGGTGCTATAGAATTACAATATTTGAACATTTTTGAATCAACTGAAGAAGTGGGAAAGGGCGTCAGGGAGTGGGGGTACGGAACAGCTGTTACACTTTTTCCATGTTGGCCAGGGCGATTACATACCCTACCGAGATAATTCTGTAAAATATGCAATAAGTGAGTAAAAGGTGCAGGTTTAAGCTTTTTAAGAGTACACTAGCTACTAGCCCTATTACGAGTCTTTCAATATAGCACATATAGCGTAAGGTTAGTTTGAGTTAGCCCTTGCAGAAAATGAAATTCCAGGCAATGCTGCCATTATGGTTAGAATGGAAGTTCTGATTAGACAGGAACGAAAACTTAAATCGACGACGACTTGACAGGAACCATACTGATCAAGATATTTAAGGAAATAATAGGAAAACTAATTCTGGACTGCCGGAAGAAAATTTCAACAATTCGTGTCACGGCCGTGTCACATAGTTTACTTATAAAGGCTGAACTGAAGTTTAGGAGTATCGTGTCATACATTTGTAATTTGATTTCTTGCGGATCCTCTCATCTGCACAAATATTTTAGCTGAATTATATCCCTCCGTCAACATCATCAGATTAGATTAATACTTGTTCCATAGATCATATATACGACATTTCGTAATGATGTGGAATGTGTCAGTTTAGTAAATGTTGTCTATATTTGACAATCATTTTTTTAAGGATTTTTTTTTATTTTGAATTTTTTTTTAAAGTTTTATCTAGAAATTCATCTACATTGTAGAAGGAGTTGCCATTCAGAAATTCCTTTAATTTCTTTTTAAATACTATGCGGCTATCTGTCAGACTTTTGATGCTACTTGGTAAGTGAACAGACTTTTGTGGCAGCATAATTCACCCCTTTCTGAGCCAAAGTTAGATTTAACCTTGAATAGTGAATATCATCCTTTCTCCTAGTGTTGTAGCTATGCACACTGCTATTACTTTTGAATTGGGTCGGATTGTTAATAACAAATTTCATGAGTGAATATATATATTGTGAAGCTACAGTGAGTATCCCTAGATCCCTAAATAAATGTCTGCAGGATGCTCTTGGGTGGGCTCCAGCAATTATTCTGATTACACGCTTTTATGCAATGAATACTTTTTTACTCAATGTTGAATTGCCCCAGAATATGATCCCATATGACAGCAGTGAATGAAAATAGGCGTAGAAAGCTAATTTACTGAGATGTATATCACCAAATTTTGTAATGACTGATAGCATAAGTAGCTGAACTCAGACGTTTCAGGAGATCAATATGTTTCTTCCAATTCAGTCCCTCGTCAAAGCAAACACCTAAAAATTTTGAATTACCATCATCGTCGTTGTCGTCGTCGACGTGGCAGCTACTATCATGAAGAGGGGAAGGCGGGACTCGAGGGAGGGGGGTTCAGTTGGCTCTAAGGTTGTCAGGCACCTGTTGATCTTAGGACTGCCAACTGCCGTTTCTTACATCGACAGATGTGGGTATCAACGACCCCAGGAACGTTGTTGTTTGGATGTTTTAGGGGGACAAAGCTACGGAGGTCATCAGTTCCCCATTCCATCATTGGGCGTGAACGCGTGAAAGAGCCGAGAGTTGAGAACAGCTAGGGGGGAGGAATATCCCCCGAGTCAAAGGACTACAAAGTCGGCAAGAGACAACGAAATACGTGACAATCTCACAAAATCAACGAACAACAACAAGAAATGAGTGGTTTCACCAACGCCCTTTTACACTACCTCAAAAACCCTTCCGTCTAATTGTCACTGAAGGTTTGTTTAAAATGTTAGCCTCAGCCACTCGTGGCACTGGCCTTTCCCTTGTATGGCCGACCTCGCTCTGAAGCGTCGCGGAGACCCAGACTGACGTTGCAAGGCGCCAGACAGGGCGTTTGTAGGCACAACGGAGCCTACTTTCTGACGACTTTGAGGATTTGAGAAACTGCCCCTTCAACTGTGGTCCCAGTTTTCTGCTGTTCAGTATGTATAAGGCAGCAGTAGCGGAGCGTCGTGTTGTTCACTGGCTCAGTGAACTCCCAGAAAAAGGCGATCGTTCAAAAGATTCTTCGTTTCATTCTCGTATCAGATCTGTTTTACGTCAATTGCCAAATTATTTTTATCGCAAATAAAACTTTTAAGTCGCGTAGATAACATGAATACGTGCCATTTCGTTGCCCGGGCAGTGCTGAGGTTCGGGTTATCTTCTGAATCTCCTGATATTATAGCCTTTGGCCCTCCTTCGACAGGGAGAAGAGAGGAAACGTTGATACTACCGTGTGCATTTGCGGTGGTCAACGCACTAGCTCATGTACCACTCTGACTGTGGTGGAAACGCACGAATTCGCCCGAACGTATGAAAATTTACTTCTCGCACTTCACGTTGCGAATACGCAAACCTCCCTGAAGGCTACAAATGCACCTCACAGTTGTTTTGGCACAGTGAAGATAAAACCAGGTCGTATTTGGTAAAATTTCTTGTAACTAAATGTCAACTAATGACGCATCACTCGTAAAAGTCGTCCGAAGATCCTAAGGTCAACAATAGTAGGGCCTGATGAATGGACGAGAAGTTATAGACATCAAGATATGGATCAGAGGATTAGTATTCTCCACCGGCTAAAAATTATGTCTATTTTTCCCCACCTTAGCTTTTATAACATATTCTGGTGCAAATAATGACTTCTACATATCTTCTATATGTTTGTCACCACGGTTTGACCGTTTTTCCGAATATGCCACTTTTTTTAGGTCAACGGCGTCTTCCAAAGCATTCACGTAATCTAACAATATATATATTTTCCTATTCCTTCATGTTAGGAAAAGATGACAAACCTTTTCAATTTCAGATCACCTATGCAAAATTCATTAACCCATATTGTCTATAATGAATAATTTTATAAACCCGTCCGAGAGCGAGCATCAGGTCTAAAACCGTCGCCCTCAAACAACGTGATATGTGGGATGACCAGGGAATGGGCGAAGACACCAAAAGCTGATGGCATCTAGTCTGAAGAGGGGGACTCGCGCTTCAGCAAAGAGATTGTCAACAGGGCTGGTCCATAAGGCACCTGTAGTCTAGCGGACGCCACAATGGTGAAATGAGTCTTAATTTCAGGGCAGAAGAATCTACCGAGCCATAAACGTAGCGCACCCATAATCTAATCGAGATTGAATTAGAGTCCGGTAGATATGAATTAGTGTTGTTCGATCTGCACCTCAGGATGCTTGCGCTAGGAAACGGAGAGCATTAAGCTTCCGCATGCAGCTTATCTTCAGCTGCCTAATATGGGACAGCCAAGTAAGTTTTTTTTATCAAAAAGGAGGCCCAAGAAACTGTGCTGTGCCACAACTTCCAGGTGTTGAGTGCCCAAGAAGAGTTCTGGGTCGGGGTGGATTGTAGTACGACGACAGAAATGAATTACTCGCGTTTTAGAAGGGGAAAACTGAAAACCATGGGAGAGAGCCCATGTGGAATGGCACCTTGGAGCTGGTGTTCAGCCGAGGCTATAATGTGGGAGCAGTACCATATGCTAAAGTGTCTACGTACAACGCAGGAGTGACAAGTGACCGAACAGAGCTCACCAATCCACTTATGACGATTAAGAAGAGATAACACTTAACGCATAACCCTATGGAACAGCGTTCTCTGGATCTGTGGGGAGCTGAAGGAAGAGCCAACACTCAGACGGAACATGTGGCGGGATAAAAACTGATTGATAAAAATTGGTAGGGAGTCTCGTAGGCCCCAATCAGTAAGGGTACATAAAATATGACGACGTCAGGCGGTGTCATATGCCTCACGTAAATCAAAGAAAACAGCAACAAGATGTTGATGTTATGAGAAGGCCTTTATGATCGCTGTTTCCAGTCGAAGTAGATGGTCTACAGTAGATCGTCCCTCCTGGAACCCACACTGATAAGGCGACAGAAATCAAATCAAATGTTCAAATGTTTGTATAGTCTATGGGACTTAACTACGGGGTCATCAGTCCCTAAACTTACAAACTACTTATGAACTACTTACGAACTAGGACGGCACAAATATCCATGACCGAGGGGGGGGGGATTCGAACCCCCGACCGTAGTGGACGTGCGGACCGTGACTGGAGCGCCTCAATCGCCTCGGCGACCGCGGCAGGCGACAGAAATCCACGTGCTTCGAGTACCCAGCATAGTCTGCAGGCAACCATCCATTCGAGCAGTTTACATGGCACATTTGTCAGGCTAATTGGCCGGTAACTGTCCAGAGATGACGAATCCTGCCAGACTGAAGAACAGGAACCACTATACCGTCCCTCCACTGCGAGGGGAAAACCCCTTGGCGCCAAATGCGGTTAAATATCTGTAGGAGATATTGCTGTTGCGGAGGACTGACATGTTGGAGAAATTGATTATGGATGGAATCAGGACCAGGTGCAGAATCATGAAACAAAACCAATTGTAGGTATGACAGGAGGAGGTCCAATAACGAATAACTACTACGAGCAGCGTAGTGATCGCATTCTCGTAGTCAAGATACATACGATGCTAATAATAATAATAATAATAATAATAATAATAATAATAATAATAATAATAATAATAATATGTTCAAATGTTTGTAAACCTATTGGAACAAACAGGTATGGTCATCACTCCCTAGACTTACAAACTACTTAAACTAACCTAAGGACAAAATGCACACCCATTCCACATGGAGGACTCTAACAACCTACGGCGAGCAACCGCGCGCTCTACAACGAGGCGCATTTGAACACTCAGCCACTCCACTGCGGCGGAGATACGAAACCAACACCAATCACAGTAGTACAACTTCATATGAGAACTAGCTCCACTGGTGATGAGGAGATAGGAGTGTATGAGTGTATGAGGTAAATTATTCAGCAGTTAAGAGAGAGGAAAACTTAATTGTGATGGGAGAGTGGAATTCGATAGTAGGAAAATGAAGGCAAGGAAAAGGAATGACAGAGGAAGCCGCCCGGTAGAATTTTGGACAGAACATAATTTAATCATAACAAACAGATGGTTTGAGAATCACGATAGAAGGTTGTATACGTGGAAGAGACCAGGGGGCTCCGGAAGATACCAGATAGCTTTTATAACGGTAAGACAGATTTCAGAAGCAGGTTTTAAGCTGTTAGACATATCGAGGGGCAGATATAGACTCTGACCACATCTTATTGTTTATGAACTGTAGACAAACTGAAGAAACTGCAGAAAGGTAGGAAAATAAGGAGATGGGATCTGGATAAACTAAAGGAAACTGAAGTTCTTGCGAGTTTCTGAGGTAGCTTTAGGCAAGAATTGACGGAAATGGGGGGAAATAACACAGTAGAAGATGAAAGGGCAGTTTTGAGATATGACATAATGAAGGCAGCGGAGGACCAAATAGTTGGAAAGGCAAGTTCTACAGCCTTGGATATTACAGGAAATACTACATTTAATTGATGAAAGGAGAAGATATAAAAATGTAGTAAATGATGAAGAAAAAGTGGAGTACAGAAGACTTAGAAATGAGATTGACAGAAAGTGCAGAATGGTTATGCAGAAGTGGCTAGCGGTCTAATGCAAGTCAGTAGAAGAATGTATAACTACAGGAAAAGCAGAAACTGCCTACAGGAAAATAAGACACATTTGGAGACAAGAAAAGCAGTTGTATGAATATCAAGAACTCATATGGAAAACCAATTCTCAGCAAAGAAAGGAAAGCGGAAAGGTGGAAAGAGTATACAGTTGAGCTCTAGAAAGGTAATGTACTTCGAGACAGTATTGTAGGAAGGGAACAGGAAATAAATGTGAAATAGGAGATATATTGAGAAATGTATTTCACAGAAAACTGAAAGATCTACACCGAAGCAAGACCCATGGAGTAGATGACATTCCCTCAGAGCTACTGAACTCTCTGGGAGAGCTAGCCATAATAGAACTATTTCACCTGGTGTCCAATATGTGTATGGAGTCTTTTCTGAAGGCATTTGTCTAGAGTGATGCCTTGGGCGAGAGTAGAACATGGACAAATAGTTCAGAATGGAAGACGATAGATGCTTTAGAAATGTGGTGCTACATAAGAATGAAGGTGGGTAGATCGTGTAACTAATGAAGAGGTACTGAATAGAATGCGAGACAAATGAAATTTCTGACATACCTTGGCTAAAAGAAGGGCTCGATTGGTATGACATTCTTAGACATGAAGGAATTGAAAATTTAGCATTATAGGAAAATGTGTGGGGTATAAAATCGCAGCAATAAAAGAGAAGAATGCAAACAGATTCAAATTCATATGGGTTGCAGTTCAGGGTTGGACTGAAGACCACAACAACAACTTTGCACAGAATACAATTGCGTCAGAAATTATTGTTCTTCGACTAGTAATTGGAGTTAGAAAGGAAGAAGGAAGGAAGATTAGGATGGCCGGGTATGATATGAACAACCGTCCTACCGAATGCAATTCCATTTGCCAAGCACTGCACCGCTCGATTACTGCACTTCTGAGGCGACACAGTTTGTGAAACCGTAAGTATCAATATTAGATGATGGCCACGTCAAGCAGCAGAATGGGTTTAGTGCCACAATCGTCTAAAGTGCAGGTAAACCACAGGGACGTGGTAGTGAGTCGGAAGCATCAGTAAAATTAAAACGCGGGTGTGACTGTTCTAATGACCAACAAATTTATTTACAGACGTCTCAAATGTGATAGCTTGAAACACCAGTTCTACACAAAAGCCGGTAAATCACGTCCAGTGGTGACAGAAAATACACAAACTTTTATCAATTTCTGCCGATATAGCAGGGACAGCATATACTTAAGAACAGCCCCATATGTATGGTCTGATACTCTCAGACAGGAAGCCCACAATTTTGGCAGCAGATGTTACCACTATACTTCCATTGATTTTTTCACTACTGGGCTCGCAACGTGGTGTACCTCATATTATGACGAGACAGTTTTATTTTCTTCACTACAGCTGTTTCGGCGTTATGACATCTAATAAAATTTGGATGTTATTTGTTGCATAAAGCACCGGTATTTTTCATGAATTCAACCAATTTGTAATACCAAGCGATAAGAATTTACACGTCTGCTTCATGACCATTACCATTGGACTCTAAAAACGTAATATCACACAAACGTGGAAATTATCTAACGCAAACTTAGCCATCTACTCGCTATACACAACATGAAACATGATCGTCGAAGGTGTTACAAATTAGTCGAATTTATGACAAATACCTGTGCCACATGCGACAACTAACATACAAATATCACTTGAAAATAGCATAACGCCGAAACAGCTGTAACGGAAAAAAAAAAAAAAAAAAAAAAAAAAAAAAAAAAAAAAAAAAAGTTGTTCTGCGTAGCATACATGTAGAAAAAATTCAATGCGGTACATTTCTTAAGGAAAAAATCGCACTGACGTGTTTTGCGGCACATTTTTGATTTGCTTGTAGTTTTATGATTTTTTGCAAACATTTAGGTCACAAGTAATAAAAATATAAAAAATAAAAATTGATGAACGATACGATTACGACTCCACTATTGTGATAACATCTATGCACCCAACAAGTAATATTCTTTCTGGCCGTATTTTAACAAACAGCCAAAATTATTTGATATTTGAGTTTAGCTTTGACAAAGATACTCATTTTTGAACTTTGTCTCTTTAAACTATTATTTTAATATCTCTCAAAAATGTTCAAATGTTTGTATAGCTTATGGGACTTAACTACGGGATCTTCAGTCCCTAAACTTACAAACTACTTATGAATTCGCTAATACTAAGGACGGCACAAATATCCATGCCCGAGGAGGGATTCGAACCCCCGACCGTAGTGTCCGTGCAGACCGTGACTGGAGCGCCTCAGTCCCCTCGGCCACCGCGGCCGGCTAATATCTATACCACATTTTCATTATCACTTAATTTAGCCATCTTATGGAACGATCTTATTGTATAAAAAGGATAGATGACAACATCGCAATTTCTATTTCAGTTATTCAAGACGACCGGTTTCCACACCATGGTGTCATCATCTGAGTCAACGACGAAACGATCAAAATAAACCAACGTCAAAAAAAAAAAAGATCAAACCGAAGAACCGATGAAAAGAGACAAAAAGATAGGGCTCAACGCCATCTGTAATAAAAAAAACTGTGCAAAATTCTCAATGAACTAATCAGAACTAAGATGAACAAACAATAGCAAAGCATCGATCTACTTGAAGAACAGAAACATCTACATAAATAAAAAGTAAATAAATACCCGTCACTGTCAGTTTTTTCATGTTATTTCCTAAAAGGTTTTCGCACGCTCTTGTTAATTGAACACAACTATATCCTGCAGGATCCAGAGTTGTTCAAACGTAACAGCGCTTTCTCTGAAAAGATTTGTGAACACATCAGTAAATACATACCAACGAACTGCAAACATAGACTTCTTTACCACATATACACAAACTGGGGAGATACTTCTACAATGACTGTAGTAAATGACGTAATGATAATAGTAAATTTGTATATAGATTAAGTACTGGAACTTTGTGGAATTCGTTAATACCACACTTATGGCGTTTGTTATTTTAGCTGTATAAGAAAACGTAGCCACGGTTTGAAAAAGAATATTTGCTCTTTATTTTAGCGCTTCTGTCAGACAGCGAACGACCTTGAAGAGCAGTTGAATGGAATGGACAGTGTGTTGAAGAGAGCGTATAAAATGAACATAAACAAGAGCAAAACAAAAATAATGGAATGTAGTCTTAGAAAATCAGGCGATGCCGAAGGAATTAGATTAGGTAATGAGACAATGAAGGTGGTAGATGAGTTTTGTTACTTGGGTAGTAAAATAACATGCGATGGTCGCAGTACAGAGGATATAAAATGCAGAATGGCAATGGGAAGAAAAGCATTTTTGAAAAAGAGAAATTTGCTAACATCGAATATTTATTTAAGTGTAAGGAAGTCTTTTCTGAAGGCATTTGTATGGAGTGTTGCCTTGTATGGGAGTGAAACATGGACGATAAGCAGTGCGGACAGGAAGAGGGTTGAAGCTTTTGAAATTTGGTGCTACAGAAGAATGCTGAAGATTAGGTGGGTGGATCGCGTATCTAATGAGGAGGTACTGAACAGAATTGGTGAGAAAAGGAATTTTTGGCATACCCTGACTAAAAGAAGGGATCGCTTGGTAGGACATATTCTTAGACATCGAGGATTCGTAAATTTAGCATTGGAGGGAAGTGTGTGGGGTAAAAATCGCAGAGGGAGACCAAGAGACGCGTATAGTAAGCAGATTCAAGTGGATGTGGGTTGCCGTTCTTATGAGGAGATGAAAAGGCTTGCTCAGGATAGAGTAGGGTGGAGAGCTGCATCAAACCAGTCTCCGGACTGAAGACCATAACAACAACAGTTCAACAACTATTTTAGCGCAGAACAAAGTAACATGAATGAAGTCATATCTGAACTACAGAAAAGGTAATTCAATCTATGTTAAAAGCGTCCTTAGCAACAATGTCAAAGACAAACATTTTAGCAGGCACATTGATTTTAATTAATGACTTCAACATATTCCATGAATAATTGCTAAGGAAAAACACAAGTGATTTGTTGCAATGTATACAATTCCCTTCCGTTCAATTAAGGTATTTCAGTTGCCACAGAAATCTAGGAGTCCATTTATATATATGAAACTACCAGTACCTGCACGTTGTTTAAAATATTCATTATCACAATATCCTCCCCGTTGTTGTGCAAATGCTTCAGAAGACCAGTGTTCAATTGTTACGTATTTCACGGCATGTTCACGAAATACAACAAACGCACATTTTAGAGGGCGCCCTCTTACAGCAGCACAACTCTAAACATGGCAGAAGATAGCGCTATTTAATTAATAAGAGTGCCGGAAACCCAAGGCGAAAAAAATGGTACCGGCCGGTTTCAAACTAACAATAATATGCATCACAACGTAACGCGTTACCACTACACCACGGCGAACAATAACGACATTCAAATGTTCAAATGTCTGTAAATCTATCGGACCAAACTGCGTGGTCATCAGTACGTAGCTTACAAACTACTTAAACCTAGGTAAACTAACCTACACACACACACACACACACACACACACACACACACACACACACGCCCCAGGGACGACACGAACCTCCACGGCGAGCAACCGCGCGCTCCGCAGCGAGACGCTTTAGACCGCTCGGCTACTCCACCGCGGCACAACTACGACATTATCCATTAATTCTACTATTGCTGCTAGTTGCTAACAGCTAAGACACTACTTTATAATTTACCGTACTATGAACGACGTGTTTCTGTTAACTCTTCAGTGTGCCACTGCTTTGAAATGACTACGCGTAAGTTGTTATAAGAAAATCATAAAATACATGAAGCAAGATGGCGTATGCCAGAGATTCTTGGGCGAGGAATGTCACGTGACATTTCCTAACGCATGGTTTACGTAAAATCTAGAGACGGCGTCTAATCGCAGTTATTTTTTTCCAATATCTCTGTAACGGCACGAGTTACGAAAAAGCGTAAGAGAGGAAAGTTGTAGAGACCTTTCTCCTCTACAGATCCCGTTACTTAATTTTCATGTCAGACGAACGGTTTATTCGCAATTAAAATTATATTACAAACGTCTTTTTTAGTGGTACTAACTTATTTTTTGTCCAAAAAATTGCAAAAGGTAACGTTCTGGTCTCTGGTCGCCAACTATTATGTCTGTAAAATTTGGTACCGATCGGTTGAACGGTTCGATCTAAAAAGTGGGAACACGTTACTGACAGACAGACAAGACATCGTAAAATTGCCGTTATTATTCCAAGTGTATCTGAAACTATGCAAGATATGAAAACATAAAAGAGCAAAGTTGTAGAGACTTTTCTCCTCTACAAATATGTATGGTTAATCTGTTATTTTCATTTAAATTTCGAGCTGTCAAAAGGCGATCGCAAAGGCCCACTTTTAGTGTTCCTACCGTAAGCTAAAGTGGGCCAATTTTGTGGATCTACGGAACTTAGCTACTGCGGTTTTCGCCGCGGTGGAGTAGCCGAGCGGTCTAAAGCGTCTCGCTGCGTAGCGCGCGGTTGCTCGCCGTGGAGGTTCGAGTCCTCCCTGGGGCATGGGTGCGCGTGTGTGTGTGTGTGTGTGTGTGTGTGTGTGTGTGTGTGTGTGTTTGTGTTTGTCCTTAGGTTAGTTTACCTAGGTTTACGTAGTTTGTAAGCTACGGACTGATGACCACGCAGTTTGGTCCGATAGATTTACAAACATTTGAACATTTTGAACTGCGGTTTTCAGTCACCAGGCTTACAAAATACTTTAGCTTAAACGAACTCAATGACAACACAGACCCATGCCCGAGAGAGGACTCGAACCTCCGATGGGAAACGGTATATTTCATTGTTTTTTAAAGAACTTTTAAGAGTATCTTCGGGTTGAGAACATTTTAATGGTATATTTTGATCACTGGCGTACGCTAAACATCCTGTGGTTGATTCTACCCCTTTCTGCAACTTCTCGATGTCCTGTTAACGAAATTACTCTGAAATCTAATTTAGCTTAATTACTGAAATCTATCGTACTCGCGCCGATATACTGAACCAGTATAACAGAAATCTTCGAGTGAAAATCGAGCCATTTAGTGTCAAGATTGAGCCTTTTTGGGACACCGGAACGAAGGATGAGAAATCCGAACGTGGCCGATTAACTTGCACTCACTTTAAAGTATATCATTTTGAATAGATCTGTAGCGTCTTGGTCCTTACTTCAGTAACATCAACGACAGCACAACTAGGACCACGTAGGTCCTGCTTGTGGTGACGCTGCTGCTACTACAATACGAACCAAGACGCTACAGAGGTATTCAAAATGATCGAGACACTTTCCGGTGATGGCAAAAATGTATGTTTGCCATGCGTCCCTAATGGCGGTTGAGTGTGGTTGAGTTGTGCTAACGATTGTGAACGAGAAAGTGTGATCTACACTGATTAAAGATTGTGGCCGAAAAGAAAAGAGCAGGCCGTATGTAGATGTGATTGTTACGTGCTTGTCGGCAGCTAGAAGAACGTCTCTGCGATGGTTCCAAGCTATACTCATTTTATTGTTGAATTCTCATCTGGAATTTTAAGGCCTGAAGTCTCTCCTTACCGTGACATGGTTTCCCGTTGATTTTGTCCAAATTTAGTACCAACACTTGTGACAACCTTTCAAAAATGTGTAATGTATAACATGGTTGGACAGAGCTGCTAGAGAAGTTTTTTAGTTACAGTGATTTCCACCAACGCAGAAGGCAAGTCTGAAACTATTCTTGTGGCCACTACTAGACAGCCAATTTACTACTGGATACAGAATTTTAAGGAAACGGGATGTCTTCGTCACGTTGAACGTTTCAGCAAACCTATGACATCGATGCGAAATGTCGACCGAACCAGACGTGCGCCATGTAACTAGCTATTCACACATTCAATATCTGCGAACATAACAAATAAGATATCTTGAGTTACTTCAACCATTTTACTAGCACTTTAGATATCTAGATAATTTCGAATAATCCTGTCCATAATCGCCAGCAACAATAGTAAAAATATTGTTGCCTTTACATCCATTCCGCTGGCACAGTTTCCCCTCCAATCGTATAATTGTTATTGCCTGGATACGTTCGTAACGAGAACCACCACAGCCTTATGCTACTGAACTGACGAAAGTTACAGATATACACTAGAGATGGGTACTTCGCTAACGAACGGTTCCAAAAGAAATGTTCATAAAACTGAACTGAGGGAGCAAGCAACTAGATACGAGGAACGGCAGTTGGCCATTCAACGTTTCCGGTGCGGAACACCGGAATGGCTGCGGCGACTTCCAGCTCCAGGAACTGTCGGTCCCCAACACAAGATGAGTGTTTAATGGCCCGTTTTGATGATGTCTTTGGAGACCGAGCCTATGCTCTGCGCTGGACAGGCGTATTTCATAAATATGCGCAGGGTGGTAATACTATGGAGTACACTCTAGTTCGCCGCCGCGGCCGCGACCGTGTGGCGCTACTGTCGGCAACTGAAATATATAGAGATGAAAATTCTCCTCAGAGATGATAAATATTGTTGAAACGAGATAGAATGGCTGGCCAGTACTTTGTGCTGTACCGCCGATAGTAACACAAATGAAGAAACAGAAAAAAAAGGGGGGGGGGGGGAAGGACAAGCTTTCGGAACACAGTTCCTTCATCAGGTGGGAGAGAAGGGAAGAAGAAAGGATGGGAACAGAAGATACTGCAGTATCTCTAACGTCCACACTCCCGAAACACCACCTTCATGACCTAGGTTCGTGAACTACCTTTCCCATCTGTTCCCATCTTTTCTTCTTCCCTTCTCTCCCACCTGATGAAGGAACTGAGTTCCGAAAGCTTGTCCTTCCCCCCCCCCCCCCCTTTTTTTCTGTTTCTTCATTTGTGTTACTATCGGCGGTACAGCACAAAGGTAAGAACTGGGCAGCCATTCTATCTCGTTTCAAGAACTATATAGAGAGATAGCTGCGGAAAGAGTGAGACCGCACAGCACTGCCCTGCGCTGGACTGTCCCGCGATCAGATAGAACGTGAACGAAGTAACAGAGAAAGCGCAGCTCTGTAATGCGGTCGAAGAGCCGTAAAAAAATAAAAACCCATTTACCGTTTAGGCAACAGTGTGTGTATGGCACAATCACTACGCGAAGCTTTAGAAAATATCCAAAACACGAATCGAAGAAAAACTTAGTAATTTTGTGACCCAAATTTGATTATATCAGTATTTTACATGCACAAGAGACATATACACAGTAGGCTTCTTCTGAAAGATAAATGCTTCTTATATGAACTAGTAACATAAATATGCTAGTTTAAAAATAATTTTATGAAAGGGCTATACAGTCTCGTTCTTAAAAGTAAATATTTTTGTTAAAACACAAATAAAATAACAAATTAACTAGGTGCATTTTACCCCAGTTCCTCAGAAAAGATGCTAGCGCACTTCTGGCGCGAGCCATTTTGACGCGCGCACAACTTCCCCCACCACTGCACTGTTCAAATGTATGTAATTCTATGGGACCGAAATACGATCGTCATCAGTCCCTAGCCTTACAAACTACTTAAACTAAGTTAAACTAACCTAAGGACGACACACACATCCATGCTGGAGGGAGGTTTCGAAACTCCGACGCAGGAGGCCAGTTCAATGCCTGTAGCATGTGTGTGAGTGACACCGCTATATGCCAAACGCTGTTAGTGGAAAACGAAGGAAGGCATTTTTTTCAAGACAGTGAGGCTACTAAGTGGATATGGCAATGTCGTACTTTGATAATATACATTTGCTACTTTTTATTCATTTGCGATAGCAATAACTTCATTCTTTAATGAAATATGCACTTTACAGTTTTACACTGCCTGAGTGTACATCTACATCTACGTGGGATACTCTGCAAATCACATTTAAGTGCCTGGCAGAGGGTTCATCGAACCACCATTATACTATTTATCTCCCATTCCATTCTCGAATATCGCGCGGGAAGAACGAACACCCGAATCTCTCCGTTCGAGCTCTGATTTCTCGTATTTTATTCTGATGATCATTTCTACCTATGTAAGAGGGAGTCAACAATATATTTTCGCATTCGGAGGTGAATGTTGGCGTTTTTAGTTTCCCAAGTAGCCCACGGAGCAGCGATAAGCGCCGTTATTTTAATGATTCCCATCCCAGATCCTGTATCATTTCCGTAACGCTGTCTCCCCTGTATTGCGACAATACGAAACGAGCTGCCCTACTTCGGACTCTCCGTCGAACCCACCTGATAAGGATCCCACACTGCGTAGCAATACTCCAAAAAAAGGACGGATAAGTGTAGTGTATGCTGTTTCTTTTGTTCAAAAATGTTCAAATGTTTGTCAAGCTTATGGGACTCAACTACGGGGTCATCAGTCCCTAAACTTACAAACTACTTATGAACTAGCTTATACTAAAGACGGCACAAACATCCATGCCCGAGGGGGGATTCGAAAGCCCGACCGTAGTGGCGGTGCAGACCGTGACTGGAGCGCCTCAGTCCCCTCGGCCACCACGACCGGCAGTTTCTTTTGTAGTTCTGTTGCATGTTTTGAGGGTTCTGTCAAAGAACGCAGTCTCTGGTTCGCCTTTCCCACGATATTATCCACGTGCTCTTTCCAATTTAAGTCTGAAGTAATAGTAATTCCTAGGTATCTTGTGCAGTTTAGGGCCTTCACTTTTGGTTGAAACAAAGTTTAACGGATTTCTTTTCGTACTCATGTGGACGACTTCACTACCTTCCTCTTCCTGCTCGCCACTCCGCCTCCACCGCTGCGTACAGTGCCCGCGGGGCGGTGTTCGGTCATGCCGCTATAGATGAAGCTGTTAGAGCGAACAGGCTAAGATGGTGGGGTCATGTTACACGCATGGAGAAGCAAGTTTACCTAGAATACTCATGAGCTCGGCAGCGGAGGGTAAGAGGAGTCGAGGTAGACAAAGGAGAAAGTAAGTATTTAGATCCGATGAAGAATGATTTTGAAATAAAAGGCTTAACATCAGACGAGGCATCAATGTTAGCATTGAAAAGGGGATCAAGGATAAATTTTAATAGAGGTACTATGCTTTAGAATGAACGCTGAAAGGCATAATCAGTCTCTAATGATGATGATTATAAAAGTCAGCTCTGCAAGGATCTCGGGTACTTTATTGAAGACGAGAGGACTTAAGACTTAGATCAAGACCGAAACTTTAGGCAGCAAAAATAGGTCAGAAATCGCCAGTGCGTTATGTGAAGTTTGTTTTGAGTTTACAGTCGACCTTTCACGATGGTTCAATCGTCTTCCTGGAGGTCGATGAGCACAAAAGATAAACGAAGACCCGAAACGCCAAAACCGTCAACAGATGAACGAAATGGGAAACGTTTAGCAGGTTCCCTTGAAGAAGAATTGCAGCGCAACTTGTTGAAATGTCTGTAAAGCTACGGGACTACCTGCCTAGTTCATCGGTCCCTAGACTTACAATCTCTTAACTAACGCTACACACACACACACACACACACACACACACACACACACACACACACACACACACACACACAAAGGCGCGCGCGCAAACATACTGAGTTCTTCAGTTTTGTTATAGATAAGAACTTCGTCCATACTTCAAATTACAGCAGTTGCTAACACGGTCTACCCACAACTAGTACGTTATTACACCATACAGAGACATAGAATTCCATCGGGACGTATAAACGTTTTAAGAGCATTTCATTACTTCACTTGATAGTGACATTTTCCTTGTAAATTTGTTTTGCACTTCAAACGGAACATTTGTGTTCGTGACTGCAGCCATTAGCCAAGTATGACAGCGTACATTTCATTTCATATCGATTCGTGTCGCTATTCAAAGACATCAAATCGATACCAACGGTACTACGTCGTATTTCTGGCGACACAGCTGTCACACTCCCACCAACTTGAGTGTTTCCACCGCAATACGTTTTTATTACGAAACCATGATTGAATTATCAAGTTATTTTCTTACAACAATCAGTCAACCTAATCAAAAAATACTATGAAATAATTAGAACCCAATGTCGATACAGGATCATACTCTTCTATTCATATGACAAGATTTTCTTTGACTATCATTTCAGTAGCGCATCCAAAATACCTGTTGTGTAAATATGGCAAAGTCTTTCTGGACGAAGTCAGTATGTCCAACTTCGTAAAGTATCTCTCCCCACCCACCTCCTCCACTCACCCACCCAGAAAAAACCACACCGTAAGTAACGATAGAAGCCTATAAAAACCATGTAACACAGAAAGTGAAGATTAAGTTTCGTTTATGATACCTAAATTAAGTTCAAATGTTTGTAAATCTATGGCACTTCTTAGGTCATTAGTCCCTAGGCTTACAAACTACCTAAACTAACTTCAACTAACCTAAAGACAACAAACACACACACACACACACACACACACACACACACACACACACACACACACACACAAAATGCCCGAGGGAGGACTCGAACCTCCGTCGACGAAGTACCGCAGCAAGGAGCCTTAGAACGCTCGGCCACTGCACCGCGGATTTTGCTTAAGTGATTTATTAAGGACGTCGGATGGGTACAGTATTAGAAGTGGTAAAAGAAGGTAACACGTTTAGTATGAAGGATACGTACAGTCTATCGGAAAAGACTGTAGAGGCAGTGGGTGTTCTTGCTCATTTCAAAATGAAGTTGGTTTGTGATAAAGGTCACGGATTTCTGATAAGGAGTAGCTATGTGATAACTGACAGTTTTGTTTTGTAACCACGGAGGCATAAAAACATGAAACACAAAAGGACTATTGTGGGCAAGTAAAAGCAATATTCTTAAAATATCAAGAACCATTGTATTCCATAAAGTAAATGCAAGCCTATGCTATTCCCATTCAATACAAATAAGGATGAAACCTCGTCAAGTATTATGTCGTATAATTAAGTCTCCTCTCTGAATGCCATCTGAATACAACAAACTCTTTCTGTAAGTACCTATGCATGGCGCTAACCGAAGTTTTCAACACTACATCCGTACAAGAAGAGAAATTATATCTCATTCCGAATGTAACACGGACATTCAAACAGTGAACTAATTCGTACCTAAACAAATGAGTGACTTAGGTCCAGTTTCCAAATGCACGATGCCGTTGGGGGACAGACTGACAGACGATTCAGTGCTGGTAATGTCACGCTTTCTATATTTAAACTTGATAATACATTTGTAAGAATCTATTTTATCCAGCTACAAGTTGTTATGGGGGTGGATCGCGTAACTAATGAGGAGGTACTAAACAGAATTGGGGAGAAAAGGGATTTCTGGCGTACCTTGACTAAAAGGGATCGATTGGTAGGACAATTTCTTAGATACCAAGGAATTGTGAATTTTGCGTTAGAGGGAAGTGTGTGGGGTAAAAATCGCAGAGGGAGACCAGATGAATATAGTAAGCAAATTAAAATGGATGTGGGTTGCCGTTCTTACGAGGAGATGAAGAGGCATGCTCAGGATAGAGTAGTGTGGAGAGCTGCATCAAACCAGTCTCCAGATTGAAGACCACAACAACAAGTCGATGGTACGCTTTTACGTACAGGTGACACTTTTGCCAATTCCTTACTAAATGTATAACTGGTCGAGTATTTATCGCAGACGTGTTTCTGGGCTCCGAATGTAGTGTAAGAGATTCGCGTATGAAAACAAACGAAATTTATGTTGCAAATGTATTTACCAAACACGCCCAACGATGGGTGTTTGTGCATTCTGTCTTATTCTACAGACGTTTGCGTGTACTCTTGCCACTTTACTGTTTCTATAAACAATTTCAAACTCAATTGCTACGTAATACGTGCGCTGCAGAGAGTATACTGTGTATCACACAATGTTACGTGCGGTCTAAGGCGCCTAACTACAGATTGCGCTGCCGCTCCCCGACGGAGGTGAGAAGTTCTCCCTCTGACATGGGTGGGTGTGTTGTTCTTAGCGTAAGTTACTTTTAGTAGTTTGTACGGTTAGGGACCGATAACCTAAGCAGTTTGGTCCCTTAGCTTTACAATCATTTGAACATTTGAAACAATGTTTTATCTATTATTTACAGAAAATTTAGAATCTAAATAGTGATGTATCCACATAAATTAATGTGTCAATCTAAAAACATTCCTGGGCTGTTAGTTATGGCGAAAGGAAATTTTAATGCCTTCCTTGTTCAAAACGTTTGTAAATCTATCGGACCAAACTGCGTCGTCATCAGTCCGTAGCTTACAAACTACTTAAACCTAGGTAAACTAACCTAAGGACAAACACACACACCCATGCCCCAGGGAGGACTCGAACCTCCGCGGCGAGCAACCGCGCGCTCCGCAGCGAGACGCTTTAGACCGCTCGGCTACTCCACCGCGGCAATGCCTTCCTTGTTTTTCCATTATCCGTAAGGCGTAAGTTATATGTATTGCATATCAAACCAGTCTCCGGACTGAAGACCACAACAACAACAACAACAACAACAACAACAACGACCTACGTCTTCAGTAAAAATTCTTTGAAATAAATACATACACATGCTATGATTCTGTTTCCATAATAAACGAGGGCTTATAAAAACACTGTAATAACGAATTGTAAAAGGAGAGAAACTTTTAATTTTTTCATACTACCAGATAACATGTATCTGTAATAGTAAACAGTGTGTTTCATCTAGTTTAAATATAGGTGCTCGGATTTTCCTCTCGTACAACAACGTTTTTTCCACCTGATACTGCTTGCACTTATCTGATGCTGCGGCTGATAACTGACGATCAGTTACTGGTTTAAATAACTTTCGAGAATGCGGCTGGATGACGTCTTCGACAACCGCCGATGTTTCGTCAAGAGTTCACCTTGTCACCAACAAGTTGTAAATGCACAAAGAAGGCGTTGTGAAAGTCAATTTAAAACATTCTCGCTGTCTTTGCACCTTGAAAATGACAAAATGTGTTGCTATCGAAATACGGGCAGTTGTTACAGACATCTAATTGCACTTTTATTTACATCTACATGTACATTCACACTCCGCAAGCCATCTCACGTTGTGTGCCGGGGGTACCACTATAACTTCCTGCTATTCCATCGCGTGTGGTTCGCGGGACGAATTATTGCCTGTATGCCTCTGTGTGGACCCTCATCTCTCCGATCTTATCCTTGTTGTCGCTTCGCGAGATATGCGTAGGAGGAAGAACTATATACTTGACTCTTCACGAAAAGTTATGTATTTTCACAGAAGCGCGTACCGCTTCAGTGCCGTTTCTAATCATCTCTGTGACGCTTTCAGACTTAGGCGGGTATTACACTGTAAAAGATCTTTGTCAAAGATCTTTTATCAAAGCTCTTTGGTCAAATCTTTGACAGTGTAATGGATCATCTTTTATAAAAGATTTCTTTTATAAGAGATATTTGATAAAAGTTCGCGAGAGAGCCTAGCTTTTATAAAAGTTCGCCATTGTATACATACGTCTTTCCTTGCTTTGACGCCTTTTAACCTGCAAATTTACGTAAAAGTGTATTTGTTGTGTCGCTACTGCCACAGTGATCGTTTCAAAGTGAGAAGTGTGCGGAATATTTATTAATACGAAGCACATTTACTAAAATATACGGTTAGAATCGTATAAAGAAAAAGCTACTGCTGTCAGTTCTATTCAAAGTGGCTCGCTGAGGTTGATGATAGGGAAGAAATTATATGGCTCAAAGTATATATGGAGATGCATAAGTGAAATAAATGTTTTTATTTGTACTATAACCTAACCTCGTAATTCCTCCTAAAGTGATTTACATCTTGGTTCACTTATGTCTGGAATAATACGTGAAATCTTAGGCCTACACTGTAGGATTCGTGTATTTTACTGCCTGTTGGAATAGATTTTGTATGTTGATATAAATGGGAGGATCTTCAGTGGAAAGGGATTCATGATTTGCGTAATGAGGTATTGCACTAGTTAGCTCCATATTTTTTTCTTGCTTTGCACGATGCTTTTCGACATTTAACAAGTCCAGGTATTTATACGGATATTTTGTGTTTCAGAAAATCAGGCAAAACAAATGTCAGACTGCAGCAAACTATAAAAATGTCTTTCGCAGCGCATAATCCTCAATGAAGCATAACATGAAAGAACTACGAAAATATTCTCTCTTCTTAATTATGATAAAGTGTCTAACGAAGTTATGTTTAGCATGACACACGTTAAATTATTTCAGTGTTTCATTATTTACCCATTGACACAGCTTTAGGGCTTCCTGAAACATCGATTATGATGAAGTATTTATAAATATGTGGGTGAATTAAAATATTTGGTCACACGTTCTTAAACAATTTAGGTTATTATTTCCCAGCAGTGTAGCTCGTGGAGTACATTTGTGCGAGCAGTTTTCGTATTTTCCTCTTGCTATTCATGGTTTTACCTAAAATTGTTTCCATTTTTCGTTCTTTCCAATGGATGCACTCCCGAGCAACATTATTTTACGTACTGTAACACAGACGCTTTACTATTTTGGAGTCTTATTCCGAGCAACTATGACGATATATTTTACGCTAGTGTAATGTGCTCCTGTGAAGTAGTTTCGTCAAAGTTCTTGGATAAAATCTTTGACAAAGATCTTTGTCAAAGATCTTTTACAGTGTAATACCGGCCTTACTAAAGCTCCTACTTGGTACGGATCCCATATTGATGAGCGATACTCACGCGACGGCCTTACGAGAGTTTGGTAACTCACTTCTTTAATGACTCTTACTCTGGCACCTACCTTACCCACGACTGATTTTATATAGTCGTTCAATTTTCAGATCGCTCCTAATATCTACTCCCAGATGCTTTATGGAAGTAACTGCTTCCAATGTGTGTCCTGCTAATGCATGTTGTTCTTGTATTCTTCAGTTTGCAGACTGGTTTGATACAGTTCTCCACCCTCCTCTCTCCTGAGAAAGCCTAATCACCTCCTCATAAGAACAGCAGCCTACATCCCCTTGAATCTGCTTACTGTATTCGACTATTGGTCTCCCTCAGCGATTTTTACCCTACACCCTTCCCGCCAATGCTAAATTCACGATTCCTTAATGTCTAAGATTGTGTCCTACCAATCGATCCCTTCTTTTAGTGAAGGTATGTCAGAAATTTCTTTCCTCCCCAATTCTGAACAGTACCTCTTCATTACTTACGCGATCCACTCACCTGATCTTCAGCATTCTTCTGTAGCATCACATTTCACAAGCCTCTATCCTCTTCTTGTCCGCACTGCTTAACGTCCATGTTTCACTCCCATTCGAGACACACTTCCACACAAATGCCTTCAGAAAGAACTTCTTTACGCTTAAATTAATAATCGGTGTTAAATTTCTCTTTTTCAAAAACGCTTTGCTTCCTATTCCCATTCTGCATTTTATATCCTCTGTACTGCGACCATCACATGTTATTTTACTGCCAAAGTAACATAACTCATCTACCACCACTGATTCGTTACCTAATCTAATTCCTTCAGCATCGCCTGATTTTCTTAGATTGCACTCTATTACCCTTGTTTTGCTCCTCCAGATCATTTGATCTGACAGAATTACAATGTTATCAGCTAAACGCAATGTTTTTACTTCTTCACCCTGAACTTTAATTTCTTCTCCAAATTTTTCTTACTTTCCTTTATATTTTGATCAGTGTACAAACTGAACAACAACGGGGAAAGGCTTCAACACTTACTCCCTTCCCAACCTCTGCATCCCTTTCATTCCCTTCGCCGTTGATAACTGCTGTCTGGTTTTTGTACAAGTTGTAAATAATCTTCCGATCCTTATATTTTGCTCCTGCTGATTTCAGACTTTCAAACTGTGTATTCCTATCAACATTGTCAGAAGCTTCCTCCAAATCTACAAAAGCTAGAAATATAGGTTTGCCTTCCCTTAATTTACCTTGTAAGACAGCCATAAAGTGAGTATTGCCAGCCGGGTTCCTATATTTTTCCTGAATCCAAACTTATCTTCCCCGAGGTCGGCTTCTTACAGCTTTTCCACCCTTCTGTAAATAATTCGTGTGTTTTGCAAACATGACTTAACTGGTGTTTCTGTAATTTTCACACCTGTCTGCACCTGTTTTCTTTGGAATGGCGATTATGTCTGCACCTGTTTTCTTTGGAATGGCGATTATGTCTTCACCTGTTTTCTTTGGAATGGCGATTATTACATTTTTTAAAGTCTGAGGGTATATCGTCTGTCTCATACATCTTACGCACCAGGTGAAATAGTTTTGTCTCCCAGAGACTTCAATTGTTCTAAGGGAATGTCGTCCACTTCAGAGGCCTTGTTTCGACTTAGGTTTTTCAGTGCTCTGTCAAATTCTTCTCTCAGTATGCTATCTCCTATTTCATCTTCATCCACTTCCCCTTCCCTTCCCTTCCTACAATATTGTCTCTAGGTTAATTTCCTTTGTAGAGCCCCTCTAGATACACCTTCCAACTTTCAGCTTTTCCTTCGTTGTTTATATATACTATTAAAAGCAACGGTCCTTTAACACTCCCCTCGGCCGCGCCTGAGATCACTTCATCTTAAGACTTCCCCGTTGAGAATGACACGCTGTTTTCTGTTAGCTAGGAACACCTCAGTCCAGTCACACAGCTGATCTGACATTCCATAAGGTGACTCTCTGTTCATCGGGCGACAATGCGGAACGGTATCGGACGCCTCACGAAGTCAAGAAACACGGTATCTAGCTGGGACCCTGTATGAACTGCCCTCTGGATAACGTGAATGAACAGCCCAAGTTGTGTTGCTTTTGGAAGCCTTGTTGATTGCTATAAAGGAGATTCCGATCTCAAGAAATGTAATATTCGAATACACAATATCTGAACAGTATTGGATACGTCTTTCCGACATAACTTGCGCCGGCCGCGGTGGCCGAGCGGACTGCGGCGCGCCAGTCATAGTCTGCACGGCCATTACGATCGGGGTTCGAATCCCCCCTCGGGCATGGATATTTATGTTGTCTTTCGTAAAAGGTAGTTCATAAGTAGTAAGTAAGTTTAGGGACTGATGACTCCACAGTTAAGTCCCTTAAGCTTAAACATTTGAACATATTTTGCTGCTGAGGATACGAAATGTTCAATTCGAAACCAGCTCTCTGACTTAGGTTTTCTTGAATGAACGGCCTAAACACTGTGGCGGTCAGTGCACTGTTAGGGCAGAAGCATGCCCCCAGGGCCTCACGCTTCTTTAGTGAGTATGTGCGTGACGAGCATGGGGCCCCGAGCTAATGCAGTCTTCCTTCCTTCCTTCTTTCTTTACTTCCCGGACTGCATTTCCTTTCTCTCTCCCCTCCTTTCCTATCCTCACTCCTTCCCCTCCCCACCGGAGGACTGATAACCTCAGTAATTTAGTCCCCCTATCCCAAACAAACAACCCAACGCAGAAGCGTGATAATCATACAGAGCTTCACAATTTCTCACCCCCCCCTTCCCCACAGAAAAGGAAAAAGGAAAACGAACACAATGAACCTAATGTATTCCGCTAGATGGGATTAACCTTCACGAAAGAACTGACTAGACGTCTGTTTGTCGTGATACCGTTTGTTTGTAATATTTTCTCTCGCTATTCTTGTGTTCTGGCAGGTAAGTAGTTAAATTTAAAAGAACAAAGACTCTGACATTTGGTTTCCTTTTCATACATTGTTAACAAAAGATAACGAAATGCTTAATCAGGCGTTTAAGGAAGTTGCTATAATCCGCACACAAGTTTTTGGTTGGGCGTTTTAAACGCTACTAGATGAGTGTTTAAAATAACGATCGTTCTAGACGCCCTTCAACATCTCTAAACGATGGAAACGTTGAAAAAAATCCGCCAAAAATCAAGGGGGATGAAATTTCGGACGAGAAATAAGTCAGTTGGAGCTCGTGCCAGCTGGTTCTGACAGAATTTGCAAATAACGCGTGTACCCACTCAATCTTGTTCCTTGCCTTCCCACAGAGCGTCAAAAAATATTTGATTGCATTTGAGTCAGAACCTGAAAATCTAGACAAAAGTCATCCAAACCTTTCGCGAAAGTCGTTACACCGTTATTAGAGTTGGTATGAATCTTATTACGCGGAATGCGGTCAAGCCAGCGGAAGGTTCCCAACTCCCCCGGAAAAAAAGAATACAAGTCATGTCAAACGTGAATATCATGCTCCGTGTTTTGTTTACTTTCGCGGTACTGTGCTCCTTGGTCAGACTTAACTAGAATTTTTATTTGCAAGTTTTAAAACGTGTAGCTGAGGATGCACGGAGAAAACCTCCAGAAGTATCAAGTCAATGATGCCTTCATCTTGTCAACGCCTCGCGCACATCGTCGTATCTGTGAATCGCTACTGTGCCTCGCAGGAGTGGTCTGTCGTTCCCCCATTCCTCACTCAGGCTTAGCCGTGTGTGACACTTTGTTAGCAAGAATTTAAAATAAAAGGGAGCTTTTTTATATTGATAATTTAATACTCGCGGAGGTGGTTGTAACAGTGGGGTGGGGGGGGGGGGAATACTTGACAAGTTCTTCCTATGTAAAAGACCTTCCTTGAAGGTAACTGAAGGACTTTTGTGAAGAAATAGATTTTAAGTAAACTCCATTTTTTCCCTTGTAGAGGATCCGCCTGGGTTTCACCCCTCCCTTAGTCTGCACTCTACCTTCTCCAGGACAACAAAAACACAAGTTTCGCAAGCACTCATCGCAATCGCCCACGCAAAACAACACTTTTTCAGTTGACGTTTCGTAACTGGTGGGACAAAGGCAGAATTACATCCCCAGGACAGTACTGCGGAATTCCTATCATACTCGCTACACCTTACCAACGAAGGCTGACTTCTACAAAATCTACATCTACATAAATACTTCGAGATTTACAATGAAGTGCATCTTAGACGGTTATAGAGTCGATTTTATGATATTTTTCTACTGTTCCACACTTCCACTCTCTATAGCGCGCGGGGGGAAAAGGAACACCTAAATCTTTTCGTTTTCGATCTGATTTCTCTAATTTCATTCTGAAGATCCTGTCTCCGTTTGTAGGTAGGTGCCAACAGAATATGCTCGCATGCGGAACAAAGTTGGTGAAAGAAATTTCTCAAATCTCGTCGCAACGAATAATGCCTTTGTTTTAATGATTTCCACAACTCGTGCATCATTTCCGTGACACTCTTCCCACTATACCGCGATAATACAAAACGAGCTGCCCTTCTCTTTGTCCCACTTCGTTGGAATCCCCCAATGCGCAAAAAGGACGCAAAAGTGTAGTGTAGGCAGTTTATTTATTAGAACTGTTGTATCATCTAAGTGTTCTGCCAACGAAACGTGGCCTTTGGTTCATCATCCCTACGATATTTTTTGTGCGTTCTTTCCAATTTAAGTTGTTGCAATTGTTACTCCTAGGCATTTTGTTCAATTTACGGCCTTTACACTTGACTGGTTTATGGTGTAAATAAAGTTTAAAGGATTTCTTGTATTGCTCATACGGATGACTTAACGCTTTTCATTATTGAGCGTCAATTGCCAATTTTTGCACCATGCAGATATCTAAATTATTTTGAAGTTGCTTTCGACTGTCTGGTGACACTACTAACCGATAAATGACAGCAACATCCGCGAACAGTCTAAGACAGCTACTCAGATTGTCTCCTAAAACGTTTATAAGGATAAGGAACAATAGGGGCCCTTACACTTCCCTGGAAAGCGTCAGATATTACTTTTGTTTTAATCGATGACTTTTCTTCAATTACAACGTACTGTGTCCTTTCTGACAGGAAATCAATCCAATCGCACAACTTTGCGATATTCCACAAGTACGCAATTTTATTAGAAGACACTTGTGACGTACAGTGTCAAAAGCCTTCCGGAAATCTAGAAATACGGAATCGATTTGAGATCTCTTGTCGATTCTTGTGAGTAAAGAATAGTTGTATTTCGCAAGAATGATACTTTCTGAATCCGTGTGACTATAGGTCAATAGATTGTTCTCTTAGAGATAGTTCATAATGTTATGAGGAAAGTATATGTTCCAAAATCCTGTTGAAAACCAATGTTCAAATGTTTGTAATTCTATCGGACCAAACAGCGTGGTCATCAATCCGTAGCTTACCAATTACTTAAAGTAAACTAACCTAAGGACAAAACACACACACACACACACACACACACACACACACACACACACCTATGCTCCAGGGAGGACTCTAACCTCGAACCTGTTGAAAACAGACGTCAATGACATAGGCCTGTTCAAAATGTTCAAATGTTTGTTAAGCTGATGGGACTTAACTACGGGGTCATCAGTCCCTAAACTTACAAACTACTTATGAACTACTAACGAACTAGGACGGCACAAATATCCATGCCCGAGGGGGGATTCGAACCCCCGACCGTAGTGGCCGTGCTGACCGACATAGGCCTGTAATTCTGTGGATAACTCTTATTGCCTTTCTTAAATACTGGAGTGACCTGTGCAGCGTTCCATACTTTGGGTACGGATCCGTCGCTGAGCAAGCGGGTGGTTGTATGTGATAGGTATGACGCTATTTCTTCAGCATATTTTAAAAGGAACGTAATTGGTATACAAACTGGACAGGGAGGCCTGCATTTGTTAAGTGATTTAAGTTGTTTTAATACTCCAGGGATGTCTTCTAAATTACGCATGCTGGCAGCTGTTCTTGATTCAAATTCGCGAGTATTTGTTTCGTCCTCTGAAAGCTGTGTTCAGAAATTCTACTTTAGCACAACTGTCATCAGTAACATCACCGTTGCTATCACGTAGTGAAGGTACTGATTGTGTTTTGCCGTTAGTATACCTCACATATGTCCAGAATTTCTTGGGATTTTGCACCAAATTACGTGACAGGGTTTCGTTGTGGAAACTATTATAAGCATCTAGCATTTCTTCTTGGTGTAGCAATTTTAATGGCCAGAAGTTTTTCCATGATGTACCCGATGTAGTAAATGTCACTTATGCCTCTCATCTTTCCAGAAAGTAACTCATCATGCAACAGTAGTATGTGATTGACTACTTTTACATGACAAAGGAGAAATACTAATGTAAACAAACGACTTGTTAGGAGTTACTCCATGCAGGTAACTGTCGAAATGATTCAGCAGCACTCTGCTGTTTTTATTTGTGGGACGAGTTACTAGCATAATATCACTGTGCATACAAGCAGCTATACATGGATTTGTCGTAAAATCTTGATCAGTTTGAGAGATAATGGAAAAATAAGTCACGTGGTTGATAAGCTACACTATGCATTAAAGAGTTAAACAAAAAACTGTTGATTGTGTGAAAAGACTGACTCTAAAAATACAAACCATTATACACCATACGTGTGTAGGTTAAGTATACATTGCATCTTATATTCAGTCTTCGTACTACCAAATACATTTCACTGTCATTAGTGGCCAGTGTAAAATTTACATGTTAAGTGCGAAACTATGTAGTTCCACGAGATGAAACTTCCTGACAGATTAAAATTGTTTGCTGGAACCGGGAATCGAACCTGGGACCTTTGCCTTTCGCGGGCAAGCGCTCTATCACTGAGCTACCCCGACACGACTCACGGTGCCGCCCCACAACCTGAATTCTGCCAGTACCTCGCCTCCAACTTTCCAAACTTAGTTTCATTATAAAGTTCCAGTTCGTATTACGATTAATTTTTGTTGAGTTGTTGTGGTCTTCAGTCCTGAGACTAGTTTGATGCAGTTCTCCACGCTACCCTATCCCATTGCAAGGTTCATCTCTGAATAATAATGGCATCCTACATACTTTTTTACCTGTTTAGTGTATTCGTCTCTCGATCTCCCCCTGCTATCCGCCCCCCCCCACACCCTCACACACATTCACTTCCCTATAATCTTGCGCACTGATCACTTTACACATGTCAGTATACATTTTTTTTTCTCGTACTGACTGATTGCAAAGGAAATTGTCAGGTTAAATCGAGACTTGGGATTCTAAGGAAAGGTGAAAATAAGGCGACAAATACACTATCGTAGATGCGGAGAGTAAATATTTTCTGTCAGCATTAAATATTTTTGATGAAAAAATAACAATCGAAATTTTGCATTGTCTATTACCGATAAGTGAGCTTATCTGCTCGGGCAGCACTTAGGATACAGTATCTTTTTGGTATCGTAACGGTTAGATTGTTCAAAGGCAACCCCCTCCCCTCTTATTTTTCTCTCTTGTAGTTGCCACAAAAGAATGTGAAATAGACTAACTATTGACGACATTATAATCACTTAAAATTTTTTTTTAAATAGTTTCCTTAACCAAATGAGCTCAAAAGGCTTAAAAACACACACACAAATCATTGATATTTCATTCGTTCAATTCACATAGCTTCAAGCTTGCTGTCCAGCAGTGCAGCTCTGTGGGGACGAGCGTTACCTTCCACTAAAAGGAACGCATCTCCTATGGCACCAGTGTTGTGCACAACGAAAGGTCGAATGATCTCGCCTCTATCTCTGAGCATTCAAAGCGCCATTCTGAAAGACAACAGGTCTTACGTCCGCCAATACTGACTCCTGCACACACCATTCGTCCATCACAATTTTGTGTTTTGTGCACATAAGCAGGACTGTTTCGAGCTCCACCGTCTCTCCAGATGACGGAACGACAATTCAGCTGAAAACCAAATCTTGACTCATCTGTGAACAGAACGATGTCATTCGTTAAGACTCCAAGTCTTTTGTTCCTCTGAGCAGTTTCTGCGATCTAAACGGTGTCGTGGTTTTAATGGGACACACCATAAGGCCTCCGAGCGTTAAGGCCACATTCCCGAAGGCGGTTTCCGACTTGTGTTTATATTGAGCATCCTGTTGCTGCCTGGAGGGTGCATTGCAGCCGAGTTGCATTCAGCCTCCCGTCTCGACGGGCTGTTAACCGCATATATCTGACCTATAAGACGACCCCCAAGTTACCTTATTTACCCGATTGCAAGCCGCACTTTTTTCCAGCTTTCAGGATCTAAATATACGCCTGCGACTTAGATTCGGAAGCAAAGCTTTAGGAAGTTCCGGAAAATGCCGTTAGAAGCCGCCATAAGTAGTTTTCGTGATTGGTCCACCTGGATTTCACCCTTTGTTGCAGTGTTTGCGGTCTGCTTTTGAACTTTCGTGTGTTTAGTGCTACTTTGTATCCGTTCGGGAAGAAGCATGTTTTCTTTTGCACCACGAATTTTAAGAAAAAGTAATTTCTTTCACCGAGGCGACATTTAATCGCGCCGATGCACATGTTATGCGGGTGGAGCCGCACGAAATTCCCCAGAACGAAATATAAAGGATTTCGGAGCAAACCGCAATTGTGTATAGCTCCAAAATATTTTAACCCTTTCACTTTGTGAAATGTAGAGGGTGTGTGGGGTTCTGCGAAAAAATAAAACAAGGGGAACGGAAACTGGCAGGGACGCTAAATATATAAGGTGGGGATGTGAATTACATTGGAATGAGAAACAGGAGCGGCTGACCCTGAATTAAAAACTGTGATAATAAATCATGATATTAAAAATTATTTCATTGATAGAATATGTGCCTGATTCAATACTAATTGACAATCTTTCTTCCCCTTCCTGCTTGCGGAATAAAATATAAATTATTAATTTCTCCCCACCAAAAAATCTAATAAGCTACCTAGGATCTGACAACTATTAATGTTAGAAAAACATCCTTCCCTTCTTAGCAATACGTTTATTAATACTGTTAAAAAACACACACACAAACAATGAAAATACAATACAAAACACAAACTAGACTGAACATCCAAGTTTATAATTACCATCACATATGAAAGAATAATCTAAATGTTTATGACGCTACACTGATCATTATGAAACTTGAATTTAACAGCGACTGACACTTCAGTTAGCGTAGACAAGCACGCACAAGTACTGAAGGCCTCGATGACTCCAGAAGTTGAGTATATCGTAACTAGAAACTCGGTGCACTAGTATTGGCTGGTTGACCTTATCCAAACCGAAAACAAGGACTTTCAGCTGAAGTACAATTCTCAGAGTGTACCCTGAAACTTATACAAGTTCACCCGTCCAAGTATCGGCTCAATAAGCAAAATCTCCGAGTCCGTTCACCAAGAGAACAGGGCACGAGCAGACACGTCCGTACTCCAGCGGATCTAAGCATGCGTTTCGATACTTAATCGCTTCGATATATATCGTTTGGAGGTCGAAGCCTCGCTATAGCCGCGCTATGCATCACATCTGCAAAATTACCAATTTCACACTAAATTTCAATCGGGGCCTTTTTATGATTCAGCCATCGTCTTATCTGCGGAAATATACGGTATATCGAAATTAAGTAACCGCTATCTAATTTCGATCGCTAGTGGCAAGTGTGAGACACAGTTGCCATTTCTTATTGCTTGGGACATGCAAAAACAAATTTTCTGGAATTTTGAAGATGTACTTCTAGACTGCAGCGCTACGCAACATTTGTAGACAGTTTACAGAAACGTGAGTGTCCAAACAATGTATCACTGTTAAGGGATTTTACGGCAGCAGGCGTACATCATGTCAGCTGTCGTCACAGGCATCACATGCCTCAAGCGAAGGGTTTTAGCGGGCTTTCAAATTGTTTTAATTTAATTTCTCTTTCTTTACACAATACTTTTTCAGAAGGGCAAAAAAGCAAGTTATGATCATAAGATAAAGTAACTATTTAAAACGGCTTCCATAAATCAAACACACGTTTTTCAGAGCTGATGCAACATAATTTACTGCTTCTACCCCCCTTCTCAGGGCGATAATTTCGTACTAGTTGACGCTAACGTTCTTTCGCGAAAGAGAGTATTCAAGGACACGGCACCGCCTTCCGTCTTGCTTTGAGATGTCGGTACAATAGTTGCTTCCAGTAATTCTGTGTACGTATGAGGCTGCGTCTGCAGATTCAAAGAATTTCGATTGCCATCCTCGTGTCTGTACTTTTCCATTACCCCAAATTGCGAATTATTTTTACATATTTACACAAGGAGAATCTAAGTGAGACGGTTGCACGAGAAGTCCACGTCACTTGAAGGTCTGCCAACAACGAGAAATGCAGTAAAGGTTGCTTGCCGTCGGCGCAAGATGTCACGGGCACCAAGAGCGGTGCGGCCACTCGCAGAATGACGGTGTGCTGTTCCAAGAAGTGTCGTCGCTCTCTCCTGGCCGCTGGACCCAGGTACTGTTTCTCGGGAACACCACCTTCATCATTCCAAATGACTATACACGGCGCCACACCGCCGCCGCTGCCCAGGACAATAGGAGATCCTGGAGCAGATACCGTACCCGCCTGACAAGTCCCTGTGCTTACGGCCTCTCGCCTAAATGAAAGGAACACGCCAGGGATCCGGTACAACACCAGTGGTGACATCCACGCCACAGAGCGGGCAAAACGGAACATCAACAGAAACACATGAGCAGATGACATAAGAGGCCTTCCGGGAAAAAACTTGTGATATTCCTGGCCGCTGGCCGTTTCTTTGCTAACATCGTACGCGTCTTAAACGCGGAAGAACGACAGAAGTGCAGCATATGTTGAAATGTGGGGTGGGGAGCAGTAGCATATGATACAGTAGGTGCTGGTTCCCATGGGAAAGCCCGCCTATGTTACTGGTACTCTCCTCGCATTGGATGCTGCATTTTACGTCACGTGATTTCTTTTGAAATTAGTTTTATTATATACTAAATAATTATTCAGAGCTGAAAATTTGTGATAAATATCTCTCAAGGACAGGCTAGATTTTGACAGTTTAAAAAGTTTAAGGTGCCCTCTCTTATTGTAACAAGAGAAGAGCGATTTTGCAGAAGGCGCGCGACGGCCCTGTTTTGGCGCGAAATAGAGCTCCAGGTGCCCTCTCGTAACGCGCCGCAGTTTCAGTCTCGAGCTGACCACTATACGCGCCGGACCGCACCGGTAATGAGTAAAGTTTTGTTTAATTGTGAGAACAGTCGAGGTCTCAAAATGAACTACGGGCAGTATAGGCCGTGTCGGATTAACAATAGTTGTTCATATTTTATTATTTACTTAATAAATGGCATCCCTAACAATTAAAAAAAACCTCGCGAGTCGCTTCTTATGCTTCCATCCAAAAGAACTTATTTTAACCTCACTTGTATGCTGTAGGAGAACCAACGACCTGTGTGCTGTTTTCTGCGCTGGGGACACAACTATAGAAGACTACAGGTTAGTCAGAAGTCTATGCTTTCCATAACGACTTGGACTGCAACTACGGCACCTCGTGCGTACTGTAGGGCGGTACAAACGCACACTGCTACGCAACAGCATCCGCAAGGATGTGGAGGTTTTAGGGGACTTGTGGGAGGATGCAGTACTAACTTCTCCGCCCACAAATAAAAAACCCTAGGAAGCTTGTAAACTCTAATAAATAATGGGGGGCCGACTATACTGAACTTGTGTAACTGTAAGTACCGATACCTCTATAAACGTTTTCATTTTAGGGAAAAATTATAGTTCTCATTACTTTCTATCCAGACCTTTTATTATCTAGCCTATAATTTATTCCTACCTTCGACACGTATTTCTCCCAAAGATGGAACTAAATGACAAACTCAAATTCGCAAGAAAATACTAAATCTATATAATCACAGAAAGCCACAGTGTGGTGTGTGGCAGAAGGTACGTTGTACGAGTTACTGAATATTTACTTTCCTGTTCCAGTCGCGAATAGAGGAAAACAACTACCGCCAAAAGCCTCTGTGTGAGTCCTATTTTCTCTCGGTTTACGGTGCGTGATTTAGAAGAACGTCGGTGTGTTGTAGCGGTGACAATCCTGTGGAGCGCTGAGGCAGAGGTGCGCACTTTCTCTTTCTACGCAACTTGTCGCTGACACAAACCGTGGCAGCGCCAAAGGTAGGGCACAAGATAAGCGCCTCGTGTGTAGGTGGACCTCCCAGCTATCGAGTGGGGAGACATGATTCAGGCATTGCGTTACATCTGTTAGTAGGTCGTCAAAAAAGCAAGGAAAACTATCTCAACTTACACTATCGTAATTGTATGAGACCAATATTTCTCAACTGGCTTTAAACACTACCCTTTGGAAGCAACCTAGAGTTGTAGAATAAGGACATAATTTCCATTCTGCACTTGCAGCTGCGCGGGAGTAGCCGTGTAGTCTGGAGCGCCACGTTGCGGTTCCTGCGGCCTCCCGCGGCGGAGGTTCGAATCCTCCTTCGGGCATGGATATTTGTGATGTCTTTAGTATATCTTAGTTCATAAGTAGTTTGTAAGTTTAGGGAATGATGACCCCGCAGTTAAGTCCCATAAGCCTAAAAAAATTTTTTTGCACTTGCAATCATATGCATAATGGTTTTAAGACCTACTCACCTAATAGTGATTTTTTTTTTTTTTTTTTTTTTTTACATAATATGGCCCATGACAACTGCCCAGAAAGTTTTCATACTGGACTCCAAAAGAATTAAGATGATGGTTTTAATTCTTTATACGTTTCAAACAGCCCCTCCCTTCCTCGCCAGATGCAACAGATATGATGGTCATACGAAGTTGCCAAGCTGTCAGAAACTCTAAGTCTGGGATTATGTTGAACTCGCGGGTAAAGTTGGCTTCAAAGTCTGTTACGTCGTGAAAGCGCAAAATTGTCATGTGAATGTCTCCACTGTATTGTTTTGTGATAATAAAGTTGTCTGCGTTTCGCTGTTCAGTTAATTTGCAGACGGGGTCTATGCGTCGTTTCAATTTCGCAGAAAAGGTGAGCTGGGCCAGCTTTGTACATATTTGTCTCCTTCGCAACATTCCAGAGATGTTGTCAACTGCTATCCGTGACTCGACAATAATAATACGACTCCGCCGCCTCCGCCACCACCGCCACACCACCACCAACGCCTTCTCACGAGCTCTTTGTCTAGTATATATACATTATTTACAAATATTAACTCAAGTAGCCACCGAGCTTTTTCCACTTCCCACTACATGAATACTGAGTTTCCCATTCCATAATGTTCACATACTTCCGCGTGGATAAAAGTAGACGCTCACAGCGTACACAATTTCCGTCCCTGACGGAGGTGTGTAGACAAAAAAAAGGGGGCCATCCGACTACCAATCATGCAGATCAACATACTGTATAATAAGGTTAGAAAAAATAAATTACTCTTCGATATTATCAAAACCGTCGTTTTCAGTGCCAGTATTTATTGAGAGCTGCAATGTGGAATTACAAACGTAAGTCAGATTGTTCGCTGCTCGTAATAATAAATTAGGTATTGTAATCATACTTATCCTAAAAATTGTTTACACGAAATACCGCTAACTGTTTATCATTTTGTAACCTCTGAACACAGTTAACAATTCTAACTTCGAGGCTGCTACTTTGTATTCCGAAATATGTCCATCACTATATCTACGTTCAACAGTCATTAATGTCCAAACTATCCTATTGCATAATTATAAGAAAGCACAAAGAACTGACCCACATAATTACAGGCCAATATCGCTGACATCAGTTTCCTGTAGAATTTTGGAGCATATTCTCAGTTCGAATATAGTAAATTTCCTTGAGACGGAAAAGCTTCTTTCTACGAACCAGCACGGGTCCAGGAAAAATTTTTCATGTGAAACTCAGTTTGCCCTTTTCTCACATGACATCTTGCGAGGCATGGATGAAGGGCAACAGGCGTATTGTGTTTTCCTCGACTTCAAAAAGGCGTCTGACGCGATGCCACACTGCAGACTGCTAACGAAGATACGAGCTTATGGAATACGTTCACAGATTTGTGACTGGCTGCAAGACTTCCTAAGTAATAGAACGCAGTACGTTGTTCTCGACGGCGAGTGTTCATCAGAGACGAGTGTATCGTCAGGCGTGCCCCAGGGGAGTGTGATAGGACCGCTATTATTTTCTATCTATATACATGATCTGATGGACAGACTAACTTGTAATTTGCGGCTGTTTGCTGCTGCTGATGCTGTGGTGTATGGGAGGGTGTCGCCTTTAATTGGCTGTAATAGCATACAGGATGACAGACAAAATTTCTGGTTGGTGCGAAGAATGGCAGCTAGCTCTTAATGTAGAAAAATGTAAGATGATTCGAATGAGTAGGAAAAACAATCCCATATTGATCGGATACAGCATTGGAAGTGAGCTGCTTTATGCAGTCGCGTCGTTCAAATATCTAGGCGTAACATTGCAGAGCGATATGAAATGGAACGAACATGTAAGGACTGTTGTGAGCAAGGCGGACAGCCGACTTCGGTTTATTGGGAGAAGTTTGGGAAGATGTACATCTGTAAAGGTGACCGCATATAAAACGTTTGTACGACCACATCTTTAGTTTTGGTCAAGTGTTTGGGACCCGCAGCAGATCAGTTTAAAGGAAGACATAGAAGCAGTTCAGAGGCGAGCAGCTAGGTTTGTTACTGGTAGGTTCGACCAATGCGCGAGTGTCACGGAAATGCTCCGGGAACTCGAATGGGATCGCTGGAAGAAAGACTACGTTCTTTTCGTGAATTTCTGTTGAGGAAATTTAAAGGGCCGGAATTTGAAGCTGAGTGTAGTACGATCCTGCTGCCGCCTACAAGATAAGAGAAATTAGGGCTCGTACGGAGGCATATGGCATTTTTTTTCCTCGTTGTATTTGGGAGTGTAATAGGAAGGGAAATGCCTAGTAGTGGTACAGTGTACCCTCCGCTAAGCACCTTACGGTGGATTGCGGAGTATGGATGTAGATGTAGAGATGTGTCCTGTAGTTTTACAGTAGAACTATACAAATGGTAGACGGTTGTCTGCGTCATTACTTTTATACAAGTAATGAGTGGTATATGTTGACACAAGCAATTTAGATTGGATCTGAGGATGGGGAGGGGGATGATCCCTTTCGGTTTTTGATTAGAGATGCTTTGTTCGCTAACTAACGGTTACAAAGGAACAGGTTCACAAAAGCGAACTGAAGGACCGACGAACTACATACGAGGAACGGCAGGGCGCCTTTCACTTAGGTGCTCCCAGTCGGTGCCCTTCGGCGCTCCTGTCCGGAACGGTTGCGGCGACTTCCAGTTCCAGGAACTGCAGCATGGCCTTTCCCGTTCCAGTTACAGGCAGGCCACACGGCCGGTCCCGTTCTGATCAACCTGTTTCAGTTCCTTGTTTCCAACTCCCTTCTCAGCATCGAGCTTCTGTTCACTGTGCTTGAAATGTTCAAATGTTTGTAATCTGTTGTACCAAACTGCTATGGTCCCTAGACGTACAGACTAACTTACACTAAGGACAATCGACACACCCATGCCCGACGGAGGACTCGAACCTCCGGCAGGAACGGCCGTTCAGTCCGTAGCATGACGCTTCAGAACATGCGGCCAGCCCGGTGGCCACTGCGCTCGTCCATTCTTATGCCAATGATGCAAAATATTTTTATCTGTTATAGTCTACCGGTTTCGGCAGCTGCTGCCATCAACAGGAAATCAACAAGATATTTTACATCAAAACCCAAAAGAAAACATTTTTGACGTTAACTGCCGAAACCGATGAGATATAACAGATAAAAATATTTTGCATCCTTGGCATAAGAATGATTTTTTCAAAGTACACCGCAGCTGTAGATTGCCACCTAAAATATCATTCTCATTGTGTTCCAGACTCTTCTTGACGTTTGTGTTCTATTGAGCATCTATCAACAGTAATTTATATTTTACAGGTGTTTTATAATTTTGTACCTTAACGCGCATGAAAATTTCATGGTGTGTAATACATAATTTCTTCGTAATTTTTGTGAACGGCAGAATTCTCGCTAGTTTTTTTTTAAGAAATATTCGTACATATTTAGCCTGCTTCATTTAATATTTGATCTGCTTCATTTAATATTTAGTTTTTCGCTTAACTTTTATTCATTTCCCTGAAATGTAGTGTCAGAGTTCAAATTAATAGATCTTTCCCTTTCCCCTTCATAACCGATACGTAACACACTTAGGTGGCAGACATTTTTAAGGTTCTTTGTGCTGCCTACTTTTTAGATTTTTTGCGTAAAAAATTTGTTGTTCATGATATCGGCTGAGTAGGAAAAGGGAGTTCGAAAGATGTAGACTATAATAATACGTTTACTTTTTATCTCAGATTCTAACCATTTTGTTATTAGGTAGTAATTGGATAAAAAAGGAACGGTGAACGAGCAGAAAGGAACGGTTTCCAAACAGGAACAATCATCGGTGAACTAGTTCTCAAAATGACATATTAAAGTTTTAAGCCAAGACTGCTATTAAATATTAATAGCTTTTAATTGGCGCATTCTTATCGGCAGAATAAGCTTATTTCGGCTATTAAACGTCATCCTCAGGTGTTCTGCTATTATGATAACATTTTATGAAGGTAATAATACTACAGTACATGTTGTCCTATATTTAAATTTGATTTAGATGTACTTTTACATACGTGAGATTTTCTTCAGTTCCCTTTCATTATCGTTGGATATCGATCTGTCAAAATGTAATTTATTTCCGAAAAGTGAACTAGTCTGCCCATCTGTATTCGTGATGCCTGAATCTGACATTTCCGCCGGGCGGGAACGCATCATGACCTCCACCCTGTATGTCAAATCAAATGTCTGTAAATCTATCGGACTAAACTGCGTGGTCATCAGTCCGTAGCTTACAAACTACTTAAACCTAGGTAAATTAACATAAAGGACAACACACACACCCATGCCCCAGGGAGGACTCGAACCTCCACGGCGAGCAACCGCTCGCTCCGTAGCGAGACGCTTTAGACCGCTCGGCTACTCCACCGCGGCCCTGTATGTCACTTGCAGGCTGCAATACGGCGTGACGGCAGCTGCACATATGGCTTTGTTCACTTCTTCGCCACAATGAAATCAAGTACAAGGTAACATCTACAACTGACGCAGTATTATTGGGATTCAGTTACTTTCAAGTGCATATAAATGAGGTAGAAGTGCAAATGTTGCACTGAGCATAGCTGATAATTTCTGACGTAGGTAGCCACGCAACGGCAGAACTGTGCTAGTCATGGAAAGTGCGTATCATCCAAATTCTCTGGGGAGATGACAATGTTTTCTCGGGGTAGGATGGCGAATTTTATTCTGAACAGGATTTATCTTCTTTGTAAATACCTCGAAAGTGTGTTAGGACGTGGATCATCGGCCAGTGCTTATAAGAATCTCTAAGGAATACTTAACGACTGGTTGCATGGGATTGTTTCAGAAGCTTCCTAAGGATGTGACATCCCATTCGTAACTTAGAATCGACGTCTGGCGAGGAATTTTGTGCCTTTACTGAATTATTTACCACCCGAAAGCAGAAAGAAAACAGCTAAATTTCTTGCGGAACAGAATCTAATAAAGGACCAAGAACATAGGTAACGCCGAATTACAAGAAGTGCATTCTTAAGATAATCTTGTATTGGCAAACCAAGAATGTCAGAAAATGGTAGTGATTATTTGTGCTATGTGTGCCATGAATTAATACGACAAAAAAGCACGTAAGTGGACTGGATTCAGTGTGTCATTTGCAATAAACGGTTGCGTGAAACCAGTACAAAGGGAGGATTTCTGATTTCTTCTGGAAGCAATCATTCATTTCATCTTCATTGCATTTATACGTTCATTTTAAATTAGCTTTTACTGGTGTCCTTGCATAAACCTCTAAGGTCATCGAAAGTACAATAATTTCGTACGCTGATGCTCACCTGTTCCGTATTTCGAGTTGTATACTCACAATCAACAAATATCTTGAATTATACACTTCCTAAAGTGCTATTTCTTCTTCAGCGTTCAAGCTATCTCCATACCCACCTTCATCCAAATGGGTTAATCAGTTTATTCGTGAAAGCGTAACAGACAATGTTTCTTTTGCATTTCTAATTTTAGTATGGACTTACTTCTCTATTGTGCCATTAAATTTACCTCTGATACGCGCAGGCTGTGATAATCAGAAGAGCTTCGGCAGAGATCCGATGATTCGTAACAACTACCGACTAATCTGTTTCCTTAATACCTAATGTAAGGATCGTTACGCTTGATGTGCAGCAAACTGCAGTCCCACGCGGAGAGTCACGGATTCGGAAGTAGACGATTCACAGGTGACGTAAACTTTACTTTCAAGCATTGAGGGCAACCATACCTGCAAGTATGTCGCACGTCCCACAATGTTTCTATTAAAGCTTCATAGATTACTGTGAGGGTGCTGTGAGACATGGAACACAACGAGCATTGAAGCAGTAAGGCGAACAAATTGACCACGCACTTTAACTTCGAACCACTCAACACATCTGAATGAAAACAATGCCGGATGTCACGGCCCATGCTAGGACATACTGGCTATTGTTGTGGAGGACATATAAACAAGACTGGAATGAAAACACGTGATGTGCTTACAGAGATAATGATAAGATAATAAATTGGAAATGGCTGCAAATAAGACCACCTCCGTTCTGCTGACTCTCCCGCTCCGAAAATTGTTACGTGAGCATCACGGATGTACGTTGCGTAGCACTGAGTTAAGTAACTGGACACACACTTGGGAGAGGTACGTGACTTTCACGCCCTTCTCTCAGATATATCAGAAAGTTGGCAAACACTATACTCTGGGCATTACTAACCTTCATATCCCACTGCGTTTGACCCCATAAACTGCGATACCTACTCTCACCCCTTCCCACTATCAAGGAAAACACACTGCCGAATCCAAACTTCTGAGGAGTGGCGGAGAAAAAGGCGACAACCCCAAGGAAAGCTAAGACTCGAATGTCGTTCATTGGTTAAAAAACTCACCAGAAGTTTAAAACCAACTGCAATATGATTTAAATATCCCCATAGTGTGAAAATTGGAAATTGACCGTAAATAATGAAATGTGTGAAGACGTCCAAATAAAGACTAAAAATATATTGAACTACACTTAAACGATAAATTAGCCAAATCCACAGGCTGTAAGTTCTACTAAATACCTAAGAATAACAAGTACGAACAACTTAAACTGGAACGAACACACAGAGAATATTGTACGGAAAGTGAACCAAATTCTGCGTTCCACTTAGAAGATGCAACAGATCAAAAATAAAGAAACTGCCTATACTACACTTATCCGTCCTTTCTGAGTACTGCTGCGCATTGGGAGATCCTCACTGGGTAGGACTGAGGGAAGATACACAAAAAGTTCAGAAAAGGACAGTTCGTTTTGTATTATCGCGAATAGGGGAGAGAGTATCACGGAAATGATGCACGAGTGGAGGTGGAAATCATTATAAGAGCAATTTCGTTGTGCCGAGATCTATTTGCAAATTTTCTTTCACCAACTTTCTTCTCCGAGCGCGAACAATTTTTTACCACCGCCTATACAGGAAAACATGATATCATAATAAAATGAATCAAATCGAGAACGAATAGATTTAGGTGTTCCTTTTTCTTGTGTGCTCTTAGAGAATAGAAAGATACATAGAGGTTGGATGAACCCTTTGCAAGGCACTTACATGTGATTTGTGGAGTAAATAAGTGGACGTACACTGTCAGCTGGCACGGTTATTTTAACAGTTTCTCTACCCTCACACACCTCCAGACCAATGAGTAATTTCGCTCTTAGATATTTTGCACTAGCGATGCATAATAAACTGTGATTACTGTATCGAGCTATGATGAGGAAAGCATATCACCGCGAAAGACGAGACCAATCGATTCGACACGTAATCCTCCTCCGCGACAACTGTATCGGTATGCACTCCACTCAAGTCTATCACCCTCCTCCTCGTCGTCTGCACCAATCGCCCTGAGATTACCACTACTTAGAAAAGCTTAACGCTGCTCAAGGAGGGCAGCGATTTGAAGGTGATAAGGGCGTGGAGGAGTTAGCGCGGAATTGGGCCTGACAAAACCAGCTTCAGTCTACGTGGTTGCGATAAAAAAATCTTCCTTCTGTCTGTGATAAATGTACTTCTAAAGCGGGCAACTACGTGGAGAAATAAATTTTAACTGTCTCTCCTTCTTCAATAACTGACCATTTTAAAACTAAAATACCATTTACATTTGATTCTCCCTTATATTTTGGGGCTCGTACATACTCTGATTCCACGGTAGCAGTTTTTAGAAGGTGAAAATATTTTTCTAGCAATATTGTAAGTATAGAGGAAATAAAACAACAACGGAGGCAAAATATTTAACAAAATATGCGCATACAACCAATGTATTCGCAACTGAGACTACGGATCATCATCATCCGTACAGATTATTGGTGACAGATGAAATTCAGTTGCAGACCGGGATTCGATGTATGATTTATCGCTTTCACGAGCGTTTGTTAGGTCCAGGAGGCGTGCACAGCTAGTGCAGGGGTTACCACGACACATCGCAAAAAGCGCCAAATACAGTTTGGAATTCCGGTCCTCCACAAATTTTGACACGTCGCCAATAAATTTTGCAACCGATGTCAATGCATATTCACAACTGCGAATACATTTGTTAATCTCTGTCAACTGTCGCCGCCGCGGTGTGCGCTCCTCCAGATGCGTATCTGAAAGACCTCCTCATTGCTTACATCGTTTCTTATTTATATAAATGATATGCCTTCGAGTATAACAGGTAACTGTAAAATATTTTTGTTTGCTGATGATACCAGCTTGGTAGTGAAGGATGTTGCTCGTAATATTGGCACAGTATCAAATAATGCAGTTCAGGAGATAAGTTCATGGCTAATAGAAAACAAGTTGATGTTAAATCACAGTAAAACTCAGTTTTTACAATTTCTAACACATAATTTGACGAAATCTGACATTATGATTACACATAATGGGCATGTGATAAGTGAGACTGAACAGTTCAAATTTCTAGGTGTTCATATAGACAGTAAGCTGTCATGGAAAGCCCATGTTCAGGATCTTGTTCCAAATCTAAATTCTGCTATATTTACCATTAGAATAATATCTGAGATAAGCGATTTTTCAACACGAAAAGTAGTCTATTACGCTTACTTTTACTCACTTATGACGTACGGCATTGTTGTTTGGGGCAACTCGCCTGATGCAAAAAGGATATTTCTGGCTCAAAAACGGGCGGGTCGAGCAATATCTGGTGTAAGTTCGCGAACGTCATGTCGACCCCTTTTCAGTAGTCTGGGAATTTTGACTCTGGAGTCACAATACGTTTTTTTCTTTAATGTAGTATGTTGTTGATAAAATCAGTTTATTCCCACGAGTTAGTAGCTTTCACTCGGTGAATACTAGACAGAAGTCGAATCTACATTTGCATCACACCACCTTGAGCAGAAAGGGGTACAGTGTTCTGCGGCATCCATTTTCAACAACTTGCCACAAGAACTAAAGAATCTTAGCAATAATCGCCACATTGAGTTAACACTCAGAAGGCCACATAAATAAATCAATCCACACGCGTTCAAATCTAAATTGAAGAGTTACCTCATGGCTCACTACTTTAATTCTGTCGAGGAACTCCTAGAAAAGTTAAACAATTAAGTTAATTCATTTTTTTATTTATTGATTCTTTTCACTTTTCTTAAGATTGTCGTGTGCAAAGGACTACTTAAAAAATTTTCTAGTACCATTCTTGTGTAACAATTAATGTATTGACTTGTTCCATGATCATGGAGTCTCACTCCTCAATTGGGTCCTATGGAACAGAAAAAAACAATAAATAAATAAATACGGACACTGCATATCATCCATACATATCTGAAATTACAGTAGACGGAAAGCCATTTTTGGTATGTAAAAGGTAATAAAATTGTATGTTCAATAATTTATTTTATTTTATCGCTTTTCTTATTTCTTACAACTAACGCATTCATCGGTGCACCGTGCAGTATTGTTGAAACGTCTCACTTGCGTGCGCTTGTCAGTTCTGCTAGCATGTACTGAAATCACGCAGACACCAACCCTTTCATGATTTATCGAAACAATCGACAACTTAAAAGCGGAACTTCCAGGCAACTGGTAAGTTATCCTTAGGAAATGATTTAATTACTTTAATGGTGCCCATGAACACAACGGCTATAAAATAACCACAAGGTTGCGTACAAGCGCGAGCAAGCAGAAAATCGAGCAGAGTCGATACTACAGTAACTGTCTCAGTCCGAAGAGCCGCCATGGGCCTCGCAGCTCAACTTTATAGCACGACAGCGTCCTAATTGGCCTTCTCGTTCGTTACGTCGACGTCAGCTTTATGGCCGCTCTAAACTTCCTCGTTCCGCCGACCCGACCCTTAAATACAGAGTGGTATTATCTGTATGGACTTCCGAGCTAAAAGGCTAACTACAACATTCGACGACTCAATTTACAAGGTACTAGATAGTCTCTCTCGACTTGTGAAACGTTAGATATACGAGAGCCTACGTTATTCCCTTTCAGTTTCAGTTCCATGCAAATTCGATTGGTTTAAAAAGTAGAGGTTTCTCTTGCAGAGTCACCTCAGCCGTGAACTAAATATTTCTCCTCTCGGTCACGCTTCGTAATTCGTATTACAGACGTAGTAAACTTTACATGTCAAGGGCTTAATACATTAATGTCTTAACATTATTCTGCAGCAAAATTTTAAAAAAGCAATTGGTAAATTGGTGAATTTTAATTTTCAATTTTGAACAACTGACTTCAAAACCACACTATACATATATAGGAAGAAGAGAGTACGCCGGTGTTTATCCTTTTAGCCGAACACACTTCCAGTAAACCGTGCAGTTCCGAAATACTGAACTGGCACCAACTTCCATATGCCACACTTTGTCCCACGAATGATTTTGTTAATCCCATAATACAATTCCGCACACGAAGAGAAGTTTATTACAAATGCCACAAGCCTTTATTTAACTTAAATACGATAGAACTGTACATGTGTAACGTAATGTTCAGAATAATCTTTTATGAAAAGACACACAGAATACTTTTCATTTAGCCCTAGCAGTAACTGAATATGCTTCCCAGATTTTTTCCGATCACGAGACGTCTCTTCAGATTCCCTCTCAGTACAATTAGAAATATAATCCTTATGACTAAACTTATTCATTACGAATACTGCAGAAGCCCGTAACTGTATACTTAATAAAATTAACTATTAAATTAAGAAATACTTCTTTTCAAGAAATATTTCCTTAGCTATTTCACACACTCCTTCAGATGAGTCATCAAGAAATTTTAGTACCTACGCTGGTCAAAACAATTAGGGAATCAGTTGATTTATCTAGGTTCTGGAGTACTGTCATCGGCACAATCAACTAGAAATGATTGGACGTCTTTCTGTCGGTTTTATGGAGTGGAAACAACAACATTACGGCAAGCGAGATAGTGGTAATAAAAGTTGCTGCAGAAGGGGTTGGAGTTGACTTGTGTTTAACAAACGAATCAAACAAACAGTTCGGTTCGGATAGTGTACTGAGCAGATAGTGCAATGCAACAACTACGTGACTTACCTAAAGCCAAGCCGCGGTGGAGTAGTCGAGCGGTCTAAAGCGCCTCGCTGCAGAGCGCGCGGTTGCTCGCCGTGGAGGTTCGAGTCCTACCTGGCGCATGGGTGTGTGTGTTTGTCCTTAGGACTGATGACCACGCAGTTTGGTTCGATAGATTTACAAAAAACCTAAAGCCATGGGAAGGTTGGAAGAGGGATAGGCACAGAGGGAGGTGGCTGCAGCTGTTGGAGTGTCCCAAATTAATTTCCAGGACGTAGACGCGATTTCAGACAACAGGAACCGTCAAAAGAAGGCAAGGCCAGGGTCGTTCACGGGTAACATCAGCAAGAGATGACAGCCCATCGAGACAGAAGGCTGAATGCAACTCAGCACACTCCAGGCAACAATAGGACGCACAATACCAACACAAACTGTCCCTTCGAGAATGTGGCCTTCACACACAGGGGCCCATTAAAACCACGACACCGTTTAGCCCGCAGCAACTGGGCGGAGGAACATCAGGATTGGAGTCAAGATTTTATGTTCAGCCGGACAGTCGTCGTCCTCTCATCTGGAGAGAACTTGGAACAGTCCTGCTTATGTGCAGAAAACACCACATCATAGTGGTGGACGATTGGTATGGACAGGAGTCAGTATAGGCGGACATACGGTCGTCACTGTCCAAAACGGCGCTTTGACTGCCCAAAGGTATAGAGACGAGAGCCTTCAACTTTTGTGCCCATAAGAGATTTTTACCTTCTGGTGTATAACCATCGTCCCCACAAAGAAGACAATTTAAGTAATAGTACCTAGTACGTTGCCCTCGATAGAGAGTGTTCATTAGAGACTAAGGTATTATCAGGGGTGCCCCACGGAACTGTGATAAAAGAATATAACAGCGGTTCTATCTTCATAAATGATATGATGGACAGAGTGAGTTGCAATCTGCGTCTGTTTGATGATGATGCAGTGGTGGATAGGAGGGTGTCATTGATTGAGTGTAGTAGCATGACTTAGACCAAATTTCTAGGTGGTGCGAGAAATGGCAACTGGCGCTGAATAAAAAATGTAAGGTGATGCAGATGAGTAGGAGAAGCAATTCCATAATGTTAGAATACAGCATTAGTAGTGTGCTGCTTGACAGAGTCGCGTCAAATGTGTAGGCGTAACGCTGCACAGCGACATGAAATAGAACGGTAAATTAAGTACAGTCATGGAGAAGGCGAATGGTCGACTTCGGTTTATTTGGAGAATTTTGGGAAGGTGTGATACGTCTAAAGGAGACCTCATAAAATGCATGTGCGTTTTTCTCAAGTATTTGGGATTCACACCTGAACCCTTTAGGAGGAGGACAGAGGAAGTAACTGGTACATTCGATCAATGAGGGAGTGTTATGAAATGCTTCCGGAACTCAGATGGGAGTCGCTTGAGGGAAAGCGACATTCTTTTCTTGAAATAACTGTTGAAATTTAGAGGGCCGGAATTTGAGCCGAACTGCAGAACGATTCTACTGCCGCTAACCTACATTTCGCGTAAAAACCACGAAGATCAGAGACATTACGCCTGTTATGGATGCATGCAAGCACGCACCTTTGGGTGGATTGCGGAGTATGTTTGTCGATGAGACTGCATTGGTGGACAATGTGCTTGAAGCTGTGGGAATTAAACGAATGGAGTGGCCAGCTTATTCACTGGACTTTAACCCTATTGAGTGTGGCACGCACTTGACAGACGTATTGCAGCCAGTTCAGCATCTTCCACAACCATTGCAAAGCTGATACTGCACTCGTGTAAGAATGGCCAAATATGCCTCAAGAGATGGCTGATAACCTTAAACTGTCCATACCACGCAGGTGTGCAACTGTACTGGCCGTCAGTCACACACCATTTTAGAGGGCAACTTTTTCACTATCATGGTAGCTCCATGGTGCCTCGCTCTAAATAACACCATGCAAACCTGAAGTGAAATATCTTACTGCATCACACACAAATTACAGTTGTAACCAATATCTGAATAAAATTCGTCATCACATACGTACTGTGTACGATATCTCACCTGGCCCCTCATTGTTTTGAATAGTGTATACTGATATTAGCCATTGCTCACTGTTTCACAACAAGAAGGTAAGACACGCTCTAACTGTATGGAAAGTAAATATGTACGTACTGTGGCAGCAGAGGCAGCACTGACAGACTCCAATGTCACGTGCTTCAGAAACACTACTGAACATTGAGTAATGTCATTAAACACTTGTCGCTTCTAAAAATACCGAAACCTGTGTAACATGTGTTGTACACTGATGTATATTACAAATACCTTGGCCCAAATAAAACAGTTCTGGTTTGAAATCACTTCTACGGTTGTATATGTATTGTTGGACGGTATTTATAGTATCCAACTCAAATGATTGTAAATCTATGGGACGTAACTATTGTGGTCATCAGACCCTAGGCTTACAAACTACTTATTCTCAGGACAACAGATGCACCCTTGGTCGAGGGAAGACTCTAAGCTCCGACAGATTCGAGTTTATTCGACACTTGCTGAATAAGTAGATTGTAGTACACAAGTAGAATGAAGTGTTCTTTCTCTCAGAGTCACTGTACAACGAAGTATAAATGTTTTCTATGCCTTATCTGTAGACGATCCTTAAATGGTTCTCACAATTATCTGCTACTACCTGACTTTGCAGAAAGGCGTTTTAAAGGAGCTCCCAAACGGAAATGTAGCCAAGACCGCTTTTTTTACAGTTCTTTATTTTCTGACTACTTGTTTCGATGTACTAAGTCATCATCTTCAACGCTGATCTAAAGATCATGACTTAGTTCATCAAAACAAATAGTCCGAAAATAAAAGACTGTAAAAAAGCGATCTTGGCTACACTTCCGTTTGGGAGTAGTTCTTTAAAACAATTATCTGCCATTATATTTCATACGTGTGAACTGTTTTTGGCAATAATTACTAATACTTCTGCACGAAAATTGCCACCTTTCTGAAACCTAAAGCCAACTTGTCTTTCTCGTGTTGAAGCACTTCCTGGCGAGATATTCAGTAATGCCTTAAATTTTCGCTTGATTTAATCATTACTGTTTTTAGTATGCTATTTCGAAACAGTAAAATTTTGTTTTCTCTTTGAATAAGGAAGTTTTCTGCTGTGGCCACTGACGTGCGTGAAGCCCTCAATGGCACAAAATCGTCAATGTCCACTGTTGTACAATGAAGTTTCATTGTGCCCCAGACCTCTGTTGGTACTTCAAGTGCTTTATGTGCGTTGCTTTTACACTGAAGCTTTTCCTGTGGAGGGACACGATCATCACTATGTTACGCATCGTATCACAGAAACCTGTTCGCCCGTGTATAATTTAACTCCAAAGTGAGCGCCATTCACTGAATTAGCCTGCAGCATACCAACAAACCGGCAACCTCTCATTTTACCAGCCTATATGCAGAACAGCGTCGTGGGTTGGTCATTTTATGTCTAGAATGAGAAAGTCTGACACGGTTGCCGTTTAACTGCCTTCTACCGCAAGCAGTAAGCGTGGTAGTGTGAATGGATGTAGGCAAATAATCGTACACGAGACGGTAGAGGTTCAAATCGCCGTATGATAAGTGTATTGAAGACATTCATAATCGTTACAGACGGAGAGGGGGCACATAAATCCCGGAAGAGGAACGGTCGACCACTAGTCCATCCATCACAAACCAAGCTTATTCCTCATCTCAACAACAACTTGTTGAACTTCGACTCTCTCCACACCGATAGAAGCTGATATTTTAACTGCCACTGTTCTTGTTGCACACAACCTGGAATGTCTAGTTCATTAAGAGAACTACTATTGCCGATTTCGCAGACAGCTCTTCCCGATCTGCACTAGCTTCTAGAGATTAGCACTCCGCAATTAGCAAACCAGGCCAGGCGACACTTGTACTTACCGTTGTAACTGAGCCGTGGCTTCGTGAGGCACATCACCAGGTGACATTCTATGTCATCCGGAAGGACGAACTTTGCACAGACAGGACATTTTATTCCTGCGGAAGAAATAAGACAAAATTAATTACTTTTGCATAAGACAATATGACTATTTATTAAAACAACACAACTTACATTTTTATTTGAAATGATTGTTAAATTTCTTGTGATCTGTTTTGGAGAATGGTAACATCAATAAAAAGTGCATTACTAAACATCTGGGTTAAAGCAAAATTATACACGCGATGCTAAGAAAATTCCTCAGAAGCAGTATCACAGAACAGAAATCATAGCGAAGGGAAATCTTGAAGAGTCCAATAATAATTTCTTAAATTAACTCTAGACTATGAAGAGCCTGTTTTTTCTTGAAATAGTTATTACTCTTTCTGCCGATGCGTTTCGTTGAGGCTAACTACGCACGGAAGAATGACGCTCAACCAAGACCATTTACAGTGGTTTACTAATGAATCTTGATATTGAAGCTTAAAAATTCCCGCAGGATACGACAGGCATTGATAGTATCCTCCACGATAGTACTTTAGAAAATGTCAACAGAACTATCTTAACGACAGAGTGAACTTTGAAATTGTAGGATCTGCAGATGCATTATTATCTTGACACCGTATTTCAGCGCTCCACTTCAGGAAAGAGTGCGCTTTGCTAAATTCATAAGAAGAAGGCAACCATATGCAACTCTGGATTTCAGAAGAGTGATGGCAACATGATCCGACAGTTACATTTTGAATAAGGAGGTTTTTGTTCTTTACAAAAATACAAAGTATTGGCACAACCCTAACGATGTTACATTAGCACCTCACAACATTAAGCATAGAGTATGTACACAAAATTTTCATATGGCGGTCACACACTAGCCCCGTGGCCGTAGTTCCGCCGTTACCATAAAGAAAAAGAATAGCGACTGTTATGGTCTGCCGCGGCGGAGCCGCCGAGCGCATTGAGGCGCTATGTTCCAATGCGCGAGGCCGTTCCCCTTCGGGGGTTCGAATCCCCCCTCGGGCATGGATGTTTGTGCTGTCTTTAGTGTGAGTGAGTTCGTAAGTACTTTGTAAGTTTAGGGACTGATGACCCCGCAGTTAAGTCCCATAAGCTTTACAAACATTTGAACATTTGTTACAGTCCGTGCATAAATGTATGTGTAAGTGAATAACTGCGTGTACTCAGTCCACCTACAAATGTAAGGGAAGTATGTGTTTCATAAAAACCATTTTAAGGAAGTGACATTTCCTGACGTGCCACAAAAATTTTACATTGGCGTTGTTTCTTACGGCACACAATATAGCAGATCCATTAAGGACATCTGCTTAGTTCTACAGATAAACACGGACAATGCACATCGAATTTAAATGAGCCACAGCAAGGCTTGCGAGAAATATAGTGAACGTTTCTCCCTGCTCGGGAATAACATTATAGAATGTAGGAGCAGTCACGGGCGATAGACAGTATGTGACATGTGGAATTATTGGTCGGCCCGGGAGGCGTGCGCCGAGTCCCGGTCCGGCAAAAATCTGCATATTTCACCATTGAATCATATAGCTGATGCCGATTCATATTGATATACATTTCCTCTATTCAATGGTAATTTCGCTGTTATCTGCGTAGCAGACTCTTGAATCGATCTTACAGTGCCAGTGTAACTACCAGCTGGCTTGCATGAAGTTCTGTTAATACGTAAAACGGGAAAAAAGACTCGTTGAAAAAGGTGAAATCTTATGCAAAACATGGTGTGTCACAGTAAGTTCCATGTAAATGAGTTCTAAATAAAAACTACTTACATAAAAACATATATTCGAAAATAACGCGTGCGAAATTACTATTCTTCAGGGTCCCATGTATTGGGTTCTATCGGTCTCACATTATTTCGGATATCACTTGGTCTACGACAGCTTGTTTATATCTCAGAAGTATAGGCATGCCGTAGCTATCCTACACTACAATGTCAAGATCTAAATATTACAAACGCGCAGCAAACCATCCCAACTGAGAAAATCGACTGGTTTTTCCTCAGTACGTGTGGTCTAAGGTGGTCTTTATACGGCGTAGAAAAAACTATTCGTTTGTGGGTCGTACCTGCGAAAATTACGAAAAAATATTATTTTTGAATACAAGACCTACATATTGTGGAGATGCCCACTAATATACTTTTTACTCAATGCAAATCGTCGAAATTTTAGTACATTTTCTTAAGATTACAGTATCAAACTCGTTAAATTTATCTGGTATCCTTATCCGTTAACGAAATCCAAACGTTTAAAGTTACCATACTTACGTGCAAAATTACACAAATCAGTTTTAAGCGTTTTTTGCACCATCGAACGCAAATATTGCAATAACTGACGATAACAAATCGCTCAAATTTTAACAAAATACTCTGTAGACATTTATCTAAAACGGGAATTTTCCAGTTTTGCAAGTCTCAATCCGTTATAAAGAGGGACGCGAAAAGCATGACGTTTGCATACCAAAATTGCCACATGCACCATCCGAAAAAAATAAAGGAAAATAAAAAATTACTCGGCGAAAGAATTTGATTTCTCCATATCTTACAGCCTGGTATCTTCGTCCGATAAAGGGTTAATTTTATTTTCGTTGGTTGGTTGGTTTGATGTTTTAGGGGGACAAAACTGCGGAGGTCATCAGTCCCCCATTCCATCAAAGAGCGAGATAAGTGTGGAAACACTGAAAAGTTCGCCCAGAGTTAAAACTGCTACGGGAGGAAAACCCCACTGAGTTAATAAAATGTAAACAAATTCGACAAAGGACAACAAGGCAGGAGACAACACGAAAGGACACAATCACACGGAAACAGCAAACAAGTGTGGAAATAAAATGACAAAGCCAAAGTTCGTGGTTGACCGACCATGAAAATAAAATAGGAAGGGTCAGCCACGGGGCAACACAAGCTTCATATAGAGTTGTAAAAACCGCTGTCACGAATAAAACCTAAAACAGAATCAGCCATAATGGCATCGTTACGTAAAACTTCAGATAAAATTAGAGGAAAATTAAAATCCCGCCGCAGGGCGGCTAAAAGATGGCAGTCCATCAAAATGTGGGCCACCGTCAAGGGACAGCCACAACGGCAACGAGGCGGGTCCTCGCCGCGGAGGAGATGGCCATGGGTCAGCCAAGTGTGGCCGATGCGGAGCCGGCACAGGACTACCGAGTCCCGGCGAGAGGCCCGCATGGACGAGTGCCACACAGCTGTGGTCTCCTTTATTGCCCTGAGTTTGTTGGGATGGCTCAGGCTACGCCACTCTGCGGCCCAAAGCTCACGTACTCTATGGCGCAACACAGACTAGTAATCTGAGGCCGGGAGGCCAATGTCTATCACGGACACATGGACAGCCTGTTTGGCTAGCTTATCGGCTCGTTCGTTGTTTGGGATGCCGATGTGACCAGGAGACCAAATGAAGACCACAGAGCGTCCTGACTGGTCGAGAGCAAAAAGTGTCTCATGGATAGCCAGCACCAAGGAGGAACGTGAGTAACATTGATCGAGTGCACGAAGACTGCTCAGGGAGTCACTGCAGAGCAGAAAAGACCCACCTGAGCAGGAGCGCATATGCTCAAGAGCGCGGAGAATGGCCACCAACTCGGCTGTGTACACACTGCAGCCATCCGGCAGAGACCACTGCTCGGCGTGATCGCCATGGACATAGGCAAAGCCAACACGGCCACAAACCAACGAACCGTCCGTATAGATGACGTCGTATCCAGTGTACTCTGCAACAACAGCAAAGAACTGACGGCGGAGTGCCTCTGGAGGAACGGAGTCTTTGGGTCTATCGGCCAAGTCCAGCCTAGAGCATGGCCTCGGTACACACCATGGGGGCGTATGTGTACGGGCCCGAAACGGAGATGGGACAGGGAAAGACTCTAGTTCCAACAGAAGGGACTGGACACGGAAGGCGATCGTGTGACCGGAACGGGGTCGCCGTCGTTGAGGACGGACGACCATGCGGGAGAAAAGCAAGCGTTGGTTCGGATGGCCTGGCGAGCTATGGACATGAGCAGCATAGGCCGCGAGCAGTTGCTGGCGGCGGATCCGCAGAGGTGGGACCCCGGTCTCTGCAAGTAAACTGTCCACGGGACTGGTGCGGAAGGCACCCGTCGCGATGCGAACCCCACAGTGGTGAATGGGGTCCAGCAAACGCAATGCCGAGGGGGATGCGGAGCCATAGGCAAGGCATCCAAGGTCCAGACGGGACTGCACCAAAGCTTGGTAAATCCGCAACAGTGTAGACCGATCGGCACCCCAGGTCGTATAGCCCAGGTGGCGGAGAACATTCAGTTGGCGCCAGCACTTCTGTTTCAGCTGTCGAATGTGAAGGAGCCATGTCAGCCGAGAATCAAATACGAGCCCTAAAAACCTGTGAGTGTCAGCAACCTCTAAGAGGTGGTCGTCAAGATAAAGTTCGGGCTGTGGATGAACCGTCCGACGCCGACAAAAGTGCATAACTCTGGTCTTTGCAGGAGAGAACTGGAAGCCATGGGCTAGAGCCCAGGACTGTGCCTTCTGAATGGCTCCTTGTAACCTACGTTCAGCAACGTGGGTACTGGAAGAGCTAAAAGAGATGCAGAAGTCGTCAGCATAGAGATAGGGTGATACTGACGACCCAACTGCTGTCGCTAAGCCGTTTATGGCTACTAAAAATAAGGGGACACTCAAAACAGAGCCCTGAGGAACCCCATTTTCCTGCACATGAGGGGTGCTACGAGAAGCACCAACTTGGACACGAAACGTACGGACAGCTAAAAAGTTTTGGATAAAAATAGGGAGCTGGCCTCGAAGACCCCATTCATGTAACGTCTGAAGGATGTGATGTCTCCATGTTGTATCATACGCCTTCCTCAAATCGAAAAACACCGCAACAAGATGTTGATGTTGAGCAAAGGCTGTACGAATACGGGACTCCAAATGAACGAGGTTGTCTGTAGCGGAGCGGCCTTGCCGGAAACCGCCCTGACAGGGAGCCAGCAGGCCTCTGGACTCGAGCACCCAGCACAGCCACCGGCTCACCATACGTTCCAGCAGTTTGCAAAGAACGTTGGTGAGGCTGATGGGTCGGTCGGCTCACCATACGTTCCAGCAGTTTGCAAAGAACGTTGGTGAGGCTGATGGGTCGGTAGCTGTCCAAATCGCAGGGGTTTTTACCCGGCTTAAGTACTGGCACAATGATACTTTCTCGCCACTGTGGCGGGAAGACACCATCGTTCCAGATGCGATTGAACACAGATAAGATGTTTAGTGTAGACTGCGCTGATAGGTGTTTCAGCATCTGGTTATGAATGCGATCTGGCCCGGGACTGATATCGGGACTATGTGCAAGGGCACCGAGGAATTCCCATTCACTGAAAGGAGCATTGTAGGATTCCATTCGACGTGTTGAAAAGGACAGTCGCTTCTGTTCTTTCCGCTCTTTCACGGTACGGAAAGATGGCGTATAAGTCACAGATGCGGAACTACGAGCATAGTGCTCAGCTAGATGTTCAGCAATTGCATCTGGGTCCGTACAAACTACTCCATTCATAGAAATTCCTGGCACGCCTGTGGCACTGTGGTATCCATAGAGGCGTCTAATTTTCTCCCAGACCTGGGATGGAGAGGTACCTGTACTGATAGTGGACACGTACCGTTCCCAACACTCCTGCTTACGACGCTTAATTAAAAGACGTGCTCGTGCACGGAGCCTCTTGAATGCGATAAGGTTCTCCAAGGATGGGTGTCTCTTTTGGCGCTGGAGTGCACGCCTGCAATCCCTAATAGCCTGCGCGATTTCTGGTGACCACCAGGGCACCGACCTCCGCCGAGGGGATCCAGAAGAGCTAGGGATCGTACGTTCAGCAGCAGAAATAATGGCTGCGGTGAGACTGTCAGTCACCTCATCTATGGCGGCATCCGTTGGAGGGCCAATCTTTGCAGCGGCAGTAAACTCGAGCCAATCAGCCTTATTAAGGGCCCATCTGGGCAAACGTCCAGGGGACTGAGGCCGTGGTAGTGAAAGGAATATCGGGAAATGGTCACTACCACACAAGTCATCGTGCACTCTCCAGTGGACAGACGGTAAAAGGCCAGGACTACATACAGATAGATCAATTGCAGAGTAAGTGCCGTGAGCCACACTGAAGTGTGTTGCAACACCGGTATTTAAAATGCAGAGGTCAAGCTGAGATAGTAAGCTCTCAACGTCTCTGCCACGGCCAGTAATCGTAGTACCCCCCACAGGGGGTTGTGGGCGTTAAAATCCCCCAGAAGTAGGAAAGGTGAGGGGAGCTGAGAAATCAGTGCCGCCAACACATGTTGGGGTACTACGTCGTCTGGGGGCAGGTAGACACTGCAAATGGTGAGGTCGATTGTAGTCCTCACCCTGACTGCCACAGCTTCTAAAGGCGCCTGGAGAGCAACTGATTCACTGTATGTAGTCGAAAGGACAAATAGACATACTCCACCTGAAAGCCTGTCATAACCTGTGCGATTCCGGTAATATCCCCGATAGCCTCGTAGGGCAGGGCATCGCGTCGGGGGAAACCAGGTTTCCTGCAGGGCAACGCACAGTGCAGGTGAAGTGGTGAGAAGCTGCCGTAACTCTGCCAAATGGGAGAAAAAACCACCACAATTCCACTGGAGAATTAGGTTAGAGCTGACGGGATAGACGATGATATTATAAGGATGATTAGCTCATAGGTTCACTACCTGCTGCTGTCGATTGTGTACTGACTGGATCCAGAACCATTGGTTCGGAGAGTCCAGGAGAGCGAGATCCTTGGGGGCCGTCACCGAGGGGAAAGGGGACGACGTGACACTCGCAAATGATGTCTTCAATGCTACTGGGTGCAGTCTCTCAAATTTCTTTTTGGCCTCGTTATATGACAATTTGTCCATGGTTTTGTACTCCATAATTTTCCTTTCTTTATGGAGCATCGTGCAGTTTGGCGAGCAGGGGGATGGTGCTGTCCGCAGTTGACACAAATAGGAGGAGGAGCACAAGGAGCGTCCGGATGGGATGGACGCCCGCATTCTCTACAGGTGGAGCTGGAATTGCACCTGGAGGACATGTGCCCAAATCTCCAGCATTTGAAACACCGCATCGGAGGAGGAATATAAGGTTTTACGTCGCACCGGTATACCATAACCTTGACCTTTTCGGGCAAAGAATCGCCCTCAAAGGCCAGGATGAAGGCACCGGTGGCTACCTTGTTGTCCTTAGGCCCCCCTATATATGCGCCTGACGAAGTGGACACCCCGTCGTTCAAGGTTGGCGCGTAATTCGTCGTCCGACTGGAGAAGGAGATCACGATGATAAACTATCCCCTGAACCATGTTGAGACTCTTGTGAGGGGTGATGGTCACAGGCACATCACCCAGCTTTTCACAGGCCAGAAGTGCCAGAAGTGCCCGTGACTGTGCTGAGAACTGCACCGCTTCTCATCTTAGACAACCCTGAAACTTCGCCAAACTTATCTTCTAAGTGTTCAACAAAGAAGAGTGGCTTAGTGCTACTAAAATTATCCCCATCGGTTCTAGCACAAACAAGAAATTTAGGGGAGTATGGCTCAACCCTTTCTTTCGCCTGTCGTTCCTCCCATGGGGTAGCCAGGGAAGGGAACGATTGGGGGTCATATTGTGCGGCATTATATGTATTTCTACCTCTCTTAGAGACGCCGTTTTCGCGGCCGGCCACGCTTCTATTTGCTCGCTTCATGTTCGTCCCACGAGCAGCTAGGGAACTAAAGGTCCACCCAGGCAGAGCCCCGCTTGCCTGGGTAAGCCTTGTACAACTGAGGTTCGGTAGGTTCCTCAGAGGTTGCTCGCTAGCGGCTGTTCAACCTCAACAGCCATGCATCTCCTCGGCACGTAGCACACCTTGAGATTGAGGTTTTTTTTTTAGAGAGGTTTGTACCATCCTCGCGACCCAGGCGATTAAGCCAAGATCCTCGGGCTCTGAGACGTACAACGTTCCACCGTCGCGCCGAACGATGGTCGTTGAAGCACGCACAGAGCTTACGGTGTAGCGGACTGTTGGCGCGACACAGCCCACAGCTCAGGACCCCGGGTTCGCCAAGCCCGTACCCAGCAAATTAATGCTGAGCCCCTGAGGGGTTTATTTTCGTTATTCGTTACAGCTACTGTGTAGATTGACACTACGGAAAGTACTGCACCATATTTTGAAGAGTTTGCAAAGGGAAAAACATAGCAGCCTTTGAAAGCCACGTTTTATTTAAAATGGAGAGCATAGCAATAGCTCACTACATTCTCGAGATATTGTTTCATATCTGGCAGACGAACCCTCACGCCCCGCCCCCCCACCTCCCAATAGGTATCAAGGTTCTTTCGTGAATACGTGCGTGTTGAGTATGGGGCCTCGAGCTAATGCAGTCTTTCTTCCTACTTTCCTCCCATCTGCATTTCGTTTCCCTTCCCTCCTTTCCTATCCTCACTGGGGGACTTTATGACCTTACCAGTTTCAACCCAACCCGCAGCACTGATCACTTCCGTCTAACATGACTTGGCGGGCGCTAGGAAATACTTGTTGTTGTTGTTGTTGTTGTTGTTGTTGTTGTTATGGTCTTCAGTCCGGAGACTGGTTTGATGCAGCTCTCCACCCTACTCTATCCTGAGAAAGCCTTTTCATCTCGTCAGAACGGCAACCCACACTACTTTAATCTGCTTACTATACGCGTCTCTTGGTCTCCCTCTGCGATTTTTACCCCACACACTTCCCTCCCAATGTTAAATTTACGATTCCTCGATGTCTAAGAATGTGTCCTACCAAGCGATCCCTTCTTTTTGTCAGGGTATGCCAAAAATTCCTTTTCTCACCAATTCTGTTCAGTACCTCTTCATTAGTTATGCGATCTACCCACCTAATCTTCAGCATTCTTCTGTAGCACCACATTTCAAAAGCCTCTATTCTCTTCCTGTCCGCACTGCTTATCGTCCATGTTTCACTCCCGTACAAGGCAACACTCCACACAAATGCCTTCAGAAAAGACTTCCTTACACTTAAATTAATATTCGATGTTAGCAAATTTCTCTTTTTCAAAAATGCTTTTCTTCCTATTGCCATTCTGCATTTTATATCCTCTGTACTGCGACCATCGCATGTTATTTTACTACCCAATTAACAAAACTCATCTACCACCTCCATTGTTTCGTTGCCTAATCTAATTCCTTCAGTATCGCCTGATTTTCTTAGACCGCATTCCATTATTTTTGTTTTGCTCTTGTTAATGTTCATTTTATATGCTGTCTTCAACACACTGTCCATTCCATTCAATTGCTCTTCCTGGTCCTTTGCTGTTTCTGACAGAATTACAATGTCATCAGCAAAACGCAATGTTTTTATTTCTTCCCCCTGAACTTTAATCCCTATTCCAAATTTCTCCTTGCTTTCCTTCACCGCCTGCTCGATGTTTATCCCTTTTTAAGAGACTGGATTTTGGACTGTTTCTGTTATTCGTCATGCCCGTTATTTAAATATATCAAAGTATTCAGATTTAGGTTTCTCCAGATTACCATACCGAATAACAGGCAAATTTCGGAATGTTTCCTTTCAAAGGTTCTGTCTATTTTCCTCACCATCATCAAAACAATCAAAACTAGTACTTCGTCTCTTAAAAACCACATTGTTGAAGGGACGTAAGTTGTGATCTTCCTTTATTCCTTCTTTATGGATCTGTTGAGTTTGTCTTTTATAAGTAGCACTTCCTGTTGTAGCAAGGAAAAGAAGGAAACCAGTTGAAAGTTCCTACCGGATCACGAGAAAGGAAATATGATACGAGAATCATATGACTCAATCTTCATTTCGCGTCCTCATGAAAAATTTTGGTATGAGAATTCATTCACGGTTTTTTGATGGCACAAGAGAGGAGAAATTGCCAGTGTGACGTAAAGCTAGTGCACACACGCGAAGAGAGAGAGAGAGAGAGAGAGAGCGCAGTAAAACTGAAATGGATGGTTATAGTACAAAGGAAGCAACGGAAGGAAGAGAAAGTGGATTGAGGAATAAATTTGTTTGGAGACCACACACAAGCTGTGGCGCTCTGTGACCACTCATATATATATATATATATATATATATATATATATATATATATATATATAAATTATGTTTTAGCCCAAGCAATCTATATGCAAGAACATGTATATAGAGACGAGAAATTGGCAAGGTGAGAAATTGTGAGAAAATGACAGTTGAAATCTAGCAGAAGCCTTATCTAGCTGAAGTGCCAATGGGAGAAATCAGAGAAAGTGGGGGAGACACACACACACACACACACACACACACAGTCAGTGGTAGTGAAAGGGTGATGGTGTGTATGAAAAAATTAGAGAGAGGGACGGGACGAAAGGACATAGTCTGTTTTGTGTCAAGAGAGCGCGAATATGTTAGCATGCCAAAAATGTTCCGAGTTCTCAGTCTGCACACTTGCCTTTTTTGTGCTCCAGCAGGAGCCTTTCAGAGGGAAAAATTTTTACTTCATTTCCAAACCCATACCTCCTAGCTTTTCGACGAGGTCCCAGCTTGATATGGCAACTAACTGCAGGGCACGTCGCGTTGGCAATCAAAGCGCGCCAAACTGCGCCGCGCTCTTTTAACGGATACCTTCCTCCTCGCACGCCCCACATTGATTTTCGCGGTTATTTCGCGCAGTGCTGCTTGTCTGTTACCACTGACAACTGGACAACGCCGCACCTCCCGGTCATTAATTGCACGTCATAAGCCACTTCCTAATGCGAGTTGTTATTCACACTGTCAAATATTATATAAATTTATTAGGCTAAAGGCACAAAAAGTAGACAAAAGAAACATTTGACGTTCATTTGAATGATACTCTAAGTCTCCGGGGTTCCCTAGGGAAAATTTGAGGTGGTTGCATTGTTACCTTTTTTCATCTGACAAAAAAACTTTGAATCTGCACATCACTTGCTCCAACAGATTTAGAGTATCATCCGAAACAATTTTTTTTTTTTTTTAATTTCTTACTTTTAAGCAAATTATTTCATAAAGTGACAGTTTATTTTAATTTCATTTAGAAAAATTGATCGTTTGAACAACCGAAAAGGAATGCGATTTTTACCCGTTTAGCCAAACACTAAATTATCACTATTTTCTTGGAATTTCCCCTATGTTTCCATGATGTCACTTTCATGTCTGAAAGTATTTGACGTACGTTCAGGAACATAGATATAAGGAATGAAGATTTGAATATTTTGCCAAAGATTTATCATAACAATAAGGTTTTTAATTACCCTGACAACTTTCAAGCAATGAATTTTTACTTAGAGCACATGTTGTTCAGTCTGATACCCTATTCTCCTATGTTCGACCCTCAGTTTAGCTATGAAAATTCGGACAAAATTCCATTGTGTAGTCACTAAAGCGGTACAGCATCGGGACAAGGTAACGGATGTGCGTTAAGACAGAACATCTCAGAACTTAATCTAACGAAATAGACTGCGGCCAGCTAATACAAAGTAATAACCAAACTACGACACAAGGCACTGATTTCACAAAAATGGTGATGTTACTAACGTTGGCGCTTATCCTCTAGTGAAAAATTTGTTACCTCTTCTTCCTCGTCTTTAGATACCAACAAACGGCTAGAGGATGCAAACCGGACAAATTACCTAGCCTCGCATCTTATATTTACTTGATACTGGTTTTTGAAGTTATAAGCAGTAAATTTTAAACTAAAGGAAACAACACATACATGGAAGGGCTTGTGAATAAAAAGAATTTCGTGGAGTTTGATCTACATCCTGATTTATTGAAGACAACATAAACAGTAAGTGAACAGCAAAATTAACACGTTCTCTGCGGCTGACTCTTATAAGCGTTTCCGCGATCAACACGCCAGAGCTGCCGACGCTTATAAGCGGCGCGCTAGCTGAGAACTCGGTTTAGTTACTTTGGCTGTGCACTCGTGTCAGTATAGGCCACAAAAAAAAAAAAAAAAAAAAAAAAAAAAAAAAAAAAAAAAAAAAAACCACATAACGTAACATTTTCCTGACTGCAGTTGTGTGTTTTCGTCTTTAGTGGTTTGCTATAAAAAATCGCATATTCACCTGGCAGATTTGTTGTATGGGATTAGGTTTTTATAGTACCACATTGCAGATGAGACGTATTCTTTTTCTCCGTTTGATACACCTTTTGGGGTTTTCAGTATAATTCTTTCTGAATGAAGCTGATTTATCGCTTGTTTGAATTTAATTTTCTTCCCAGTTTGCAACAAAACCAATAAATCAGAGACGTTGTTAGAATTGTTTGCAATAAATGCATATGACGCTTATAAGTCAGAGAGGTTGCAGCATTTATCACATAAATGGCATGCAGCTTAGCACCACCTTTTTTGCAGACGGTATATTCGCTTTCAATATTACATGTTACGCAGAGGTCTGATTTCAGCTCTCAGCTCACATCCGCCTAAGAGCGTTAGCGGCCCGCATTGGTGACCGCAGCGAACGTGTTAACTGAAAAGAGAATGCCGCGATCTGAACTTTACAGGGCAGGTAGTATACACTAAGGAAATGAAGAAAGATAAGCCTTATTAGTCCAGTTAACGATGGAAATTAGCGAAGTCGTGTAGTCTCAAATTTTTCGTTGTCGTAGGAAGGTGTGTCTACTGCAAATGCTAACCGCTGGGTGTGCCCATTGGGGTGTGGAGGCTTTTCAGGGTCACCATGTTCTGTTACCGCTAATTTACGGAAAACGTTTTCTTGTTAAAAATTAACTACACTAAATTTCGTACAAAAAAAGGTCATTTTTCCCTAGGATTAGCATCCCACATTGTGTGGGAAGGATTATAAAATGCTGTTTCTACGTTCTTCTCATTATTCGGGCCAGCAGAGTAGTAGATGTCTTTCAACGACATTATGTACCTGCAAACACGTATGCAGCTTCCATGTGCTTGGAACACTGACAACATAACACGAATTAAACACTTCCCAGCCATTAGCCAGAGAAACATTTTACATACAAGTCCACTTAGAACCTGAAGAGAGTACTCATTTAGTAAAAAAAACTCCATATTGTTGTACGTACTAAGTTTTTTGTGTAGTCAATCAAAAAAGATAACACAGGAAATGCTGGAAGGCTATATTCTACATATAACTGAAAACCGCGTAGCGCTCTTCGTGGGGCACCTTCTTTCCCGGGCAAACACTGCACCTGTCACACAGTATTACTAAGAATCAATTTTCCCCTCTAGCATTTCTTCCGAATGCTTGGAAGCAGCATACGTGGTTGTTTATACCTACATTACCCCAATGGTTTAACGGTACAGGACTCATAGTTTATCTTAGAATGACGTGGGCTAAAACTAGTGTGTACGACATCTATGCCTATTACGGAATAAACTGTGTCTTGAAGTGTAACAGAGGATGGGAGTAACGTATGGGAGATGGACACAAGGACGTCAGGTCTTAGCATTTTGTTCATGCACTTCTCTCCTTGATGGGTCTGCAAACTGAAGATGAAGCATGTTATTTTCCATTATTATGCCACGTCACAAGAAGCAACTACATGGAGTTTAAGGATGTGTCGACCCTCCCCAGTAATGCTAGAGGATGTTTATTTCCCTCAAGATGCGTTAACAAATGGAATACAGATACGAATTACTATTAATACTACAGCAAGTGATGCATCTGGTCAGAGTATGCTTAAATCTCCGCACACCGGTTTACACTGCTAGAGAGAAAATTTATTGTTAATCATTATGTGCGCAGCAGCTGTGTAAGGAGCGCCACTCTATTTTCAGTTTACAGATAGACTATACCTCCTCAGCATTTCCTGTCTAGACAAAGCCTGATAGACAGAGTAACTTGTAATTTGCGGCTGTTTGCTGATGATGCTGTGGTGTATGGCAGGGTGTCGTCTTTAACTGACTGTAATAGCATACATACTTACAAGGAGACCACATGGGTATCGGACTTCAGAATTTCTTGATATTTCTGGTTCGTGAAGTTTAGGACTTCAATAACAATCAGCCGAAGTCATTCCACCCAACAGTCAAGAATTCTCGAGAAAATCGACTTTGAAGTTTTGCAAAGTACAAGTTAGTACGAATAGTTAAAACAGTCCCAGCACCTGTAGGTTTAGCTCAGGATGTAGCGTTCTGGCCTCACAGCAATTGAGTCCCGGGTTCGAATCGTAATAGAATATTTTTAATTTTAGAATTCAGTTTTATAAAACGTTTTGGTGTCTCCTATACCACGTGTTGTGTATGAAGAGGAGCTGAAAACCTTCTCAGGTAAAACGATTGTTGGGTAGATTAGCTGCTTGGAAAGCCATTAGTACCTACGGAAATGACTTTCCAAAACCAGTGTCATAGCTCTTCACAAACTGAACAATCGGAGACTACCGTCGTGAACTGATAGTGAAGCCAATTCTGTAAAAAATACTTATGTTTTTTTATTGAAACCATCATTATTAACAACCTTCTATAAAATACAGAAAATTACGAATAAAAGAAAGTAGGTGCACTTTTCGAAAAATTATCATTAGACACTGAAATTATATAACTATGTGTATGAAAAAATCAAAAATCTGCCAAAACAGGATTCGAACCACTGACCCTACGGTTGTAAGGCCAGAACGCTACCATCTGACCTACGCCGTCAAACTGATTTAGTGATTGGTACTTACTTTTCCTTGTAAAACTTCAGAGTAGATTTTCTCGAGAATTGAGATTGTTGTTAGAGTTCTGAACTTCACATACCAAAAATATCGAAAAATTCTAAAATCCGATACCAATGTGGTCTCCTTGTTAGACAAAAATTTCTAGTTCGTGTGAAGAATGGCAAATATCAAAAAATTATAGAAGAATGTAAGGTGATCCGCATAAGTAGGAAAAACAATCCCATCATGTTCGAATACAGCATTAGTAGTGAACTTCTTGATGCAGTCGCATCGCTCAAATATCTAGGCGTAACATTGCAGAGCGATACGAAATGGAACGAACATGTTAGGACAGTTGTGAGTATGGCGGACAGCCGACTTTGGTTTATTGCGAGAATTTTGGAAGATGTACTTCATCCGTAAAGGAGACCGCGTATGAAACGCTTGTACGGCCACGTATTGAGTATTGCTCAAGTGTTTGGGACCTGCAGCAGATCAATTTCAAGGAAGACATAGAAGCAGTTCAGAGGCGAGCAGCTAGATTTGTAACTGGTAGGTTCGACCAATGCGCGAGTGTCACGGAAATGGCTCCGGGAACTCAAATGGGAATCGCTGTAGGAAAGACGACGTTCTTTTCGAGAAATTTGTTGACGATCTCCTTGCCGCCTACATGCACATTGTGTAATGATCACAAAGACAAGATAAATTAAGGCTCGTACGGAGGCATATAGGCATTTTTCCCCTCGTTCTATTTGGGAGTGGAATAGGAAAGGAAATGCCTAATTGTGGTACAGTGTACCCCCTGCCACGCACCTTGCGGTGGATTGTGGAGCATGTACGTAGATATAGTTACTTCACTAAGCATTTGTTTACACAGTGGAACTACCACTAAGAAATGAGTACTGTTTTCAAGATGTAAGAGGGATTTTATACCTTTCATACGTTACTCTACACGATCTCTAAAAATTGTTCGGAAATGGTTATCACTGGCAAATGCGGTACCTTACTGCTGCCTATAGCTGATTGCTTGTTGTAAAGGTACGTAATTGTGTTGCAATTAATTGTTGTGAATTAATGAATGATCAGACAGTTACTGCACTTCTCTCGCCATTAACCGTGTTACTGGTAGGCTTTCTTCTATTCTCGAATTGTTGGATCTTTTCATGTAGTCTGCACAGAATGAACATAGTGTATCTTTCAAACGTGGATGTGAATGTGTTTGATGGAATGGCACTGATGACTTAAGTCTAGAACAGAATCTGCTGTAATGCATTGCTTAACATACATAAAGACATACGAAGTTCTACAAAATCTAAAGGCCTTAACAGCTTGATTATCAGTCTGTAGCTTACAAACTACTTGAACTAAGGTAAACTAACCTAAGGACACCACAGACACGAGTGCCCGAGAGGGGACTCGAACCCCCGACGGAATCGGTCGCGCACACCGCAGCACGGCGCCCCAGTGCGCACGGCTAACACGCCGCGCCTAAATTTTTTTTGTAAAGCTATGGGAACTGCAGAAAAAAAGCTATGTGACCTAACTGCAATGGTCATCGGTTCCTAAACTTACAACAACAAACACACACACACACACACACACACACACACACACACACACACACACACACACGCGCGCGCGCCGGAGGTAGGACTCGAACCTCGAAGGGGAACGTCGGCGCACTCCGCAGCAAGGCACCCAAGGCCGCAGCGCTATTCCCGCGCGGCCGAAAAGTATTCCATACATTGATAGTGGAGCAGCTCTAGCTGTTCAACTTTCAGGATAACAGCTGCAAATGTGAAATCAATAAATTGAAAGTAATTCCAGTATATATAAACTAGAGCTCAGTGAAAGTTTGTATATTCACGTACGAGAAATGAACAAGAAATGATGGTAATAGCAAAATAATCATCAAATAGCGCTTGTAGTGGGGGAAGTTGCTTTTCCCTGCAGAAAACTGCAGGTTCCTAACACAATGACTAGTAACTCATGTCTATTTCCCATTTTAACGCACTTAGTGCAAATTAAACACCCCCGAAGATCTCTCCGTCGCCATAACACCGTGTAGTTTCTTCTTGTAACACCGTGGGGTATATAGTGTGTGCTCGGTTTGTCATTTCGCGTGATCCGGCGACCTATCTTCTCCCGGACCCCAACCCTTTCCCCTTCCACCCTGTTACACCACGCAGCACGATGCAGCCAATAAGGCTCTACTGGATTTAAACGCCAGATTTCAAATTATTGATATGGTGGCTGCTCACTTCGGATATGCCGAAAAAGATAGACACCATTTGTTGCATTAAAGACCGTAATTTTACGAATTCGAAATATGAAGTAATTTATCCATTTCAGCAACTGTTCAGGTTATAAATTAATAAAATTCAGCAACCAGTTGCTTGTGATTATTTTTGACGACCCGTTTCTGGCCTATTTTAGTATTGTTGCTTAATGAATGTACATGCTAGTAGGAGAATCAACACTAAGTGCAGAGATTATGCAATGAATAATGTTGTTCATTGCATAATCTCTGTACTTAGTGTTGATTCTCCTACTAGCATGTACATTCATTAAGCAACAATACTAAAATAGGCCAGAAACCGGCCGTCAAAAATAATCACAAGCTACTGGTTGCTGAATTTTATTAATTTATAATCCGAAATATGTAAACATTTCGACCGTTTCAGGGCATGTAAAACTAGATCGAGACCATGTTGATCTCTGTAATTTATGTGCAACCACGAAAAGAGGTTGTTAATGGAAGGATACTGCTGCACCACCACCACCACCACCACCACCACATAGTTTAATATTATGAAGAAATACAACAGAATACAGGGTGTTACAAAAAGGTACGGCCAAACTTTCAGGAAACATTCATCACACACAAAGAAAGAAAATATGTTACGTGGACATGTGTCCGGAAACGCTTAATTTCCGTGTTAGAGCTCATTTTATTACTTCTCTTCAAATCACATTAATCATGGAATGGAAATACACAGCAACAGAACGTACCAGCGTGACTTCAAACACTTTGTTACAGGAAACGTCCTCCGTTAGCGAGGATACATGCATCCACCCTCCGTCGCATGGAATCCCTGATGCGCTGATGCAGCCCTGGAGAATGGCGTATTGTATCACAGCCGTCCACAACACGAGCACGAAGAGTCTCTACATTTGGTACCGGGGTTGCGTAGACAAGAGCTTTCAAACGCCCCCATAAATGAGTCAAAAGGGTTGAGGTCAGGAGAGCGTGGAGGCCATGTAATTGGTCCGCCTCTCCCAATCCATCGGTCACTGAATCTGTTGTTGATAAGCGTACGAACACGTCGATTGAAATGTGCAGGAGCTCCATCGTGCATGAACCGCATGTGTCGTAAAGGCACATGTTCTAGCAGCACAGGTAGAATATCCCGTATGAAATCATGATAACGTGCTCCAGTGAGCGTAGGCGGAAGAACATGAGGCCCAATCAAGACATCACCAAAAATTCCTGCCCAAATGTTCACAGAAAATCTGTGTTGATAACATGAATGCACAATTGCGTGCGGATTCTCGTCAGCCTACACATGTTGATTGTGAAAATTTACAATTTGATCACGTTGGAATTAAGCCTCATCCGTCCTAAAATGAGCTCTAACATGGAAATTAAGCGTTTCCGGACACATGTCCACATAACATATTTTCTTTCTTTGTGTGTGAGGAATGTTTCCTGAAAGTTTGGCCGTACCTTTTTGTAACACCCTGTATAACCGAAGATAAATCTAGAAACTTTATCCATTTTTTAAACATACCAGTGGTTTAGGCACATAGAAATTTAGTGATGTATGTGTGATATATAACGTAGTAGCCCCAGCCGCGCGGGACTAGCCGAGCGGTCTGGAGCGCCACGTTACAGATCGCGCGGCCTCCCGCTTCGGAGGTTCGAATCCTCCTTCGGGCATGGATGTGCCTGTTGTCCTAGCGTTAGTTTCAGTAGTCTGTAAGACTAGGGACTAATGAGCAACGTATTTTGGTCCCATAGAATTACAAACAATTTAACATTATTATTAGCCCCATTTGTCTACGTACTGCCCAGCGTGAGAGGCCTGGTCACCCGTATAAGCCGCAGACATGCCTCGCCTGTGAGTCGCTGTGGGAGAACTGGTGCCACCGTAATCCCAGCCCACACAACGCGGAACACCTGCGGGTCACTCGCTGCCGCCATAACACACGGATTTTCAAAGTCAACAGGTTGGAGTTGGCAACGTCTACGATACCGCTCCCTCGTGGAGATGCCTTCATCTTTAAATGACATAATTAATAGAAATCGCAGCAGAGCGGAGGCAAAACTCCGGAAAGAAAACCGTCGTCACGGAGGCAAGTGTGTAAATAAGGTTTGCAAGCGTTGTCAGTGATACTGGCAGCTCCGGTTGACAGAGTAAACAATAGTGCAGGCACTACCATCCAACTTGTCTCTTGTAATCTAGTGTGTTCTCTCCAGCTTGTCGTTCCCGAAGCTGTTGAATACATTATTCATGGCCAAACTACTGAACACTATGTAGAAATTCAGCTTGTTTCAATTTCACTCCAGCTTTCGTAAACAACACAACGCAAAACCTGAACAAATCAAGGTAACTTGTGACCTGAAATTCGCCATGAACAATAACAAGACAACTATATTGACCCTACAGGATTTAGCAAAGCATTTGATAACGTCAGTTTTTACTTATTGCTGAATGAAAACCGACATCTCAATTTCCCAAATAGTAAACTGTAGTGGTTTCAAAGTTACTTACAATTAAGAAAGCGTTGTCTATGGGAACGAAAAATCCTCATGGAAAAATGTTCTTTATGGAAGTGCCATAAGGTTCAGTTTTGGGCACACTTTAATTCTCCTTGTATATCAAGCATATCTCATCGGTTTTGACTCTGTTAATATCACATATCTGTGAAGAGAAAATTGGCCCACCGTTCGCAAGTGCACTAGGCATACTGACGACTCCTCTTGAGGCGTTCCCTTCTCTAAAGACGCGACAGGAGTACGCACACAGCAGGCTTCTGACAGGACACTGTGTCACACTGCACCGTCTGCGAAAGTGCACACAGAGATTATGCATGGTGGAGCCATCCAGCGAACACTACTTCTTTTGATAGGTGCCCCGGCGTTATCGTTATCTGACCGAAAAGCCACCTTCCGTGCGAAACACGACTGTTCACCCATCTGTTGACAGTTTGTATCATCATATACTGTATTGGGTACACGACGGAAATAGACGTTTATTTCTTAACTTTTGGACACCAGCGATGTAATTACCACGGTTTAAAAGGAATAGGGAAGATGTTTGCGATCGGTTCGTGTTTGAGGTAGGATCAAGGGAGTACAGTTTTTGGTTCAATCCCTATCAGCGCCTTATTTTAAGGAGACTAAACAGCATGGTCATTAGTCCCGGTTCCTGCCTAAGACCTCACGGCAAAATACACAACATAGTAAAATTGACACTCAGCACACGGGAGAGGGGGGGGGGGACCCCTCGAACGTGTATGGAGTGGCAACGTACACTACATTGACAAGGCAGAAGAAGGAAAATATACAAGGAATTGTTAAGTGTTTCACTTAAGTAAATGATGGTAGCAGAATACAGTGACTGGCTAATCATAAAGATTAAAAACGATGAGACGGTCACTCTGCACATACTGAATACCTCCAGCTAGAAGCAGTACAGGCTACACTAAAGTGGGAAACAGCTCCAAATTGCTGGACGGTTGGGTACCTGAGAGATCTGTCAAATGTTCCCACCACTAAACATAATGATAAATTTTATGTTCAATAGAGCCCGCGGCGTGATAAAGGTCAGCAAGTGACATAATAAAATTAACCTAAATGCTGCTATATACCAATATTTATTTCAACACGACGGTTAGGACGGAACTTGCGGATCTGCGAGCAAAGACGTTGTACAAAGTCTGAGGCTTTCATAACATCGTTCTATGTGTCTGCAGAGAATTTACCTGGCAGTCAAAGTGTCTGTCCATACACGAATTCAGCCGCTGTTGCGTTAGTATCTTCCTTGAAGGATGTTCTGAGACCCAGCAAACTACGGGTAGGCTCTCTTAGTCGAACGTTCTGTGGCACGGCAACTGAGCGAAATCTTCAACTGTCCATGTAGTCGTTCTACAGGTCCATTAGCTGCAGGGTGGTATGCACAGGTTAGAATGCGTTTCGCGCCAAGCAGTGCTGAGAGTGCTTTAAAAAGATATGATTCAAATTGCTTGCCTTGATCCGTGGTAACACAGAAGTACGCCAAAGTATGCGATCCACTCAGGGTAGAAGATCGCGGTTACATTTGTCGCCGTCATATACTTCATAGGATAAGTTTCAGGCCAGCGAGAAAAGCGGTCAATCGCTGTCAAGTAATATTGGTGTGAATAAAATGTAAAACACATTCAGCCGTAGAGACATCGTCACCAAGGATCAAAGAAGCGCAGCAGGTAAATAACTGCCGAATAGGGGCAACAAGATGTGGACCACAGTCAAGGAAGCGCCAGAGTGGCACTTTGGCAGGACTTCTCGAAGGAGGTAGCCATGCGCTAACCAAGTATGGCCAATCACCGCCGTCGAAGACTGAAGTCCTCCCTGGTTTGTAAGCCTAGGGACTATTAACCGCAGCAGTTAAGTCCCTTAGATTTATAAACATTTGAGTTTTTTGACAATACACGGGTGACAGAGGATAACCGAGTCTCTACGCGGCCTTAAATACGGATCATGCAGAGCTTGTTCCGCACGTTTGATTCTGACATTTCTGAACTCCAGACCCGAACGACCTTGCGGTTGAACTCTAATAGCAGATTCCTTTACGGGAGACCATTCTCCAGGGACCGTGAAGTGCTGGCCTGCCCTGCTTGACCAGCTGATCCACTCCATCATTCCCTGATAAGCCAATTCAATGCAAAGTGAGCTGCCAGACTTGCCAAGGATATACACAGACTCATAACTCAACCACACAAAAGGATGTTGGGGAAGACCCTGATGAAGGGTCTATTTTTATTATTTACTAGCCAAACCTGGCCACGCTTCGCTGTGACTCACTCTCATATGAAATAACTTATGTGAACATAGAATCACCGAGAGAATTCTTCAATCATATCAATATCGTTTCTTAGGCTACTGTGCTTATGTAAAACGTAAGTTATAAAAATATAGGTTCACAGATACTCATTACTTCAGATCCCAAAAGATAGATTACATTTTTTGTCGTTCGTTTTCTCCGCAAACAAAAGCTACTGTTTTCTACATTCTTTCCATATATTTTCCATCCGCTTTGTATATCTCCTGCTCTCCTCTTCATCCTCCCTCTATCTAATCCCCGGCCTCTTTTCATCACTCCCTTTCGTTCCATCCATCTTCAATCTCCTCCTCCAACTATCTCTAAGCATGTACCGACTTTCGCTCGTCGTACCTATATAAAAAGAAGAAATTAAAAATTAGGGAATTGCTTCAAATTATGTGTTATCTGCTGGAAACTATCACAAAGTTACTGTAACATAAATTTAAATGACATAACAACGCCCGTAAAACAACGTTTCGATGATGTATTAATTTCCACTGATACCATGAATGATCTTCGTTTTCACGAAAAGTTATTACTTTAGTGTTGCATTTTTACCATAGCACCTAACCGGTAAGCAAGGCAGAAGTTGGTACCACTTCAATTTTCGACGCTCACTTATTTGGCAGCTGGATAATTTAAAGCGTGATCAGAGCTATAGATATGAAACCATCTGCTTCCTTTTGCCTCTCTGATTTTCGTTTTTCACGCATCTGTGGCAAAGCGCCTTTTGAATTGTTAAGTTTCATTGGCCTCCTTGTATAATTATAATAGAAAATGGATACATCATTTTTCATGTTGATGTATCTGTATAATGATTTCCGTAAAATTTCACTTGCGGCAGCGGCTGATGTTGCCAAAATCTCTTGACTGCTCTATGAAACCTGTGACATACGATGACGTTAACAATCTTCCGTGTTTACCATGAAATATTACATTAGCAACCAATGCCGCAGCTGCCGTAAGTAAAATTAAACCTTCATTTCCAAGTAATTCTACGATGGTAAAAGTCCATTTTTTGTCGGCAGGGATTTAAAGACGCACATTCGCTATATATCGTTGGAGGCCCGGCTACTTCTGTTGTAAACATTATTAGAAAGCTTCTGCTTCCCGAGAGTTATTCGGGAATGATGTTTTCTGTAACGCATTGGTAATTCGAAAGACATTCTTAGACAGTATTTTTAACGAATGGTTTTTTGGCCAGAAAATAGCCGTTTAATGCAGTTCCTGCTTTGTCGTTAGTGCGTTCTTGTACGAACCACGGTCAATAAATCAATTAGCCGGCCGCGGTGGCCGAGGGGACTGAGGCGCTCCAGTCACGGTCTGCACGGCCACTACGGTCGGGGGTTCGAATCCCCCTCGGGCATGGATATTTGTGCCGTCCTTAGTATTAGTTAGTTCATAAGTAGTTTGTAAGTTTAGGGACTGATGACCCCGTAGTTAAGTCCCATAAGCTTAACAACATTTGAACATTTTAAATCAATTATCCTTGTAAACTGAGCATTTCGTTGTCTACGGCTATTGTTTGACGCTCGAGGGGCCGGTATGATCGCCTTGCACCAGTGCGTTGAGTGGCGGGGTTGTTCTCCCAGTGGTCCGACTTAGTGGGGGGCTCCGTAGTAAGCGACTCCGCTGCGCTCCGCTTGATAATACTCAGTATATAACAGGGGACACTGCATAGACCATCCTCGAGATAGAGAGATCACATCTTGCAACGCCCAACCAAAACCACTGATGATAAAAACTTTAAATTTGCAGAGGGTGTTCATCCTTACACCATTGGCGTCGTTTGAGGAGCGATTCTCGATATTCCGTCCCTAAGGGGGCGAAATATAAGATGAAATTTTTTTTGAAAATACGCTATTATCCAATCAATTTTTTCATGCTAGACCAACAAAAATTGGTATATGGATTCTTGGTTAGAATTTTAAAAAGGCGTTTTCAGCTTTTTCTGAAAATCAGCCATTAAGGGTGTGAAATAGGGGATGAAAAGAGTTTTGAAAAATGCTACTATTAAGTCAGTTTTGACGTTTGAACTACAAAGTTGGTATTTGGAGTCAGGGTTACAATTAAAAAAACACGTCTGTCTCTCTCCTCCGCCTCTGCGCCACTTAGGTCGTCGTGAAGGGCCCAACTAAGATTCGGCAGAAGGCTCGACCTATAAAGAGGGAGGTCAATAGCAGATTATGTGCCACGCCCATGCTAAAACGTGTAGGAGCACTGGTGTTGAGAAGACAAATGTCCTGTTGTGCCAAGAGCGTCTCAACATGCCTACCGTGGCCTGATGTCTGGGTTCCACCCCATAAAGCGTGGTGAGCATTTAAGTCATCCAAATGAAGAAACATTGGGGGGAAATTGAGCGATCACGGCAGTGAGGTCAGTGGGAGGCGGAAGAGAGAGCAGATGGCGATATCCTGCATTTCCCGAATTCTAACTGCCACTGTCATTGCCTCGAGGGGAATGTGGAGAGGCACCGGGAGCAGTGACAGGAGCACAGACACCTCCAGATATCCTGTCATAGGTTGAACGATTTTTATAGTAGCCCCAATATTCAGAGGACAGGGGTAAGACTAAACAGAGCACAGGGAGGCAGCAAAATAACTGTCGCAACCAGCTAGATGCTGGTAAAAACCACCGCAATTCTACTGGAGAACGAGTCAAAGGGATTCTGAGATGCCATGAGTGAATTGAATGGACAGTTTAAACTTCTGGGCCATTGGATGCCAGCAGTGGAGTACCAGCAGCATCAATGTCCATCGTTTCTGAGATTTCAATGAGTACTAGATCTTCATGGGACGCTAGTATCTCCACCACACCCTCAGAATCAGAGATTGTACATGATTTTTTCTTGTTTTTAACTTTTTATCCTCTCGCTTTTCCTTCAGTTGCAGAGGCTGGGAGGGCTTCTCTGAAGTGACTTAAGGGACTGATGAAGATTGGGAAGCATTTTGACCAGCAGCTTGTTTCTTCAGAAATTGTCTTGTATCCACTTTAACAGTTGGAGAAACAGTGGGAGGTAGCGTCTCTAGCGACCCTTTCCTCGCAATTGAAGCAGGAGGAAGCTGTTACTTCTCTGGCTTAGAAATGGAGACCAATGTCCTCTAAGTTTTGAGGTGGGTTGCTCCAGAATAGGAGTTGAGAGAGCAGGAAATGGAGAGCCGAAACCATCAAGGGGGCAGATTGAGTCAGACTGCCACGAGGGTCCACAATACTACGCAAAGATTCGGTTACCGTCGTTCCCACAGAAAGTGGGGATGAGGTGACAGCAGCAAATCACGATTTAACCCTTCACTGCATAGTGTAGCTGATCAGCTACATACCTTATTTTTCCCCTTATCTCTCAAACTGATGAACATTTTACCACAAATTCATTTGTTTCTGCTCCTATACATAGTGTTACATATGATTAGTGATGTGGGCTGGGAATATTCCCCGTGGGAAGGAACTTACAAAGTGGGAACATTGCTGGGAATATTTCTTTCTCTCGGGAAGATTGCAAAAGATTTGGAATTTATGAAAATTTTTTAGTTTTTGAAAGTTTTAACACTTATGAAGAATTAAAGAACCTTATAGCAAGGTTAACTAAATAATTGCATACATTTTAATCCAAGATTTATCGTTCTCTGCATTATTTTCCTCCCTAATTCCATAGAGAACGTCATTTACTTTAAGTCTGGTGGAAAAAATAATTTAAAATATTCGCTAGGGCTACAATTTTTCGGCAAGTTGAAACCGCATATTTCTCTGGATGTAACCTAAACTTACAAAATATTTCTCTGGATACCTAATTCTCAACCGACCGTCATCTGTAGTGTTTTTTAATTTTTCCAAACGAATGACTAGAGGTGTTTCTCTTTCAAAATTCAAAGACGCGTCAATTCCTGCGATGAATTATGATTTACAAAAATTTATTTTCTAAAATATCGCTATCAATTTCACTTTTAGAATCTTCAATTGACGTTTCATAATGTTCTATGTTCATACAATCACTTGTATTTTCAAGTAAATAATAAATCTCGGCCAGTTTATTTGCATAATTTTTCACGAAATGCCATTTTCATAGGACTAACGTTTACAAATTTCGCACCAGTTTATTTTAAACTTCGAGTATAAAGTATTACTAACATCAACAGAAAACTTAACAAATTAAATACACAAACATCCCTGTATATTTTAGTATTTAGTAGCTATTCACTAGATGGCATATCAATATCATAAATTCGTTTTTTTTTTTTAAAGGTTGATTATTTCGATGCTTGGTAGATTTAGGGTTAAATCTTAAATGTTTAAAATATTGAAAACCGAAAAATGTGTTTATTTCAAACAAGAAGGTTAAGTCCAGATCCATGGAAACCTAAACCTATTCAAATAGTTTATTTATATTTTAAAATAGACAATAGGAATGTTGAAAAACAGTATTAAAGAAAAAAAGCTACTTAAATTGATCATTAACTGCTGACGTGCGCGTTTACATCACGTGGTTTAAATAATTAGTGCCTTAAATGTATCAAGTTTTATCGAGCTATCTGGCTAATTAATCATAAATTCCTGGAATTTAGGACATTTCGGAATATTGCAGGCATTATTCCTTGAGAATATTTCCTCGATTTTAAATTCCCGGAAATTTCACAACAGTACTTACGTAGTAGCTCGTCCTAGAAATTATAAATTGCAGAGTGCTACTGAATATTTCGACAGTTAGCTGCAATGAGTTACTCCCAAGATATGCGTTTGTTTACTTTAGTATTTTTCCTTTCCCGTGTAAAAGTAGTCAATCACACACCACTGTTGCATTATGAGTTACTTTCTGGAAAGATGAGAGGCACAGTAATGACACTTTCTGCATTGGGTACATCATGGAAGCATTATACAGCTGACCAGGTATGAACTTCTTGTTGCTAGTAGTGCATAATAATTTAAAGTGATTTTTTCAATATTTTTCTCAGAATATGCACACTATACATTAATCGTGATAGTTGTTATAGCTTAAAAGATTAAACGTAACAGGGTGAAGCCACTCACACTTCTTTTTTGCCTCTGTGTAGTCATAAAACTCCGTAATTTTCCTCTATGGAGTATCGTGCAGTCTGGCGAGCAAGGGAGTTGGTGCTGTCTACAGTTGACACAGATGCCACAGACTGCAGTGGGAGTACAAGGAGCGACCGGATGCGACGGACGCCTGCAATCTCTGCATGTGGGGTTGAAATTTCACTGGGAGCACATGTGCCCCAATTTCCAGCACTTTAACCGACACGACGGTGGAGGAATGTAAGATTTCACCTTTTCGGGCATGAAATCGCCTGAAAAGACCAAGATGAAATTACTGGTGGCAATCTTTTTCCTTAGGCCCCCTGCAGATGCGCCAGACAAAGCGGTCTCCCCATCGTCGGAATGCAGGAGGAGACCACGATGGAAAATAATCCCCTGGGCCACGTTGAGGCTCTTATGGGGAAAGATGGAGAGATCTCCCAGCTTGTCACAAGCGAGTAGCGGCCGTGATTGGGGAGGGGATTCTGTTTCCATTAGAACTGAGCCACTCCTTATCTTGGACATTCCAGCAACTTCCCCAAACCTACCTTCGAGATTTTGGACAAAGAAAAGAGACTTTGTTGCCATGAATCTACATCTACATCGATACTCTGCAAATCACATTTAAGTGCCTGGCAGAGGGTTCATTAACCACTTTCATAACTTTTCTCTACCGTTCCATTCTCTAATAGCGCGCGGGAAAAAAGAACACCTAAATCGTTCCGTTTTCGATCTGATTTATCTTATTTTATTGGTATGGTCATGTCTCCCTAAGTAGGTGGGTGCTAGCAAAATATTTTCACATTCATAAGTAAAAGTCGGTGATTGAAACTTCGCAAACAGATCACGCCGCAATGAATAACGTCTTTCTTTTAATGATTTCCACCCCAATTCTTGCAACATTTCCGTGACACATTACACAGCAGTACATCTCTACGACCACTTAACCCAATTTCTTCAGCACTTTAGCTTCATGTAATGTTGATCATGGTGGGAAGTGTCAGTATTTTAGTAATTTACTACCGTGGGCATTTAAATGGAAGTCGGTCGCTTGTCTTATCGAAGAGCATCTTGCATTGTTTTCCTAGCCAGTCATCTTCGACACGACCTAATAATAATAATAATAATAATAATAATAAACAAGAAGAACAACATAGTGTACCCATTGCTCAATTTTGTCTTATGTTCTTTTACAATTTTTGTCTTTATCTTGATAGTAGTATTATGCAATTTTTGTTTCCTTACAAAACTTCCATTTAAGTTTCGCTGTCTCTTCACATCACATGCCAATAGCGATTTAAGTTTCGACGTTTACCCTTAGCTATCAGAACATCTCGTGTACTCAGTTTTCGTTTGTTTCCGTATGTCTACTTTTCTGTCTATTTATTTATTTGTAGCCAGGTATTTGTGCTTCCGGAAGCCAAGGGTTTCATTGTTTAGGTTCGTGTCCACGTCTAAATTCTATATAAAATTAGTGCTTAGATATCGGATACCATTTTTTTATCTAATTAGGTGAGGAATGTGTCAGTAGAAGTAGTATTAAGGCACTGTTCATATGTGCGAGCCTTTTGTGGGAATGTGAGAACTGTTATTGCTAACTGTCAGTGTTCCCTTGGCCCTGACTGCCGACAGTAAACGACTAGTGTATATTGACATCTGGTGCCACGTATCCCAACATAGTAAACAGCAAGCACAGACACATGGAAACAGACGTTCTTGCCGATGGAACGGTAACAAATCCAAAATGGTGATGGACGACGTACCGCTGCTATCTCTCAGTGGTTTGCATGGAAGGTACATAAATTTGTTGGTTTGATTCTGAAAGGGACTAATGTACATAAAGCCTCAACATGGTGATGATAGGTAGGAAACACGCTGAAACATTTTTTCTACTCGATGTTGTCTTCTGTTGATTAACCAGAGATGATTTGTGGGATGAAAATCTGTTAGAAGGCCTACAATCTCATACGGCGGAGCGAATGATTTGTACTGTGGAAAAAGTACGTCGACCCTGGAGTTAAGAGGGCGGCGACAGCGCGAGAAGGCGAGGCGGGCGAAAGAAGATCGCGGGCGCAGAAGGCTGCCCGTAAGAGGCTTACAGCGGCGCGGGGCTTCTGCTGGCGTTACATGACCGCCTGCCTGCGTCACGCGCGCTGCCAACTGTACGGGTTCTGCCGCCGCGGCAACACTTGTCATTCGCAGGAACAATTAACGCGCCAATAGGCGCTCTTCATTTTGTACACAGCGTCCGTCCTGGAGAAGTAATTATAAGTACGTAAGCTCGCGCTGCACTAACAAGTTAGACTGCGGCGGGCTGCCGTCAGCCATTCAACAGGGGGAGACGCCTCACCAGCGAACGCTACTTACCCAAAGTGCCGGTAGTTCGGACGTAACGTTGGCGCTAGGAAACAATCCCTTACCAAGCCCCGCCTCTAGATGCTAAACCCCGCCTCTGATAGGCTAAGCCCCGCCTCTTTCAAAGTCCACTGAATTGAAGATATGTTACCCGCGAAATCAAAGATGAGTTACTAGTATCTTCATCATCATCATCATCATCATCATCATCATCATCATCCACTTTAAAGTAACGATTACACTGAAGACAAACTGAAAATATTCAGTAACTACTACGAAATTTAAGCATTTCGTACTGCGGTTGTGAAACCTTTTCGAGTATTCTTAACACAGTACAAATATAAGGTAACTAGCTTATATGCCCGTGCTTCGCAACGGTTGTTAAAGAAGGTCCTGTGTATAACATGGTTCTTTGGGTTCCGGACGTAGGTCAGCAAAAATACAATCCTTGTTGGATCTCTCTGTCAATAAACTCAGTTCTCCTAGCCAAGATGCCAAATTTAAGTAGATGTCATTGTCGAAAACGATGAATGTTCATAAAGTTTTTCATACTAAGAGTGAAATTAATTTAAGTCCGTGCTTCGGAACAATGTAAAGTCAATGTTAGGTTGTGGTCATAAAGTTACACATTGCAACAGCAGCGCCGAAAGCGGCTGGCAAATTACATTTCTGAAAACGATATTGGATAAGTGCGAATATTGATTTGTAACAGTTTTCACAAATATCTTCTTGAATAGGAATTTGGAATGAATTGTAAGACTGTGTGAATCATGAAACTCTGTACAAAAGAGTTTCGCGTGAAAGTGGTGGTCATAATGAGATGTGACAACAACGGATGTAACTGATTCGGTAAAATTTTACTTTCTATCCTGGCGGCCTCGCGTTTTTATGTTGGCAACATGAATAACACGATATAAAATCGTTGCAAAGATGACCGAACCACATAGAGTGTAGATAAATACTGCTGTTCCTGCTGTATGCTTTATTTCACGACAAAATATTTTCGTGTCACGCGATTGGCTTATGACGATGTCACATGATTCTTGTTATTCAACATCTGTTGCCAACATTATCACAGGAGGCCGCCGGGATTTGAGTAGGACTACGTCGCATAGTTTTTCTTGACCCAGCTGTCAAACGAAAACACCTTTCACAGCAGACAGTGTCGCGGCTATATGTATCAGAGATCACTGATTAGCACAGACCAGTGACCTTACCGGCACAGGCATATCAATATCTATGGTCTAAGAGACATTCATTAATGTATGTCTGTGTTTCCACCACGCTTCCACGACAGTGATCAATGTTCCACGAGTATTTTTTACTTTGAGTCTATCTTGATTTTTATCTTTGTTTTGTGTCTCTGTTCATAGTCGGTAATTTACTAAAAGAAGACTTCTTGTTTAACCTATACCTAACCTTCTTAAGGCTACGCTACATATAACTGTTTTTAAAATGAAAATTACGTTAGGTATAGGTCAAACAAGATTTTTTTTTAGTACGTGAGGGCTCGTAGCGCTCAAATCTTAGGTTCAGAAACAGATGATAGATTTACAGTTGTAGATTCGATATATAGCATTTCAGGCCGTACAGCTTCGAGTGTAAGCTTTCTTGAAAATTACATTGTAGGAGGTGGGGGTCGGAAGGGAGGGAGGGAAATGGGCGAGACTTCGTGAGGGATTGTTTCCTGTCGCCAACGTTTCTAGAAGTTCCGTCGTACCATATCTGTGGTCACTTGGAGCAATAGTGTTTGTGGTCTTCGCTTTGCAGACGAAACGAAATGCAAAACATAATATAGCATTTTAAAGCTGTAGTACAGTCAAGATTCTTCACAGACGCTTCACTTTGTTCATTAAATGTCAGTTGAGGACGAATATCAAAGATGCAATAACGATTAAACCCACAGCAGGAATTTATGACTTAGAAAATGAGCCTTACATGCTGTGAGTGCACTTTAGTCTTGTGGTCACAGGGATTAGCTCCCTGTCTACCTATTGTAAAATTTTTTGTTCGAGTCTGTGAGAACATTGTTTTCGTCTTATTTTCGTCACATAATCTGGGACTATAAGCTAAATGCGTTACCAGTTTTCCTAGCTCAGCTGCAGAATACGAGTGTCCAGTGTGGTACAACTACACGCTAAACAAGTGGATGTGGCTCTAAACGAAACCTGCCGCATTGTCACGGTATGTCTAAGGCCAACGCCAGTTAAACTATACTGCCTGGCTAGTATAGCGCCACCTGGGATTAGAAAGGAAGTCACAGCCAGAATGGAACGAGCAAAGGCATCGAAATTATCAACACATCCCCTTTCTGATTATCAGCCAGCCCATAGCAGACTCAAATCAAGGAAAAGCTTTCTGCATGCAACGACGGATCTCGACAAATCACCACAACTGACCAGGCTGGAGATGTGGAGAGCAAAGATCGGAGACCTTGGTGGCTGGATGACCCCACAGGAAGCACTTCCACCTGGCTATGAGGAATACTGGATGACGTGGAAGTCCCTCAATAGACTGCGGACCAACGTAACAAGATCCAAAGTCAACATGAGAAGGTGGGGCCTCTCTGATGCATCTGTCATGTGCGAGTGTGGAAAAGAACAAACCACGGAGCATCTGCTACAGTGTGAGCTTTGTCCAGCCTGCTGTACCATGCAGGACCTGACTGGTGTGGTGCTACCCGTGATGCATGTGATGTGGCCAGATTTTGGGCTAGCATAGTTTAATGTTTAATCCTGGGGAAAAGACCTTTGAACTGTTACCACGGTTACTTGTAAATATGTGTACTATTAATGGCTAATTTGTATTTATATTCATTGATCTTCACTTTTGTTTTTGTGTTTCATGTTTTGTACAAAATACTTCTGACACGAATAAATAATATACCATTTTGTTATACAGTATTCTGCAGTTTCCTGCCGCCCCTTCAGAATACTTCGCGATCTCCAACAGTGTAGTTATGCAGGAACCTAATGATAGGTACAGCTTAAATTTGCGACAAATCAGTACGAAATATATTTGCATTGTCCTTCCTCACAAAGACGTTGATGGCCTATTTCAGAATGTGGCGATTTCCGAGATTCTATTTGGATAGGAATTTAAGACGAAAGCTTCAATTATTGCAGCTATAGTGAGTAGTCTGCCAGTGACATTTACATTCTGCTTTGCCACAAACAGCTGGCTTTTTATAAATGAATATGTGCCGATTTCCTAGTGTATAATTAGGCAGAACTACTGTGACTGAAACGAGTACCATTGATATTTATATTCTTCCTTATAGGTAACAAGTATCTGCTTGATCTTCATTTGCCGGCCGCGGTGGCCGAGGGGACTGAGGCGCGCCAGTTACGGTCTGCACGGCCACTACGGTCGGGGGTTCGAATCCCCCTCGGGCATGCATATTTGTGCCGTCCTTAGTCTTAGTTAGTTCATAAGTTCCCTTCGAGCAGCCGTAGCGTGCGGATCTCCGTGCCGGCGCGTTTCCAGGAGCTCAGTCCGTCAGTTCACTTGATGATGGCGACATGTATGATCGCCGAAATATTGTGCCCGTTGGACACTATAGACCGGCAGTACACCCGTGGATATTTTGATCATCAAATACGCCGGGAGAAACTGAAGAATCACAGTTCATAAGTAGTTTGTAAGTTTAGGGACTGATGACCCCGTACTTAAGTCCCATAAGGTCTACAAACATTTGAACATTATTTTAACTTCATTTGTAGGGGGATCACAATCAAATACAATTTTTATGATGGACATTAGATTGTCAACTATTTGTAATTGACGATCATGACTCCAATCTAAAACTCAATTTTTACGTGGCACAAATAATTTTTATGTCTGAGAAACATATTATCGTAACATACCCATACATTTAGTTTCATAAAACAAGTTGTCAAGTTCCATAATCGAGCACAAACGAATCGAAAATGTGCTGCATCAGTGTACCGAAATAAGACATCACAGAAAAGTAAAATCTATTTCTTGGTCAACAAAGTAGTATAATCCTGCTTTACTTTCGTTCACATATCATGTACATCACTATTTACAGTAATGAAGAATGGAACCATAAAAGTGTATTTAAAAATAACTGATGACAGTCTAATATCTGGAATCCCCTTAAAGGAAGAAATCGCACTGACGTGTTTTACGGCCCACTTTAGATTTGTAGTTTTATAAGTTTTTACAATCATTTTAGACCAAAATAATGATCTAAATAATAATAAATTAATTAGTAAGAGTGTCTAAAACCCTTTCAGGAAAAAAAATTAAGTAGTGGAGTGTTCCGAACCCCCGACCTTTCGCGTCATAGTCCAGCACCTTGCCCACTGCGTTACGGCTATAAATCAAAACAATAGGTCTTTAATCTCATACTATTCATGGCCGTTGTTAACTGATGTTAATATGGCATTTTTAGACATTAGATTATCATTTATCGTACGAAGAACGATGTATTTTTGTTAATTCCTGAGGGTGCCGTTGCTTTGAAATGACAACGTGTAAGTTACAATAAGAAAATCATCAAATACGCGAGGAATGTCACGTGACATCTCCTAAAGGCTGGTTTTCGTTAATTCAATGGAGGGTGTCAATTATCCGTTATTTGTGCAAATATGTCTCAAAAGATACGCGATATGAAAAAAACATAAGGGAGCTAAGTTGTAGAGAATTTTCTCCTGTACAGTTAGATTACTCAATTTTCGTGTCAGATGAACGGTTCGTTTGCAATTATAATTATATTACAAACGGCAGTTTTTCGTTTTACTACCGTATTTTTTGTGGGAAAAATTTGAAAACGGGACGTTCTGGTCTCTAGCGACCTACAATCATGCCTGTAAAATTTGATGCTGATCGGTTGAACGGTTCTTCTTAAAAACAGGGAACACGTTACGGACAGACAGACGGACAGACAGACAGACAGACATCCCAAAATCGCCGTTATTTTTGCAAATATCTTTGAAAAGCTACGGGATATAAAAAAACATAAGAAAGGAAAGATGTAGAGAATTTTCTCCTCTACAAATTCGGTTATTCAATTTTCGTGTCAGGTGAATGGTTAAGCCGTTATTTTTATTTAAAATCTGAGCTGTCAAAAAACCGTCGCAAAGGCTCACTTTTAGTGTTACTACCGTAACCTAAAGTGGGCCAAAAGATGGTTGTTATTTCAGAATAAGTAGAGGTTTACGAGTTTGTGATTATATATGAACGTAACGGAACAACTAAAAGTGAAATGAGTTAAAAATATTCATATTCGTGCATGTCAAAAATCGTCGTCTTCTTATTTACGAATGATTCGACCACAAAACACGATAGCAATCGACCAAACCTGACTCTCTGGAAACCTGGCACTCCCGGTATTTAGGGCCGAGGCGCCTCGTCTCGCAGCAGTGGCCGTAAGGAGTCTGGTTGCATAACACGGCGCAGCACAGCGGGCAAAATTGGCGCACTATTCAAGATACCATGACATTGTTTATTGATACTGTTATTTAAATCAAATACTGCACAGTATGCCATACGTTTAACTCCATTTAAAATGCTTTTCATAGACCAAAGATGACAATGATAAAAAGTACTTTAAATTCGAAAAATACCGCATGAATACAACATCAACCTATACAATCATTTCTAATTTATTTGAAGAGGTTACTATCAATAGTTTCCGAGCTATAACTGTCATACCCGCGAAATTTCACGACATTACGTTACTTTCGCTCATAAAAAACAACCGAAAGCATTTAGGTATCACAGCTGCGAGTCTGTCAAAGATATTAACGTCTGCCTTCTATGGCAGGAAAATAAAACCCCCAAAAATGTAAGGTTTCCTGCTGTCTGATTTGAAATGGAATGGCCGATACGTCCCAAGGCCTTATCTACATCTACATGGGATACTCTGCAAATCACATTTAAGTGCCTGGGAGAGGGTTCATCGAACCACCGTTATACTATTCATCTCCCATTCCATTCTCGAATAGCGCGAGGGAAGAAAGAACACCTGAATCTCTCTGTTCGAGCTCTGATTTCTCGTATTTTATTCTGATGATCATTTCTACCTATGTAAGTAAGTCAACAATATATTTTCGCATTCGGAGGAGAATGTTGGCGATTGGAGTTTCGCAAGTAGCCCACGCCGCAGCGATAACCGCCGTTGTTGTAATGATTCCCATCCCAGATCCTGTAACGCCGTCTCCCCTGTATCGTGACAATACGAAACGAGCTGTCCTCCTTTGGACTCTTTCGATGTCCTCCGTCAAACCCACCTTTTTTGTGGTTTTAGGGAGCACAACTTCTCAGGTCATTAGCGCCCGGATCCGAACAGAGATTTGCTAGATCTCGAAAAAATTTATAACTGACAGTATCAAGGGAAAGCTAAGAATTAGAGATAAAAACAATTAGAAGGGTTAAAAATTCTTTGATAAATTGGCCATGTTGATAAAACGGAAAACTCGAGCAGCGGCTCGTGTGTCATCAGCTAAAAGTTCCTCCAGAGTAGACGGAAAGTGAAGGGCTACACGGAGATGATTAAAATTAACACAAGTCAGTAAAACATGTCGCACTGTCAGCAGTTCACCGCAGGAGCACAGCGGTGCAGGGTCGGCAGAGAGCAAGTGACGGTGGCTGAAACGGCAGTGACCGATCCGCAACCGGGCCAGGATGACCACCTCTCGCCGAGAGGAGCGTGAGGAGGTCCTCCAAGCGGTCGGATCGGTTCAAACCCACCTGATAAGGATACCACACTAGGCAGCAGTAATCCAAAAAGGACGGACAAGCGTAGTGTATGCAGTTTCTAGGTATTTTGTGGAGTTTACGGCCTTCACTTTTGATTGATTTATCTTGTAAGCAAAATTTTAACGGATTTCTTTTCGTACTCATGTGGACGACTTCACACTTCTCATTATTTGGAGTCAATTGCCAATTTTTACACCACAGTAGTATCTTATTCAGATCGTTCTGCAATTGGTTTTTATCTTGAGATAATTTTACTAGACGGTAAATGACGGCGTCATCTGCAAACAACCTAAGAGAACTACTCAGATTTTCCCCTAAATCGTTTATGTAAATAAGGAACAGCAGAGGACCAATAACCCTACCCTGTGGAACGCCCGATATCACCCCCTTTATAAACCGATGGCACGTGACACTGCCGGCTCTCGTGATGTCCGCCTACACTGAAACGCTATCACGCGCATTCCTCGTCGCCGCAAAGGTCTGCTGCAATAAAGCTCTGTATAGGGAAAGTATGGCCATCCTTTTCCGCGCCGCGTGCCGCCGTCTGCAGCTCGTGATTGACTGAAATCGAGTCACGTGGTTCTTTCCGCCATCTTGGTCCTGTACGTTGCATCGCTGCCATGAGAAGCCTTGTGAATATTCGTATGTTTTGTTTTGAATAATGCCACAGTGTTGTACTTTTGGGTGTTCTTAAGAAGCGAAGAAGAGAGGTAAACATCATATTACTTCCATTAAGTATCAGAAATGCTGGAAGATGAACAGCCTGGCTGATGAAAGTCGTCAGAGAAAACTAGGAGTCCAGAAACGAACTTCGGTTCGTGTGCTGTGATGATTTTAATTCATAATGTAAATTAATAGATTAAAGATTCACTGACGAATGGATCACGCAGCAGAAACCTATATATTTTTAAATTGAATAAATTTCTGAAGAAAATTCCTGCACAATGTCGTGAGGTTAAATTATTCACGCGTCGTTGATTTTATCTGCAGTTAGTTGTCGAAAATACACTTTTTTTTTTTTTACACATATTAGTGAGTGAACTAGATTCCCGGTTAGATATGAAATTAACATACAGTTCCTGAAACAAGCTTTTCCCATTCGTTTTCATGTGTTAGAGTGTATTACAGGAAGCAAAGAATTGAAACAAGACAAATATTAGACGTTCAAATGTAATTGGCGTTGTAAAGACACCTTTAATTTCTGTTTCTGGTATCTCCTTGTATTGGGTATTGTGGTGTCGCACAAGTCCAAAGTTCGCGCCACCTACTTTCGCCGCGCGCCGCCATGCACGCACGGCGCGGTGTTCTTACGTCAGCCACGAGCGCCCTCTGCTACAACTCCGCTCGTGGCCACCACTGAACGACATCGTTCACTTGGTACTGAGATAAGAACCAGTTAACACATGGGAATCAGATAGGCACCAGTGAAGACTTGGCTATTGGACAGGCACTAGGCAGGCCTCTAACTCAACTATGTATTAGCACTCTGCCGTACTGAACTATGTAAAAGTTAAGTACTGTATAAATTCTGTGCAATATATATCTCGTTCTAATATACTCTAGTGTTTCTAGTTTCTGGCTGCTCCCCTCCATACCTGCACCAGCGTGCTATCTTTATTCCTGTGTCGGTCTCATTCCACTCGGCCACCGACACCTACGACGGAAACGAGGCACAAAAGCGGCGACGAGGCGGGGACACAAAAGGTATCTCCTTGCATTTTTCGTAAATCATGTAAGATATAAGTACATAATACGCAATAAAATACTCATCAAAGACTTTCCCATGATATAAAATTGTTTTCTTAATTTACACTATGCTCCGATGATATGTTCGCGATCTATTGAAATATTTGGCTACGGTACAGGTCAGTGTGAATTATAGGTGAACTCATTAGATATAGAGCCACAAACCATTTTTCTTAAAATCGGACGATACGTATTCCGTAGAGCAGCCAGGTCCGCATGAACAGAAGTACGCGAATCCACCGCATCTGTCCGTCGGATATAACAGCCTGTATCTCGAGAATGAAAAGAGCTATCGTTCTGCTCTGAACCTTAAATAAAATTTTCATATGTTACCTACATTTCGTCCGCAGCATTGTATGAGCTAAAATCAACCATACGCAAAGTCTACGCAATGCGACTTTTCCTCTGCAAACTCTTCAAAATTTTGCGCAGTAGTTTACTTAATTTGATGTAGCACGGAAACTATAAGTAATAATGAACAAAAATTGAGATCATTATCGGAATAATGTATCACACTATAACACGCGAAAAAATTAAATTTTTTTATTGAATGGTTTTTTTTCAAAATCGGTTGATAAGTCTTGTTAAGCGCTGGGGACGTTGTAGCGGTCGATGTGCAAGCAGTAGCGGAATAGGCCCAACATGGATGCCGCTGGCAGGCTGGCCATACTTTCCCTATACAGAGCTTTAGTGCTGCAAAAGTCACCAGACTGAGAGGGCGTTGCATTTTGGGTGGGCAGCCAGCGTGCACACATACACCACGTCCGGGCATCCTATCGCGTCATGTCCGCTTACGGTCGGCCACTCTACGTCAGTCTTTCAGTACGTCGCCATTACGTTCCACGTTGTTTATGTCCCAGTCGTAACATACACAGTCTCGCGGCTCAAGTGGACGCCAAGCTACATGTATGAATACGATACTGGAGTAGTGCGGATACTATCGTTTGTGTGGATTTTAACATACTTTTACAATAAAGAACTTATCTAGTGCTATAAAATCGGCAGTAAATAAAAATTTACTCCAAACTTGTTTTTCCTATATTTCCTAAATCCCTGGCAAAATATGAATTGATAATCCACAGGAGAGTTTATAAATAAATAACCAACAGATTTGTACTGAAGAATTTAATTTTCTATTAAAAAAAAAGAAAAAGTAATAAAAACCAGAAAACCTGCCCTTCGGCAGAAAGACCTCACTTTTCTACACAAGAATGTTAAGGTACCATGAAAACCGGTGAGGATGGAACCTAGGATACGTATATGGAATGCAATATGTACATTAGCTGATGTACCAAATCGGCCACCACAGCTGTAACTAAAGGCAAAAGTCAGAAACCTGGCAATAAAACAACGAAAGCAATCAAACTAGGAAGAACACAATGACCCTATCTCGCAATTTTTTGCTGCACCTAAACAACAAACGGAAAGAATCTTCAAGGCATCGGGTTTTTAAGCAGAAGTAATTACACTCAAAAGTATTTGCGTGTATAAGATAGACGATTCAAGTGCAAGAATTTGCGAATCAGACTCCATACCGAATTGAAATGCGTAAAAACAGTACGTGTCATAGTAATAACAGAGCGTAACGGGAATTTATGTTTCTCTTATGTTTGTTTATGTTCTATTTACTTTCAGCGGAGTAAGCTGCAAATCAACGCTTCGTTTGTTGCCATTCAATCAGTAGTCCCCCCCCCCCCCCGCCCCCCAATTGTGAGGTACACTCGGCTATTCGGTTTTTAAATGTAATTCAAGTTTTTCTTGTTGAAATTCACCGGCAGCTTCTTGATTGTGGTACTGGTGTTATGAATTATGGAAATGTGCGTAAAACGTACACGCTGTTCAATGATGGCAGGCCAAATATTGTTACATCCTGACGGCCTACTGTCATGAATCAAGACTTGACACAAGATGTTGATGAGGCTATTTGCTAAATCAGGTGCTACACTATCGACCAGCTGAATCAGAATTTCATCTCTTTCCAAAATAAAGGTCTTTCTTGGTAGAAAGTGCTTGGAAAATGTTGACTTGTTGAAATAAGATGCTACCAACCGACTTAACGATCAGGCGGTAGAGTTTTATAATGCTAGGATCCAAAGGCTCGTGCCGCAGCTATAAAATTGAGTATATGTTCATGGTGGCTATACTGAATAGGGAAAACATCTGCAAAATTTCCAATTTACTTTCCAATATTGTATTGTTGCAATGCAAATGCAAAAATTACCTATCATCAGCACATGTTGGCAAGTTAATATAATCCAGCACTTACAAACAAGAAGTGGTAGCAATAAAGACGATTTCCCGTCTGCTGTTTCAGTCAATCATGAAATCTGCTGACTCCTGCTCTTTGTTTCCCTTTCCAGTGTCATTGCTCTGATGTTCAGTTCTTGTACTGCCTTGACAGCTTCACTATAAAGCGAGCCATTGTTCAGTTTGCTTTCTTCCAACATCAACAGCTTATTCCTGATATTCCGTTGATCAGAATACAGTGTGATGACTCGCCACTACATTTCGAAAAAGGCAAGCGCATAATGTATCGTTTTCCTGACCACAAACAGCAGTGGCATGTTTCATATTGCTATTACCGCAAGAAAATATTGAGAGAAATCCGACTTACGTCCATGAAACAAGGCGTCGCCGAAAATTTTGAATTCTCGAACAAGGTAAACAAGTTTCTTTGTGAACAGAAAACGTTTACATTCTCCAGCAATACCTCACAAAAACAGCACCGGTTAGACGGTTTGATGGAACGAACGGTGGAAAATGCCAGATCATCATTTAGCAAATAGGCTGGACGTAGAATTACGACATTTAATGTAGTTGTGCGTGCCAGAGAGAGAGAGAGAGAGAGAGAGAGAGAGAGAGAGAGATATTAACAATATGACAGTTTAAGACCGAAACACTTCTCTACTTGTATGCATTCAGTTTGCAGATCGAAACATCGACTCTTTATACAGTAGAAAGCTAAAAGCGAATTATCCAAAAATCACTCTTGTCAAGTACTTGGCATGTGAATAGATGAAGCGATGAAACAGCTTCCACTTCATTATCTTCAGAATGTTAGAACAGGTGATTTTGAGTCGTTTGGTTTGTAATGCAATTTCGAATATTTTACGGCTAGATAATTGCTTGACATAAATCAAGTCCAGAAAGAAAAGGGCCGTGCTTTTATACACATCGCCAACGCCAAAAGAAATGGTGTAGTCCTTTACCCTCCTATTATCTCATTGGCAGTGTAAAACAAGGTGACAAATTGAAAGGGAGGAAATCGCTAAAATCCAGATAACATCAAGATCGCACGAGGAGAAACTCCTGGAACAGAAGCATATGAAAAAACCAACAAAACCCTCAGCCGTACAACAGGGTGGTCTTTTTGTAAATACAGAAAACTAACGGTCATAATTCTACAAGAGATAACGAGTACTGTTGAAACCATTACTCCTGCTCATGCCCTTTAAATGAGGATGTAAAAATACAACAAATGTATTCACAACTGCAAATATGTATCAACATCAGCTGTACACTTTATAGGCCAACTCACACCGACGCGGGACGGCGGGAGCGGGAGCGGGAATTCCGCTACAGTTGCGGGACATAGTGCCGCAGAGCCCTCCACACCGCACCAGTAACGGCATCTCTTTTTCTGGGATTCTTCCTGTGTACACAGTTGGGAAACGTTTCCTACGTATTAGTAGCACTTAAAAATAGTTCTTTTTTATTCAGGACAAGTTTGTGTTTTATATAATGTCTTCAGATTTAGAAGAGGCTCTCTTGTTACTAGCTCTAACTGAAGACTATCGTCGTACAAAGTAAGGTATTAGAAAAATTAGCAATGAAACAATCACCAGAATATACCACGTTTCTTATTAATTATATATTTTGAGGAAACCAAGAATATGGATAAATGAAATCAATGCAAAACATACAACTTATGGCGAATATCACTCTTTGACGTCCGAACTCCGTAAAGACTCCGTAAATATATTAAAAGACTTTACATTTACTTCAGTATGACACCTGACTGTCTTCATGAAATCTGTAGTTTCATTAAGGATGACATTTAAAAAACAATATACGAACTATCGTCACATAATATGCCCGGAAAAACGACTTTTGCTTAACATGTGTCAAAATACGTGCGTTTCATTTACTGGCTTAAAGAAAATTATTTGATATTGTAATCTACAGCCTCACAAGGCAAATAGATTTACAAGTTATCTCACTTCTGATTGTTGATTACGTTGAGTTGTTAGTTCAGTGAAAGTCGCTTCAGGAGATGGTACAGACTGAGTAGCACGTGTAGAACTCTTAACTCCGAAAAGATGAGTGCGCGCACTCGAAAGAGAACATTTGTTCCTAGTGATGCAGCATTTCTTCTTCAACCATGATTGAAGCTATTTTAATTTTAACTTTCGCCTGCCTCTTGGGAGAAAATTGTTTCAGAGTTGGGCGTAGCCTTGAAAAATACTATCAATGGCAATGGAGCAGTTTCTTTTTTAGGTATTCTAGAATAGCATTGACCAATGACTTTTCTTCTGGGACGAGCTGTTTTGCTTTTCGCTTTCGCCTAGTATTATTTATTAGCAATGTGTGTTGAGAGTCATTATTTCCTCTGAAGTTGCGAAACTACGTTTTTAGGCGGTTCTCTGTCTTGTTCCTCTTCATCAAAATGAGTGTATAGCGACTATTTATTTAGACTCCATATGCTTGATGAGTGTATAGCGACTATTTATTTAGACTCCATATGCTTGATGAGTGTATAGCGACTATTTATTTAGACTCCATATGCTTGATGTTATCGTCCTCAGTATTCGACACGGTTTCTGCAAAAGCAAAAAAACATCCGAAATGGTTCCATGTGTGGGGCCCACTACAATTTGTATAGTTCTTTTTGACATTTTGACCAGTTTTGGTCCTTTTACTTCTCAAATTCTTAGCATTAGTGTCTCATATTCCTACAATTGTTTTTAAAAGAGAGAGAGAGAGAGAGAGAGAGAGAGAGAGAGAGAGAGAGAGAGAGAGAGAGAGAGAGAGATTATATATATATATATATATATATATATATATATATATATATATATATATATATATAAAGTAATAATAGTAAATTAAAGCTTTCATATCGGGTTTTCAGCAGTTGGACAAATTGTAACCGATGTATGTAATACTTAAAGCAGCATTCTATAGTTCTTTTGATAATTGTTGGAGCTGATTAAAACTGTTTATATGTTGATATTGGAGGTTATGGGAAAACAGTGACAATGATGAAACACCCTGGCTGATTAAAATTGTGTGCCGGAACCGGGACTCGAACCTGGGACCTTTGCCTTTCGCGCACGGGGCAAAGGTCCCAGGTTCGAGTTCCGCTTCCGGCACACAATTTTAATCTGCCAGGAAGTTTCATATCAGCGCACACTCCGCTGCAGAGTGAAAAGTTTGAGTCCAATGACAATGACATTTTTGAAAGTTCAAACATGGGAAGGAAATTCCAAAATGAATGTACTGCAAAGACGATTTATGCCCTTATGTTCTTAGATCCTTCGCACTATAGGAGTGTCCAATGAGACTTTTTCATACCGACAATCGAAACAAGATACAAGGAAATAATTTTTTAATAAAAGTATATGCAAAGTGAGTAGATTTTTAGAAAATACCTTTGGTATTTTAGTTCAAAAGTGGAGAGTATTTCGTAGACCAACTGGACTGTCAAGAATGCCACATTTATTGTACATACAGCTTGCATTCTTTATAACTAAGAACAAAAGATTAATATTTTGAATTACTGGAGCGAACAGAAGACACAAGAACTGCATTTCAAAATTTGGAACACGATTCAAGATGAGCCACAAATTCGGCATTTGACGTACGCGAAAAATTTGTAACTTATATCGATCAATAGTTGTGATAATTTTTATTAATTTCATTTCTAAATTGTAATCTATACAATAAAACAATTATTTCAAAGTTAAAAAAATTGGATGTAAACTGAAATTTAATATAATTGCCTAGTTATTTATCATCTTTATTAAGCTCCTTCCCAATGTCATCTCATACTTTAGCCTCCTTCCTGTTGTTCCTGTAACCCTCATGACATACAGTAGCTGGTACTGCTTGACGAGAGAGATGACGTTCTCGGTTTGCGACATACTGTACTACAGATGCGGGAAGTACCGTGCATGCTGTTAACCGGGCAGCTTGCGGAGAATCCCGTGCCAGTCTGAACGCACCCGTATCACGCAATGAAAACGCGGCCCGCTCGTTTCCCGCTCCCGTTCTCGCTCCCGCCGTCCCGCACTGATGTGAGTAGGCCTTATTAGTGACGTCAGAAAATTCATGCCAGACTCATATTCGAACCCAGATTTCCCGACATTGGCGAGAGACCGAGTTAACCATCACGCTATCCGCGCACGCCTCACGGAACAACTCAAACGCTCGTAGTAAGTTAGAACTCGAGAGTTCAAATCCCGATCAGGCGCAAATTTTCACGTCATCAATAAATTGTACATCTGATCTGAGTCACATGCGTAACTGCGAATACACGTATTCTCGGCAGCTGTATTCGGCGCAGATACAAGAAACAGCTTTATTAAAAAAATGTAGACCAACAACTGAGCCTTCAAGTCACCTTACTACCTACTGTATTGGTGGGGGGTTGGGGGGGGGGAGGATGATGATTGGAATAAGTTAGGCCTTGCCACAATATCAATTTTCTTCACAGTTTATTTGTAAGACACTTGGAAACTGCTTTTTCTATGTGAATGATTATTTGGGAGAACAATTCTACTGTCTATACTCAACCGAGATCCAAATGACTCAAATATGTTACTACACTAGTCATATTAATATAGGGCACGTAAAATTGGAAGTGAGTTTATGAGAGACTGAGCACACGCAAGGGCAGGGATGGCGAACTGGTGGCACACGTGCCATTACTTTGGTTGGACATCAATTTTGAGAATTTACCTGCCTAAGTGAAATATTGATTTCTTCGTCTACGTTTGAAGACAAAATTTATCGTCAACGGTATACCAGTGCCGGTTTTGTGTTGTTTAGAGGGGACTAAACTATGTCATCAGCCCCAGTTTCAAGCAAAGATCGTGCATTGTAATGTAGACAATGCAAGATTAACAATGAACATTTCACCAACAGCACAAATGAAGAAAACAAAACAGATAAACAGAGCTTTTAATCAAACTAAAGATTTACAGCGGACGTCCGTGGCTGCCTATCACTGGGATATTAAAGGAGGCGCCAGCAAAGTTACACATACTAAAAACCGCTAGTCAGTAGACATGAAACACTAAAAACGATTTAAAGTAAGAGTTGGGTGGATCCTGAGGTCAGGATAAAGCAACCTACATTAAATAGAATGTAAAAGCCGGCTGTACGGATAAAACTTAATATAGATTCAGCCATGGAGGCATCGTCTCCTAGCGCTAATGATAGGGTAGGTAGAAGATTAAAAGACTGCCGCAAGGGGGCTAAAATGGGACAGTCCATCAGGAGGTGAACCACAGCGACACATGGGCGGATGCTCACGACAAAGTAAATAGCTGAGAGTCAACCAAGTATGCCCAATACGGAGACGGCACAGCACAACAGAATCCCGACGTTTGTGGGCTTCAATGAATTTTTCCACGTAGCTGTGAGTGGTTTGATCGCGCGAAGCTTGTTCTGCGCACTCAATGCAGACCATTCCGAACTCCAGGCTTCTCGCACCTTCTGGTGTAGCGTCAACTTGAGGTCCATTTCCACGAGACCTATTTCCAGGGCTCGTCAGGTGGCGGCCTGTTTGGCCAAATGATCTACACGTTCATTGCCAGGTATGTTGATGTACCCTTGGGTCCAGACAAAGACCACTGAACGACCAGACATGTTGAGAGAGGCAACAGAATCTTGGATACACTGCACCAAAGGTTGTTTGCTGAATCACTGGTAGAGTGCTTGCAAGCCACACAAGGAGGCACTGCAGATGACAAACGACTCCCCGGGGCTTGAATGGAGGTGCTCTAGAGCACAATAAATAGCAACCAGTTCTGCAGTGAAAATACTAGTTCCAGAAGGCAGGGAATGCCGTTCAGTGTTGACGTAGGCAAATCCAGTTCGGCCGTCCACCACAGAACCCTCAGTGTAGACCGTTTCTGCATTATGAAAAAGAGTACGTATGGGCCGTAAACTGGCGACGAAGTCTCGCTGGCGGAATGAAAGCCTTGGAATGACATGCCGCAGGTGGGGGCGAAACCAAGGAGGCGATTGGGCAGGATAGTGGAAGGAAGGAGGCAGGATAGTGGAAGGAAGGAGGCAGGATAGTGGAAGGGGCACAAGGGAAGAGAGGAGATGGCGAACCTGGGCCGTAGTAGGAAGACTTGACCTGGGTCGCCTTCGAGGGGAAGGGGGAGAAAAAGGAGCCTGCAGTTTGGATGTATGGAATGACATGAACGTGGGAGAGGTACGATGCTAGCAGGTGTTGTCGACGGAATCGTCAAGGAGGAATTCCTGCTTCAAAAAGAAGGCTCGTCACCGGACTACTGCGAAAAGCGTCCGTTGACAGCCTGACGTCGCAATGGAGGGTCGGCTCGAATATACGTAAAGCTGAAGGCGCTACTGAGTCATATATTATGCTCCCATAATCGAGGATGGACTGGACAAAGGCCTTGTAGAGCTACAAGAGAGTTCTTCGTGCAACCCCCCAATCAGTGTTGCTGACGCAACGAAGGACGTTGAGGAGTCGCCAGCACTGCTGTTTAAGTTGGATCGAAGGTTGGGCGTCCAAGTACGCCGAGCATCGAAAAAATCATGCCCAGAAAGCGATGCTTCTCCTCTACCTGAAGCAGATCGTCAGCAAGATAGAGCTCCGGATGTAGATGAACCGCCCGACGGCGACATGCCGCTTTGATGCTGCCGGCTCCACATGATGGATATATTTCGTTGCATTGTTAGACCCCACAGGCCTCCATGGCTGAGTCTGTGTTAAGTTTTATCCGGGCAGCTGGTTTTTACCATTCTATTTAATGGACGGTGCTTTATCCTGATCTCTCAGCATCCACCCCGTCATGACTCTTTTAATCTTAGAACTGTCGAGCGGCGGGATCGCGAAACAAACTACAGTTCAGGCGCGATGGGTTGGACCCTTGTAACGGGGACTGCTACTCGCAGGACTTGTCGATAGAAGTCGGAAGTTGTCATCGCTGTAACCAACCTACAAGATCTAACAATAAATTGCTAGTGATATTAAACTGAAGGACGAGCACCGAATTAAAATTTGTGCCGTAGTCGGGATTCGAACCCAGGACCTCCTGCTTAAGATGCAAGCACTATAAACACTAAGAAACTGCGAACTTATGGAAACGGTGCCTGGACGGACTGTCTTAAAGCCGCGGAACAACATTTAATGTATGTTCTTCAATTTAATAACATTGATGTATATCAAGACAAAATATGTCCCTGGATATCTATTTACTATTTTATATTTATTACTAGGAACTTCAAGAATATCTTTGCTGACAGTGTGCGGGTATGAGCGAAGATACGTCGTCTATAACAGTGTTCACTTGTTTGTTTAGTGTGTACTTGCGTCGGGTGTTGGAATTACACATTGTTTATACCAAAGGTAAAAGCTTATTACATAATGCAATAGCATTCCATCAGACTAATGGACTCGCGCACATTGCCGTATTAGCAAACATTTGTGTAATGTTCTGTTTGCGTATATTGACTAGTATGGATTTCATACTAAATGACTATAGAAGGAGTTTTCTAACTGTATGGACTGTGAAGCAAATAGGCGAAAAAACAGCACGGATGTCAATGAAGGCATAGCCTTTAAATTGACAAGGTCAAGAGAAGCCCCAAATCTTGCTTTCTTTACGAAGAGTGAAATCCACAATCTGCTGTATTCCGGTCTTGAAACTGGGAGGACTTCCAGTCTAGCTCTTACCGTGTAACAGTCATGGACACAATAGTATAACTGTACCGAACACTATTTCTGATAACAGTATTCTAATAGTAAACCCTGATTCAACAAGGTCTGTAATTCACACACTTAGAACGGATTGAAACTTCTGAGTACCTTACAATGTATTAATGCGCTACATGCTTGGCGGTCAGCATATAATCGAGACGGTTAAGAAATGGTATTAATTGCATTTAAAGCTTGTTGGAAGTGAATAAGAGCTCTCATTATCAAACACTGGACGAATACTGGGTAATTTTGATTCCATTTCATGCAAAACCCATTTCTTCACACAACTGAAAATTTATTATGTTATTTCCACAGCGATGAGTCTTACCATGACACAAATTGGCAGGTAAATTCTGGGATGTATGTACATTCTGTCCTGTAACTGTGTTGCGAAAATAGGTTCGCAATTAAAACGTAATAAATTGAAACATCATGAACAGAAAATATGATATAAACTTTTTTCCTTTCATAATTTTGAAATAAGTGTCAGTGTCAAAATGTTTCGTACAGGTTTAAGATTATGTCGTAATTTTGTTGAAAGTAGCTAAGTGTTATTATTTTACAGTATGGATGAAAAAACTGGCATATCTGAATGCGAGTACCGTCAAGTTTGGTGGTGGTGGTATTATGGTCTTCAGTCCGGAGCCTGGTTTGATGCAGCTTTCCATCCTACTCCATCCTGAGCAAGCCTTTTCATCTCCTCATAAGAAGGGCAACCCACATCCATTTGAATCTGCTTACTATATGCGTCTCCTGTTCTCCCTCTGCTATTTTTACCCCACACACTTCCCTCCAACGCTAAATTTACGATTCCTCGATGTCTAAGAACGTGTCCTACCAATCTATCCCTTCTAATAGTCAAGGTATGCCAGAAATTTATTTTCTCCCCAATTCTGTTCAGTACCTCCTCATTAGTTATGCGATCTACCCACCTGACCTTCAGGATTCATCTGTAGCACCACATTTCAAAATCCTCTATCCCCTTCCTGTCCGCACTTCTTATCGTCCATGTTTCAATACCGTACCAGGTAACACTCCACACAAACGCCTTCAGAAAAGACTTCCTTATACTTAAATAAATATTCGATGTTAGCAAATCTCTCTTTTTCAAAAATGCTTTTCTTCCCATTGCCATTCTGCATTATATATCCTCTGTACTGAGACCATCATATGTTATTTTACGACCCAAGTAACAAAACTCATCTACCACCTTTATTGTTTCGTTACCCAATCTAATTCCTTCAGCATCGCCTGACTTTCTAAGACCGCATTCCATTATTTTTGTTTTGCTCTTGTTAATGTTCATTTTATACGCTCTCTTCAACACTGTCCATTCCATTCAACTGCTCTTCCAGGTCCTTTGCTGTCTCTGACAGAATTACAATGTCATCAGCAAAACGCAATGTTTTTATTTCTTCACCCTGTACTTTAATCCCTATTCCAAATTTTTCCTTGCTTTCCTTCACAGCCTGCTCGATGTACAAATTGAATAACATCGGAAAAAGGCTACAACCCTGTCTTACTCCCTTCCCAACTGATGCTTCCCTAGCATGCCCTTCGAGTCTAATAACTGCGGTCTGGCTTTTGTACAAGTTGTAAATAACTCTCCTTTCCCTGTATTTTACCCCTGCTGACTTCAGAACTTGAAAGAGTGTATTCCAATCAACACTGTCAAAAGCTTCTCCAAATCTAGAAAAACTAAAAATGTAGGTTTGCCTTTCCTTAATCTATCTCCTAAGAAGACCCGTAAAGTGAGTATTGCCTCCTGTGTTCCTAGGTTCCTCCTGAATCTAAACTTATCTTCCCCGACGTTAGCTTCTACCAGCTTTTCCATTCTCCTGTAGATAATTCGTGTTAAAATTTTGCAACCATGACTTAGCAAACTGATGGTTCTGCAATTTTCACACCTGTCTGCGCCTGATTTCTTTGGTATGGGAATTATTACATTTTTGTTAAAGTCTGAGGGTATTTCGCATGTCACACACATCTTACACATCAGGTGAAATAGTTATGTCTGACTCTCCCAGAGTCAGCTCTGAGGGTATGTCATCTACTCCCGGGGCCTTGCTCCGACCGAGGTCTTTCAGGGCTCTGTCAAATTCATCTGTCAGTATAGTATCTCCTATTTCATCTTTATCTACTTCCTCTTCCCTTCCTACAACATCGTCTCTAAGTTCATTTCCTTTGTAGAGCTCCTCTATGAACTCTTTCCACCTTCCAGCTTTCCCTTCACTGCTGAGAACGGATTTATGCGTCAGAGTTCTTGATATTCGTAGACCTGTTTTTGTCCCCAAATGTCTCTTATTTTCCTGTGGGCAGTATTTACTTTTTCCCCTTGTTATACATTATTCTACAGATTTGCATTTGCATTCTAGCCACTCCTGCTTAGCTATTTTGCACTTCCTGTCAATCTCATTTCTTAGTCTTCTGTACTCCTATTTGCTCGTTTCATTTACTGCATTTTTATACTTTCTCCTCTCATCGATTAAATTTAGTATCTCCTGTGATATCCAAGGATTTTTTGTAGGTCTTGCCTTCCTACCTATTTTGTCCTCTGCTGCCCTCACTATTTCATCTCTCAATGCTACCCATTCCTCCTCTACTGTTTTATTTTCCACCGTTTCTGTCAATTGTTGCCTAAATCTCCCTCGGAAATTTTCAAGAATTTCAGGTTCCTTCAATTTATCCAGGTCCCATCTCCTTATTTTCCTACCTTTCTGCAGTTTTTTTTCAGTTTCAGCCCACGATTCATGACCAATAAGTTATGGTCAGTGTCTGAATCTGCCCCTGAGTATGTCTTACATTTTAAAACCTGGTTCCGGAATCTATGTTTTACCCTTATAAAATTTGATACCTTCCAGTGCCTCCTGGTCTCTTCCACGTATACAGCTTTCTTTCGTGATTCTTAAACCAGGTGTTTATGATCAAATCATGTTCCGTGCAAAATTCTACCAGGCGACTTCCTCTTTCATTGGTATTGCAATATTTATCGTCTCTTGTTAAACTTTTCGTAACATTACAACACGTAATGACTAGAATATGAAAGCATTTGGAAATTTTAAAGCATGTCAATTTTTCCTTCGTTCTTGAAGCGCGATAGCTGACGTCTAATGTGGGGTGGACGCCGTGCCTCGACATAGCTTTTATTGAAATTTTATTCGTTCGTAGTGGGTTTGTTTTACATGTAGGTATTCTGTTTGCTATGAATTTATGAAGTGTCATTTTGTATTAGAAGCACACTGTTGCTGAGTGGAGATTGTGAGTGGAGCTGTGGATGCTAGAAAATGGAGAGGTAAGTAGAGAAATCTGAACATTTCGACATGTTCTGGCTGACGGCAGCAGAAGCATCCACACCTTAGCGCCACATATGGAGATAATACCATTAGACAGAACACGATAACAGAATGGTTTTGTTGTTTTGAAACTCATCTTTTAAACGCAATGATCCATGATGAGCCACGTCAGTGTATTGGGGAATTGGCAACTGTTATGAACCGCGATCGCTCCACCATTGTGTAACATTTGTATACAATGGGGAACGTTCAAAATTGTGGAATATGGTCGCCGCATGCTCTTAGTCAAATAAATGAAATCAGCGGATGGCCAAACCACCATCTCAGCTCAATCGTAATCAATTAGAATCATGAACCAACCGACCACTCATGATGTATTGTTATTGGTATCAAGAAAATTTACGTTTATGCTAACACACTCCTAGAAATAAAAAATAACACCAGGAATTCGTCGATCAAGCACAGGGAAATTTTATTGGCATATTCTTGAGAATTTATACAACACACGATCACAGAAAGAGGCATACGCACATGAATACAGTCATCAGATCGTGTGCAACGGGGACGCTACTACCGTGTTGATCGTCCTTTCTGCAGAAATGCAAGCTGCAATTCTCCCATGGGGAACTATCGTAGAGGTGCCGAAATGTGGTCTTGCGGGATGGCCTGCTCTTCATTCATCACCCGGTGCCTCAGCTGGGCTAGATTTCGTGCCGGTCGTGCAGAACGCTTCAGATGACGTTTTATCCGGTCCCAAAAATGCTGTATCTGAGGACCATGCTGTTAGGATAGTTTAAGAGCACTTTAGATGCTATGGGATACACGTGGACGGGCATTGTCCTCTTGGAAAAGCATATCGCCTTGGTGGTGCATGAATGGTAACAAGACGGGTTGAGTGATCGTTTCAGTATACCGTGAACCGTACTATGCCGCTTCAACGATCACCAGATGAGAAGGAACAGTGTACGATATGGCTCCCCACACAATGATGCACGATCATGCTTGCTTTTAGGGCGTCTTCCGATCACGCCCCAACATCGTTTAGTGCGCCTCAAGTGGCGTCGCTTATCGAAAGACGAATGGAGACGTGTCGCCTTCAGTGATGAGAGTCGCTTCTGCCTCGGAGCCAATGATGGTCGAACATTTGTGTGTGTGTGTGTGTGTGTGTGTGTGTGTGTGTGTGTGTGTGTGTGTGTGTGTGTGTGTGGTCTTGACGAGAGCGCGAAAATCTGGAGAGGCAGAGGCATATGGGGCCTACACCTGGCATCATGGTGTGGGAAGCCATATCCTACACTGGACGTTCTCCTCTGGTGATCGACGACGGAAATTGAACAGATAAAGGTACAATGAAACCATTATTCAACCTGTAGTGCTCTCGTTAATGCACTAACACGGCGATGTAATTTTACAACTGGACATTGCACGTCCACATGTGTCCCTTACCAGCAAAAACGCTCTTCAAGGTAAAGGTCAACTACCCTGGCCAGCACGATGCCCAGATCTGTCTCCCATTAACCATGTTTGGGAAAGGGTGAAACATTCTGCGCGGTCTGCTCGATCGGCAGGAAATCTAGCCCAACTGAGGCACCAGGTGAAACTTGCATGACAGAACATTACGAAAGAGTGCATTCGGCATCTCTACGATAGTCTCCATAGAAGATTTTCTGCTTGCATTGCTGCAAAAAGGAGGGTATACACGGTACTAGTGACGACATTATGCAAGCTCTGATGACTGTTCTCATGTGCGTATGACTGTGTGATCGAGTGTTGTATATTTCCTCAAAAAAGTGTCAATTTCCTTCTGATGGGATGACGAATTCATGATTTTCTTTTTACATTTTCCAGATATTGTGTAAGTAAGAATTGGTTGAGTTCAAACAAAGGAGCGACTTCTCATACATAGATCTGAGGACACCCACAAAAGATAATCTTCTGCATCTTGTAACCCACACCGTCGCTGAAATTTATTTGAACAATTCAGACGTCTTGCAGATGAAATCTAAGACCAGTAAGACCGCGCCGAGAGAGAGAGAGAGAGAGAGAGAGAGAAGGGGAGCGGGGTTGGGAAGTCCTTTCATATCCGCATTCTTCACCTGCTCAAATACCTTAAATTTGTTTCGAGTATTCGAAACTATAAAATAAGTTTTCAAACACATGGTCGGTTTCTACACCTCATTCCCAAGAAAGTGTTTTACGGCCCTTATTGTTCCTTATATTTGTAAACAATTTACTAGACAATCTGAGCAGCTCTCTTAGAATTTTCGCGGAAGATGCTGTCGCAAATTCAATTACATACCTAACAATTAGTCACGAACAACATTAATTGGAGAAGATACACAGAAAATATCCTGTGGAAGGGTAATCAAAGGCTACGCTTCATTGGCAGAGCTCTTACAAGATTCAACAGTTCTACTAAAGAAACTCTGTAAACTACAGTTGTGCATCTTAATTTTGAGTATTACTACGAATTGTGGGATCCACACCAAGTGGGACTGACGGAGGATGAAGAGGAAGTTCGGTGAAGGTCAGCTCGTTTTTAATATCGCTATACAGGGGGGAGAGTATCAGGGAAATGATGCACGAGCTGGGGTGGAAATCATTAGAACAAAGGTATTATTCGATCTGGGGAATCTATTTGTGAAATTTCTTCTACGAACGCGAATATATTTTGTTGGCACCCTCCTACATAGGGAGAGAGGATCATCTTAATAAGACAAATCAGATCCAAAACGAATGGTTCAGGTGCTCCTTTTTCCCGTGCACTATTACAGAATGGAACGGTGGAGAAATATCATAAAAGCGGTTCGATGAACCATCTGCCATCCACTTTAATGTGATTTGCACAACTATTACGTAGATGTAGATTGCTTTATTAGGCCTGTCTTCCTCAAACTTCTGAATCGACTAGCGCAGGCTATTACCGGGGATTCTATAATTTAATGCGGAATTACAACAACGAAGAAACTCGGCATTTTATGTCACTTTCGAACTATATCCATAGAAAAATTTACAGAAAAGATTTCTCGCACAGACTCAACACGTAAACATCAAAACTGGACTTATAGTATGATCTACATCTACATGGGATACTCTGCAAATCACATGCAAGAGCCTGGCAGAGGGTTCATCGAACCACAATTATACTATTCATCTCCCATTCCATTCTCGAATAGCTCGCGGGAAGAAAGAACACCTGAATCTCTCCGAGCTCTGATTTCTCGTATTTTATTCTGATGATCGTTTCTATCTATGTAAGTGGGAGTGAATAATATATTGTCGCATTTGGAGGAGAATGTTGGCGATTGGAGTTTCGTAAGTAGTCCACGCCGCAGCGATAAGCGCCGTTGTTGTAATGATTCCCATCCCAGATCCTGTATCATTTCCGTAACGCTGTCTCCCCTGTATCGTGACAATACGAAACAAGCTGCCCTTCTTTGGACTCTTTCGATGTCCTCCGTCAAACCCACCTGTTTTTTTAAGGATCCCACACTGGGCAGCAATACTTCAAATAAGGACGGACAAGCTTAGTGTATGCGGTTTCTTTAGTAGTTCTGTTGCATCTTTTAAGGGTTCTCCCAATAATACGCAGTCTTTGGTTCGCCTTTCCCACGACATTATCTACGTGTCCTTTCCAATTTAAGTCTGAAGTAATAGTAATTCCTAGGTATTTAGTGTAGTTTACTGCTTTCACATTTGATTGGTTTATCTTGTAAAAGTTTAACGGATTTCCTTTCGTACTCATGTGGACGTCTTCACACTGTATTTGATTTGATTTTTTCAGGGAAGCCAAAACAGTCTTGATCCAATCCGCCACTGTGCGCACCGAAGCTAAGTTTATTGTGCGGTAAAACTTCCTGTATATCTAGTAAAGCCAACCAATGCCTTTGAACAGTGCAAGGAGTCCCTTTACCAGTTCTTTATTAGACACAATTTCTTCGGGTCTGGTTGTCCCAAATGTTGTGTGCCTTTTACTCTCCAATGCAATGCATTCGAATATTAGATTTGATGCAGTTTCATCACCGTCATCACAGATCCTACATTTAGGGTCCTCTTCTGTTATTCCCATTGTATGTAGTTGTTTTTTGAAATTCCCACGGCCTGTCAGCAATCCAACCATGAGTCTAATTTCTGTCCTGTTCAGGCCCAGGATTGCAGAGCTTCTTTTAAAACATGACTTTGGCATCATTACCTTGCCATGTTTTTGTTAATGGACTTTGGTCCAATATTCTACGTGCTGTCTTCTGAGCCAGTTACGTAGCTCCAATTTGATCATTGCCTTGGTGATTGTCAGGACAGGTTCCGGTCCAATAAATGTAGTCTCTGCCCCATCCTGGCTAATCTGTCGGCATGTTTGTTGCCACTGATCCCCGAGTGGCCAGGGACCCATAATAGGTTTACTCTATTGCTTTCCCTTAGCTCCACCAGAACCCTGTGACATTCTGCAACAGTTTTAGACCTTGTTGCAGGAGCTGCCAGTGATCTCAGGGCTGCCTAGCTGACTGAATAGATATAGATGCTACGATCTTTGTAGCACCTACGGAAATTCTCCTCCACACACGGCCTGATGGCAGTCGTCTTCAGACTTAGCCACCTCGAATGCATTGGATGCAACTGCACCGGAAATTGGAACGGAAGGAACTGAAGCATCAGGATTGTAGAGACAGAGAGAATTAACAAAAATATTATTGATGGAGAAAAGATCCAAAAATTGATCTGTAGGATAAATTCAGTATTGGCACTATAAAATAGAGAAAACATTAACTGGACAATGACTTCATTAAGTCTATTACAACCGATCACTCGGCGAAAGATCCGTACCAAAAGACCGGAAAGTTGCCCAAGTTACTCCAATATTCGAGAAAGGTAATAGGAGCGATTCCCAAAATTACAGGCCAATCTCATTGACGTCGATTTGCAGTAGGATTTTGGAACATATACTTTGTTCTAACATTATGAACTATCTTGAAGAGAACGACCTATTAACCAATAGTCAACACGGATTCAGATAATATCGCTATTGCGAAACGCAGCTTGCCCTTTATTCACATGAAGTGTTAAGTGCCATCGACAAGGGATCTCAAATCGATTCCGTATTTCTGGACACTGTACCCCACAAGCGGATTCTAATGAAATTGCATGCTTATGGAATATCTCCCAATTGTGCGACTGGATTCACGATTTCCTATCAGAAAGGACACAGTTCGTTGGAACTGACGATAAGTCATCGAGTAAAACATAAGTGATGTCTGCCGTTCCACAGGGCCTTGTGTTTATAAACGATTTAGGAGACAATCTGAATAGCTCCCTTAGATTGTTCGCGGATGATGCTGTTGTCTATCGGTTAGTGAAGTCAACAGAGGATCAAAAGCAACTGCAAAGCGATTTAGACAAAATTTCTGCATGGTGCGAAAATTGGCAACTGACACTAAATAAAGAAAAGTGTGAAGTAATACACATGACCACTAAAAGAAATCCGCTGAACTTCAATTACGCGATAAATCAGTCAAACCTTAAGGTCGTAGATTCTACCAAATACCTAGGAGTTACAATTACGAACAACTTTGACTGGAGAGAACACATAGAAAATATTGTGGGGAAGGGGAATCAAAGGTTACGTTTCATTGGCAGAAAGCTTCGAAGATGCACCAGCTCCACCAAAGAGACTGCCTACATCACACTTGTGCGTCCTGTCCTGGAGTACTGTTGCCCCTTGTGGGACCCTCACCAGGTGGGACTGACGGAAGACATTGAGAAGGTTCAGAGAAGGGCAGCGAAGGGCAGTGCGTTTTGTTCCATCACGTTACAGGGGGGGGGGGAAGCGTAACGGAAATGTTGCACGAATTGGGGTGGAAATCATTAAAAGAAAGGCGTTATTCATTGCGGCGTGATCTGTTTGCGAAGTTTCAATCACCGACTTTTACTGCTGAATGTGAAAACATTTTGCTAGCACTCACCTACTTAGGGAGACATGACCATCCCAATAAAATAAGAGAAATCAGATCGAAAACGGAACGACTAAAGTGTTCTTTCTTCCCGCGCGCTATTAGAGAATGTAATGGTAGAGAAAAGTTATGAAAGTGGTTAATGAACCCTCTGCCAGGCACTCTAATGTGATTTGCAGAGTATCTCTGTAGATGTAGATTCCCGAAGGCAAAGCAAAGCGAAAATGAGGCAGAGGGAGCAGTTGATTATCGGCTGACGCAACTGTGGTCACTACGAGCGCGAGTTGCCAGGATCGGCGCTAGTTTCACCAAACCGGCGAGAGCGGAGCATGGGAGCCGGGGACGGCGACCCGGCGAGATTTGGGCGGAGAAGTGCCTGCTTATCGATCAGAGCGGTGGAGCGGTCGAAATGCCGGCTACGGCTACCTGCACAGCAGGTGTCGGTCGATAGCGGCGCACCACGCCCCCGGCCGCCGCCGCCGCGAGCGTCGTATTGAACCCGCGCTGCAGCCGCCGCCACCCTGGGACGTCGCCGGCACGCTCCCGCGTAAACAGCCACTGCCACTCGGCGCATGCTAACGGGAGTATATGCACAGCAACTGCTACCCGCATATTAAAGCTTGTGTACCGACTACTCCATCGTCCCATTTCGTGGTGTTGCCGGATAGCTACAGGGTAGCTGAAGAAAGCGTGGAGTAAACTCAAAGTTAATCTAAGTAATGCCAAAATGCTGCTTCACTTTATAGATATTAAAAACTGTTTATTATTATTATTATAGCAATAGGCCTATTTCGGCACTGTGGCCATCATCAGGCTATTTCCATATAACATCGTGGAGGTATAATTCATTATAATAATTGCATATAATTGCAATATAAATGCTCTTTAGATGATATATATATATATTACGTTTATCAGGTATTAATTCATTACTGCTAATCTGTCAGAGCATCGCTGGAGGATATGTCAAACTGACAGATTAATGAATTAATACCTGATAAACGTAATATATATGCCATCTAAAGAGCATTTATACTGCAATTATATGCAGTTATTATAATAAATTATACCTCCACGATGCTATAAGGAAATAGCCTGATGATGGCCACAGTGCCGAAATAGGCCTATTGCTACAATAATAAACAGTTTTTTTAACATCTATAAAGTGAAGCAGCATTTTGGCATTACTTAGATTAACGATATGCCCTTAAAAGACATACACAATGCTGCAGGCCCAAATGAAATGAAATTAAATTCAAAGTGTATACTGGAACGGCAGAAAGAGGACTGCGACTCAGCATACTTTGCATGGATATGGTGAATAGCAATTGGTATCTGTATTAGCCACTCACACTTCTATCCCACTCTTACTCAGAACGAAGGGCATCGTGGCGGTATTTATGATATACGGGAGGATAAACGCTTCACGGACTGCCTGAATGGTGCCTTCCTTTATGTACTCTACGTGCGAGGCCACCGTTTCCTCCTTGAAAAGCGAAGTTCCCGCAACATATCCCTTAGACTGTATTCTGAACAATTCTCTTGCGATGTGTGTCTCTGAAATCCTTTATATGTTGCAAGGCGATTTTGTAACGATTCCACAAACTGAGTCTGCGGTTTTGTGAATTCATATACTAGTTGTGAAGCTGTTCTTTCATCGTCATATGCTTTAGCAAGATATTAGCGATTATACAAGACAAAAAACTTACTATCACACTCTTCCTCTATAATAAAGAATAATTGAAAGGCTCTACATTTTATTACTATTCGCAATTCAGTTGAAAAGACGTGGAAGTTAACACCACACTTAAGATAAGTAACCGTTCTAAATTTTAGTTAGAAACAGATCTGATAAACTTTAACACTACGTAAACAGCTATAGTGGAAGTATGCTACAAGTAATCTTCCTCCTATGGCACAGTGGAATAAACAAAGCGATGACAGGATCAGCTTTGAAATTTGTAGTTCACAGGCCTACTGTTCCTTTCCGAGTAAAATTCAAAATGTTCATGTGTTTGTAGAGCTTATGGGACTTAACAACGGGGTCATCAGTCCCTAAACTTACAAACTACTTATGAACTAGCTTATACTAAGGACGGCACAAATATCCATGAGGGGGGGGGGGGATTCGAACCCCCGACCGTAGTGGCCGTGCAGACTGTAACTGGCGCGCCGCAGAACGCTCGCCCACCGCGGCCGGCTTTCCGAGTAAAGTAGACAATAATCATCAAATTACAATAAAACAATGACCGAACATAGCTCTTCCACTACGAAAAAGTGTTTACACACGCGACGAAGTTTCTTGTGACGATAGCGGGAACTAAGGATATTTGCGTCCTTACCTAAAAAGTTCTTACAGCTATGAATGAATGCCCTACGCATATAATAGAACACGGAAATGGTAAATATCGTTACACGCCAGAATGGGTCTGCAAGCTGCGTCCCAAGAGTACAAACTGCTACAAATGTTTGACATTTTTGTTTTGTGTGTAAAAACATCTCCACAAGGTCATAAGGAAATGCGAATTGCCACCGTATGCCGACGACGTCGTAAGAAAGCAGTTGTGACTAATGACTAAGGTGACAGTGAAGGCGAAGCAGCATTACAGTTCAGCAGCGTTTCACAATGTCGACTTGTGAAATAAGCCTGCTGCATTGAAGTTAGGCGTCGTATGTACGACTAGTACACGAACTGTATTACACGCAAATGCAATGGAAAACGTCTATTTTATCAGCGAAATATTTAGTATACGGAATAAGTGGTGCTTCATCTGAACAGAGTTTGCATAGTGATGACATTTCCTTGTTGCGTAGAAAAACTCACAAATGCCAAGTGTGCCCACGTAGATACATATATTGCAGATTCAGACAACGAGATTGCTTCGGCCCCAATTGAGACAGGCGCCAAGAAATGTTTATGTCCCAGACGTACAGCTTGACATAAAGGTAGAAAAGAATTTTCAGATTACCTAACATAGTCTGGTCTGGAGGCGATCTAATCGTTTTATAGTTTTCAAAACGACAAGCTAAGATCGCACACTATTAATTTATTAAATGATGACCGGTTTCGGTGCACTGTGTCACCATCATCTGGTCACATATGTTATAATCTGGTCATCTTGTTAAAAAATTGGGTATATAATGACAAGTGCAACATTGCACTTAATCACTATATAACAAATGTTTTTTATATAGTGACTAAGTGAAATGTTTTTTATATAGTGACGAAGTGAAATGTTGCACTTGTTATTTTATACACAATTTTTTTAACAAGATGACCAGATAACATATATGTGACCAGATTATGGTGACACAGTGCACCGAAACCGGTCATCATTTAATAAATTGTTAGTGTGCGATCTTGGCTTGTCATTTGGAAAACTATAAAAGAATTTTCGTTGGGAATGAATGTGGCGACGGCCAAATTTTGACGTTACTCTTTTTTTCCTTCTTCTTTTCTTCGTTTTTGACTGACTACGTGCACTGTATATCACGCAAAGTCTCGCACGACGTGGAAGTCGCGTGAGCCTTGTTCAAAAAATGTAAATCTATCGGACCAAACTGCGTGGTCATCAGTCCTTAGCTTACAAACTACTCAAACCTAGGTAAACTAACAACTCTCTCTCTCTCTCTCTCTCTCTCTCTCTCTCTCTCTCTCTCTCTCCCCCCCCCCCCCAGGGAGGACACGAACCTCCGACGGCGGGCAACGGCGCGCTCCGCAGCGAGTTGCCTTAGACCGCTCAGCTACTCCACCGCGGCTGTAACATAAGCCTGCTGCACTGAAGTTACACGTCGTATGGACGAAAAGTACACGAACTATATTTCACGTAAATGCAATGGAAAACGTCTACTGGACGTATCAGTGAAATATTTAGTGTAGGGAATAAGTGGTGCTTCATCTGAACGAAGAGTGTGCATAGTGACATGACATTTCCTTGTTGCGTAGAAAAATTCACTAATGCCAAGTGTGCCCACGTAGATACATATATTACAGATTCAGACAACGAGATTGCTTCGGCCCCAATTGAGACAGGCGCCAAGGACGTACAGCTTGACATGACGGTAGAAAAGAATTTTTGTTGGCAATGATTGTGGTCACGACCAAATTTTGTAGTTACTCATTTTTTTCGTTTTTGACTGACAAGTGCACTGGACAGCACGCAAAGTGTCGCACGACGTGGAAGTCTCGTGAGCCCTTTTTTTTTTTTTTTTTTTTTTTTTTTTTTTTTTTGTGGTTTTAGGGCGCACAACTGCTGTGGTCATTAGCGCCCAACACTGCCCAAAGTAAAAAAGAACCGGGGTTAGAAATTAAATGGCTTTCGCCATATTTGCACGATGTATAAAAAGTAAAACTCTGTTAACCGATTGCGGGTCATCAGCTAAAATGGCAGACAATTCAAATGGGAAACACAGATCATGACGGAGACGGTTAAAAAATGGACATTGCACTAAAAGATGGTTCACAGTAAAAGGTGCATCACAGTGCTCACATAAGGGAGCAGGACCACCACGTAATAAATGCTGGTGGCTAAAACGGCAGTGGCCAATACGAAGCCGGGCTAGAACAATCTCCTCTCGGCGGGAGGGTCGAGATGACGTTGACCAGATATCAGGCACAGGTTTAATGGCTCGCAATTTGTTCCCTGACAGGGATGACCAATGTAGATACCAACGCGAGATAATACGCTGGGAGATACCAGCGCGAAGGTCATCAGAGCTGGTGGAAAAGGTAGATAGCCGAGGAAGGAGAACTGCTTCCTTGGCAGCCATATCCGCAGCCTCATTCCCCAACACTCCCACATGGCCAGGGACCCACAGAAACGTCACCGTAGTTCCGCTCGTTGAAAGAGAAGTAAGGCAATTGCGGATGCTTTGTACCAGGGGATGGGCCGGATATAGGATGCGAAGGCTCAACAAAGCACTCATTGAGTCCGAGCAAATGACAGTCTTACTGAGCGAGTGGCGCCGGACGTATTGTGTGGCTTGGTATAATGCATACAGCTCAGCTGTAAAAATGGAACTCCACTCAGGAAGACGATATTTAAAAGAGACGTTGCCAAGTACAAAAGCACACCCAACACCCTGGTCTGTCTTTGAGCCATCAGTGTAAATGAACAAATTGTCATCAAATTTAAACCGGAGTGCGTGAAATTCTCTCTGGTAGACGAAACGAGGTGTGGAGTCCTTTGGAAGAGAATGAAGATCAAAGTTAACACGGACTTCGGGGCTTCGCCACGGTGGAGAGGTGCTCTCTCCAGTCGAGAAGATAGCAGGCATTGTAACGCCAAGCTGGCCGAGTAGCGAACGCAAGCGTACTCCCGGTGGTAGCAGAGCAGACGGGCGCAGAGTGAAGAGACTGTCAAGTGAGTCGTTAAAAAAAACTGCGTACGTCGGGTGTCCTCGCATGGACGACAAACGACTAGCGTAACGGCTAAGCAGGAGTTCCCGACGGTAAGAAAGGGGTAGTTCGGCGGCCTCGGCATAGAGGCTCTCAACGGGGCTAGTATAAAACGCTCCTGTCGCCAGACGGAGACCTTGGTGGTGGATTGTATTAAGGCGGCGCAGTATGGACGGTCGAGCCGAAGAATAAACGATGCTACCATAGTCCAGTTTGGACCGAACTATGGTGCGATACAGATGGAGGAGAGTAGACCTGTCAGCTCCCCACGAGGTGCCACTTAACACCCGCAGCACATTGAGAGAGCGGGTACAGCGAGCTGCCAAACGGGATATGTGGGGAGACCAACTTAACTTCCTGTCGAGAACAAGTCCCAAGAACGTCGTGGTATCCACAAATGGAAGTACTATGGGGCCCAGTCGAAGGGACGGGGGAAGGAACTCCTTCCGCCGCCAGAAGTTCATGCAGACTGTCTTGTCAGCTGAGAATCGAAAGCCAGTGTCCATACTCCACGCGTGGAGATTGTCTAGGCACCGCTGGAGGCGCCGCTCCAGGAGACCCGTTTGCTCAGAGCTGCTGTAGATCGCGAAGTCGTCAACAAATAGGGACGCCGACACTCCCAGTGGAAGGTGATCGGCTATAGAATTGATTGCCACTGCAAATAAAACAACGCTCAGGACCGAGCCCTGGGGGACTCCGTTCTCCTGATTAAAAGTGCTCGATAAAACCGAACCAACACGCACTTTAAAAACACGGTCTGTTAAAAATTCGCGGATAAAAATTGGCAGGCGACCCCGAAAACCCCATGTATGCAGAGTGCGGAGGATGCCCATCCTCCAGCAGGTGTCGTATGCCTTTTCCAGATCAAAGAACACCGCTACTGTCTGGCGCTTCCGTAAAAAGTTATTCATTACTGAGGTAGATAGGGCAACAAGATGATCCACCGCAGAACGGTGCTTGCGAAACCCACATTGGACATTAGACAGGAGATGTCGCGTTTCAAGCCACCATACCAGGCGCCCGTGAATCATGCGTTCCATCACCTTGCATATGCTACTGGTGAGGGAAATGGGGCGGTAGCTGGAAGGAAGACATTTGTCCTTCCCAGGCTTTGGTATGGGAATGACTATGGCTTCACGCCAGCGTCGCGGAAAGGTGCCTTCTATCCATATGCGATTGTAGGTGGCCAGTAGGAAGTGCAAGCTCGTTGGTGAAAGGTGTTGCAGCATCGCCACGTGAATGCCATCTGGTCCTGGAGCGGAGGACCGCGAAGACGAGAGTGCGTGGTGAAGCTCTCGTACAGTAAACTCGGTATTGTAGCATTCACGGTTCTGAGAGGTAAAGGGCAATGGAGTCGCCTCCACCGTCCGTTTCCTAGCTAGGAAAGCGTCAGTGTAATGTGAAGAGCTAGAGACCTCTGCAAAATGTCGACCCAGTGCGTTGGCTATTTGTGGAGGATCGACGACGGTGTCAGTTGCGACACACAGACCGGGAATTGGGGAATGAGCCATAGTGCCCGAAATTTTTCGAAGGTTACCCCAAATGATGGAGGAAGGGGTAGACCTATTAAAAGAGCTCGTGAATGAGCGCCAACTGGCGCGTTTACAGTCGCGAAAGAGGCGACGACAATAGGCCCGCAGCCGTTTGTATCGGATGCAGTTGTCGAGCGTGGGCCGTTGTTTGAAGATTCTAAGGGCACGTCGCCGTGCTCGCAGAGCGTCACGGCATTCCGCGGTCCACCACGGGACAAGGGGACGACGTGCGTGGGAAGTCTTGCAGGGGATGGAACATTCTGCGGCTGTCAGAATAACTGTGGTAATGTGTTCCACTTGGTCGTCTATACTAGGATAATGGTAAGTACCAAAATCCGCCAGTGACGTGTAGAGCTCCCAGTCCGCTTTCGTTAACTGCCAGCGGCGTGGATGCTCAAGGGTGTCAGGCATCATTAGGTGAATTACACACGGAAAATGATCGCTCGAATGTGTGTCTGAGAGAGCAGACCATTCAAGACGCCGTGCCAGCTGAGCAGTGCAGATAGCTAGATCTATATGGCTGAAAGTATTTGTGGTGTCTGAAAGATAAGTTGGTTCACCAGTGTTAAGGCAGATGAGCTGAAGGTGGTTCAGTATATCTGCCAGGAGGGAGCCCCGTGGACATGGTCGTGGGGAGCCCCAAAGGGGGTGGTGGGCATTGAAATCTCCCACCAACAAAAACGGACGCGGAAGCTGGTCAATAAGATCTAGGAGATCTGATCTAGTGACGGGAAAAGAGGAAGGAGCGTAAATATTGCACAGTGTGAAGACAAATCCAGGAAGGTATATCCGGACAGCAACAGCTTGTATTGGAGTACACAAAGGGACCGGTGTACTGTGTACGTCATCCCGAATAAGCAACATTACGCCCCCGTGGGCTGGAATTCCTGCCACTGGAGGAAGGTCAAAGCGAACGGTAGTGTAGCGTGGGAAAGTAATTCGAGTTCCAGGGAGCAATTTTGTCTCCTGTAGAGAGAAGATGATTGGATGATATGTTCGCGTTAAAAGCTGCAGTTCTGTCCAATTCGACCGGATACCACGAATGTTCCATTGAAGAATATCCATAATGGGATAAAATGAGATGAAGGTGGACATCAGCCCGACGAAGGCGGCGGGCCACAGTGCGAATGTTCGCAACTGGTGGTGTCTGAGACAGGAGGGTCTTGCTCCATATTCTCAGAGGTTACCACAGCAGCTGCCTGAGTGTGGTCGGCAGCCCCATCTTTGGCTGATGCACCTGGAGAGACTATAGGCTTCCAGGGGATGCCATCGTCACATTGTGAGGTAGGAGGGGGGAGAGTTTTCCCCCTATTTGATTTCTTGGAGCCCTGGTGAAGCTCCTTGGTTGGCTCAGACGTTTTGGTAGGGGTGCGGAGGAAATCCTCGCGCGAATGCTCTTTCTTAGACTTTCGCGTCTCTATCTGTGGTTTCACAGCTGAAGATGAAGATGAAGACTTGGAAGAGGTACTCACACTTTTCGTTGAACGTGACGCCGTTGTCGATGTAGACTGTTTGACAACTACTGTCGTAAACTGTAGGTCACAAGTCTGTGTGGCCATATCCCGTGTTGTTGGAGGCGTTGCAACTACAGTACTGTAGTTACCACGCGGCGGGGTCTTAGGCTTACGACTGGCGTACATCTTACGTGCAACTGGTATGGGAACCTTTTCCTTTACACGGATTTCCTGGATGGCTCGTTCATCGGCAAACACGGGACATTCCCGGGAGGAAGCAGCATGATTCCCGTTACAATTGATGCAATGAGGGGACGGTGGTGGACAAATCCCCTCATGGGCCTCTTTACCACAGGTGACACATATGACTGGGTTCTTGCAAGACTGGCTTGTGTGGTTAAATCGATGGCACTGATAACACCGAGTAGGGTTAGGGATATAAGGTCGTACTGTGATGACCTCATACCCTGCCTTGATCTTCGGCGGCAGAGCCACTCGGTCGAAGGTCAGAAACACTGTGCGAGTGGGCACTACAACATTGTTCTCTTTTTTTGTCACCCTGTGTACTGCGACGACGCCTTGAGCTGCCAGATATTCTTTCAGTTCATCCTCAGTCAGACCGTCCAAACTGGCCGAGAAGACTACCCCTCGGGAATAATTGAGGGTCGGATGGAGCTCAACACGAACCGGGTAGCTGTGGAGCAGAGTAGCCTTAAGCAGCCGCTGTGCCTGGGAGCCACTTTCTGTTTCTAACAGTAGTGTTCCATTACGTAGGCGGTTGCAGGTCTTAACTGGGCCGGCAATGGCATCAACCCCTTTTTGAATAATAAATGGGTTCACCGACGAAAAGGATTGTCCTTCCTCGGTACGGGTCACCACAAGGAACTTCGATGTCTGTAAATTTTTCTGTTCAGACACACTATTGTCTAGTACATCAATTTCTAAAGACTCTTTACATTTTCTTTTTTTTAGAACCATCGCGGTTGTATCCCCCACGATTGCCAGTGTCTCCGATGGCACGCTCCTTCCTGCTGGGGGCCCCCAATGGAAGCACACCCGCCTTGGGTGATTGTTCACACCCCAGGTCACACCTCCCGATCTACAGACGGAGGGACCAATCGGCGAATCGGGAAGGTATCAGCGCAGGCAATCGCCCCTCCCCTGGCCTGGCCTTAACCAGGGGGTACGCACGCACCCTACATGCCAGCCCGGGGCTGGGACTTACGCATTACCCAGTCACCCATATGGGTGGCCTTCAAGTGCGTACAGGGAGGAGGAAGAGAGAAATAGTAGGAGGAGAAGCCTCAAACGCAGACGCGGAGGCAAAGAAAGAGGTGAAAGAAGACTGTAAAGCCAAAAGGGTCAGAACTTCGGTTCCCCGAAGGATGCACAGACTCGGTCCCCAAGAGAGGGGAAAAGGACAGTAGAAGAAGTGTCATGTAGCACGGAAAGGAAAGAGTGCTACAAAGGCTGGGGCCCCGTGCTCGCCACGCACGTACTCACCACAGAGCAGTGAGTCCCCTGAGGGGCTCGTGAGCCCTGAAGAGGGGTCTGTTCTGCTAAGGTCTGGGGTGAGTAGCGCCTTGTTTCCGCGGCGACACGAGGGGGCACGCGACACAGCTGCCAGCTTGCGACGTCAGGGTGGGGTTGCCACTGGCGCGTACACATACACGGCTGCTAGTCGGGCGACAATGACTACCTCGTAAGTAAATCTGTGAGAGCGTTTCTACTTACGAAACGTACAGGTGTAGCTATCGTGTACAATATTTAGGGAGAGTTTCGCACCGTAGAGGACCCTGCGGATGCCGCGGGCGCCGGGCGAGGAGGCGGCGGCTGCGGCGGCGGCGGCGGCGACCAGGTCGTGGTGCGCGGCGGGCCCCTGCGCCTGCGGGTCGGGCACGCACGAGCCGATGATGATGCCCATGCCGGCGGCTGGCGGCGTGCGCGCCGGCGGACGCACCACTACTGCCGCCATAACGATCTTGCCCCTCCCGCCAAACGTCAACGCCGCTGCGCGCGCTTCCCTGCCGGGCATGCGCGCCGCCCGCTACCCCCAAACTGTGGGTCGCAGGGTACAAATGCATCACGTGACACATCGAAACCGGAAGTTGACTGCATATCGTCGAATGGAAGCGTCGGCGTTCACCTACATCTACATACATACTCCGCAATTCACCGTAAGGTGCGTGGCGGAGGGTACACTGTACCACTACTAGGCATTTCCTTTCCTATTCCACTCACAAATGGAACGAGGAAAAAAAGAATATATACATGTGCCGGCTGTTCCGAAAGAACAGACGTCACTTCTGATCCTGCAGTTGTTATTCTTTAATATTCATAGAATATATGACATCAACTGCGATTGGGCAAAGCTGAAAATGTGTACCCAGCCGGCATTCGAACCCTGGTCTTCCGCTTTCTAGGCATTTGCGCTGACCCCTACACCACTGGGGACACAGTGATCACTGCACCTGCAACAACTACCTAGGCACGCCTTCCGTCAGATACAAATTCCAAGCTTCGCCCTGCCCACAGACGGGCAGGCGTGCTTAGGTAGTTCTTGCAGGTGCGGTGATCACTGTGTCCCCAGTGGTGTAGGGGTCAGCGCAACTGCCTAGAAAGCAGGAGACCCGGGTTCGAATCCCGGATGGGTAAACATTTTCAGCTTTGCCCAATCGCAGTTGATGTCATATATTCTATGAATATAAAAGAAAAAAATAATGCCTATATGCCTCCGTAAGAGCCCTAATTTCTCTTATCTGGTCTTTGTGATCTTTACGCGAAATGAAAGTAAGCGGCAGCAAGATCGTACAACACTCAGCTTCAAATACCGGCCCTCTAAATGTCCTCAACAGAAATTCACGAAAAGAACGTCGTCTTTCTTCTAGCGATCCCCAATTGAGTTGCCGGAGCATTTCCGTGACACTCGCGCATTGATCGAACCTACCGGTAACAAATCTAGCTGCTCGCCTCTGAACCGCCTCTATGTCTTCCTTCAAACCGATCTGCTGCGGGTCCCAAATACTTGAGCAATACTCAAGACGTGGTCGTACAAGCGTTTTATACGCGGTCTCCCTTACAAGTGAAGTACATCTTCCCAAAATTCTCCTAATAAACCGAAGTCGGCTGTCCGCCTTACTCACGACTGTCCTTACATGTTCGTTCCATTTCATATCGCTCTGCAATGTTACGCCTAGCTATTTGAATGACGCGACAGCATCAAGAAGCTCACTACTAATGCAGTATTCGAACATTATAGGATTGTTTTTTTTTTCTACTCATGCGCATCACCTTACATTTTTCTATATTGAGAGCTAGCTGCCATTCTTCGCACCAACTAGAAATTTTGTCTAAGTCATCATGTATGCTATTACAGTCAGTTACAGACGACACCCACCCATACACCACAGCATCACCAGCAAACAGCCGCAAATTACAACTTACTCTGTCCATCAGATCATTTATATAGATAGAAAATAATAGCGGTCCTATCACACTCCCCTGGGGCACGCCTGACGGTACACTCGTCTCTGATGAATACTCGCCGTCGAGAACAACGTACTGCGTTCTATTACTTAGGAAGTCTTCCAGCCAGTCACAAATCTGTGAACGTATTCCGTAAGCTCGTATCTTCGTTAGCAGTCTGCAGTGTGGCACCGCGTCGAACGACTTTTTGAAGTCGAGAAAAACACAATCCGCCTGTTGCCCTTCCTTCATGGCTCGCAAGATGTCTTGTGAGAAAAGGGGCAAGCTGAGTTTCACATGAACGATGTTTCTTAAACCCGTGCTGATAGATGGAAAGAAGCTTTTCCATTTCAAGGAAATTTACTATATTCGAACTGAGAATATGCTCCAAAATTTTACATGAAACTGATGTCAACTATATTGGCCTGTAATTGTGTAGTTCAGTTCTCTTTCCTTTCTTATAAACGGGAGTCAGCTGCGCTTTTTTCCAGTCACTAGGAACTTTGCGCTGAATTAAAAATTCGCGATAAATGCAAGCTAAGTAGGGGGCCAATGCCGCAGAATAGTCTTTGTAAAATCGAACTGGTATTCCATCCGGACCAGCAGACTTTTTCGTATTTAGCTCTCTCAGCTGCTTCTCTACACCGGAAATACCTATTGCTATGTCCCCCATTTCGGAATTAGTACATTGATCAAATGATGGCGCATTTGTACGGTCCTCCTGCGTGAAAGATTTCTTAAAGGTTAAAGGCGTTCATACGAAGGAGGGTACAATCACTCCGTTTACATGGGCTTCCAAAATCGGATTTCGTAAACCGATTTCCCAATTCCGCTTTTCCTTGGTCATGTAAACACTCCAAAATCGATACTGGAAATCCGCTTCTCTATAGCGGTTTTCCAGTTCCACAATCGATTTTCGTGCCCATGTAAACGCAACAGTTTTTGAAGCATTCTAGGCTTGTCAGATTGTGTTTTCTTGTTAAGAATTTTCGGCACATATGGGAAGACTGATATTTTCTAATGTGAAATAAAAGTATAAATATTAGAGTAAACATAAATCTATATATTTAAATAAAGAAAAATAAGCAATTGTGCAGACTAAATAAGGAACTGAATCAACTGTTTTCCAGCCGCCATGTTAAGTGAGCTAGGAAATCCGATTCAGGCAGGCTATGCCATGTAAACACCGGAATACAGCTTTAATATGCAAAAACTCTGGTTCCTACCGATGAATGAACATTAACTGAGTAGTTATTAGTTTCTGTGGTGCATTTACAATCTGGTAACATTCTTAAACCAAACTTATGTAATATCTGTAGATCAGCATAGGGCTAATACACGTATTGGTGTTGCCTACATGCAAATGTACATTCTTTAGGTGTTTCCCTAAGTGGTCTGTTACGTCTCAATGTTCAGCACCAGAAAGTATTCTCGTAATTCTATAGGATTCAGCTAACATTATTTGAAAACCGAATCCTATAGAAATATGGGAAAACATTTTTGCGCTGACCATGAAGTAAATAATTACTGCTGTTCCTGCTCTATGGTTGACAGGTTCTTGTGTGTAACCTTGTCCGACAAGCAAACGTAACTGGAAGGGGTAATCACAGCTCTTAGTTTCCCGCACAAGTCCCTCGCGCTGTTCCTCGCCACAGGCTATGAAATTTGTCACTTCGACCTTAGAAAGCAAATCGAATTCCCTACAAAACGGCAAACAATTTCCCAACGGAACAAACAGGGAATTAATTCGCACTAAGTAACATTTCCAATCAGTGCACTAAACGAAACAGTATACAGCCTACATACGGTCCAATATTTATGGAACGCTATACATCTAAAAATCCTTTTGGTTTCTGATGCACACTGAACTTGGAAAATTTGTTAATTTTACCTGTTTTCAGAAGTCCCTTAAGTCTTTCAATGTTTTCTCTGAATCCATTCTTCACTTTTTGCGGTTTATTTATTTAATTTAAGGAACAAGTACGCACCAAAAGCACTGAGTTCAATGGTAAGTAAAACCTCATTCGATAGGTCACTCTCGGTTGTGGTGAGTCACGTGATACGTTACTATCCTGCTCAATCCGACATTCCTGCCACCCACACTGTGCCACTTGCCATCTCCCGAGGCGGGTCGCCCACGATTTCTAGACATAGAACAAGGGGAAGGCGTCAGACAAGGCCAACAGAATCGGCTCAAATTCGGCAAGTTACTTGGGTAAAACCTAATTTCAAGTAGGTCTACTCAGATATTTTCGCTCAACCACCCCACTTCCCCGAAACGGTTATGACGAGCAATCGACTCAAAACTGACGGGCTCGATAGATAATATCCATTTTTCATCAGCATGCACAGGATCCGCAATCGCAAACTTTAAAACTGCCGCTGATGGACCCGCATGATGAACGCTTTTCGCCGCGGACGCAAATAGAGCACGGCAAAGCTGGGAAACGGAAAACCTGGCTTCGAATCTCGAGGAAACCTAGTGGACGTAATTCTGGTATTTTTTCCTATCACAATTGATAGGGATAGGAAGGTTAATAAAGGTAGATAAATCAATACGGAATGATAAGATAGGCAAATAAATCTCTCCAACTACTTGGGATATAGTAAACAACTAAAATGTTAGTTCTAATCACTTTAGAATGGATCTTCCTCTCACTGTTACGTGTCCTCACTTTTCTTCGAACAACTAGATAGATGGTGCTTGTCATACAAACATTAGAAACAAATGTACTGGCGGCACCAATAACATCTATTGAATGCAACGTTCCAGAAGTACACTCTCCCTTCCAAAGAGTTGGCGGAAAACAAACAAGGTTTACATTTTAAAATGTCTTTTTCGGGAATCAATTTCTTTACCTACCTCAGTATTATTCCGTATTGAGCTGCGTACCTTATTATTCCTCCTGTCCCTATGAATTCTGATACGAAACACTACGATTTAAAGAAATGAAAACTGTACAGTTTCCTTGAGACCGAACCCGGGTTCTCCGCTTCGCAGGCAGGGTACATTAGCGGCAGTTGTATAGTTTTCCTTCCTAGATTTCTGGAAACATTTGCGTTTGCGAACACCATACATGATAATAAAAATTGCTCTATTTACAATATCCATAAATCCTGCAAATTTTGAGTCGATTCCTCGTCGCAACCATTTCGGGATGATTTTCTTAGAAAATAAATAGAAAAATAAAAAATAAAATAAAAAAACGGGGGAAGGTGGTGTGTTGAACCAAAATTCTCACATTCCTTTGTGACCTGCCAAACGACCTGCCAAATGTGAACCGAATCGGTTGGCCCTGTCTGGGACCTTCCCCTTGTAAGCAAAATATCTTACAGCTTAAAAAATAGATAAATAAAAAAATTCTCTTAATAAACAAAAGTAACATTCCATTTCGAACACTTGTTAATTTAAAATGATTCACTGGTTAACATTTTAACTTGGAGCTTTTAATAAAATGAACATTTTACGTTATGCCCACACCACTGATTACTGATGAAACAGTATTATTGCAAATCGGTTCTGACTTCAAGAATTATTTTTCAATAATTCCTGATGAACTGTTATTGACAACAAATCCGACTACAGAATAAACTGTCAGTATCTAATAAACGCTTCCTCAAGGAAGTATCATTTGATTCGTCTTTGAAAATTGTCATTAAGGACTCCAGCGTAATCTCAGTTTTGAACAAAAAGCAGGAAGAGTATCGAATGGTTCGAAAGAATTAACGGCTTTCACATCTACGTGGGCATATATTCTAGTGTTTTAGGGCATACAGTATGCCAAGAAAACAATTTATACCTACAATTAACAAACTTTAAAGTATCTATAAGAAGTATCAATGTAAGGCTAAATAATTCCACAAATCTCACTGAATTTACCATTTAATTTGTGCAAGTGTAAATTCCTTGTTGATTTTCTTTACTAATGTTTCTTTCACCACACACATACTAGGTCAAAAAGACTGTGGCTCGCATTATGAAAACTATTGGGAACCACTGACATACCGCAACGTCGTCCGCCGGCACCGTTTCCTGGTCATTTCCCTGTGTTCAAGTTAACAACCTACAACCTCTCCCTACATTTCATTTTGAGTACGAAGATACATCTCTCAACTTTCGTGCTGATCGCTCTAACGGTGTGGAAGTTTTTTTTTTTTTTTTCATGCACAGTATGAAAATCTTCCTGTTGTTTTAAACGTCAACTGAGCAAATTTTCTGAAGATAGGAATGCCACTGTAGAACTGAATGAATTCACGGGTACTCTATCCACTAGATAACTATCGAGAACAGTGCATTTATTTCGTACGTTTCCTTCGCGTACGCAACTAGAGGAGGAGACATGACAGGCGACAGCAGAGGGAATCGCTTTGTATTGCTTGTTGGCGCGCTGAGGAACCAAAGTTCCTTCAGTGTCTAAAGATCAACAACTACCGCCGCTGTAAAGGTTCGGCCCGGTTGGAAATTATCTTTTTTTTTTTCCTTTATTGTTATTTCCATTCCGACGTTCGTCGGCGGGCTGGCAGCAGCATAAGGCGCTGCTCTTCAGCCGAGGAAATTATCGTCGATCCGGCAATAGCTAAACAGCGTTCTCCGTCTTGCAGCTGCGAGAGGTAAGGACTCATTCCAAACGTCCCGTATCTTGTATTCGATCTAAAATGCGTAATTTCAGTTGACGTCATTTTTTTGTGTGAACACTTTGACTGCCAATCACGTCAATTGACGGGATACGGAAATTTCTGTAGAGTGCCGATTACGTCTTCGTTTTCGTGGTTTTAAACACAAAATCAAGTTATTTGCGGGCTAGATCTATCTTAAATGCCTTACTTGGCAAATCTAGTGTCCAAATCCTACAGATGTTGGAAATTTAGTTTGTAAATCGGCCGACTGGGCGCATTCACTGTATGAAACGGGGCATATAGAAAGTGGTGTCCGCTCACTCAGTAGGTAAATCAACGGACATGGCTTTACGCTCTCTTACCCTGGACGAAATTTTGCATGAATTTCAGAAAGATTTTTTATTTATTTTATTTATATAATGACTGAGGAAAACGAAATTCAGATGATGATCCAGCATTTGTGCCAGAAGAATTGAGTCAAATTTCTAGTGAGTATTTCGAGTTTGATGATTCTTGAAGCGATTATTTTGTATGTTGTTTTCTCGATTTTCTGAACAATGATTTGTTTTTAGGTTCATAAAATGAGGTAGTGATTCCAGGATGAATGTTGAACTTCCAGTCAGTAATGAGAGGAATCAATGACAGAGGGGCGGCACAGCAACATATCGTAGTGATTCTACAGATTGTTTGCGAAGTAAAGACGATTTTAGTGGGGACCTTGGCGTCACTGTTGTATGTGAATTAGATGTTGTGTGTTCAGTTCTAGATTTCTTTTTGTTTCGTGGATAGGGACATTCTTGGTCATTTCAAAGAGCAAACAATTCTTTATGCTGTACAGAAGATCAAGTGCAGCTAGGTTTACTCCTGCAAGCAGAATGTCTGGCATTCTAAGGTATGGAATGGTTTACATGGCCGGCAGTCAAGGTGTTAAAGCCATCTTGCTACAATGCGTTCACTTGGTGACGGTCTCCGGCATCGTTACTAGCAAGTTACGTTATGCGTTGACAGGTGAGACGTTCCCACCCCTGCCTGCAGCAGCCTCGCTGATGCACGCCGGCAGGCAGGCTCCCTGTAATAGCCTAGGCTAGACTCTCGGCAAGTCTAGCCTAGAGCCACACCTCGGCAATAGCACCAATTCTCTGTTAAATATTGGATGCCGTAATTTCCGTATCAAATCTGCAGCTGAGTTCCCTTATTATGCCATTCTTGAAACTGAAGAAATATGAATTTAAATATGTAGAAAAGAAATTTCTTGAGATAAGTTACCTGACTACTACGTTACGGTCACACAGACCATTCCACACCAGAGTGCTGTTGAAGTTACAAATGTGCACGCTTTCGACTAATGGGACTACAGGCAATTTTGTTTACATGGAATGTCAATTCAAACAATAAAGGTTTTGTGAATCACGTCAAAGTAGGTGCGGAATAGATTCATAGCATGCACAAATCAAAACCTGTTTTTGGTATGCGCAGTGGACTAGCAGTATGCTTTGTTTCTTTCTTCTCCCCTCACTAGAGGCCTGGCACATGTAATTGTCGAGAAAGTGTGTTTTTGTCTTTTAACACAAAACGTGTGATTCGTATATGGGATACGAGGGTTTCTATTCAAGTCAAAAATATGTAACGGTGGCTTCAGGTCACACCTACAGAAATTGAGTTGGAATTCCTCGGCAAGGCCAAGTGGGTACCCGACTGAGGGGGTGGCACCGCCGTGTTAACTTCAGAGAAGGACGGAGGGCAGGTAACAGTACCGCAGAGCTCTGACAAAGCAGCTATGTCTTACGCTACTCGGTACGTCTGAAGTAATAAACACCTACTAAGGAAAGCGGCAACAATAGGTACACAAGAAAATACTGCTTCACCATAAAATTTAAAATTAAATATTCAACAGCACAACGGTCACAAGGTCATGTATTATCCTTTTTTTGTTGAGTACTGGAGAGGGTCCTGACTATTTTCCTCTTAGCTACCCGACGTTATCCAGAAATCCTATATTTCGTCTACTCCCATCAATTCCGCTTACTTTTCTCGGCTATCTTCCTCCTCTATTCCGTGCAAATAATAATTTAATAAGCCAGAAGAAAATTTGATGTTTCGTTAACTGCGTACTACTCTAACACAAAAAGACAAACAAACCACAAGTGTAGACTTAGATTTCGCAGTAAAGTGAAGGAATGCGCTGCAGGACACGTGAGACGCAGTTAAAAAGCTCAGCAGCGTTTTGAGCCACTTTCCAGAGTTTTCGCTTGCGACAGATGAAGCCGTAGCAAAGTCGTGCGGGGTTTCTGGACGACCTTCGGACCACTGCCAAATATAATCAGCCCGCTCTCCCGTTACCTAATTGGTTCTTTAAAACACGTTCACTAGCTCATTTTTTACCACACACACACACACACACACACACACACACACACACATTACATTTACATTCTACAAATGTGTGCGTGTGTATATGTGTGGGTGTGTGTTTACCTTCCTCCCCCCCTCCCCCCCAAGGTAAGTCCCTCCGCTCCCGGGATTGCAATGACTCCTCATACACTCCCTTAAAACCCTCATCCTCCCCTTTTTCCCCTCCTTCCTTCCTCTTTTCTTGACGAAGCGGCCAATTGTTGCCAAAGCTTCAATGTTTGTGTGTGTTTTATTTGTGTTTTTTGAGTCTATCGGCCAGCCTGTGCTTTGGGTAAGTCAAACGATATATATATATATATATATATATATGAGTGAAGGTAGACGCTGCTGAGACTGGCAGCAGTTGACACATAGCTGGATGACAGTACACGTGTGGTGCATTATGAAAGTTGTTCTGAAACTTTATTGCACTATAGTACACAATTTTCGCAACCATCTGTGCAGTACACACGAATAACCAAAGTTTTAGGTAATTTTTAAGAATATTTTTCTTTCGGGCTAACAAGCTAGATACTGTTTTCACTGAAGTGAAAAGTCACTGAAGTGAAATGTCACTGAAGTGAAAAGTCACTGAAGTGAAAAGTCACTGAAGTGAATTAATCACGACTAAGTCCTTTTTCCTTCATGTTTGATCAAAAAACTTTTCCTTGTCCCTAAGTGAGTAAGTAAGACTACGCGATAACTAACAGTGCGTTATAGCTTCAGAACAATAGTAATATGAACTGCCAGGTCACACTGTAGTTCGGAGTACACGTTAGACTTTTAAGTCATTATAACAGGCTTGGTAAGTCATTTCTGTGACCGAAAGGAAATGGCATACCTCCCGCAACACAATTACTCCTAGTACAGCATTGAGATCTTAAGATCATCCACAAATCAGATTAATAATTGCTCCATAGATCACGAATACGAGATTTCTAATGACGTGGAACGTGTCAGTTTAGTAAAAGATATCAACTTACGTACAATTTCTTTTATTTATTTATTTTTTGTAAAATTACTAATTTCTTTGTAAAAATTCATCTTTGATTTATTTTTAAATGCAGGCATTTGATGTTATCCGATGACCAAATACTTGTGGCAGCAAAATTCACCCCCTTCTGTGCCAAAGTTATATTTAACTTTGAATAGTGTATATCACTCTTTCTCCTACTGTATCAGCTGTGTACAGTCGTTCCCAGTCGACTTCGGGTAATGCGGTCGACTGGAAACCGAAGGGTCGCGGGTTTAAAACCCGGTCGGACCTCGGAATTTTTCACAACGATGGGAGGTGTCGCCAGAAACGACAAGTGGTTCGGATTCCACGTTAAGCTGTAGGTCCCCTTTCCCCAGGCCAATGCGCCATAAGATATTATTATTATTATTATTATTATTATTATTAGCTATGTACACTGCTATGCACACTCTTATTACTTTTGAACTGGGTTGGGTTATTAATATATCTATATATTGTAAAGCTACTGTGAAGATCCTTTGATCCTTAAATCAGTGTCTGCAAGATTATCTTGATTAGGCTCCAGATATTATTCTAATTACATGTTTTTGTGCAATGAATAATTTTTGCTCAATGCTGAATTACCCCCAAAATATGCCATATGAAAGCAGTGATTGGAAATAGGCAAGTAAGCTAATTTACTGAGACGTTTGTCACGAAAATTTGCAATAACTCTAATAGGGTAAGTTACTGAACCCAAACGTTCCAGTAGATCGTCAATGTGTTGCAGCCAATTCAGTTTTTCATCAATGCACACTCCTGAAAAATTTAAATATTCTTGTTCACATACTATATTTATTAATAGTGTCAAGTCTTTTACTTAAAACTGTATATACTGTATTTTATCAAAATTTAATAAGATTTTGTTAGAAGAGAAACAATTTTTTGTAAGACAACATTTGCAATTTCATAAGTTAATTCTTGTTTGTCAGGTGTGAGTACTGTACTTGTACCATCAGAAAGAAAGAGAAGAAAAAAAAAGGTTTGCATCATAGTGAATACAGAATGGCAAAAAATCTCAAGAACAGTAAAGCCCCAAAAACCAAACCCTGTGGGACCTAATTGTTGATAGCTTAATAGCTCCCCAGTTTGGAGAATCAGCTGATTTTTGTAGTTTACCTTAACCACTTTTTTCAATTTTCTGCACTCTTCCAGGTAAGTTAATCATCTGTGCATTGCCCAATTAATTCCACAGTGCTTACGTTTATCAAGAACAATTCCATAATTTACACAATTAAAAGCCTTTGAGAGATCACAAAAAATCCCAAAGGCTTGAGTGCAATATCAGTGAAAAGAACCGGTGTTCCTTTTTAAGAATGTCCCTTTGAACGCTACATTTACACCTTCCAGTTGTTCAGAATAAATTACACAATGTTTTAAGTAAAATATCCCCTTGCAATCTCCCCCCCCCCACACACACACACAAACTCATTCCTAATTAGTTTGGAATTAGGAAATATCCTTCCATCCTCAGGGCACTAGGGTTGAAAGAAAATAATTACCTTCAGAGCAACAAGTAGCTTATTTCATGGAAAAACATTACATTGAACAGTTAAAGAAAAAAATAGTTTGCAATACCTTTCTCCTAAATTCAGACCTTTTCGTCGCTGATACGTAACCACGACGCATTACCTTCATAAAACTACGGTTGATATGAATGAATACCGTAGAAACGGAAACAGATATAAAGAGGCTTCTATTAAATATTCTATTGTTCTTAATGTATGTTACAACGGTACACACAGATTTATCCAGTATTATGTTTTTGTTTTCACATCTGATAGCAAGACATATAGCGTTGCTTCTTGTTTTGAAGACTTCTCCAACTGCGATGGCATCTTCCTTTAAGATGACTGGCGATGTTCGAGAGTAAGAGATCTGAGGAGACGAATAGTGCACTCATATTGATAGCGATCTTACATACCAAATTATCCTCCTCTCCACTGTTTTGGTCTCTGTGAGTAGACTACTTCATTCTTCACTCTATGTTCGGAAAAGGTTGACCCATTCGTACAAATATCTTCCAATAGTGGTATCGCTGATATTTACTACAACCGGCTTCCTTGAAGCCTACTACCCGTTCTCTCACAAACGCTGACATTAGCGTCTACTGCAGACGAGCCTTTCTGCGAGACACAGTAGTTGTCCAAGTGAGTACATGCGATGAAATTGCCAAAGACTTTACGTCCTGTTTAAATCCTTGCCAATTTCGCGGCGGAACACCATCTTAGCTTCACGCATACAGTTCATCGACGCCAAAGTTCACCATTTCGCATTTTCCGTCGACATTTCATGACTAATTTGCAAAATCTCCTTAATATTGCTTCTTTTTCACGTATTTTCGTCTTTCAATCCATACTAAGCCTAATAACTGCTCTGTTTTCTTTATAAGATTATTCGACAATCTCATAAGCAACCCTACTTTCAAGAATCACTGAACTGCTCATTATTCGCTGCTATTACTGTTAGTAATACTACGCTGTATTCTCCTCTTCAAAGAAAAAAAAAACTAAGACTAAATACATATACCACGCACCGTTCATGTATGAAAACAGTAAGCGAAGTCTGCGCTGTTCCTGACTCCACCACATACGAGAAAGATGTTTTCCACTTTTTGACATTGCTTGGTTTGGAAAGTCAACTAATGCAGATAACTTCCTGTTTCGTGAGACACGTAACCGTGGAATATCAATGTGATTTTAATGCTGTATCGAACGGATATTCGGCTGCAATTGCCCTGCTTAGTAATGGAAATGGATTTTCCGCAAGGTCAGCACCACGAAATAGAACATTTCTGCCGCGCTATGTTACGTGTTGCCTGACGGCGCTCGCTAGTTAATATTCGACAGTCAATTTTTCGTCTCTGATGACAGTGACGCCGAACCGAGTTGAAGCAGCAGCTATCTCAGCTTGACGCTGAAAAACTGTTAGGATTTTCCCATAAAAATTTATACGTTATTTGAAAGACATTTACTCCTCGACGAAAGTCTGTGCCCCTACCCCCCAACCACTCGTAACTAAAATTCAGACTATTGCTTGCAATGTGGAGTTCACAGAAAGGGTAGAACAGTTCCTCACAGAATACTGCAAGCACACTCACGAGATATTAAATTACAAGAGTTCCTCTGCAGTCCGTACAGGAATTTCCAGTCGTGGCCGAAAGCCACTCTCAGCTTCGCGGCATGCAGCGCGAGCCGAGCTAGTCACTAATTCAAATCTATGGGTGGATCTGGATCAATTTTCTACACAGCCGAACTTACAAACGAGCCTTACTAACGATGTCCATCCTCGGCTTCACCCGTGAGACTAACATAAAAAAAATGTCATGTTTCGATCTAACTGATGTCATTTAAGTTTCGAGATCCGATGAATTGGTTGGACGCAGTATACCATAAACATGCAGTACCCCATTTGCTATGTGTTTCCTGCAAGTTCTGTCGAAGGAGGACACGAATTCCAAAATACAAATTCAGGGTACACTGGGGTGACAAATATCGCAGGATAGGGATTATGCATATATAGAGATGGTGGTGATATGTACATGGGGTATAAGAAGGTAAGCTCACATTTGCACTCCGCTAATACCAATGAAATGTTTCCGACGCGGATATGATCACACAACGGAATTAGGAGACTTTGAACGGGGATTGTAACTGGAGCTAGATGCTTCGGACATTCCATTTCCGATATCGTTACGCAATCCAATATGACGAGATCCACAGGATCAGGAGTTGCCGATAAAACCAAATTTCAAGCTTTACCTCTCACCACGGACATGTCGGTGACCGACGACCTGCATGTAATTATCTGCAGCAGCGGTATTTCCGTACAGCTGTCAGAGCTAAAAGACATGCAACATAGCGTGAAATAGTTACAGAAATCAATGTGGGACGCACGACGACCGCAACCGATAGGACATTGCGGCGCAGTATAGCTTCACTGGGGTATGTCAGGGGACGACCGACCAGCCAGCCTTGGCTAACGTAATGGTATCGCCTGCAACGCTTAGCCTGAGCTCGTGACCATATCGGTTGGACTCTACAGTACCAGAAAACCATAGCTTGGTCAGATGGGTCTCCAGAGCTGATGGTAGGATTCGAGTGTGGCGCAGACCAACCCACGAAGCCATCGACCCAAGGTATCAACAAGGCATTGTGCCAACTAACGCTCCGTAAGCCTGTGGGCTGTTCTTAAATGGAATGCGCTAGTTCATCTAGGTCAACTGGAGCGATCAGTTACTAACTAGAAATGGTTATGTTCTTTAGAGACCATTTTCACCATTCATGGACTTACATTCCCAAACAACGATGGATTTTTTGCAGATGATACGAAGCATCATGTCAGTGGAATCACACTTGTTCGCGACTGGTTTCCAGAAAATTCTGTGCAGTCCCAGTGAATGATTTGCCCGCCCAGATCGCCAGATTTGATTCCGTCAAACATTTGTGGGACTCAATGCAGAGGTAGGTAGTGCACAAAATCCTAAACCTGCGACACTTTCGCAATTATGAAGAGTTTCAGAGGCAGCAAGGACCCGTATTTCTGCAGAGGACGTCCAACCATTAATAGACATGAAACTTCCTGGCAGATTAAAATTGTGTGCCGGAACTGGGACTCGAACCTGGGACCTTTGCCTTTCGCGGGCAAGCGCGGGCAAAGGTCTCAGGTTCGAGTCCCGGTTCCGGCACACAATTTTAATCTGCCAGGAAGTTTCATATCAGCGTACACTCCGCTGCAGAGAGAAAGTTTCATTCTGGATTAATTGACATGTCACGCCGAGTTGCTGGACTTCACCTGGCCAAGGAGGTCCGTCACAATATCACGAGGTATCCAATGTCTTTTGTCACTTCGGTGTATTACTGTTAATTACACCATTGTCTCTCCAGCAGACGTTACCAACGACCAGCTAAAAAATCCACAATCCAACAAAAGGTTTCTTCTGAATAATTAAGTACGACAGTGACGACACAGAATTCTCCTCTGAATTATCAGTGTAATGACTAATTTGGTGCAGCCCACGAAGCATCTCTCACTCGTACTACTCCTTATCTACAGACTAGCACCATACATCCTGACAAACAGGAATTAACTAATGAAATTGTAAACGGTATCTTCCAGAAAGTTATTAAGTGGTTCTCTACAAATTGGCTCTCATTAAAGTTTGATAAAACCCAGTATATACAGTAAATGGCATGACACCATTAATAAATTTAGACTTTGAACATAAATCTTTAGTTAAGGTAGAATACTCAAAAATTTTAGGTGTTCGCATTGACGAGGGACTGAATTGGGAAAAAAACATTGAGTTCAGCTACTTATCCTATCAGAGTCATTGCAAAATTTGGTGATATGGATCTCAGTAAATTAACTTACTACGCCTATTTTCATGTGGGATGATATTCTGGGGCAATTCAACATTGAGTAAAAAAGTATTCATTGCACAAAAACGTGTAATCAGAATAATTGCTGGAGCCCACCCAAGAGCATCCAGCAGACATTTATTTGGGGATATAGGGACCTTCACTGTAGCTTCACAATATATATATATTCACTCATGAAATTTGTTAGAAAGGGGTGAATTATGCTGCCACAAAAGTCTTTGGTAACTTACCAAGTAGCATCAAAAGTCTGACATAGCCAACTAGTATTTAAAAAGAAATTAAAAGAATTTCTGAGTGGCAACTCCTTCTACAATGTAGATTAATTTTTAGATAAAACTTAAAAATAAAAATAAAACAAAAAGACAAAATGTAAAAAAAAATTCCCTTAAAATATTGATTGTCAAGTGTAGACAACATTTACTAAACTGTCACGTTCCACATCATTACGAAATGTCATACGTATGAACTATTGAACAAGTATTTATCTAATCATCTCTGCCTACTTCTACAGTTGTTATTGGTTAGTACAACAGCGGTTATTCCCTAATGTCTTAAACACACGTCTTACCGTACTTCGTTGTTAAAGGATTTGAAGGTCACTGCATTAAATACGCTTGGAAACCTAAATTTAAGAGGTATTCTTTTCGATTTCACATTCGAGAAATACGTCGTACTGTAACTACGAAGTATGGTAAGACGTGTGTTTAAGACATCTACGCAGATATGAAGGATGCATGGTGCAAGTGCTCATCTGGAGATAAGGAATGCCACACGTGAGAAATACTTGTTGCGCCACACTAAACTAGTCATAAGACTGATAATTCAGAAGAGAGACAACAAGAGTATCCGTGACGTCACTTTTTCTTGCGTGATTGCTAGGAAAATGCGCACTGACGTTTTTTACGGCCCACTTTAGATTTGGTTATTGTTTCACGATTTATGCGAACATTTCAGACAAAAATAATAAAAACGTAAATAATAAAAAATTATGGGCGATACGATCACGACTCTACTATTATAATATCTGTGCACCCAATACGTAATATTATTTCTAGCCGTATTTGATATCTGACTTCAGCTATGACAAGCATACTCTTTCTTATCTTTTTCCTATTTAAACTATTATTTTAAAATCTCTCCCACATTTTCATTATATTTTCCGTTAAAATATTATCACCTGTCTTGCCTTGGTAGTTTGCTCAATGTTCATTTTCTTAAAAATGACTATTCCCTGGAAGGAACGTAGCGTACATTTGCCATTCGGACGAGTGACTATAGTGTGGATGGACCACGGCGTACATTTGGCATTCGAAACTCAGTCACGTGATATCCCTCGCCCGAAACACTTTTGCATACGCCATCTTGCATTCTGTATTTGATGATTTTCTTCTTATACTTCAAGCGTTGCCATTTAAAAGTAATCGCGCACTAAAAATTATCAACAACACGTCGTTCTTAGGACAATGAATTATAATCTAATGCCTAAAAATGCCATGTTAGCTGGCAACTACCATCGACGGTAAGAGAATTACGGATTACTTTCGCATCTGTTCGCCGTATCGTAATGGGCGACGAATAAGTTTGTGATGTACAAACATGTTAGACGGTGGTTCGATCGTCAGGCATTTCGAATCACTTCAGATAAATTATAAATAAGTCACAAATTACTCTGAATATCGGCACGTATAGCACACGTCCTGTCATTTTCACGTCCCGATCCCGATCACGAGATACTATGCTCAACTAATGTTTAGCGCATCTCTTTTCAGGCTCGCTTCCGAATGATCCCTTTTTACGAACCAAAAAATTTTCATCTTAAAAAATTAGATAATTATTTTGCATAACCCTTTCAGGCCCTGCACGAAGAATTGTGCGGTTCTGGTTTTGCTCGCTATATTTCTTTGTGATTCACGCTAGGAAGTTTGGGCCTGCATCACACAATCGTGGATGGACTGTGGTAACGTGCGCAACGTGTTGTTGTTTAATATTTCTACACTGGTTGGCACCAGCAGTCGGGAAAGTCGGCGAACTTTCAGTATACTTACAATGGCGGCAAGAAAAACTTTTTGACAAGGTGTTGCTATCCTTGTTCTGACATGTGAAACTATCTTATCTGACAGCCAGTTGATTTTATATGATCCTGTGATGTTACATGTCATTTATTTTAAAGGCATGTTACTGTAAGAAGAAGCAGATCATAAAAATTTGTAGTGGAGGACCGAAACAGGCTATTGTGTTGGTGCAAACGTTTTTAAAACAAATTTATTTTCTTTTTTGTAATGAATTGCTGTGTGTATTTTGTGTCAAACGTCCCTCTCCATATTAAGTCACATCACCTACAACCTTGGGTCTGAAAGGAATGCAGAAAATAAAGTAATTGAAACTATTAAATTATTATTTTGTAGGCATCAGGATCCTCAGTGATATAAATTTTTTTAAAAGAACTGACCCCCATTTGACTGAAAGTTTTGTTTATTGTCACTAGCTGGTTTCGGCCTTAGGCCATTTTCAAGTGCTGTGTTCAAAGTTGTCAGGTTTCCTTACGTCATGGTCATAATAATAAAAACAATAAAATATTCGAAGTGTGGTGTCGCACAAGTCTAAAGTGCGCGCCACGTACTTTCGCCGCGCGCCGCCATGCACGCACGGCGCGGCGTTCTTAGGTCAGCCACGAGCGCCCTCTGCTGCAACTCCGCTCGTGGCCACCACTGAACAGCATCGTTCACTTGGGAATCAGATAGGCACCAGTTAAGACTTGGCTACCGAATAGGAACTAGGAATCATCAGTAGGCAGGCCTCTAACTAGTTAATGTATCAGCGTTCTGCAGTCATGAAACTTATGAAAGGTAAGTATTGTAATCTTTCTTCGAAATATATCTCGTTCTAATTTACTCTAGTGTTTCTAGTTTCTGCTGTCCCACTGGCTGGTCACCTCCGTACCTACACACGCGTGCATCCTTTATTCCTGTGTCGGTCTCTTTCTACTCGGCCACCGACACCTACGACAACCGACGGAAACGAGACACAAAAGTGGCGACGAGGATGGTACACAAAACGAAGTTTAGTCCATGTCGGAATTACAAAATGGGTGACACATTTACCTCCGCATCTTAATTTAAAATAATAAAATAGGTATGTGTTCACCATAAGATCACCTCATCAACCAGTTGCCTTTGTGATCTTATGGTGAACACATACCGATTTTATTATTTTAAATTAAGATGCGGAAACAAATGTGTCACCCATTTTATAATTCCGACATGGAGTCAACTCCGAGTATTTTATTGTTTTTATTATTACGACCTCGCGCATCGGAGCATAGCGCCTCAATGCGCTCAGCCACTTATTAGGGCTGCAGGAAACATAAATCTTGTTATCTGATTAAATGAATGAGGAGTATCATAAAGGAAAATAGATCATTTAGATATCTACTTTTTACCAAGGAAACAACTATTGAGAGTAACATGGATTGCCTGGGATTTTGTTCTCAATAAAATACTGAATGCAGAAGGAAAAATCTTGAACATTTTTTTTACGATAAGATAAAAAGACAAAATATTTAAGCTTCATGATTCTTCCACAAAGTTTAAGCCTCATCAGCCTCACCTATACAAATACACCAAATTTTCTGAATTACTATAACTACATATCGCTGTAGTCAACCAATTTATACTTACCAAAAGCTGAAAAATTGATTTCCGTTAGTTTTTTAGTAACTACGTCCATCTAAACTTTTATATACTTACTACTTTCGGGTTTTGATTCTAGTTTCTTCGACGTAAACAGCATACGTACCTGCAACAACGAAAAAACTGTCTCAGTAGAAATTTTGATGTAAGACTCTTACATCTAACCACAACGAAGAAATTGAAAAATATAGAAACGGCAAAAGGTTTACGGAACAAATAAAAAGTTTCAAATAAATAATCTGCAAAACACGAAATAAATTAAGTTCAATAATATACAGCACCAATAAAAAAAAGAAAGGTAAAACCACAAGTGAACAATTTCAAAGGTGATGTGGTTACGACTTGCCAACATGCTCCATCTAAGGTGAAATCGTTCAAAGACTGTATTGGTTGCGGGAGCTTCTAGGAGATCTGGAAGCCATCTCTGTGACAGCTGTCTCGCTGTAATCCATCTTCCTAACCCATTATCGACATATGTAGAAGTCAAACCAATTGAGTCACGACAACGCCAGATTTTCAGCTAGTTCTGCATACAAACTTTCCTTGTTGTTGGAAAGCAAAAGAATTCATGTAATTGTTGTAGGATTGCACATCTATTAATGGGATCCCATAAAACATACAATCATTACGTTTCGTTGCAACACATCTCTCGTAAGATGAAAAACGAATTTCGTAAACCGCTTTTTGCTGTCATATTTACACTTTAAAGCCTAAAGAGAATTTCCTAACCCACTCAAATATAGCGTCTGAAAAACAAGCATTTCAGTTCCTGAAGTACCCAACAAAATTGCGGATTCTCTTTACTTAAATACACAGTGTCACGCTCAGTCTAATATTTGTAGCTCTTTCACTGCAGAAAAAGTCACTCTGTGCACTCTTGAACTAAAAGATGCAATCTGACAAGTCTAATAAATTTCAAAACCGGTTGCGTTTACATGAGCACGAAAATGGCTTGTGGAAGTGAAAAACCGCTTTACAAAAGCAGTTTCCAGAATCGATTTTACAGTGCGGAATTTCGAAACGGGATGAAGAAGCCATCTGTACCATTTTCTTTAACCGGAGACTTCCGTTAAATATCGCCAGTAATCGAAATCTGAACGAAAGCAGGCCAAGTCAAAGCATCTGCAACTGGCGATTAGAATAACATGTTGATATGCTTACAAATTTTAGTTTACTTCAACTGGGCTGCTGCTTGGCGTGTAGACGTTGGTAGCGGCGCGGTGAATGACGGGAGCTGAAAGCAGCCAATCACGAGAGGCGTTCAGACAGCCAATAAGAACTGACTTTACACCTTATGCTTTGTATACATATCGGCGTTGCGAATGTTTTCACGAGTAACTTACTGCAAATTTTAGACATTATAGTAGAAAAATTATACATTCTACTTTCATCGCAGAAAAAATCGCTGGAGACGTTTGAGAACAGTACATGGAGAACCAGTCACTAATTGGGTGTAATAGTTCGCTATAATTTTAAGTAGCTTTGGCTGAAAAGTCAATTGACGATGAATATACGTTAATACTGAATAAATGCGGCCAATTTACATCACCAAACATAAACTGTTACACTAATAAGGGAAGTGGTTCTTGATTTACTTTTCCAATGCGCGATATGATACCATTTTGAATCTGAAGAAATTCTATAGACGTTATACTGATGTTTCCCATATGTCTCATTCGGATGTGTAGGTACATAGATAATTAAGTCAGGTTCATATTTTTAGCAAATGCTTCAAGTGACCAAAACAAAATGTATAACATTGTCAAGAACGTCGCATATAATTGTCAAAACAATGTTATAGGCTACATGGAAACGCCACCCATTAGACATCGTCACCTCCCGTCTTTCATCGCGTCGCTACGTGTTAAGCGGCACACCAGTGCACGAACTACATTTCAACACAAAATAATAACAAAATGAAGAATCGCTAATTCCAAATTAGACAAAAATTTTGCTACAAAATTAGTTTGAAAAATGTTGGAATTCTCGGGACCGTTATTTGCCTGTCTGACGACCAACTGCCAACGTCAAACGGGACGTAATTCCATCACAAGGCTTAGCGAACACACAACATTAATCTAAAACAACCAGTCCACGTTTCTGTCTACATATAAAAGACGAAAACCACTTAGCAGATAACGTTGAAAATGCACAAACGATATCACAAATTACCAAATGGATTACAAATATTTTGAAGTGACTTTGAATGTGTCTTCACACAAAAAAGTATCCAAACTAAATACTTAATGAACACAACGATTTAAAAAAAAAAAAAAATTGTTTTCATAATTTTATTTAGTCTACTTAATCTACGAAAAAGGCTGAGAATTGAAGGAAAGATACACCTACCACAGAAAACTAAGGACATAATCGTCGCTGACATAGTTCTGTATTTTCGCTGTCCTCTATACGACCTGGTAGAGAGCCTGTACACAATATACAGGCTCTCTACGCTACTACCTGAACATCGAACTTCAGTTGTCTAAGCGCGCCAGCCAAAGATGTTGATATTTCGTTTCTTGTCGAATTTCAATATGGCTACAACGAAATGTTACTAGAATCAGAAAGGAAATAGAGTTTCTATTCAGCTCCCATACCAAACTCTAACAATAACATAAGAGAACAATTCATGTCACGTACAAACTGATGGAAATTCTTTTGCCAAATTAAGTTAAATTTTACTTACCGTTCTGGCGAACTCGTGTGATAATGTTGTCACTCATGCAACGTTGGCATTAACCAATCACGTGATAACGCAAATGTTTGGTCTGAAAACTTCGTTTTACGAGGGCTATTACTTTTACCGAACGGACAAGGGTATCTGTCAATCATAGAGCAGGAACAGCATTAATTATTTATTTCATGGCCTGTACTAAATACTAATGAAGTCACTCTGTGTGGATCTCTAAGAATATTATATATCTTGGCAAAGATTTTAAGTATTTTGTTGATGTTGCCAACATAATCTCGTGAGGCGACCAGGATGGTAGGTAAATTTTACCACAAATTAAAATGAGGCAGACAATGAATATCATATGGAAAACACATGAATGTTCAGATATGCTGCAGTTCTTTCCTCAAAGACTAGAGTAGTCATCCGGGTTTCATGGATGTACCCGCTGGTGAAATCTGTCGAAAATTACATGAAATAAATTGCAATGAAAAAAAAGTAAAATGAACGTACAATCAGACTCTCATGAAAATATTAAAACGTAGTTTTAACAAATATTCCGATTTCAAACAAAGTCATCTAGATAACGTTATTAAGGCTGAGAACCAAAATTAGTATACGATCATCACAGCCTATTATTCTGAATGTAAAGCTTCAATGGCGCAATCATCATAAAGAGATCACTGGGCGCAACTGTCGTAAAATTACATGAAACAGAAGTTGTACGACGAAACACCACATCTCGCTCCATATAAGCATAGCAGCACGGATATTATTATAAACGAGTCACGACAAAGTACACGTAATCGTTTCATATACACAATTTCGTTAATATGCAGAAAAAAGGTGAAAAATATACATGTAATGCTTATATATACGCAGGCACTTGACAATGGGTAACTTCCGAAACAGCTGTCGCGCATAACTAACAAATTTCTGGAATGTTTGTAGAGCTTATGGGAGATAACTGCAGGATCATCAGTCCCTAAACTTACAAACTACTTATGAACCAGCTTATACTAAGGACGGCACAAATATCCATGCCTGAAGGGGCATTCGAACCCCCGACCGTAGTGGCTGTGCTGAACGTGACTGGCGCGCAGCTGATAGCTCGGCCACCGCGGCCGGCTAACAAATTTCTAAGCAGTGATATTAAACAGTTCCTTACACTGTCCTTTGAAGATAGTTCACTGCGGCGACCCAAAAAATCATGAAGTTACCCCATCTTTAGATTTAGTTTACGTCCAAACAGCTCATTTACTGTCATGGATTTATTTTCTAAATTTTATCTACTAAGCACACTCTCTAAAATCTCGAGGAACGTGTCATAATAATTGTGGATCACCCTGTACACATACTGTAGTTACAGCAAAATCGTAACGCCAGAAAATTGCAGCGAAATTGATCGACACTTTGATAAGCGAGTGCAATTGGCCCTCAATAAAAACGAACTGCGGGTACACAAAGAAAGGCCCATTGTAGGACATCCCTGGAAGCAGCCAATGCTATAAAATATTTAGGAATATGAGTAAGGAATGATTTTAAGTGGAACGAACCACTAAGCAAATAGTAAGTAAGATAGCTACCGGACAGATTCGTGCCAACAATCCTCAGTAAATATAGTGCATCAAGAAACGTAGTAGCGTAAACATTAGTTCGACCCCCACTTTCACACTGCAAGTCAAGTCTGGGATCCACTGCAACCAAGATTGACGAAGAAGATCAAAGCAAGGTTCATTTAGATTGATTTAAAGCAGTATTCAAGACAAAGATTGTTTTAAACACCAGAGGCATCGCCGTGTTGGAGGCGGAATTTCGTTGTCTTCCTCCGACCTCTGAACTGACTGACGGACAGTTACAGCGGAACATACAGTTTAAAGTGACTTCAGAACCACTGTCAACTCGGCATTATTCATATCAACAACAATGTCAGAGGTGAAAGAAGTGGTGAGTGACAGATGAAAATTATAGGCTCGACCAGAGATCGAACCCTCTACCTTTGTGAGCAGGAAAGCATCACTGAAATGTTCAGCCAATCGCAGTTGCTAGACAACCGTTCTGTATCACTGTGTTGTTTACCGTTACAATCACGGAGAGCGTATGTTGCCAGACTGGTCAATTAATATAATGCTCCTACGTTTTCTTGGGGTAAAGCCACGTAGACTAGTCAAATTGTAGCGCAAATGGTCCCTTGCCAGCAGGCGTTGTTACCCAGACCCATACTCTACCGCAGTGGTTCCCAATATTTTTGTTAATAGGTCCCACAATCACTCTGGATAAATTTTCGTGACTTTTTCTACTCAGTTTGTACTTAGCTCATTTTTAAAAAATACAGAAATGCACTACTGCTTAAGTAAATAGTTACGAATCCCATTAATTTCATCAAAGGTATCTTTCCATTCCTTTTTCGATATAAGATAAAATTGGGCTTGAGGCTTTAAAGGTGGTATTCAAAGAAGAATCACAAGATTATTCCATCAGGGATTATTCTTCGGATGCTAACAGTTTTAACTTTTTAAGGTTGTTCTCTAGAAATGGATTTCTTGCGCACAACATTCATCATGAATCAATGGAAAGTGACTAATTAAACAAGAACTATTTTAAGTAATACTCCTAGAACAATAAGCAAGTTCCATTGGACCTAACATAATATTACTTCATAAAATTTTTAACTTAAAACTCTAGTCCATATCCATTATTTCTGAGAGTGAATAAGCAGTAGAACTGAATACTTACTATTCTTTAAGAGGTGGAAAATATAATGAAAGTCATGTCTTGCAAAACACCCTTTCCCTTTTTTTCAGTCCGTAAGGTATATTACTTTGATAGTTTAGAGGCGTCTGACGATCCACTTGAATAAATAACGTGACCCACTAGAGCAGGGGTGTCAAACCCGCGCCCCGCAGGCCGAATGCCACCCGAAGCAACTACCAGTGCAGCCCAGCAAGTACCTAACACATGATCGCTAAAACAAAATGTTATCGTAAACTGAATATTTTCAGTCTCAAACTTTCCGTCAGACACACCGCTCTATTATGTTACTACTGCAACAACGAAACTAAAGATTTAAAGAAGTATGATAAAATTAGGTCATGGAAACAACGAAAGTGTGTTAATTATGCACAATTGCGATAAAGGACCTAATCACATCATACTTCTTATCAGGACAAGAGGTAGAAGATAAAAATCTTCATGTAGATTGTAGTTATTGGCAATGTTTGTTGCTTAACAGTACTGGAATTGTTATAACACTTCTGTTATCGTATCCATTGCTACAAATAAGACCGACATTTGAACATGAATATCTCTGTAATGAGCTTTCACAAAACGTTATTGCTTCTGCACGTTATTTCTACCTAAGCATGTGACTGGTACGGTGGGAAACGTTGCCAATACTGTGTCTCCCACCTTTTCCTCCGCCCTTAAACCCCACCATTCTTTATGACATGAGAACAACATTTATTAACTGTTTCTGGCCGCATAGTACGGCTCAAAAATCCTCGCTCTTTTTTACTGTAGCCCTGGTAAGCGGAAAGTTGGGACATTCCTGCACTAGAGGGTCGCGACCCACAGTTTGGTAACCACTCGCCTACGACTCTCATAGTCAACGCTGAAACAAGGTAAAATAACGCTCTGGTGGGCGGTTTGCGGGTTTACATTACCTCGGGGTATGACCATGTGGCGCACTTGATCTGCGGTCGTCGCACGGTGGCGCTGGCAGCAGTCCACATATGCAGAGGTGAACTGGTGCAAAGACTAAGTGTGCAAACGTTGATGACGTTATGAGGGGTAGAATGCCTAGGGCGACTTTTTTTTTTTTTTTTTTTTTTTTTTGTGGTTTTAGGGCGCACAACTTCTATGGTCATTAGCGCCCAGCCAAGAACATAGATTCGCTATGATCTAAAAAAATGTAGACTGTCAGAACATCAACAATAGGCTAAAAACGAAAGATAAAAGACAATTAAAAGAGTTAAATATCCTTGGATAAGTTGGCCAAATTGATAAAACGCAAAACTCGAGCAGCTGCTCGTGTGTCATCAGCTAAGATTTCCTCCAGAGTAGACGGAAAGTGAAGGGCTACACGGAGATGATTAAAATTAACACAAGTCAGTAAAACATGTCGCACTGTCAGCAGTTCACCGCAGGAGCATAGCGGTGCAGGTTCGGCGGATAGCAAGTGACGGTGGCTGAAACGGCAATGACCGATCCGCAACCGAGCCAGGATGACCTCCTCCCGCCGAGAGGGGCGTGAGGATGTCCTCCAAGCGGTCGGGATCGGTTTGACAGTTCGCAATTTATTGTTGTGCAGTGAAAGCCACACACTGTGCCATTGCGACACGATACTCCGGCGAAGAGCCCGTTGAACATCGTCCGATGGGACGCAAAAGGTAGCCATGCGAGGCAAAAGAGCTGCTGCCTTGGCTGCTGTGTCGGCGGCCTCATTCCCGGGCACACCCACATGGCCAGGGACCCACAGGAAAGAAACGTGACAGCTGTCATCCGCCAGCAACTGGAGGGAGCGTTGGATCCGATACACGAGAGGATAGTTCGAGAAAGGGTCCTTAAGACTCTGCAGGGCACTAAGGGAGTCAGAACATATGGCATAGAAAGAGTGGCGGTGGCGGCAGGTATACAAAACGGCCTGGTGGAGAGCGAAAAGCTCAGCCGTGAAGTTTGAGCACCGGTCAGGGAGCTTGTATTGGAACCGGTTGTCCCCGACGACGAAGGCAGATCCGACACCGGCAGTGCTCTTGGAACCATCAGTGTAAATAAATACGGCATTATCGAACCGCGAACGGAGTTCGTCAAGCCTCGAGCGGAATACCAAATCCGGAGTGCTCTCCTTGGGGAGCGAACTAAGTTCGAGGTGTGTGTGAACCTGGGCCTGATGCCACGGTGGCAATGGGCTTTCGCTCAACCGAAGGGTGGAAGGAAGGGTAAAATCGAGCCGTTGTAGCAGACGGCGAAACCGAACTCCCGGTGGAAGCAAGGCAATCGCAGACAACTGATATTGGCGATCGAGTGAGTCGTCAAAAAATAATCTGTAAGATGGATGGTTGGGCATCGACCGTAGGCGGCATGCGTATCGACACAAGAGTATGTCACGTCGATTGGTCAAGGGTAATACAGCAGCCTCGGCATACAGACTTTCAACAGGGCTGGTATAAAATGCACCGGTCGCCAGACGTAATCCACGATGGTGGATAGAGTTGAGACGGCGGAGAATCGACGGCCGTGCTGAAGAGTATACAAGGCTTCCATAGTCGAGCTTCGACTGAACAATGGCCTGGTAAAGGTGAAGCAGGACGGTACGATCCGCTCCCCATGACGTGCCACTGAGGACACGAAGAACGTTAAGGGATCGGGCACAACGGGCAGCCAGGTAGGACACGTGCGTGGACCAGCAAAGTTTCCGATCCAACATGAGTCCCAAGAATTTTGTAGTCTCCACGAAAGGGAGAGCAACCGGGCCGAGACGTAGAGAAGGTGGAAGAAATTCCTTGTATCTCCAGAAATTGATACACACAGTTTTCTCAGTGGAGAATCGGAAGCCGTTTGCGATGCTCCAGGAATACAGACGGTCAAGACAGCGTTGGAGAGAACGCTCCAAGAGACACGTCCGCTGGGCGCTACAATAAATTGCGAAATCGTCAACAAAAAGAGATCCGGAGACGTCGGCTGAAAGGCAGTCCACGATCGGATTGATTGCAATGGCAAAGAGCGCCACACTCAAGACGGAGCCCTGTGGTACCCCATTCTCCTGGCAAAAGGTATCTGACAAAACAGAGCCCACCCGCACCCGGAACTTGCGATCCGCCAAAAACGCTTGAATGAAAAGAGGAAGGCGGCCCCGAAGGCCCCATGTGTGCAATGTGCGGAGAATGCCCGCTCTCCAACAGGTATCGTATGCCTTCTCCAAGTCGAAGAACACGGCTACTGTTTGACGCTTCTTCAGAAAGTTGTTCATAATGAAGGTCGACAACGTAACGAGGTGGTCAGCAGCAGAGCGGTGTCGACGAAAACCGCATTGGATATTAGTCAGGAGGCGGCGAGATTCGAGGAGCCAGACCAACCGAGCGTTAACCATGCGTTCCATCACCTTACAGACGCAGCTCGTCAGAGAAATAGGACGATAACTGGAAGGAAGGTGTTCGTCCTTCCCTGGTTTGGGGATGGGGACAACAATGGCTTCACGCCAACTTGTGGGAACATGACCTTCAGTCCATATGCGATTGTAGGTACTAAGAAGAAAGCACTTGCCCGCTGGAGAGAGGTTCTTCAGCATTTCAATGTGAATGGAATCGGGCCCGGGAGCAGAAGACCGGGACAGGGCGAGAGCACGATCTAGCTCCTGCATGGTGAAGGCGACGTTATAATTTTCCCGATTAAAAGAGCGGAAAGAAGGCGGCCGTGCCTCCTCTACCTGTTTGCGAGGGAGAAAGGCAGGGTGGTAATGGGCAGAGCTCGAAACCTCCGCAAAGAAACGACCCAATGCGTTTGAAACATCAGCTGGGTCCACGAGGACCGCGTTCTCCACGGTCAGGCCAGGAATCGGGGAGTGGACCTTGATCCCGGACAAACGGCGTAGGCCACCCCAGACAACCGTGGAGGGAGTAAAACGGTTAAAAGAACTAGTAAAATCTGTCCAGCAAGCTTTCTTGCTGTCGTTTATGATACGACGGCACTGCGCTCTCATACGTTTGTAATTGATGCAATTCTCCAAAGTTGGGTGGCGGCGGAAGGTGCGTAAAGCACGGCGCCGGGCTCGAAGCGCGTCGCGGCAGGCTGCAGTCCACCAAGGGACCTGGACACGACGTGGAGAAGAGGATGTACGAGGTATGGAACGTTCAGCAGCAGTGAGGATAACCTCTGTGAGGTATTCGACCTGACTGTCACAGTTGGGAAAATTCTGATTGTGAAAAACAGCCATGGAAGAATAAAGCCCCCAGTTGGCTTTAGAAATGTTCCAACTGGTGGGACGTGGAGATGGGGAATGATGTAGGAAGTGGATGATACAAGGGAAATGGTCACTCGAGTACGTGTCAGAAAGTGCATACCACTCAAACCGACCGGCAAGCTGAGGAGTGCATATTGCGAGGTCTATATGGGAATAAGTGTGTGTTGTGTCAGAAAGGAAGGTCGGTGCACCGGTGTTGAGGCAGACAAGATCGAGGTGGTGGAGAATGTCCACCAAAAGGGAGCCTCTCGGACAAGGTGCCGGAGAGCCCCATAGGGGGTGGTGGCCATTGAAGTCGCCTACCAACACGAAAGGTGAAGGGAGCTGGTCAACAAGGTTTAGCACATCTGCCCTAGTAAGGGCAGATGACGATGGCGAATATATATTACAGAGGGAGAAGGTAAAGGTGGATAAGGTGATGCGGACGGCAACTGCCTGTAGGTGAGTGTGCAAGGAAATGGGATGGAAATAGACGTCGTCTCGAAGGAGCATCAGAACCCCTCCATGGGCTGGGACACCTTCCACGGGTGGCAGGTCGAACCGCACAGAGGTGTAGTGTGGAAAGTCTGCACGATCACGTGGACGCAACTTAGTTTCCTGGAGGCAGACTAGAAGCGGGCAGTGCAATCGAAGGAGTAGTTTTAACTCCTCCCGATTAGAACGAAAGCCGCGAATGTTCCATTGAAGGAGCGCCATGATAAAAATGAGAGAAGAAATAAGGATAAAAACCAAGTAGCGAGCGGGGTCACCTCGACGGCCGCTGAGGACCGGATGTCGAGGGAGCACTGCTATCGCTGTCTGGGGGCAAAGTGTCATGTTCCATTGGTTCGCCCGACGCGCCTGCCACCTCCCTGAGTTGATCAGGAGGGGCAGTTTCCACCGCCGGTAAAGGGCCGGGCGCCCGGCAAACGGAGCGTCCCGGTGAAACAGAAGACGGCCGAGGCCGGCAACTGTTGGACGGCGCGACAGATGGGTCACGCCTCGGCGGGGAAGGAGAGGAACTCTTTTTCTTGTCAGCTCTTCTGGAAGAGTGACGGCGGGAAGAGGCAGTTGACGGTTGGGAAGCCTGAGAACGCAGAAAATCCTCACGGACGGGTTCCTTTTTCAAGGTCCGGGCATCTTGTTTAGGTGCCCGCGGTTTACTAGAGTTGGACGAAGACTGTACCCTAGAAGCAGCAGGAGGAAGCGGGGACGTGGAACGGGCAATCTTCGGGCTGGCAGATCGCACAACTGTGTCAGCGAAAGTCAAGTCACATGTCTGGGTACTGGAATCCTTGGTAGGTCGAGTTGAGGTGAGTACCTTACTGTATGTACCCGCTGGGAGGACAGTGGGCTTTCGACTCGCCAACAACTTTCGAGCGGCAGATGTTGATACCTTCTCCGTAACCCGAATTTGCTGGATTACCTTCTCATCCTTGTATACAGGGCAGTCGCGAGAGGAAGCCGCATGGTCACCGTTGCAGTTTAGGCAGTGAGGGGACGGAGGTGGGCAATCCCCCTCATGGGCGTCCCTACCACAAGTGACACACTTTGCTGCATTTGGGCAATGTTCACGGGTATGGTTGTACCTGTGGCATTGAAAACAGCGCGTTGGGTTAGGCACATAAGGTCGGACGGAGATGACTTCATACCCTGCTTTGACCTTCGACGGGAGGTCAACTCTGTCGAACGTCAAAAACACAGTACGAGTCGGTGTCAATTGGTTATCGACCTTTTTCATCACCCTGTGGACGGCTGTCACACCCTGATCGGACATATACGATTGGATGTCTTCATCAGACAACCCATCAAGGGATCTCGTGAAGACTACCCCCCGTGACGAGTTGAGTGTGCGGTGCGCTTCGACCTTAACTGGAAAAGTGTGCAACAACGTAGTACGTATCAGTTTTTGGGCTTGGAAGGCACTTTCCACTTCCAGCAACAATGTGCCATTGCGCTGACGTGAACAGGTTTTAACAGGGCCAGCAATTGCATCTACACCTTTCTGTATAACGAAAGGATTGACAGAATTGAAATCCTTTCCGTCGGTGCGAGAGACAACCAGATATTTAGGAACATTAGGCAGAGTCTTTTTAGGCTGAGGCGAGTCTAACTTACGTTTGTGGGTCAACGTCATGAAAGAAGATAAGGAGGAAGTCATCGCGGAAGTGTCCCCCGTGATTACCGGCGTCTCCGATGGCGCGCTCCTTCCTAGTGGGGGCCCTCTCCGAGGGCTTACCCGCCTTAGGTGATTGTTCACACCTCAGGTCACACCTCCCGAGAACTGACGGAGGGACCAATCGGCACGTTCGGAAGGTACCAGCTCGGGTAATCACCCCTCCCTGGGCCTGGCCTTTACCAGGGGGTACGTACGTGCCTTACATGTCTACCCGGGGCGGGGAATTACGCGTTACCCCGTCACCTGCTACGCACGATAATGCGTGGGTCGGCCTTCAGACACGCACAGGGAGGAAAGAAGAAGAGGATAGGAAAGGAAGAGAAAGAAGGAAAGAAGTGTCTCAAACGCCGAGGCGGAGACTAATGAGGAGAAGAAGGCTAGGAGAGTTCAAGGAGAGAAAGACAGAAAACGAAAGGTAAGAAAGGAAGGAACGAAGGAAGAAAAAGCACAACAAGAACCACCGTATCTCACGAAATATGCCCGTCTCCGGGCGAAGGCATGAACCGGGAGGGAAAGTGAAGCAGCCTGGGGCAGAAGAAAGGCTGCTCCGGCTCGGGGCCCCGTGCGCGCCACACACGTACCCACAAAAGAACTGTGGGCCCCCTGGGGGGCCTAGGGCGACTGGAGACTGGTCAAACATAGCAGATCGTAGCACGGGCCCTCCGTGTTCCACAAAGTATGATCTCAAGATTATGGCAACGATTCCATCAGACAGGAAACGTGTCCAGGCATTACGGTACGGAAAGTCCACAGTGTGCAACACCATAAGAAGACCGATACCTCACCATCAGTGCCCGCAGACGGTCACGGAGTACTGAAGGTAGCCTCGCTCACGACCTTGCCGCAGCCACTGGAACAGTTGTCTCCAGACACACTGTCTACAGATGACTGAACAGACGCGGTTTATTCACCCAGAGACCTGCAAGGTGCATTCCACTGACTCCTGAACACAATAGAGCCCGTAAAGCCTGGCGTCGAGAACACAGTACTTGGTCAATGAAACAGTGCTCACAGGTTATGTTCAAGAACGAGTCCAGGTATAGGCTGAAGAGTGATTTTCGCCGGGGTTTCATCTGGTGTGAACCAGGAAGCAAATACCAGCTCTGTAATGTCCCTGAAAGGCATCTGTATGGAAATTTTGGTTTGATGGTGTACATTGGGATTATGATTGGTGCATGTACACTCCTGCATGCCCTTGACAGAGAAACTGTAAAAGGTCAGGTGTAGTGGGACGTCATTTTGCACCAGTATGTTCGCCTTTCAGCGGTGCAATGGGTCCCACCTTCCTCCTGATGCGATGATAACGCATGGCCCCACCGAGCTGCCCTCGTTGATGAGTACCTTGAAACAGAAGATATCCGGCAAATGGAGTGTCCTGTCTGTTCTCCATACCTAAACCCCATCGAGCATATCTCCAAACCCCTAGGACACTTCAGGAGCTACGAGAGGCGCAGGTACAAGAATGGAAGGCTATACCCCAGCAGCTGCTCGACCACCTGATCCAAAGTATACCAAACCGTTTGGCGGCCTGTGTACATGTGCATGGTAATCATATCCAATGTTGATGTCTGATTATATGCGCAGGAAACAGTGACGTTTTGTATTACGTGTGTTTCGGGACGGTTTTCTCAACTTATCACCAATACCTTAGACTTGCAGTTATGTGTCGTGTGTGTTTCCTATGAGCCTACGCTATTAGCGCCAGTTTTGTATAGTGCTACGTTGCAGGGCACCACAATCTGCAATTATCCTTAATTTATGAGCACTAGTGTAGAACAGAAACATTGGGCAGTTGTAATGATACAGAAAGTACCCAACTCCGATCACCGTTCGGTTGGAAAATGGCGTACGGTATAAAAATATGACAGCCATTGGTTTGAACAGATGATACCTGACCCTTTCACTAACAGCGAGTTTTCGGATGTTCTGCCGGGCTACTGTTTCCAGTTCTGCTCAATATTTCGGATTCCGACGCACCCGCCTTCTTGAGATGGTCCGACTTCTTATTTTGTGTTCTCTCTACTAGAGTTGTGGCTATTCGTGAATGAGTCGTTCATTTGAACGAATACAAATAAAGAATCTTAAGAATCGAATTGTGATCCGGACGAATCGTCGTTCAAAAGAATCGTGCCGAATAATTACGGAAGCCAGAAAGCGTGTAAACAAAGGAAGCACAGAACGAAGATCGTGAGTCGTTAAATATTAGCCTATTCACCTAGCCTATTCACTATGGCTGAAACGACTTTGATTATATTTTGGGTTTAGAGAGGTTTAAGCTTTTTGAGTTCCTCTACATAGTTGTAGTTTTTGTAAAAACTCAATTTTACACAAATATTCTTTTTATATAAAAACGATTTTTAAGTGTTTTTAAAGCCATCTAAAAAATATTTTTTACCATTTTGGTTTTTATCTTCAGCTTTCCTGAAACAAACTGATTTTACAAAAAGAAAAATTTTAATAAACGCGAAATTCTTGTATCTCGAAAGAAATGTAATATTTAGCGACGGATTTTTATTTTTAATGTTTATTTATATAGACGTTTCCTTAAACTAATTGAATTTGCATATTAAGTATTTCATAACGATTAGATATGTGTTAATTACTATAGATTTAATGAAATTTTATATATAAAGGTCGAAGTATTCAAACAGAACGAAAAAAAATTTAAGGTTACAGCAGGATCCGAAATAAGTGAGCAACGTTCACTAAACCTACTACGCAACTAAATGAACTATGATGACAGCAGAAATAGTTGGTAGTGTAATAAGTATTTATATCCGCTTGCAAAACTTTAAAGACTATTTTCTCGAGAATTTTTGAGAGCTGAATCGAATGGCTTTGCCTCATTATTATTAAGACTGAACTTTATTCACCATAAATATCCGATACCCATATTGTCAAGTTTTTGGCATTCTGTAAGATTAGTGCCATCGCAGACCAGAAAGAATCGTGAACGAATCGTAGTAACAGATTCACAAGGTTAGATTCCAACATCCAAGACAGACATGTATTGCCATATATGAGCAGGATGTAGAAGTAAGAACCGTACCAATGCAGACTAAAGAATCGCGAAAGAATCGTGAACGAATCGTAGGAATCGATTCACAGCGTGGGATTGAAGAGCAACAATCGATTCATAAAAAAGAATCGTGTCGTCCAACTCTACTCTCTACCGATAACGCCAAACACACTGTTGGAGCTACGTTGGTCTATCGCCACCATTTACAGTCGACTTATGTTTAGACGTCTCTCGTGCCCTGTAATGCATTTGCATGCCTCGCAACGCACTGATATTCTGTGAAACCTAAATTCTCTAACATTTATACTGTTCTGATGGATGAGACATAATGAGCCCCGGAACCAAAGCGTTGTTTAAATTAAAACGTATATTTCCTTTTATTGTTATTCAATTTGTACATTGAGCAAGCTATAAAGGAAAGCAAGGGGAAATTTGGAGAAGGAATTAAAGTTCAGGGTGAAAAATTAAAAACTTTGCGTTTTGCCGATGACACAGTAATTCTGTCAGATACAGCAAAGGACCTGCAAGAGCAATTGAACGTAATTGACAGTGTGCTGAAAGGTGCATATAAGATGAACATTAACAAGAGAAAAACTAGGATAATAGAGTGCAGTCTAAGAAAATCAGCTGATGCTGAAGGAATTAGATTAAGTAACGAAATAATAAAGGAGGTAGATTAGTTTTGTTATTTGGGCAGTAAAATAACAAATGGTGGTCGCAGTACAGAGGATATAAAATGCAGAATGGCAATGGGTAGAAAAGCGTTCTTGAAAAAGAGAAATTTGTTAACATCGAATATTGATTTAAACCTAAGGAAGTCCTTTCTGAAGGCATTTGTGTGGAGTGTTGCCTTGTATGGGAGTGAAACGTGGACGATAAACAGTGCGGACAGGAAGAGGATTGAGGCTTTTGAAATATGGTGCTACAGAAGAATGCTGAAGATTAGGTGGGTAGATCGCGTGACTAATGAGGAGGTACTGAACAGAATTGGGGAGAAAAATTTCTGGCATACCTTGACTAAGTGCGCCTCGGTTGCACAGTGGTAGAGCGCCAGACTACAAATCCAAAGGTCGCGGGTTCGATCCCAGCCAGGTTCTAGGATTTTTATCTGTCACTTTCCACTTCTTTCACCTCTGGCAGTATTGCTCATGTGAAAAATACCGAGTAGCACCGTGGTTCGGAACCCACGTTAAACTGTAGGTCCCCCTATAACTGGCTGGGTAAGTCAGTTTGAAGGTCGGAGGAAGGCAACGGCATACCACCTCCAAACAGGACCATGCCTAGTAAAGCACTGTGGTGTTCAAACCAATCTTAGGATTGTTGACTGCTTTACCTTTTACCTTGACTAAAAGGAGGGATAGATTGGTAGGACACATTCTTAGACATCAAGGAATTGTGAATTTAGCGTTGGAGGGGAGTGTGTGGGGTAAAAATCGCAGAGGCAGACCAAGAGATGGATACAGTAAGCAGATTCAGACAGATGTAGGTTGGCGTTCTTATGTGGAGATGAAGAGGCTTGCTCAGGATAGGGTATTGTGGAGATCTGGATCAAACCAGGCTCCGGACTGAAGACCACAACAACAACATTTCCTTTTATTACGTTTTATGAAGCGTATATTTGAATAAGGCTACATTATGCTGTTTGACAAACTTTGACTCTAGACAGCGGAACTGGCAGAAACGTAGCGAGTGGCTTGTGTGGGACACGGTGTCGGTGTCTGCGGAAGCTGGTCGGCGCGGCAAACAAGCGGCAGGAGGGCTGCCTGCCGCCGCCTCCCAATTACGGCAGGAAGCAATTCAATAGAGGCCACCGCCGCAAATTAAGTCGCTCTAACGGCGCTGATCGATGCTCCAGCTCCAACAACCTCGAGCGGCCGCGGCCTGTTCATTAAAAATTACATCCATCCCATGTCAGGAGGCACGGCGGACAATGCAGCCGAAGTTAGTTTTAATATCTTAGTTCCCCAGGCCAATTAGTTGAGATTAATGGATTAAAAATCGTTCGGCACTAGAGACTACACTTACGACAAGCACAGAAATTGATAACTGCGGTGGACAGATTACGCAAGGGAATGAGGAGTCAGAGTGGGATAGAACGAAATCAGTCCTCTATGGGGAGGAAAAGCGATACGAAATCTTTCGACCAGCCAAATGCTTGGTTATATCAGCCACGAGCTAATAATAATAATTTCGTGTGGCTCATTGGCCTGGTGCAAGTCTTTCAACTGGACGCCACTTCGGCGACTTGCGTGTCCCTAGCGTGTCTCCAACCGAGGAAAGGGGACCTACAGCTTAACGTGGAATCCGAACCACGTGTCGTTTCTGGCGACTCCTCACATCGTTGAGAGGTGAAGGATGGGTTAAAGTGCAGACTGAAAAAGTCCGAGGTCCGACTGGTTTCCAGTCAAGCACTTTACCCCAAGACCACCGGGCCCGACAAGCCACGAGCTGAAAGTGTACGTCAACTGCGAAAATTACTTGGGTTTCCTAAACATCTACTGAACACGCTATTCAGCGTATAATTTCATCACTGACTAAACGCCAGAATCAGAAAATTACAAATGAACGAAGACCAATAAATCTTGAAACATGTCATTCCCAAGAAATTTAAAGAGATAAGCTAAATAAAAAATGTATAGCTTTACAACCCCCTAGCTCCCTTCCCCTAATTCCCCTATGTTCTGCTTATTACAATAAACAAAACTAGAAAATGATGAAGACTTTAAATCCTCACGAGTGTTCCCTGTAAAATAACGTGCAACGACTCGTTCGACGTCCTAACAATCGTCAACCTAAGAGTTCAGAGTTTTCATCAGTAAATTACTGTTTAGTTATTTATACGTAAATTTCCGATAAGTTTTCAGTACGTACAGTAAAATAATAATAAAGTCAGCGTTAATTTATTTTTTCATGAAGAAATTTTGATCTAATTCAGAACTCCTATGACTACGACAGCTGATAAATATCCTATCTAATGTTTGTTTTCTTGCTTCGCTGCATGTATGTGACTACTTCAAGTTGTCTTCTCCTAAATCTACAAATTTATGATTCTTCTTTACCTTCTCCTGTTTGGCGTTTAACAGTAACACACAATTTTTTTAAGTATGCATAACACTAACTTGTGTTATAAAACATTTCCAAAATAAGCACCCCACGTTTCATGACATTCTCTCAAACGAGACGCATTGGTGACTTACGCCATGGGTCAACAGTTACGTAATTTCGCAACTGGTAAGGGTTGTTACCGGCCCTTCAAACTTCTTCCTAGTTTGAACGTCCTCCATAGCTACTTGCATTTCTCTTAAGCGCTTAAAATCCTCTGGAAGTGGATCCTACGCGTCATAAGGCATCCTACAAGAAACAATATTTCAAACAACGTAGCAATGCACTATTAGTTAGCAAAGGAAACGAGGTGTTGATTGGGGAAGGGGTATTGCATGGAATAGCATCTAATTTGCAGATATTAGTCCAGTCTAAACAGATTTACGACGACGAGTAATGCAACAGGTGTTAGAGGGGTAAACAGTCGTGGAATTCTGCAGGTATCGAGGAAGGCATGTTAGCATACCACGACTAAAAGAAATTACTACTGGTGACTTTCTACAGCTTTTAAGTATTATGAATAAATCATTTTATGCCTTTAAGCTATATGTTATGCCACTTCATTACTGAACCGCCTTGAAACAAGCCAAACCGCTCAAATAATAAAGTGACATATTACGGTGTTGTAGGCTTATCAATGGTTTATTCAAAAGAAGACTAAATTATTGCAAAATGTTCAAATGTTTGTAGAACTTATGGAACTTAACTACGGGGTCATCAGTCCCTAAGCTTACAAACTACTTAAGACTAAGGACGGCACAAATATCCATGCCCGAGGGGGAATTCGAACCCCCGACCGTAGTGGCCGTGCAGACCGTGACTGGAGCGCCTCAGTCTCCTCGGCCACCGCGGCCGGCTAAATGATGGTCACGTGGGAAACCTTTCAAAGTCGCAAAACACATCTGGTAAGGTTTTTCGGCTGTATTGTACAATGCGGTGTCAGAGAAATATGCCTACGAATGTATAACCAGATGAAGGCCACTAGAACGCTGGTCGAAACGTTCGTTATTGAAGTAATAGCCATCTTACATTATGACGCGGTACAACACCCAGAAAACTTTTTATGTCAACCGACTGACCGCGGAAGCCTGCAGAAAAGATAAGAAAATCCCGACGAAGGAATTTATGCGACTCATCGCCAGTAGAAATTTTTCTCAATTTTAAGGTTTCCAAAATGAAAATTGCTCACTTTCAATTGATAGTTTGCAAGTACAATAAGATGTTCATATGTTTGTGAATCTATGGCACTTACCTACTCTGATCATCAGTCCCTAGGCTTACAAACTACGTATACTAACTTGAAATAACTTAAGGACAAACTGTGGCACTTCGCAGTAAGGCGCCTTAGAACGCACGACCACCCCGCTGCAGATGTCACGTACAATTGTTAAAATATTTTTTTCATTCATGCTGTTCTCGCAATAAACGCAAGTTTGATGAAAAAAGAAATTATAAGAATACTATATATTCGAGAGTTTGAACTTAAATAGTGGTAACACAGCTGTGGACACAAAAAAAATGTTCAAATGTTTGTATAGTCTATGGGACTTAACTACGTGGTCATCAGTCTCTAAACTTACAAACTACTTATGAACTACTTACGAACTAGGTCGGCACAAATATCCAAAGGAGGAGGGATTCGAACCCCCGACCGTAGTGGCCGTGTAGACCGTGTAGACCATGACTGGCGCGCCTCAGTCCCCTCGGCCACCGCGGCCGGCGCTGTGGAGACACTAAGCAAAGGAATCTAGTATTGTCGCTGAGAGCACACGTTGTTGACATACCTACATTACCCCCGAGCAAATGGACTCGCCCGTCCCACGTCACCGCCGTGCGCACAATCGAGGGAAAAACAGTCACTCGTAAGCGAGCTGCCTATCGTAACAGTGTCACATGTTTTCGAAACAGAAACTACGTAGTTTGATCCAGATTGAATGTGCCAGAGGTCGTACAGCACTACAGTGTCATCAAGGTCTTCAAGAAGCGTGCTGGGAATCGGCATTGCCAGACAGAATATGGGTCGTTAAATAAAAGTTTTCAACGAAGATCGGCAAACTGTAGCAGACATTCATCGAGCAGGTCGTCCTAGCGTCTCTGAAGATGAAGTGCGTACTGTTGCCGCGTTAGGGGACAGTGATCGACGCCAGACGATTCGTGAGCTCGCCTACGATATCGGATTAGTGCATACGACTGGGCTTTGCATCATGAAGGAACGACTGGGCATGCGAAAATTTGCATCACGATGGGTTCCGCATGAATGGACGGAAATGCAGAGATGGATGCGTTACAACGCTGCTCAGACGCACTTGGAGCCCGATGAGCGCGAAGGAGAGATTTTCTTACGCCGTAACGTAACACTGGATGAGACATGGGCTACATCGTACGATCCAAAAACTGAAACGCCAATCCAACAAATGGCGTCATATGGGTCGCGGTGAAGTCTAAAGTGCGTCAGAGCCCCAGTATAGTGAAAGTTATGGTTATCCCCGTTTACGACTGTGATGGTGTTATACTAACGCATTACGTTCCTCAACGACAGACCCTCAATGCACAGTACTACTGTTCGTTTTTGGAGCATCATCTGAGACCAGCTTTGCGAAAGAAGCTGCGACACTCTGCGAAACGCACCCATCATTTTGCAGAACAATGCGCGGGCGCATACTGCGCAAGCTGTAACTGGTCTATTCGATATATGGGTCTGCGAAGTACTGTACCATCCACCATACTCCTCGGACTTAAGTCCCTGCCACTTTGAATTGATTCCGAAGATGAAGGAACCATTTTGTGGCATTCGCTTCAGAACTGTTCCAAAGATACGACAGGCAGTAGACCGCTCCATTTGCACCATCAGCAGAACAGGGTCTGCTAATGGTGTACTACGCTTTTCACATTCTTGGCAACGGGTTCTACACAACGCTGGTGACTACTTTGAAAGACAGTAACAGGTGCAAACATTTAACGCATTCGTATCGGTTGTGAATAAATAGTTGCCACTACTTTAAGTTGCAACAAAATCAAATCACATGTTTGTAGAACTTATGGGACTTAACAACGGGGTCATCAGTCCCTAAGCTTACAAACTACTTATGAACTAGCTAAGAATACAGACGGCACAAATATCCATGCCCGAGGGGGCATTCGAGCCCCGACCGTAGTGGCCGCGCTGAACGTGACTGGCGCGCAGCAGACAGCTCGGCCACCGCGGCCGGCTAACAAGTATCTTCGCAGTGATATGGGACAGTTCCTTACACTGTCCTTTAAAGATACTTCACTGCGGCGACCCAAAAAATCATGAAGTTACCCCATCTTTAGATTTAGTTTACGTCCAAACGGCTCATTTCCTGTCATGGATTTATTTTCAAAATTTTATCTACTAAGCATACTCTCTAAAATCTCGAGGAACCTGTCATAATAATTATGGATCACCCCCGACCGTAGTGGCCGTGCAGACCGTGACTGAAGCGCCTCAGTCCCCTCGGCCACCGCGGCGGGCTATGTTGCAACCCTCGTATATATACATATAACTTCATACCATTATGTTTAGACCACGGATTATTATTCGATTCAAAAAAAAAAAAAAAAAATAAATAAATAAAATAATAATAATAATAATAATAATAATAATAATAATAATAATTAATTTATCCATTTATCTACCACCTTCGTGCTGCGTCTGAAATGACTGGTCCAAATTTAAATAGTAGAAATAATCCGCTGCAAAAACCTATCAGGAAAAAGTCGTTTTATGCGTAAAATCCGAACGGTTAGGAGATTTAATATTTTGAAGATGAGAGTTCGATTCCTTAAATACTCTGAGATGGGGTTACTCGTTGAACTCCAATAAATCAATCATTTCTTGAATCAATCCGTTGTTCTAGAAGCGTGAATGCGTTTTTCTTAACACGTGAAGCTCTTTATCAGACGAACTTGTGTAGAGTTAACATGATTGTCGAGTTCTAGTACACGACAGAGGCGGCAGTGGATCAGCTGTATAACACCAGGGCAGTGGCCCGCCTTGAGGGTAAGCTTTTGCCTCCACGCTCAGCACGGCCGGGTACGGTAGACTGTTCGCCAGGAAGAGTACAAGCGCTATCAGTCACGCCAATCTACCATCACTCCACACGCCACTGGCTGTGCAAGCGTTCTCTTTCACTCCGCAAGGAATAAAAAAAGGCTTAGATACTCCGCAGATTCACTGAACATGTTTTGCAGAAACGTACTGAGAGGGGCAGACGTCTACAGACCATCATTCTACTATAGACGCAAACGTCCGTCTAGTTTACTTTGTGTTAGTTGTAACAATTCCCGCCAAGACGTTTAAAGGCGTCTGCGATCATCTGCACTTCAAAAGAGATTAAATGAATGATATGTTTCGCGCAAGACCTGAAACTTCTCGCCGGCCGCGGTGGCCGAGGGGACTGAGGCGCTCCAGTCACGGTCTGCATGGCCACTACGGTCGGGGGTTCTAATTCCCCCTCGGGCATGGATATTTGTGACGTCCTTAGTATTAGGTAGTTCATAGGTAGTTTGTAAGTTTAGGGACTGATGGCCCCGTAGTCGAGTCCCATAAACTGTACAAACATTTGAACATAAAACTTCTCTTAACACCAGGTCAGTCTCTTCAGCATTATTAGGAATTGTCTGCAGCCCCATCAATTGTACCACAATATGTAACTGAACGGCGGCAGTACACTGAGATCTTGATTCCACTAATCCTAAGGTAGTTCATTAAGATGATTAATACGGTTCCTTGGGTGACATGGAACATACATGAAACCTCCCTCTCTTTAGGCTAGTAAATATAGCGTTTCTTATAATTGTGGTAGTGCAAGGAGGACATCAAATGTTTAAATGTTTGTAAATCTATCGAACCAAACTGCGTGGTCATCTGTTACAAACTACTTAAACCTATGTAAACTAACCCAAGGACAACGAAAACACACACACACACACACACACACACACACACACACACACACACACTCACTCACTCACTCACTCACACACACACGCCCCAATGCCCCAGGGAGGACTCGAACCTCCACGGCCAGCAACCGCTCTCTCCGCAGCGAAACGCTTTAGACCGCTCGGCTACTCCACCGCGGCAAGGAGGACATCGTCGACCCAGCTGAGGAATAGGACGTACAGAAAAAAACGATCAGACCGAAAGATCCATATGCATTTGAATTGAGTCGCTCCTTTTTGCAACAATAGAGACTACTTTCCTCCCAAAAAGACTATGTACAGTGATCAATGTACTCTTGCGAACTTGACTGAGCCAATTTCGAGCAGAATCCTCAATTGGGTCAAATTTCTTGACGATCTTGCAGAACGATCTTGGAGACAGTCCCAAATACGCACAATGGGCGATCGATACGTGTAGTATCACGCAGTGAATAGACCGTTCCACGATATCATCTGAAATATTACAACAATACGGTCACCCAATGGAAACAACTAATTATGTAATCTAGGGAACAGTACAATGATTTAGTAACCGAAGTTTTGATCTAAGTAGGGAACGAATCTAAAAGGTTACTATGAAATGCGATTATTACAAGAAACATCAACTTCATTAGCACTTTGATGGGTAACCGTCTGGATCTGCTGAGCGCTGTTGGAAAGCGGGGTGCCCTTGTGAGGAGCTACTTGATTGACAAGTTGTGGCTCCGGTCTCGAAAAACGACATAACGGCTGAGAGTGCCGGGCGCTGGCCACGTCCGATGACGCTTTTGGGCGGAGGATGACACGGCGGCCGGACGATACCCGTTAGGCCTTCGAGACCTGTGTGGGGTGGAATTTGAGTGATGGGATCATAATGATTCAATGAAATGTGGAAGATTAATAATAATAATCTACATCTACATACATACTCCGCAATCCACCGTACGGTGCGTGGCGGAGAGTACACTGTACCACTACTAGACATTTCCCTTCCTATTCCACTCTCAAATAGAACGAGGAAAATAAGAATGCTTAATGCCTCTGTACGAGTCCTAATCTCTCATATATTGTCTTTGTGATCACTACGCGAAATGTAAGTAGGCGGCAGCAAGATCGTACAACATTCAGCTTCAAATTCCGGCCTTCTAAATTTCCTCGACAGAAATTCACGTAAAGAACGTCGTAGTTCCGTCAGCGATCCCCAACTGAGTTGCCGGAGCATTTCCGTGACACTCGCACATTTGTCGAACCTACCAGTAAAAAAACTTAGCTGCTCGCCTCTGAACTGCTGCCATGTCTTCCTTTAAACTGATCTGCTGCGGGTCCCAAACACTTGAGCAATACTCAAGACGTGGTCGTACAAGCGTTTTATACGCGGTCTCCTTTACAGATGAAGTACATCTTCCCAAAATTCTCCCAATAAACCGAAGTCGGCTGTCCGCCTTACTCACAACTGACCTTACATGTTCGTTCCATTCCATATCGCTCTGCAATGCTACGCCTAGATATTTGAACGACGCGACTGCATAAAGCAGCTCACTTCCAATGCTATATTCGATCAATATGGGATTGTTTTTCCTACTCATTCGAATCATCTTACATTTTTCTACATTAAGAGCTAGCTGCCATTCTTCGCACCAACTAGAAATTTTGTCTGTCATCCTGTATGCTATTACAGTCAGTTAAAGTCGACACCCTCCCATACACCACATCAACATCAGCACACAGCCGCAAATTACAAGTTAGTCTGTCCATCAGATCATTTGTATACATAGAAAACAATAGCGGTCCTATCACACGCCTGACGATACACTCGTCTCTGATGAACACTCGCCGTCGAGAACAATACTTAAATGATGGCGAGTTCTAAGGTGTTACGAAATTGGTTATTAAGTAAGAAAAAAGATTCATAAATTGCAATGAATCCAGTTTGTCAGTTTCAGATTATTCGACTACAGAATAAGGGAAAAATGTGAAGTGCTCTCACTATCACTCTCTGCAGTAAACTTAGGATAATTTGCGTCCCGTTTAAAAAAACTACTACGTCAGGCATCTCAATCTTTATCACCCCTTATCTCCTGAAGTGTGTATGGTCCAATGATAAATGTAGTAAACAATAAAAATTTTCCTTTCAGTATTTTGTGATGTCAGCTGCAAAACATTTCGAAATAGTTGGCAGGTGGTTTCAATCTCAAGTGCTGTATGATTATAGTTCCCGTGACTTGCACCCCAAGAGCTGCGCTACTTCTGACTTTAATACTCTGATTATTGTGTTAGTCCTACGAGATAACATTATGCAAGTAGTAGCAACCCACCCCGGCTTTGTACGAGTAATTTATATCTATAAAAACCTAAGTACGTTTCCAGAATAAAACTTTCACTTTGTAGCGGAGTGTGCGCTGATATAAAACTTCGTGACAGATTAAAATTTTGTGCCGGAACCGGGACTCGAACCTGGGACCTTTGCCTTTCGAGGTACTGGCGGAAGTAAAGTTGTGAGGCGGCACCGTGAGCCGTGTCGAGATAGCTCAGTCGGTAGAGCGCTTGCCCGCGAAAGGCAAAGATCCCGGTTCCGGCACACAATTTTAATCTGCCAGGACGTTTCTAAGTACGTTTGTGTGTTCACTATGGACTCAAAAGACGTGTCAAAGAATTTTGAGAAAATCTTCACATTAGCCCTGCGGTGATCCTGTGACGTTTGGTAGCAATCGATCAAAGTATGTATTGCTTTGAAGAACGTAACGTGAACCACTGTCTTTATCACAGACACTCGCAAAACTCCCTAGGAAAAAATTGCAGCTGAAGCGTTACTAGCGGTACAAGCGGCCAATATGGAATATAACAGTGCAGTGGCGTGATAGAAACTGGCAAGTTGTTGTTTTTAAATGCTGATATTTTCATATTTCCTAGTCACTGAACGTTGTTAACTTTCTAATACAAATACCAAAACATCATTAAAGTAATATCACTGTTTCTGTTAATGCCAGTCTATAATAACAAATTGTAAGTGCAGTGTAATTCATACAGTTCACAACACTCGAGTCATATTCATATCGTCCAAAACTTTTTGACAGCAGAGTTGAATTGGAACATAATGTGCTGAATTATATAAAAGGAACTGATGATTATTTTCGCACACTGGGAGCATACTGACATGTTGAACGACATTTATTTTAGCGAATTTCGGACTTTGTAGTCGCGGCGGAGTGGCCGAGCGCATTTAGATGCTATGCTTTGATGCGCGAGACCGTTCCTCGTCGGGGGTTCAAATCCCCCCTCGGGCATGGATGTTTGTGCTGTCTTTAGTATAAGATAGTTCATAAGTAGTTTGTAAGTTTAGGAACTGATGACCCCATAATTAAGTCCCAAAAGCTTAGCAAACAACATCGGACTTCGTAATATTTTCAAATGTACACACGATTTTTACATTGTAGGGGACTAGGATTCTACATCGCCGTATAAACCATTTTTTCATCTTGTCCTTACTGCTGTGCCTTTCGTGTACCTATAATTTTTTTAGGTACATGGCAGATATCAAACTGAATATCTTGAAGAATGTGACGTGCTTTTTGTGAAACTGAGGTATGAAACTAAGCAGGCTCTACTGAGAGAAGTTGATTAACAGCTACTGGAAGCATCCAGAAAATACTTTTATACTGCAGTGATATTAAGAATGCCCAAAAGTATAACTTACCACTGTAAACCAACAGTTCTTACTCATAAAATTATTCTGTTACTTCTGAGCATTCTTTCCGAATTATATTTTTGATAGTTGCTACAGTTTATAGCGCCACAAAAGCTCGTGAATACGAAGGTATTTTGAATGTGCTGTTTCACTATTACACATTTATTACGCAATCGTAATACGACACGAACCTTGAAACAATAATTATCCTTTGAAAAGCTATTTGTTCTTTGACTTTTCAACTTTGACGCATTTCATAAAATGGTTTATTGGTTGATATTTTGAACGTAATATGATTCAACACAATGAATACCATGCTTATACAGTCTTCAACGTATTTAAATCATATTTACATATTAATATCACAGTCTAATGTAAACATAAAAGATTATGTCTGTCAATGAACAACAGTAGCGGCCATAACGCAGAAAGAGTCAACCGTAGCGGCACTATAAACTGACAGTCTAACCGTCGATCATAGATACTGGTAGACTGAGAACGGTTTTGTATTCATTGTACTAAGATCTCTGCAGCTAAACCATTACTATGCCAACAGTCACGTGGTGATACAGCTTTGCCTAGGATTATACAGAACTTATTGAGAAGGCAAGTAACAAATTCCAGCCGAGGGGACTGAGGCGCTCCAGTCACGGTCTGCACGGCCACTACGGTCGGGGCTTCGAATCCCCCCTCGGGCATGGATATTTGTGCCGTTCTAGTTCGTAAGTAGTTCATAAGTAGTTTGTAAGTTTAGGGACTGATGTCCCCCCAAACTAGTTATGAACCACCTTATACTAAAGACATCACAAACACCCTTGCCCGAGGGGGGATTCGAACCCCCGACCGTAGTGGCCGTGAAGACCGTGACTGGAGAGCCTCAATCCCCTCGGCCACCGCGGCCGGCAGAACTGGACAAACTGTGGCCTTGTACAGAGGCGTAGCACTTTACGTACTTCAACCGCGTGACATACGAGTGGGTGAAGGAAGCACAAACAATACATCTGCAGCGGCCTGTACCGTACGCTGGCCGAGTATACAGATGTGGAAGCTGCACGGAGAAAGCCAACTGACCAGGAACTCACAGTACCCAAGCAGGCTCACGTTCGCAATAACGTGCAAATGAGATGAGAAATATGCGCCGACTATTACGTTCTCATCCAGAAACTTAGCACGCACTCACGGAGAAGCTCCCGTTACACATCAAAACTGCGTGCAGATGGCGGCGATGTTAACTATGATGCCGGTTTTCCACAAGCTATAGTCCATCGTACAGATAAACATTCCTCTGCGACTCACATTAAACTTTTGTTTCCTATTACCAAAAGACTACACGGCACTCTCAATTCGTTAGCTTATGAAAGAGGAAGGGGAGACAGCGCCTGATTAACGAGCACAATCGTGCTACAGCTGCGTAGTCCGATTAAAATTACTTCACAGCCCGCGTCTGTCAGTTGGTGCTACAGGGTTGCCACATCGGCTGGTGGCCAGCTTCAGTTATAAGTGACGTCTACAACACGGCCTTGTTTTGATTGTGGAACGTGGAACTATATTAGAAGCGGCCTCCACGATGTATACAGAGAATGTGAGATGACTTTAACACATCTGACTTCAAATGACTGAACTCTGCCAGACGACGCGATTGTAACTCTAAATTTCAACCTACGAGGTTCTAACCCAGTGGCGTAACTATGGAGGGGGGGGGGGGGGAGATGAGGGCAGTGTAACCGAGAAAACGGCTGTAAAAGATCACCACTATTAAAGCTAGCTTCTATGGGCAAATTTCAGCTCTAAAAGCAAACCTGCAATTTCTCGATAATTGTTTACCTGAAACTATCCCCACAGATTACAAAAGATGCAACGTCACAAACCAATGACCAGACCCGGTTCACACTTCGTCACAGGTTATAGGTGACACAGGCAGATTTCGAACTAAAAAACGAATAACAGAAAAATCGCTTTGGAAGTTAATCAGTCAATATTATGACGAAAACCGCTCCCATGAACCACAGACATGAACCAGAGACATTGTCGAGGTGGGGTGGCTTGTGTGCTCCAACGACACAGATAGCCGTACTGTAGGTGCAACCACAGCGGAGGGGTATCTGTGGAGAGGCCAGACAAACGTGTGGTTCCTGAAGAGGGGCAGCAGCCTTTTCAGTACTTACAGGGGCAACAGTATCGATTATTTACTGAGCTGCCCCTAAACATCAGCTAACATGGCTTTGCCATGCAGTTACTGCGAACGGCTGAAAGCAAGGGGAAACTACAGCCGTTGCTTTTCCCGAGGACATGCAGCTCTATTATATGAATATATGATGGTGTCTTCTTTGGTAAAATATTCCGGAGGTAAAATAGTCCCCCATTCGGATCTCCGGGCGGGGACTACTCAGGAAAACACTGGCATTCTACGGATTGGAGCGTGGGATGTTAGATCACTTAATCGGGTAGGAAAATTAGAAAATTTAAAAAGGGAAATGGATAGGTTGATACAGAATTATAAATATAAGATCAGTTGGGGGTATTACAGAAGTAAGTCTGAAAATTAATAAGAAAATAGGAATGCGGGTAAACTATGAGTAGCGCACTTATCGCATTATCGCAGTCAAGATGGAAACAGGTTGATATGCCAACCAGCTCTATCGATGATGACGACGACGACGACGACGACGACGACGACGACGACGACGACGATGATGATATCTAAGAAATATATGAGGTATAGGAAATTAGATAGTTAAGGAAGAGGAAAACTTAATTTTTAATGGAGACTGGAATTCTGTAGTAGGACAAGAAAGGGAAGGGAAGATAGTAGGTGAATATGGGCTAGGCAAAAGAAATGAAAGAGGAAGCCGCTTGGTAGAATTTTGCTCGGAACATAATTTAGTTATAACACACACCTGGTTTAAGAATCACAAAAGAAGGTTGTATACGTGGAAGAGACCAGGAGACACCGGGAGATACCAGATAGATTTTATAATGGTAAGACATAGATTTCGGAACCAGGTTTTACAGTGTAAGACATACCCAGGGGCAGATATAGACTCTGACCATAACTTGTTGGTTATGGACTGTAGGCTGAAACTGAAGAAACTACAAAAAGGTAGGAAAATAAGGAGATGGGACCTGGATAAATTGAAGGAACCTGAAGTTCTTGAGAATTTTAGTGGTAGCTTTAGGAAACAGTTTACAGAAACGGGGGGAAATAAAACAGTAGAAGAGGAATGGGTAGCATTGAGAGATGAAATAGTGAAGGCATCAGAGGACAAAATATGTAGAAAGGCAAGACCTACAAAAAATCCTCGGATATCATAGGACATACTAAATTTAATCGATGAAAGGAGGAAATATAAAAATGCAGTAAATGAAATAGGCAAAATGGAGTACAGACTGACAAAAAGTGACAAACAGTGGAAAATAGCTAAGCAGGAGTGGCTGAAAGCTAAATGCAAGTCAGTAAAAGAAAGTTTAAATAGGGGAAAAGTAGATATCGCCTACAGGAGAATAAAAGAGATAATTGGAGATAAAAGTAACTGCATGAATATAAAGAACTCAGACGGAAAACCAGTTCTCAGAAAAGAAGGAAAATCTTAAAGGTGGGAAGAGTATATAGAGAGGTCCTACAAAGGAACTTCGAGACAATATTGTACGAAGGGAAGCGGAAGTAGATGAAAATGAAATAGGAAATACTATACTGAGAGAGGAATTTGACATAGCACTGAAAGACCTAAGTCGAAACAAGGCTCCTGGAGTAGATAACATTCCCCCAGAACTACTGAAGTCTCAGAGAGCCAACCACGACAAAACAGTTTCACCTAATGTGTAAGATGTAAGAGACAGGCGAAGTACCCTCAGATTTTAAGAAAAATGTTATAATCCCCATTACAAAGAGAGCAAGCGAAGACTGATTTGAAAATTACAGAACCATCAGTTTAATACGTCATGGTTGCAAAATACTAACGCGCATTATTTACAGAAGGATGGAAAAGCTCGTAGAAGCCGACCTCGGGGATCAGTTTGGGTTCAAGAGAAAACGTAGGAACACGGGAGGCAGTACTCACATTACTGCTTATCTTATAAGATAGATTAAGAAAAGACAAACCTACATTTCTAGCTTTTGTAGATTTGGAGAAAGCTTTTAACAATGTTGACTGGAACGGACTCATTTAAATTCTGAAGCAAGCAGGAGTAAAATATAGGGAGCATAAGGTTATTTACAACTTGTACAAAAACCAGACGGCGCTTCTTAGGGTTGAAGGGCATGGAAAGGATGCAGTGGTTGGGAACGGAGTAAGACAGGATTGTAGCTTTTCTCCAATGTTATTCAAATTGTACACTGAGAAAGCTATAAAAGAAAGCAAGGAGAAATTTGGAGAAGGAATTAAAGTTCAGGGTGAAGAAATAAAAACATCGCGTTTTACCGACGACATTGTAATTCTGTCAGAGACAGCAAAGGACCTGGAAGAGCAATTGAACGGAATGTACAGTGTGCTGAAAGGTGCACATAGGATGAACATTAACAAGAACAAAACTAAGGTAATGGAGTGCAGTGTAAGACAATCAGGTGATGCTGAAGAAATTAGATTGGGAAACGAAGCAATAAAGGAGGTAGATGAGTTTTGTTACTTGGGCAGTAAAATAACAAATGATGGTCGCAGTACAGAGGATATAAAATGCAGAATGGCAGTGGGTAGAAAAGCGTTTTTGAGAAAAGTGTTTTAACAACGAAAATTAATTTAAGCTTAAGGAAGTCCTTTATGAAGATATTTGTGTGGAGTGTTGCCTTGTATGGGAGTGAAACATGGACGATAAACAGTGTGGACAGGAAGAGGATAGAGGCTTTTGATTTGTGGTGCTACAGAAGAATGCTGAAGATTAGGTGGGTGGATTGCGTAACTAATGAGGTGGTACTGAACAGAATTAGGAAGAAAAGGAATTTCTGGCATACCTTGACTAAAATAAGGGATCGATTGGTAGGACACATTCTTAGACATCAAGGAATCGTGAATTTAGCGTTGGGGGAAGTGTTTGGGGTAAAAACCGCAGAGGGAGACCAAGAGACGAATGCAGTAAGCAGATTCAAATGGATATGGGTTGCCGTTCTTGTTAGGAGATGAAGAGGCTTGCTCAGGATAGATTAGGATGGAGAACTGCATCAAAACCAGTCTCCGGACTGAAGACCACAACGTATCACGAAAATGGCTCGGTAAAGTATAGAAATAAGAAAGTGCTACGACACTATAACCTGACGAGGTTTTGAATCTATTACCCAGCCGAAAAGATTAATTGGAGTCTTCAAAACGCCCACTTTCACGCAACGGCGTACAACTAAATCGTCGAAGAACGTTTGATCTTTATGTATTTTGTAGTAGTATTTCGTGCTCTTTTTCCCCACATGCGAGGGTCGTGTTTGCAGCTACTGATTTGGCGTTATTTAATTAAATGATGGCGACGGGTAGGGCACCCGTCTATCCTATTTCCACCACGTTCAAATCCCCCCCCCCCCCCCCGGAAAGAAGTACGTGTAGTCCAACTGCCTGCGTATGGTGTGCGAAAGTTTTTCTGAACGTTTGTCAATAGCGTAACTGAGGCGGAACTTCGCAGCCAGCCGTAGTGGGATGTGGAAAACCACACCCATGCCGGCCGCCAATCCTTCCCACCTCGTTAACACACCGGCAGGATTCGAACCGAGGCCGGCATACCGCCAAGACCCGGAAAGCTGTGCCTTAAACCGCGCGGGTGTTTCCTCTAAATATTTGTTAAGAAAAAATATATAGCCAGCTTCGGTCCAAATGTTAATTAGAACAAAATTTGGTGTAAATCGATCAATAAATTTTCGAGAATTTTGGTGACAACGTTAAACAAAGAGCTTTTATATAAAAAGTACAAAACATTTGCTGCCCGTAATTTAAAACAACGCAGAGAGCGTTCATACGAAAACTTAAAACTTTCAGGAAGTCATTCTCATGTTGTTCAATACTTGCTGGAGTGAATGCCAATTACGACGTTAAATCGTTTAATTTTAATTAAGTCGTCGCAGCCGTATGCGCATCTTTGTTTTTCCTGGAGCTAAAGTGTGAACTTCTAGACAATACTTTAGGACCGGAAGTGGAAGTAGATGAAGATGAAATAGGAGATGCTATGCTAAGAGAAGAATCTCACATAACACAGAAAGATCTAAATCGAAACAAGGCCCCTGGAGTAGACGACATTCCTTCAGAACTATTGAAGTCTATGAGAGAGCCAGCCATGACAAAACTATTTCACCTGGTGTGTTAGATGTATGAGACACACGACATACAGCTCAGACTTCAAAAATGTAGCAATCCCCGTTCCAAAGAAAGAAGGTGTGAACAGGTGTGAAAAGCACAGATCCATGGTTCCAAAATACTAACGCGAATTATTTACAGAAGAATGGAATATCTAGTAGAAGCTGACTTTGGGAAAGGACAAATTGGATTTAGAAAAAATGAATGAACACGGAAGGCAATCCTTATCACGTATCTCAGGAGACAGATTGAGGAAATGTAAACCTACATTTCTAGCTTGTGTAGACTTGGTGAAACGTTTTTACAATGTTGACTGGAAAACACTTCCAAATTCAAAAGTCTGGAAAGGGAGTAAGACGTCATTCAATTTGTAAATTTGGGGAAGGAATTACAATTCAGGACGAAGAAATAAAAGCTTCGCATTTTGCAAATGACACTGTAATTCTGTGAGATAGCGCACGACCTTGAAGGGCAACTGAATGGACTGAACCATGTCTTGAAACGAGCATATAACATGAAAATTATTATTGTTATGGTCTTCAGTCCGGAGACTGGTTTGCTGCAGCTCTCCACCCTACTCTATCCTGAGCAAGCCTTTTCATCTCATAAGAACGGCAACCCACAACCACTTGAATCTACTTACTATATTCATCTCTTGGTCTCCCTACACACTTCCCTCCAATGCTAAATTCACAATTCCATGATATCTAAGAATGTGTCCTACCAAGCGATCCCTTCTTTTAGTAAAGGTATGCCAAAAAATTCCTTTTCTCGCCAATTCTGTTCAGTACCTCTTTATTAGTTATGCGATCCACCCACCTAATCTTCAGCATTCTTCTGTAGCACCACATTTCAAAAGCCTCAATTTTCGTCCTGTACGCACTGTTTATCGTCCATGTTTAACTCCTGTACAAGGCAACACTCCACACAAATACCTTCAGAAGACTTCCCTACACTTAATATTCGATGTTAGCAAATTCCTCTTTTTTTCAAAAATGCTTTTCTTCCCATTGCCATTCTGCATTTTATATCCTCTGTACTGCGACCATCGCATGTTATTTTACTAGCCATTAACAAAACTCAGCTCCCACCTTTATTGTTTCGTTAACTAATCTAATTTCTTCAGCATCGCCTGATTTTCTAAGACTCCATTATATTATCTTTGTTTTGATCTTGATAATGTTCATTTTATACGCTCTCTTCAACACACTATACATTCCATTCAACTACTCTTCCAGGTCGTTTGCTGTCTCTGACAGGATTATAATGTCATCAGCAAAACGCAAAGTTTTTATTTCTTCACCCTCAACTTTAATCGCTATTCCAAATTTTTCCTTGCTTTCCTTCACCGCCTGCTCGATGAACATGAAAATTAACAGGAGCAAAACAAGGGTAATGGGATGCAATCTAAGAAAATCAGGTTTATGCCGAAGGAATTGGACAACGAAACAATGAAGGTGGTAGATGAGTTTTGCTACGTGGGCGGTAAAATAACATACGATGGTCGCAGTACACAGGATATAAAATGCAGAATGGCAATGGGAAGAAAAGCGTTTTGGAAAAAGAAATTTGTTAACATAGAATATTAATTTAAGTTCGCGAAGTCGTCTTATTCGTTGACCCAACAAAAACATTGAAACATAACTGTTTAACCCATTAATACCCAAAACTGTTTTTGATTTTGATGAAATTAAGTCAATGTAGGTCTTTTAAGGGTAGTAGCATGAGTCAATGACTATAACATTTTTTTAAATTGGTACATTGTTTTATTTCACGTATGATAAAACATACGATCGGCTTTAACATTTACAATTCACTAGTGCAATATTTTTTATGTACCAAGGAAACAATGTTGTATCTTATTTTATTAATGAAAACTGATACATTACTACTTTTCAAATACACAAATACATCGTTAATGGTGTTCGGAAAATAGAAACAATCTGGATCAAGTCTAAGATTGCATTATATGAGCAATATTTTGAACAATCTTTACCAGTGATATTGCAAAAAAACAAGAATTTTGGTGAAGAACAACATTACATTCTATGCAACGAAAATTAGTGCATTTTACACAATTTTTACATCTCGTATCAGTTAGAATTTTGTCCACAAAGTGTCCAACATTGTCTCTCCGGATATCATTTGGTACACCTTTCCTGGATCTTAGCATGGGACCTCAAGGTTTATCCATTGTTGGTGACATCCGTAAAGATAGTACAAAATTTCGCTGGAGCTCCAACGAACTCATATTACATATTGTAAGGAGCCAAGTTTTCCTCACTCTCATTTCCTACATATTCCAACCTGAAAATCACATTCTAATCGTCAAGACGAATCTTTTGGATATAAACTTGATGGAATATGGACATTTTCAATTATAATAAGTTTGATCGGCAAATTACGAGATCACGTTGCAAGTTCAATAAGATAATCAAGGCCGATGCGTACTAGTGAAGAAACATTTGTTTTTCTAAAGCGAGGCAAGGCGCTCATGTGGTGACCACCGGTGACAATGGGAGGTGGGCAGAACACTCCTCACCCCAACCCCTCACCTCGGCCAGAAAGCCAGTACCTTCATGGGGAAATACAGACTCTTAAAAACCTGTTAAAAGCTACACACTGCCACGCTCAACAAAGCATGTTTACTTAGAACTTTTAGGACGCACGTGGGACGCAAATTACAACTGGTGCCACCGAGTCTGGGAGGAAATTCCTAAATAAGATGTTAGCTTTGTTAGCTGACTCACTATAGGCCAACGTAACAGTTGGAATCATTTCCATCACATGGTGGAAGAAAGACTAAATCCAGCTCATCAGCTCGATCTGTTTCACTGCAGATACTATCATCATCATCATCATCATCATCATCATCACTGAGATTCTCGAGTAGTTTTAGAATTTCTTCTGCATTACGGAGATTGTCGTATTATAACAGTATTTATGTGACTTGAAAAATATACTACATAAGAATCTAGCAAGAGACAACTGCATTTGTTATTTTACTTGATTAGTAGTAAAATAAATGTTTCTTGAATCACATTTAAAACTAGTGCTAGTTTCCCACAGTATATCATATGACAAACAGTCTATTATATAAGCCTAGATAAAGATTTTGCTAGTAGAAACAATGTCATGCTCAATTGTTATTCTGTGCTAATACTAAAACCATAAGCCCAGCATTTATATCAGTACAATCAGCTTCAGCATAAAATAAAATTCTTATCTATCACTCATTATCTTGACGGTTCAAAATTGCACTGAAAGAAAAGAGCTAACTGCACAATAATGGTATTGTTATGTCACTGAAAACTACCATTATTGTGGGGTGGAACACTGACTGTACACAGAAACAATTGTAAAATATCTATACCATTCTATCTAGTGGTAACTGTGGTGTCGCACAAGTCCAACGTGCACGCCACCTACTTTCGCCGCGCGCCGCCATGCACGCACGGCGCGGCGTTCTTACGTCAGCCACGAGCGCCCTCTGTTACAACTCCGCTCGTGGCCACCACTGAACGACATCGTTCACTTGGGACTGAGATAGGAACCAGTTAACACTTCGGAATCAGATAGGCACCAGTGAAGACTTGGCTATCGGATAGGCACTAGGCAGGCCTCTAGCTCAACTATGTATCAGCATTCTGCAGTACTGAGCAATGTAAAAGTTAAGTATTACTAAGTCTCTATGAAATATATATCTCGTTCTAATTTACTCTAGTGTTTCTAGTTTCTGCTGTCCCACTGGCTGGTCACCTCCTACCTGCACAAGCGTGCATCCTTTATTCCCGTGTCGGTCTGTCTAGTCGGCCACCGACACCTACGACAGAAACGAGACACAAAAGCGGCGACGAGGCCGGGACACAAAAGTAACAATACAAAATAAACACACTTGTGTGATGTATATCATGGGCATTAATGGGTTAAGTACTGTTAGTGCAGAGAAGGGGTGATACTGCACGTACTGGGGCAGCGGCGCCCACCCTCACCCCCAGCGCCGCCTCGCTCCTGCTCGCGTGCAGGCTGGCCTGGCCTGGCGGCCCATCTGCAGATGCTATCAGCTCAAGCAGGCCGCGGTCAAGGCGAGCGTCCTCACTGCCGAAACGGACCATCACAGTTAAGTGCCGCTTCATACACTCGTCCTCACGCTAGCACTCAGGTCAAGGAAGCACTTCCAGGATACGTTACTTTTTACTGAACGCTGTGCTACACAGACCAGCGCCGGTGGATTATACGCCGTACTGAGAAAGCTACGAAAACCGTTTTACATGTTTCTAACTAGGGTAATGAAGTGCTGTCTAAGAAAATCAGGTAATGCCGAAGGAATTAGATTAGGTAATGAAACAATACAGGAGGTAGATGAGTTTTGTTACTTGGGCAGTAAAATGACAAATGATGGTCGCAGTACAGAGGATATAAAATGCAGAACGCTAATGGGTAGAAAAGCGTTCTTGAAAAAGAGAAATTTGTCAACATCGTATATTGATTTAAGCCTAACGAAGTCCTTTCTGAAGGCATTTGTATGGAGTGTTGCCTTGTATGGGAGTGAGACCTGGACGATCAACAGTGCGGACAGGAAGAGGATTGAGGCTTTTGAAATGTGGTGCTACAGAAGAATGCTGAAGATTAGGTGGGTAGATCGCATAACTAATGAGGTAGTAAACAGAATTGGGGGGGAAAAGGAATTTTTGGCATACCTTGACTAAAAGAAAGGATCGATTCATAGGACACATTCTTAGACATCAAGAAATTGTGAATTTAGCGTTGGAGGGAAGTGTGTGGGGTAGAAACCGCAGAGGAAGACCAAGAGATGGATACAGTAAGCAGATTCAGACAGATGTAGGTTGCCGTTCTTATGTGGAGATGAAGAGTCTTGCTCAGGACAGAGTATTTTGGAGAGCTGCATCAAACCAGTCTCCGGACTGAAAACAACAACAACAACTCAATTCCAGCATAAAGTGCAAAGAGACAAAGACCAATGGAGCAGAAACGCGGTTCGCGCAGATCACTTCTGGAAACAAAGTGGAACAATGAACATTTTCACCTAGGATGCCAAATTCATTTACATGATTGTGATGATTAAACTCTATCTTCCAAGGCGGAGTGGTCGAGAGCATTGAGGCTCTATGCTCCGATGAGAGGCTGTTCCCCGCCGGGGGTTCGAATCCCCCCCTCGCTCATAGATATTTGTGTTGTCTTTAGTATGAGGTAGTTTATAAGTAGTTTGTAAGTTTAGAGACTGATGACCCAACCGTTAAGTCCCATAAGCTTAAACATCTGAACAATTCTATGCGAGCTTATTTTCAGTAATAAAAAGTTCTTATATACCATCGATGGTTTCGCTACACGATATCAATTTTGTGCATGCAACAGTAAGGGAAGATTTCAGGCTGAGATCGTTAACACGCCATACACATAGAGCATTTTAAATTTTAGTAATATCGAATCATGGGCATCAGCAACGTGGCGGCGTAACGCCAGGTCACGACAGTTGGATGTAGTGCAATAGCTGCGTATGACGAGGTGGACTCGGATCAACGGTGTTTGCAGAAGGATGGCTCCCTGGAAGATCGGACGACTGTCAGATTTTATGTCATTAATAGATGAGCCACCCTAATGAATCATAACGAAAGGGTATCTGTGCACAGACCAAACGAACGTGTGGTTCCAGAAAACGGGCAGCAGCCTTTTCAGTAGTGACGGGGCAACAGTCTAGATGATTGACTGAGATGGCCTTGTAACATCAGCTAACATGGCTTTGCCACGAAGTTACTGCGAACGACTGAAAGCAAGGGGAAACTACAGTCGTTACTTTTCCCGAGGACATGCAGCTCTACTGTATGAATATATGAGGGCGTCGCCTTGGGCAAAATATTCTCGAGGTAAAATAGGCCCCCATTCAGATCTACGGGCGAGGACAACTCAATGTCATCAAGAAAGACAAGACAAGCATTCTAAGGATCGGAGCGTAGAATGTTCCATCGCTTAATGGGTAGGTAAGTTAGAAAATTTCATACAGACACATGGATAGGTTAATATTAGATATGGTGGGATTAGTAAAGTTCAGTGGAAGGATGAACAGAATCTCTGGTCAGGTGAGTACAGGGTTATAATACAAAATCAGTCGTTGGAAAGGTGGGAGTAGGTCTGAAGATGAAAAGAAAATAGGAACGCAGGTATGTTGCTATGAACAATACAGTAATTATTAACTGTAGATTAAAACCTAGTAGACTGCAAAAAGTTAGAAAATTAAGGAAATGCAATCTGGACAAATTAAAGGAACTAGAGGTGGTTCAGAGTTTCAGAGGGAGCATTACGTCAGAATTGTCTCAAACGGTGGAAAGTAATACAGTAGAAGAAAAATGGGTAGCTCAGAGAGTAGTGAAGGCCGCGGAGGATCATGTAGGCAAAAAGACGAGGCCTAATAAAAGCCCTGGATTAAACAGGAGATGTTGAACTTAACTGATTAAACGAGAAAATACAAAACTGTAGCGAGGAAGCAAACAAGATTGAGGTTGATACTAATTGCACACTGGCTAAGCAGGAGTGGCTAGATGGCAAATGCAAGACCGTAGAAGAATGTATAACTGGGGGAAAGATAGATACTACCAACAGGAAAATAAAGACATTTGGAGGCAAGAAAAGCAGCGGTATAAGTATCAAGAACTCAGATGGAAAAATAGTACTAAACAAAGAAGGGAAGCTGTAAGATGAATATGTAGACGGCCTAAACAAAGGAAATTAAGTGGACGTAGGCAGTTCTGTCTGATACACGATCAACTTGTCACCAGTCCCACCACTGAATCAATTTTGATGTTGTTGACCTGCCTACCTCATTCAAAAATATATAAGTGGGAATGCGGGTCATTTCAAACACGAAGCCTCATAAGAATTACTATTACTCCAGACTTAAACTGGAAAGGACACGTAGATGTCGTTGGAAAGGTGAACCAAAGACTGCGTTTTATTGGCAGAACCCTTAAAAGATGCATCAGAACTACTAAAGAGGCTGCATACAGTACGTTTGTCCGTCCTTTTTAGGAGTATTGCTGCCCAGTGTGGGATTCTTATCAGGTGGGTTTGACGGAGTACATCGAAAGAGTCCTAAGAAGAGCAGCTCGTTTCGTATTGTCACGATACAGGGGAGACAGCGTCACGGAAATGATACAGGTTCTGGGATGGGAATCATTACAACAACGGTGCTTATCGCTGCGGCGTGGTCTGCTTACGAAACTACAATCGCCAACAATCTCCTCCGAATGCGAAAATATATTGTTGACTCCCACTTACATAGGTAGAAACGATCATCAGAATAAAATACGAGAAATCAGAGCTAAAACGGAGAGATTCAGGTGTTCTTTCTTCCCGCGCGCTATTCGAGAATGGAATGGGAGATAAATAGTATAACGGTGGTTCGATGAACCATCTGCCAGGCACTTAAATGTGATTTGCAGAGTATCTCATATAGACGTAGCTGTAAGATTACGACTGTGAAATGTGATTCCTGTAGTGTAAGGAAACAGATGTCTTCGCAACGGAGTCTGTAGCGAGAGACCGCCGAGTAAAGAGATTTGCACACCAGAAAAGACTTCACAGTCCCCATGAATTGTTGCTGGAGTATGCATAATAATCCGTCAGAAGGAAGGAAACGTAGGGTTTAACGTCCCGTCGACAGCTTGGTCATTAGAGACGGAGCTGAGGCTCGGTGTTTTGGTAAGAATGGGGACGGAAATCCGCCGTGCCCTTTCCAAGGAACCATCCCGGAATTTGCCTGTAGTGATTCAGGGAAATCACGGAAAACCTAAATCTGGATGGCCGGAGGTGGATTTGAACCACCATTCTCCCGAACTCTAAATCCGTCAGGTAATTCAACATTTTGCAGTAAAAAGAGTATCTCGTACAACTACGATCAACATGGGGCGAAAGTGGCTGAAGGATGTGGACACGCACCGCGCTCTAACCTTTACTCAGAATTTTTATTGTAAGAACATAAATCCTGGCAGAAAATTCTTTTTCAACGACAATCTGTTGGTGTTGTGGCGTAAAGTCAGCGTCACACGCCAGACGTAGAAGAACGATCGTGTAGAAGCCAGTGATCGACCGAAAGCCCATCAACAGGCGCCGCGCATCCTGGAGGGAGTAACCGAAGATGCGCGCCCTCTACAAGCCGCTATATCTAGGCCGACATACGTCTCGACGCTCGTCAGTTACTATAGTATCATACGGACGCCGCCGCGAGAAGCAAGAAGAGAGAAGAAACAAACACATGTTCGAAAGTTGTGTATTAAACTTTTGAGACAATAAAACTTGTATTATTAATCTGAATACAGTAGAGTATTATCCGACCTAAACCGGCTGCAGCAAGTTCGGTTAAGCGGGAAAGTCAGATAACACGGAAAATACAAAAAAACCATAAAATATTTGAAAAATTTATTTGAACATAGAAAACTTATTAAATACGTGAACAAGAACTGAATATTACGTTCAAATACATTCGAACACGCACAAAGAAAATTGATAACATATCAGGTTTCCCTTCGTTTAGTTCGTTACGAAACTTTACGGCTTTTTCCAGCAAAATAGATCCTGACATGGGTACACCTTTATCTCTATCTTAAGTAAAAAATAGGAACAAAGCTTCACTTAATTTTTGATAGACTTTCATGGTTTTCCAGTTTTCCAAAACAGTCGAGGTTGCCGCGGTGGAGTAGCCGAGCGGTCTAAAGCGTCTCGCTGCGGAGCGTGCGGTTGCTCGCCGTGGAGGTTCGAGTCCTCCCTGGGGCATGGGTGTGTGTGTGTGTGTGTGTGTGTGTGTGTGTGTGTGTGTGTGTGTGTGTGTGTCTCCGTAGGTTAGTTTACCTAGGTTTAAGTAGTTTGTAAGCTACGGACTGATGACCACGCAGTTTGGTCCGATAGATTTACAGACATTTGAACATTTCAACAGTCGAGGTTGCTCACTGAGAACACCACTTCTCAATGATATTGCGATTCCTTTTCCAGTCTCTAACTCTTGTTTTCCCGATGTTATAATCTTGCGCCACTTTTAATAAAGTTTCACCATTGTCTATTCTTTTTCTTCCATTGGAACCACCACCTTTCTCCGTTTTGAAACCATCACCACAAATTGTTATAAACAAAGCGCAACACATCCATTCCACTACAGATCTAGAGTTAGTACTGGGGAGTGAGGAATAGCAGACGGCGAAATGAACTGAGTGATAATGACGTGCGCCGAAACAAACATGTACAGTCACTGAATTGTCAGCTGGCGCACGGCTACTGCGTACAGTCCTGGCGCGGTGAAAGGGTCGGATAACACGGAAGATCGCATAAGCTATGATCGGATAATAGAGACTCTACTGTATTTGTTTCAGTAAACATTGATTCCTGCACCAGTTCATTTATAGACAACCAGACGGGGAAGAGAAGAGCAAAAATGTTCAAATGTTTGTTAAGCTTATGGTACTTAACTACGAGGTTAACAGTCCCTAAACTTACAAACTACTTATCAACTAGCTTATCCTAAGGACGGCACAAATATCCATGCCCGAGGAGGGATTCGAACCGCCGACCGTAGTGGCCGTGAAGACCATGACTGTCCTCAGTCCCCTCGGCCACCGCGGCCGGCAGTGAAGAGCAAAAAGGCGACGAGGTCACAACAGTTGTCATAGCGACAAGCGTCAATTTCCGGAGCGGGAGTGTGTGACAGGTTTGGCTGGCGGGAGCGGGTGGTATCGAGCGGAGGCGGCAGGCAAACAGCAGCAGCGGCAAAGGCCAGGGCCGCGACCGCGACCGCCGCGCCGTGGCCACCACCACCACCACCATCAGCCAGCAGCTCCCGCAGGGCTCTGCGGTCGCACCACACCGCCCAATCACCGGCTGACGCAGTGCTCAGCCACGGAAACCAATCACTGCGCCGCTGCACCTCTCTCACATTTCCAACTGCTCTGTAATTAGTCACGGCTTCCTAGCAGCCAGTACTCGTCATGTAGAATAAAATCAGATACCGGTTACAACTGAAGATGTCATTTACGGAAACACCTTCGGTTAATACAGACTGTGGACTTCCTTCAACATTAACAAATGTTTGTTAAGCTTAAGGGAGTTAACTGCAGGGTCATCAGTCCCTAAACTTACAAACTACTTATGAACTACCTTATACTAAACACGACACAAACATCCATGCCCGAGGAGGGGGATTCGAACCCCCCACCTTAGCGGCCGTGCAAACTGTGACTGACGCGCCGCAGTACCCTCGGCCACCGCGGCCGGCCTTCAACATTACCCTTTAAATAACCAGTCACGGAAGTTACTAATATCTATTATAGTTGAGTATAACTCTTCGCTCCCTATATTTTACCCCTGCTACCTTCAGAATTTGAGACAGTGTATTCCAGTCGACATTGTCAAACGTTTTCTCAAAATCTACAAACGCTAAAAACTTAAGTTTGCCTCTCCTTATCCTACCTTCTAAAATAAGTCGTAATATTTGTATTGCCTCCCGTGTTCCAACATTTCTCCTAAATCCATACTGATCTTCCCCAATGTCGGATTCCACCAGTTTTTCCGTTCGTCTGTAAATTATTCGTGTCAGTATTTTGCAACCATGACGTATTAAACTGATACTTCTGTAACTTTCACACTTGTCTGCACTTGCTTTCTTTGGAATTGGAATGACTATATTCTTCTTCAAGTCAGAGGGTATTTCCACTGTCTCATATCTTGCGTACTAGGTGGAACAATTTCTTCATGACTGGCTCTCCTAACGATACCAGTTGAGACGGGATGTCATGTATTCCAGGGGCCTTGTTTCTACTCAAAACCTTTAGTGCTCTGTCAACATTACTCTATAAATGACCAGTCACGAAGGGCACTAATATCTATTATGGGCTTATTTAAGTACCCAGCACATAGTTCTTCCATGAACGAAATGACCAGTGAAAACTGATTTCGGCAAATCGCAAACAATGTTTCAGGACCACTTGTTTCCAGCACAATATACTTGAATGACTGGCAGATCACATCGAAATGTCTGTCACGTTTACTGAACGGTGTTCTTGTATAAAGCGAATTTGCAACCCTACAAAATAAGAACTTTCGCAGACCGAACCGACGGATTACACCCTCTACATTCAGGATAAAGACAACGTATTGCGAAACGAAATGTTCGATTACATTACAACCCATCAATTAATGTAGCAACAACTATACAATATCAAGGAGACCTATACGGAGCAACGTTAGATGGGCTGACCACACAAAAACTAGTTGTTTGGAAGGAAATGACTGATACTTTGCAAGCGACGTAATTAAATGGATGAGATAGCTAAGGAAACCTTAGGTCGTGTGGTGCTTCAATACAACCGCATAACCCCAAACAAAAGCGTCGAATTTCGTCGCGGCGATCGTAATCGCCACACCCCACAAGAAACCATACACAACTACCGCAGCACGGGTTACAACTGAAGAACATGCATCACCGACAGCTTCGTTCGCAAATTCACAAAAAATAGAGCTCTTGTGGCGGTTTTACATTTCGCGAATGGAATAGAAACACGTAACTTCCTTCATACACTGAAACTTGTGCTGTGATACCTTACATGTTGTTGTTGTTGTCTTCAGTCCGCAGACTGATTTGATGCTGCTCTCCACGCTAACCTGTCCTATGCAAGCCTCTTCATCTGAGAATACTTTCGGCAACCTACGTCCCTTTGAATCTGCTTACTGTATTCGTCCCTCTGTCTCCCTCTACGATTTTTACCCTACACACTTCCTTCTAATGCTAAGTTGACAATTCCTTGATGTCTCAGAATGTGTCCCACCAACCTATCCCTTCTCTTAGTCAAAATACGCCAGAAATTCCTTTTCTCCCCAATTCTGTTGAGCACCTCCTCATTAGTTACGTGATCTACATATCTAATTTTCATCGTTCGTCTGTAGCACAACATTTCAAAAGCTTCTATAATCTTTTTCTCTGAATTCCTTATCGTCCACGTTTCACTCCCATACAATGCTACACTCCAGACAAATACTTTCAGAAAGGACTTCCTAACATCTTAACTAATATTGGATGTCAACAAGTTTCGCTTCTTCAAAAACGCTTTTCTTCCCATAGCCATTCTGCATTTTATAGCCGGCCGCGATGGCCGAGGTGACTGAGGCGCTTCAGTCACGGTCAGCACGGCCACTACGGTCGGGGGTTCGAATCCCCCCTCGGGCATGGATATTTGTGCCGTCTTTAGTCTTAGCTAGTTCATAAGTAGTTTGTAAGCTTAGGAACTGATGACCCCGTAGTTAAGTCCCATAAGTTGTACAAACATTTGAACATATTTTTTTTTTTTTTTTTTTTGCATTTTATATCTTCTTTACTTCGGCCATCAGATGTTATCTTGCTACCCAAATAACAAAATTCATCTACTACTTTTATTATCTCATTACCTAATCTAATTCCTTCAGCATCGCCAGATTTTCTGACATTGCATTCCATTACCTTCGTTTTACTATTGTTAATGTTCATCTTATATCTTCCTTTCAAGACACTGTCCATCGCATTCAATTGCTCTTCCAGATATTTTGGGTCTCTGACAGAATTACTATGTCATCGGCAAACCGCAATGTTTTTATTTCTTCTCTATGAACTTTAATTCCCTCTCCAAATTTCTCCTTCCATTCCTTCACTGCCTGCTCAATGTACAGATTGAACAGAATTGGGGAAAGGCTATAGCCCAGTCTTACTCCCTTCCCAACCTCTGCGTCCCTTTCATGCCCTTCGACTCTAATAACCGCTGTTTGGTTTTTGTATAAGTTGAGTATAACTCTTCGCTCCCTATATTTTACCCCTGCTACCTTCAGAATTTGGGACAGTGTATTCCAGTCGACATTGTCAAAAGCTTTCTCAAAATCTACAAACGCTAAAAACTTAAGTTTGCCTCTCCTTATCCTACCTTCTAAGATAAGTCGTAATATTAGTATTGCCTCCCGTGTTCCAACATTTCTCCTAAATCCATACTGATCTTCCCCAATGTCGGATTCCACCAGTTTTTCCGTTCGTCTCTAAATTATTCGTGTCAGTATTTTGCAACCATGACTTATTAAACTGATACTTCTGTAATTTTCACACTTGTCTGCAGTTGCTTTCTTTGGAATTGGAATTACTATATTCTTCTTCAAGTCAGAGGGTATTTCCACTGTCTCATATCTTGCGTACTAGGTGGAACAATTTCTTCATGACTGGCTCTCCTAACGATACCAGTTGATACGGGATGTCATGTATTCCAGGGGCCTTGTTTCTACTCAAAACCTTTAGTGCTCTGTCAACATTACTCTATAAATAAGCAGTCACGAAGGGGCACTAATATCTATTATGGGCTTATTTAAGTACCCAGCACATAGTTCTTCCATGAACGAAATGACCAGTGAAAACTGATTTCGGCAAATCGCAAACAATGTTTCAGGACCACTTGTTTCCACCACAATATACGTGAATGACTGGCAGATCACGTGGAAATGTCTGTCAGATTTACTGAATGGTGGTCTTGTATAAAGCGAATTTGCAACCCTACAAAATAAGACCTTTGGCAGACCGAACCTAGGGATTACCCCCTCATTACCCCCTCTACATTCAGGATGAATACAGGGTGTCTCGAAAACAAAGATCGATAGACGAATGCAGTAAACGGTATGTTTATTGTGAAAGCTGTAAGAAGTTTTTACAGCAGTTTGAAATAATAGTTACAAAAGCTGCTAACAGATGGCGCTGTAATCGCCATACGTAATGCCTAGTATAAATAGTGATCCGAAGCCCAGAGCGATCAGTGCCACTATTGAAACCTGAAAGGAGGTTAGCGTACCGAAGGAAGAGATTAAAACCATGTACTCCATTCAACAACGCGTTTTTCTGGTGCTAGAGTACCACAGGTTATAAGAGAGTCCTACGGCAACAAGGCAAAGTTTTCAAGCACGATTTAGTGTTCCAAAAGGACCCGATGCGAAAACCATTCGTACACCCTTCGCAAAATTTTAACCAACAGGCAGCGTCACTGATGATCTAGTGGGGCATGTTGGCCGCAAGTAAACCGCAGTTACGCCTGAAAATATCGCCACAGTTTCTGGAATTATTCAGCGAAATCCAATGTCATCCGTCCGTAGAATTGCACCTGAGACTGGTTTGAAGCGTTCCTGCACGCAGAAAATACTGAAAGAGCCTACACATGTTTCCATTCAAAATTCAAACGCACCAGGCCATACCCGTACGAGCTGTGCAACAAAGGGTTGCCTTTGCTAATCAGATGCTCACAATGATTGATAGTGAAGGATTTGATGTTGGCTGCATCTGGTTTACAGATGAAGCACACTTCCACCTGAATGGATACGTGAATAAGCAGAACTGGCGATATGGGGTTCCGAAAGCCATATTTAAAGTTACTGTGTGGGCTGCAGTATGCAACAGAGGCATTATTGGCCCTTTTTTCATTCGAGAAACGGTCACTGGTGCACGTTACGCCGTAATTTTGGAACAATTTGTCGCCACACAGCAAGCGTTAGAGGATCGACCAGGTACTGAATGGTTTGTGCAAGATGGAGCCCGACCACATCGGACCTAACAAGTGTTTCGCTTTCTTGAGGAATACTTCGGGAGTCGAGTCATTGCTTTGGAATATCCCAAATTTACTGGTGCAGGCATGGATTCGCCTCCATATTCGCCGGATTTGACCCCTGTAACTTTTTTTTGCGGGGCACAGTGAAAGACATGGTCTACCCGAAGCATCCCGCCACGCTCGACGAGCTTGAATCGCCGATCTCTGTGGCATGTGAATCCATTTCGGTTGAGACACTACGAAATGTGATGGCGAATTTCATTCTTCGTTTGCGCCACCTCTGTAGTACCAATGGTCAACATTTTGAAAACATTGTGATGTGATAGTTTTCAAAACAATGTTCAAATGTTAACTACGGGGTCATCAGTCCCTAAACTTACAAACTACTTACGAACTAGGACGTCACAAATATCCATGCCCGAGGGGGGATTCGAACCCCCGACCGTAGTCGCCGTGCAGACCGTGACTGGAGCGCCTTAGTCCCCTCGGCCACCGCGGCCGGCGTGATAGTTGTCAAATAATGTTTTCATACGATTATTACACTTATGTATGCTGATATGAGCAATACAGCGTACAGCGCCATCTGGTAGCAGTTTTTGTAACTATCATTTCAAACTGCTGTATAAACTTCTTACAGCTTTCACAATAAACATACCGTTTACTGCATTCCTCTATCGATCTTTGTTTTCGAGATATTTAATTTTGAAATCAGGGAGCCCTTTTCTGGACACCCTGTAAGTACCCAGTACATAGTTCTTCCATGAACGAAAGGACCAGTGAAAATTGGTGGCCGAAGGGACTGCGGCGCGTCAGTCACGGTCTGCACGGCCACTACGGTCGGGGGTTCGAATCCCCCCTCGGGCATGGATATTTGTGCCGTCCTTGGTGTAAGCTAGTTCATAAGTAGTTCGTAAGTTAAGGGACTGATAACCCCATAGTTAAGTCCCATAAGCTAAACAAACATTTGAAATTTGAAAATTGAGTTCGGAAAATCGCAAACAATGTTTCAGAAATATTCAAATGTTCAAATGTTTGTAGAGCTTATGGGGCTTAACTACAGGATCATCAGTCCCTTAACTTACGAACTACTTATGAACTAGCTTACACTAAGGACGGCACAAATATTCATGCCCAAGGAGGGATTCGAACCCCCGACCTTAGTGGCCGTACAGAACGTGACTGGCGCGTCGCAGACCGCTCGGTCACCGCGGCCGGCAATTAAAGTAGCAACAACTATAGAATATCAAGGAGGACCTATACGGAGCAACGTTAGATAGGTTGACCACACAAAAACTAGTTGTTTGGAAATAATGACTGATAAATACTTTGCAAGCGACGTAATTAAATGGTTGAGATAGCTAACGAAACCCTCGGTCGTGCGGTGCTTCAATACAACCGCATAACCCCCGAACAAAAGCGTCGAATTTCGTCGCGGCGATCGTAATCGCCAGACTACCGCAGCACGCGTTACAACTGAAGCGCAGTGCAGCACGGAGAGCTCCAATCGTAAATTCACAAAAATAGAGCTCTTGTGGCGACTTTACCAAGTATTTCGCGAATGGAATAGGAACACGTAACTAGCTTCGTTTATTGAAACTTCGCGACTACAGAACGTTGTAGAGAAACTTTTAATTTCGTGTATAAAAAGACAGTAATGTCTTTAAACGATATTTCATAGTACGAAGAATGACGTAGAGTTTGGAAATAATAAACATAGGCAACAAATATGAAGGACTCACGAGGTAATTCAAATGTTTGTTAATCTATCGGACCAAACTGCGTGGCCACCAGGCCGTAGCTTACAAACTACTTAAACTAAGGTAAACTATCCTGAGGACACACACACACACACACACACACACACACACACACACACACACACACACACACACTAATGGATGACTCGAACCTCCGGCGGCGGGCAATCGCGTCCTTTGCAGCGAGGCGCCTTAGACCGCTCGGCTACTCCACCGCGGTCGAAGTAATTGGAAATTATTTAACAGCATGGTACTACAAAAGATAGATATATGCCAAAAAGTATTTTAATAATCCAGACAGAGCACAGTACTAGTACATTCCAACATTACGCGTGCGAACATACGATTCTTGAGAGGCCCGGGTGTCAAGTTCTATCAATCACAGAGATAAGCGGTGAAACGTTTCGGATAGCCCTTGCCCTGGCCATCATTTGTGTAGTGACGTCAGCTAAGAAGAATTGTAACAGGCAGGCTGAACACAACCCCGGCTGGGGTCTAATGCCACACGATCACCACCACCAGAAAAACGACGTATGGTCAAAATGAAATCTTAATACATTACACAAAAGCCAGCTACACTGAGCAAATCTGTCAGTTTCTGTAAGTAGGTGTAATCAGCTTAGTGGGTGAGCTGTCCATTCTCCCGCGAACTTTTCCCCTGAGGAAAATTATCTGATCAGTGCCTTTCTTCTTACTGCCCCTGTGTAAGTGTGTGTGTGTGTGTGTGTGTGTGTGTGTGTGTGTGTGTGTGTGTCGTAGAGGATGCAGTGCACTAAGTGCCTGTCCCTGGGTCTTACGCGACTAACTTTATGAGAGGCTCTTAAGAAATAGCTTTATTCTCTTCACTGTCACTGAGTACGTATGTCGCAGCAGTCTCGTTAATGTGAGGGTAAGAGTCAAAAGCGTACAAGCTAAATGCAATCTGCTGCTCACCACGTCGTTCAGACATGTTGTGAAACGTACCCATAAAAACCGGGGAAAAACAGAGCACTTTCCTGGGCCTTGACGTGAAAGAAAGTCCATTAGATTGATTACCGGAGATACGGTAGAAGAGAGTATAAATAATTACGTGTCTGCTGTGGGGCCGATTAAAATCAATAAAAACAGCGTTAAGAACATCAGATATGAAATAAGACTCTCGAGTCGACGTATTCACGATAGCGTTTCAGGGATATCATTAGTTCATTTATAGGCTCCGGTCTGCAATTGTACGAAGACAAAATGGCATTAAGGTTATAATAACTAAGGGTAAGATATTCCGCAACTGTTTGTAAGTAAAACTAACTGTATGTGATGTGCAAAGTTGGAATATGACAAACAAATAAAAATATAGGGAAAAGGTTTTCGACAGTATTAAAGTGACTAGAATTTTTCTGTATAGTAAGTACTGATTTTTGTTTTTATTTGCTAGGTTTCTCAAACAACGTCATTTTTTTTATTGACAATATTCTAGGGTTCTGCAAGTCAAAGGCCTGATGGAGGTATTTAGCCATTACAGCAACTATTACAAAAACGACTTCACAAAGGCTGTTGGGCTGTTGTAATGAAGAAGATCCAGATGGTGGTGAATTCTTTATTACTCTTACGTGTTTCGGGCGATGCCAATCATCAAAGAATCTGAACAAAATACAAATATATTTATACTTTGTTTATATTCTCTGACGATGGGCATCGCCCGAAACGCGTAAAAGTAATAAAGAATTCACCACCATCTGGATCTTCTTCATTACAGCAGACCAACAGCCTTCTTAAAGACATTTTTGTACTTTTATAGTTAGAGAGAGAGAGAGAGAGAGAGAGAGAGAGAGAGAAGTCATATATAAATAAATGAGAAACTGGTAAAACTTTAAATTCCGCACAGTAATTATAGTGCTGTATCTCAGTCTGAGCTTTAGCTTTTACCACAAATCTCTATTTACAAAAAAGTTTTACCGTCTTGAAGAATTGTCTTTTGATCACTTTACTCATCTTTTCAAGATCTATCGCACACGGTTAGAGAAGAAGCGCAAAAATAAAAATACAAGTACCTGCTCAATGAATTACTAACTAAACCAGATACTCGAGATGCAAGCATATAACAAATCATCAGATCTCTTGCTTACAATAAATTATCAAAACTTATTTTTCATGTATGATTCTGAAATATTTAAAAACGAAAATATTACCTAGATACATTCTGTATTTTATGCTGATCCGTCGTTAGTTACTACAATGATGTAGTTCTCAGTTCTATGGAGACTGGAAAGTCTACAGCGTTCTCAACATTTTGAACTCTTGCCTGATATTTAATTTATATCAATTTACAAAAATAGAAATGAGGTTAAGTGACGGGGATATGAAACGATATTCGCTTACTCTGCAAAGTTTCGTTTACATGACGAAGACACTAACATAGTATGAGAGAGCTGTAATCAAAGTATACAGCAATGTACAAACCTAGCTACCACGGAAAATGGAGATTATTTTAGTTGCCATAGGCTTTTCGTTGCTGATCTGTCAAGAAGCAAAAAGTTTCATGTCTATTACAAAAGTTATGACCAACAAATAGGACATCGTGAAATAAAGACGACTTTTGTTAACCATTTGCGCAGTGAATAGATGAAAGGATTCTCACGATTCCACCGAACTGTGTATTTATTTTGGACAGGGTAATTGTGAAAGGTAACTGTTCCCAAGAATGTGCTCCACGAAACTTATTTTGCGGGAACGATAGAAAAATTTCAAGACCGATACTAATGTACAAGGTGAAAACGAACAATGGAAATTCCAGAAAGGATTTAACAATATTTTCCAAACGAGAGGTTGCTACTCACCACAGAGATCTCGGTGATTCGCAGGAAGGCACAAACAAAAGATGACAATGATATTCAACTTTCGACAGTTACGTCCTCCTACAGGTGAATACTAATTAACTACACTTCCAAAAGCTGATACGCACCAAAAGATTCAACTCACTCGCGACACACAATTTTGTGAACGTTATTCCTGTTTCATTACTTGGGGACAGCGCTCAAAACATTGAGTAAGCAGACAAGCTAATCCGTCTTAAAGATGTTAGTTTTAATTGTTTTGATACTTCTGTAACAAGATTTTCTATTTGCTTTCTTTGTATTAGTATATTAGCAAGAGAGGAATATCGTGAAATAACAACCGAATACCAGGTGCTACAGATAGAGAAATACAGTAGAATGTGCGCCTGTTTGCCAACTTCATTCCTATGAAAGCAACACAATACAAATAGCCTACAAAATGTATGTATGAGAAACACGTATTTGTGTTGTGCCACGTAGGAATGGCCGTGCGGTCTGAGGCGTCATGTCACGGATTGCGCGACCGCTCTCGTTGAATATTCGAGTTTTCCCTTGCGCAATAGCGCGCGCGCGCGCGCGCGCGCGCTTGTGTGTGTGTGTGTGTGTGTGTGTGTGTGTGTGTGTGTGTGTGTGTGTGTGTCCCTTAGCATAATAGCTACTTTGTAAGTCTACGGACCGATGACATCAGCAGCTTGGTCCCCTAGGTTTACTAGTATTTCAACTTTTTTCCTTTTAATTCCCGTTGATGTCAGTTCTTATAATGGTAGCAACTTTCCTGCCCACGAATATTTCAGTAAATGCAATTATATTAGTGACTAAGTTCCTACCGTATTTCTTAATAAATACAACATCCACGTAACAGATCTTAGTAGTGAATAATGTAATTATTTTTCTTCACTATTCATAATTGACTACTAACACCGTGTAACTTAGAAATCGCGTAGTTCTGAGGCGAAGAACTCGTCGAACGATGTTCGGAGTCCATTATCATCAGGAGAGTAACTTCTGGGAAGGTCGTTCGATAAATAGCGGAAAACACGACAGCGGGCGTTACACCGGAGCAGCATCGCTTCACGCAGGGTTCCTGGTCGTTTTTGTATTCAGTATGCAAGACGTTTCACTTGTTGCGAAAAACATACTAAAGAGAGAAAGTACCTGGTGGTATAGGCATGCGTATGTAAACTGCACAAATATATAAGACAACAGGTGTCTGGCGCAGGCGTTAGATCTGTTACTGATGCTACCAAGGCAGGTCATCACAATTTAAGTGAGTTTGAACATGGTGTTACAGCCGGCGCGCGGGAGATGGGACACAGCATCTCCAAGGTAGCAATGTCAGAGTGCACCGTGAATATCTGGAATCCGGCAGAACATCAAATCTCAGACATCGGTGGGAGTAATGTTCGAATGTTTGTTAAGCTTAAGGGACTTAACTTACAAACTAGTTACGAACTACCTTATACTAAAGACGACACAAACATACATGCCCGAGGGGGGATTCGAACCCCCGACCGTAGCGGTCGTGCAGACTGTGACTGGCGCGCCGCAGGCCGCTCGGCCAATGCGGCCGGCGGTGGGAGGACGAACGACGACTGTCGTGAATTGATTAACGTGCCAAAAGTGCAACCGTTCCACAAATTGCTGCGGCTGGGATATTAACAAGTGTCGCGTGTGAACTATTCGACGAAACATCATCTGTATGGGCTGTAGGAGCCTTAGGCCCATTCGTGTACCCATGCTGACTACACGACACAAAGCTTTACGCCTCGCCAAGGCCCGTCAACACCTATATTGCACTGGGAACATGTTCCCTGGTCTGATAAGTCTCATTTCCAATTGTATCGAGCAGATGGATGCGTACCTCTATGGAGACAAACTGATGAATTCTTAGACCCTACAAGTCAGAAGACTCTTCAAGCTGGTAGAGGCTCTGTAATAGGGTATTTTCCTGTGTTAAAACTACGGTTCGAATTATTGTTATTCTGAATGATTATAACATTCAGACAGCATTTTCGCTCATAATTCTTACAAAACATATGTTATTTTTACGTACTTAAAGCTTAAAAATCATCAAATTTCACGATTAGATCACGTGATCGGAAACGCTCCGTTATTGGCTGAAGTACTGGTGACGTCATAGAACACCTACAGCGCGGCAACTAAAAGTCGGAGTTGTATTATTGTACGCGTTTCCTCCATTTCGCAGGTTTAAGTTCAGTTTTTTCGTGATCTAAATGCGTTTACAGTTTTTATGCCACAATGGAGATGGTTATGTGAAGCCTGACAGCCGAAACCTCCCTAAGGTTGATGAAATTATGGTGTCTTTATTCTTTAAAAACAATCCAAATAAGAAACGTGAAAACTGCATTGTAAGTAACGCATACTTACATTTTAAAGCTAATTATTTCGAGAGATATTTTATGCCACTGGAAACAAGTATCCTATTTGTTGATGTCAGCAGACTAAATCTTAAGTCACCATATTATGCAATAAAGGGTGAAATTTTATCTTCTATCCAAGCGGCCTTGAGTGATTATGTTGGCAACAACAACACGATAGAAAATCTTTGTCTAGATGTTCAGACCACATAGAATGACTAGATTAGTGTATCGTACAGACCATGAAGTAAATAAATAATGCTGTTCCTGCTCTATGATTCTTGTATGTACCATTGTCCGGTCAGTAAAAGTAACTGCCCTCGTAAATCAAAGGTTTCACGACAAAATATTTGCGCTGTCACGTGATTGGCTAATGGCGACGTCACATGATTCTCGCTATTCAGCGTCTGTTGCCAACATAGTCACAGGAAGCCGCCGGGATAGTTAGTAAAACTTAACCCAGAAAAACTTAAATAAACACATATTTGGGTAACTAACACTTTTAATCGTATTTACACTTGCATATTACGAATGTTTGAAAGCTAGATAAATCGGCGCATTAGAGACATCTCCCATATACGTATATTACGATATGATAAGTTGTTGTAAAGTAACCAGAAGGGCGTTGTCGATGTATAAAACGGTTGTTTGACTAAGATCTATTGGTGATACAATTGCACTTACTGGAGATAATCAGTGCTGTACTTTTATAGTGGGCTGCAACAATATTCATGCTGTTCTTTCACCAAATATATTAGGAAACGGCTTTAATTACACATAAATCGTAGGCATGTAACATTACTAAGTTTTACTTCGCAAATGTAAAAATCAGGTCATGAACCTAAACATAATACTACGGTACTTTACACCTTTGCAGTAGAATAGAATGATACTAAACAGTTTAGTTTACCAGTGGAATAATATTGTTTACTTATATCAAAATGATCCTCACAGAAAAACACATGAAGTAGCCGCTATTTCATATGGATCTCTTCGCGCCAGAGTCAACCACTTTTTGCGTATCTTCTCATTTTTTGGTACTTGCAAGAACAATTTTTCTGGAGTCTGGACACATGTATTAGTAAAGTGCGGAACTAAGCAATATTTGTAGGTCATTATGCAAACGTTAACGCTCAAACACGAGGCCTCGGTCCAAACAATATACAGGTATTTGTTTATCTTACGAGCGCAGCAGCAGCAGCGTGTTGTATGACGTCACAGGCATCACGTGACTCAAATGTAGCGTTTTAGCGGGCTTTCAAATTATTTGAATTTCATTTTTTTTTTAAGTACTGAAATCCACGAGGTAAAAAAGCATGTTCGGACCATAATATTTAAAACGATTTCCAGAAAACAGTCAAATACCCTATTGTGGGGAGGCGTATATCGCGGGAGTGATTGTCTAAATAAGACTGGCAGGTGACACGTACGTACGCATCCTGGCTGATAACGTGGATACATTCATATCCATAATGTATTCCAACGGACTTCGGGGCGCCCGCTGCCGCGGCTATGGTTTCGCACTAGCGACTAGGAAACGTGCCGTCCGTCCACATGCGGTTATACGTAGATTCTAAGAAGAAAACGCAGACTCTCCAGAGTAAGGTGTCGTAACATATGTACATGGATTCCATCCGGTCCCAGAGAGGATTATCGAGATGAAGAGTTTTTATTTTTATTTTTTATGTCCTGTCCTACTTTGACCCACCGCCTAAGAAATAAGGTAGGCCGTGGTAGGGCCTGTTAACCGCTGCGACTGGACACGGGCCCTGGAGAAGTGATGGGACAACCGACTGTTTTTAACAACCGATTGGTCAGTCGGTTGTTTTTTCGTTCAGTCGGTTTTTTCAGTCGAATGAAACAACCGAATGAAAATAGTCTCTGTGGCCGTATGAATGTTTTCACTCGCTGGCGGGGTTTGAGTGGTTTCAGTCGATGCGAAACAATCGAATGAAACCAGTCGCTATCGGTTGCAGCCGCTATATGAATGTTTTCACTCATTCTGTGGGTTTGACTGGTTTCAGTCGATGCGCGACCACCGAATGAAACAAGTCTCTGCCCTTTATATGAATGTTTTCGGCATTGAGTGCTTTCATTTGATGCGATACAACCGACTGGAAAAAGTCACTTCGGTTTCTGCAGTTATATGGATGTTTTTATTAATTCACCGACTTTGTGTGACTTTATTTGCTTACTCCTTCAGTCTTTTCGGGTATAAATGAACCGTGATTCAGCATTAAAACTTTCTTAGAGACAAATCTTGTAAATATAGCAGTGTGTCCGTGTGTGTGTTTTTATCGCATGGAAATCTACAGTTTTGTTCCAATCTTGATGAAATTTTGCACACTTGACCTTCAAAGCAAAAGGAAAGTCACTGTCTACATGAAATTTCATTCCGTGCATGGCGGAGGGTACTTTTACATACTGACTTCGACAAAAACCACAATTTGGCTGCGATCTTGATGAAATTTTGCACACTTGACCTTTAAAACAAGACGAAGGTAATTGGGTACAATAAATTTCGTAGGTGCATGGCGGAGGGTACTTTACCTACTAACTTTGATAAATTACGTTCGTATTCGAATTTTAAGGATATATTTCACTCTTCACCTTCAAAGAAAGAGAATGGTCACCGTCTACATCTACTTTAGTTCGATGCATGACAGAAGGTATTCCAAACTTTGACGCCAATATAGAGTTTTATTCCGATCTTGAAGAAATGTTGAAAATTGACTTTCAAAACAAGTGGCAGTTCACTGTTCATCTAAGATTTTGTATGGTAAATGGCGGAGGGATGGAATAAACCTTCACACCGTTTTACCGATAACCACAAAAATATCTATGACTAGAGTTCCAATGTTCAAATGTTTGTAAATCTATCGGACCAAACTGCGTGGTCATCAGTCCGTAGCTTACAAACTACTTAAACTAAGGTAAACTAACCTAAGGACAACACACACACCCATGCTCCACGGAGGACTCGAACCTTCGACGGCGAGCAATCGCGCCCTCCCCAGCGAAGTGCCTTAGACCGCTCGGCTACTCCACCGCGGAGTGACAAGAGTGAATAATTATGAATCTTGAGATGGATGTTTTCATATACTGTTGACGAATACAGACACACTGGAGAAAATTTACAGCACTGGCAAATGTTGTATGTGTTCTCGTAATCCTTCAAATTAGATGGAATTAACAAAAATATTTTTATACAAAATACTTTAATGAAGGCTTTTTTTTACAATACCTAATGTTTTAGTGATCTTAGAATTTGGATCTAGCAAGTATGCTCAGAGTTAACATACTTAACTCTGTCCTGCTAGAACCTTAAATATGTATGAACAAGAAGCCGCAAACTGCACGTTTCTACCTGTTCTCACTTCGGAGATACGGTATGCGAGATTAAACTTGTAGTTATCATTTTGGAACACCCTGTAGTTTCCACGCTTCTTTATTGAGACAGTAAGAAAGCGACAACAATCGGCGATGGCACGCCCCGCCCCGCCCGCCGGACACTGTTGTGTGGAGTTTGGCGCGCGCCTGCTGGACTAGCGCTGTCAGCAGTGGAAACGCAAGCGAGGCAGCACCCCATCTCGTGTTCCCGCTCCCCTCGGTACCCCGTGGTGGGTGTCTGCGAAAGTAATCTGATCGGGCCCATATGATCGGCGTTTTTGAAGTCTGGGGGTGGGAAATTAAAGTGATCGCAGACCTGCTCCAGCGATATGACATCTAATTAGTTACTCGTTGATGGCACCTCAAACAATTTAATCTACAACAAAATATGAATCACTCTTACTGTATACTATAAAACGAAAAGTTACTTCATTCAGTACATAATTTCTTGAAAAGAAAGAATGGGTAATTCAGTCAATGTACAAAACTGCAAAAGTGTCGCACGTTTTCATTCAGTTGTTCCCACAGACTACTTTCATTCGAAAAAAAATAAACGAATATTAATCCAACATAGTAAAACTACGACCGACTGACTGTTTCATTCGGTTGCTCCCACTGACTGGTTTCACTCAAAAGAACTAATGAAGAGGCCAACGTATTGTGTCAATTTTTTCATTCGGTTCGTCCCATCGACTGATTTAACTCAAAAGAAAAGGAATGAGTGGTCCAACCGACTGTGTCGATTTTATTCGGTTGCTCCGACCGACTGGTTTCACTCAAAAGAAGGAATGAGTAGTCCAACCGACTGCGTCGATTTTTTCATTCGTTTGATCCCACCGACTGGTTTCACTCAAAAGAACGAATGAATAGTCCAACCGACTGAATCGGTTGTTTCATTCGGTTGGTCCCACCGACTGGTTTCACTCAAAAGAACGAATGAATAGTCCAACCGACTGAATCGGTTGTTTCATTCGGTTGGTCCCACCGACTGGTTTCACTCAGAAGAATGAATGAATAATTCAACCGATACGAGAAACTACAACCGAATGATCGATTTTTTTGCAACAACCGAATGAATCGATTGTTTTCATTCGATTGTTCCCATCACTACCCTGGAGGACGCTGTGATTGGCATCCTCCAGTTCCCACCCCACTCGCACCGTTGCCCGTCTCCCGCCAGTTGGAGGCGGGCCATTCCTTTTTGCATTACAGTATTTTTATTTTACAATATTCTTATACAGCTTTGGAAAAACGCGTGAACGAAACGAAATAATAGAAAGGAAAAATACAACCAAAAATGCATAGTAAGAAAGAAAGATGGGGTAAGAAATGCGAGGAATATAAAGTATTAGAGGGGATAATTACAAACCGATAACAATTTGGATTCCCGCTTGTTTAACTGGACATGCCTGAGCGGCTCGGAATATACATCGAGAGTGCGTGATGTAGCTCCCTCATAGAGAACTCGGCGTTATAGTATTCACTATTCTGAGAGAATAAGATACCGCTTTCTCTTCCACCGGCCGTTTACGAGGGAGGAAAGCGGGAGGGCGGGAGGATATTGTGTGTAACTGGAAATCTCATTACAAAATTCTGCCCTTGTGACAGTGGTCGGCGAGGGTGTATGGACGTTGCAGAGGAAAGTTAAAAACAGAGAGAGAGAGAGAGAGAGAGAGAGAGAGAGAGAGAGAGAGAGAGAGAGTGCCAAAAGCTTGGAGCTGTGTATCCTGGGGGATAGTACGAATGTGGATATCGTATCGTATGATAAGCATGACGCCCCCATGAGCCAGAATCCCTGATGTGGAAGGAAGGAAAAAAACGGATAGAGCTGTAGTATGGAAAGTTAAAACGATCTTAAGGATTTTTCTTTCTTGGAGGCAGAAAATCATTGGCGACTAAGTTCACATTAGAAGCTGCAGTTCAGTCCTATTGGACCGGATTGGAAAATTGCCATGCCTGAGATGGATCAACAGAAAAGCAGGGAGGATAAATTAAGAAAAAGACACCTCAAACGGAGGTAGAAATGTGAAAGAAGGAATATAAAAGGAAAAGAAAGAGGAAAAACTTAGGTTTCCCGAAGGGAAGGGAAAAGCATAATGAAGAGGGTGGTCATGGAACACGAGAAGGAAGTACTACTGCGAAGACTTGAGCCCCGTGTTAGCCATTCACGAACTCACCATGATACGCGAGTCCCCTGTGAGGAATTCTTTCGGTTGTTTTGGTCATGAAACGACTAGTTCAAACGGTATTGAATAACGAGCAGATTCGATGTCGCGTAGTCATCGCTCAGGAGGTGCTGAATGAAGTCGTCAACGATCCATAACTTCCGAAGAAGATTGTAACAGGAGACGAAACATGGGTATACGGGTATGACGTCAAATCGAAGTCCCAATCGTTCCAATGCAGACTGCCTGAAGAGCTAAAATTGAAAAATATTTACAAGTTGTATCCCATCTGATATCTCTTCTCATTGTTTTCTTCGATTACACTGAGACAGTACATCCTGAGTTCCTGTCTTATGGTCGTACGGTCTGTTTGGTATACTACCTGAATGTTAATCGTCGTTTGCGACCAGAATTGTCGCAAATCTACTCGTGGAAATAAACCAATTATGTTACCGCAGCCACCATATTCGCCGGACATGGGCCCTTGCTACTTATTTCTATTCCCGAGGCCGAAGACAACAAAGCTAAGTCCAACGTTGACAGAAATAACAGCAGAATTGCTGAAGAAGTTTACCACCATAAAGAAAAGTGAGTACCATAAATACTTCCAAGATTGGAATAAACACTGGCAGAATTGTATTGTCAGGTGGGAGTGGTAGGGCGCAATTATTCTGAAGTGAAGAAAGAAGTAGTTCATGACTAAATAAAGACTATGATAGAAACAAAAATCTTCCTTATTTTTTCGATAATACATCGCAGTGAACTGTATTATATTGGCAGACTGATGACGGATGCGACCCCCCCCCCCCTCTCTCTCTCTCTCTCTCTCTCTCTCTCTCTCTCTCTCTCTCTCTCTCTCTCTCTGCGTGTTTTTTAAGAAAGCTTTCACTTGACTGGCTGAGTTTGCTCATCAGCAGTGAAACAAGGTCCCAGACAGAGATAAATGTAATGAGGAGATCGTCAAGATAAGGAAATTTCACCTTGTCTCGGTAACAGCTGTCGAGCGCACGACTTCTGAAGAAAGAGACCACGTTGTGCTGCATAATAATTCTAGTCCATACAAAAAATACATCCTACACCGAATATCACCGAAAAGTAATTATTGTCCTCCACTCCAAAACCCGAGGCAGATGGAATGTACAATAGGATATCTTACGTGAAGCTGCTTACAGCATCCCGCCTAACTTTAACAAACTGGGAGCTTGCATGAAGGAATATCCATTGGCTGGTGGTCTACCGTAATCAACGACGACCGCAGGGAGCACTTTCGTTTGTCAGGAAAATAGGCCAACTAATAGTGGCAGATGGAAAAACAAAATGCTTAAACGGCTGTGTAGAGTGTTTTATGGATGCTCGAAACGAACTGGGCACAGCTGGAAAAACTTTCAGTAATTAAGACAAAAAACGTTACATTACAGAAATTCAGTCTTGGCAAGGAGATATAAAATTACTGATGGTCCAGGCAACAGGGGCACCATAAAAAAATAATTGCAACTAAGAACCACACAGGACTGTACTGCATGAATAAGGCTGACTAGTCACACACTGAGAGCTGGTGCCCTGCGTCCTGACGTAACGGTTATGGCCTGTACTTTCACCGTGGAAAAGAGTTATGGGACTACTATAGAGAGACCTCTTAAAGTGGTTTCCTCCATTCCCCGAAAACAAGTTGAATACACGAGCATAACATCCTCACGTGTGCCAGTTAACGGTTACTTCCATTTGGGAAACGATAATATGATGTACCGATGAAGCAAATGTTTGGTTATATATATATATATATATATATATATATATATATATATATATATATATATATAGTCACTAGGTTGAAAAGTGACGTCAAGGAGTTGAAATGTTTGTAACTCTAAGAGACCCCAAACTGTTTCATCGGTTCCTGGACGTAACAACTACTTTAACTAACATATACTAAGAACAACAGCAACGACACACACACGCCCGAGGGAGGACCAACATCAGACGTGAGCAACATCCGCGGCAGTCAAAGAGATCCGTGCCGTGTAAAAATTAAATATGGGGCAGTTTCTCAGGTGGTCACGAACATTAAAAAATTACGAGAATTGGTTTTCGTGTGAAATAATTTATTAAAATAGTTGGAAATGCAGGCCAAGATACAAAAAACCTGCTCCTTTCGAATCAAAGTACTACGTTCCAAAGTACTCAGCCGTCTCAAATGCTCTGTTTGGAAGTATGAAGTGTCAACGCGAAGAAGTAGAATGATGGGTACAGAGTGCCAGGGTTTGTTTCGTAGATACGTTTGCATCACACCTACATCACCACCCGAAATTTTAGAGGTTTTGTCCGTGTGACGTGGCAGTGTAGATTCAGAGACGCTTATTTATCGGGCAGGCCCACGGTCCAGCGGCTGGTCAGGACCCAGGCAGAACACACCCGCCATTAAAATTGTTTGCCAGGCCCGTTCAGCCGACGGCTCAATGAATTGTCAATTTTCATAATCATGAACTACACCAACGGGAAAAAAATGCGCTTACTGCTTGGAATATTATTGTTCCTTGGCGTCTTCTGTTTTGAGAAGTGTTATACTCTGGACGTATATGCTTATACTCTTACTTCTCAGTTTAACGTCATTCGTAATTTAGATGAATTTAATGTTAAAAACCCTGTTGTAATCTGCATCAAGAGTATATTGATCATCTAAAAGGTAAAAAGACTTGGCTCAATTAGCTCACTAACGTTCAATTAAGGAAGAGACTTTCATGTAATAGTTGTATAGAGACGAAGGTGATTTGATTAACTATGTTTCCTGGTGAATCTGCCAACACGGTCCAGGAACGGACAAAAGTTTTTTGTTAAGTGAAAGATTTCATATGACGGCACCCGTGATTTAACCAGATGCGGGCTGAAGTGCATCGAATCAGTATCCATGGATTCTATATAAGTTCCTTTTTAAAGCGTCAAATATTTGCAAACCTATGGGGGCGAGATCATCAATGCCTAGGCGTTGAAACTGCTATAATGCTAAGGACACACACACACACACACACACACACACACACACACACACACACACACCCCAGAGGGAGGATTCGCACCTCTTCGACGGGAGCGGCCGCGCAATCTGTGACATGACAGACCGCGCTGTTCTTTCCGCGTGTCAATTTCCCATTTATGGACAGTAACACAATTACAGGCGAGCAGAGATAGTTGGCAGCTGCTTCTCCACTACGATATCAAAGAGTTTTCAACACTCCACCATAATTTTTGGAGATAACTGCAGCGCGGAAGTAGCCCTGTGGTCTAAGGCATCATGCTACGGAGGACCGGGCGGCTGTTCCCACCGGAGGTTTGAGTCCTCCCAGAGAGAGAGAGAGAGAGAGAGAGAGAGAGAGAGAGAGAGAGAGAGAGAGAGAGAGAGAGAGAGATCCTTAGTTTAAGTAGTTTATAAGTCTAGATGCCCATAGCAGCGTGATCCAATAGGTTTACAAACATTTGGAGATTACTGTGCCGGCCGCGGTGGCCGAGGGGACCGAGGCGCTTCAGTCACGGTCTGCACGGCCACTACGGTCGGGGGTTCGAATCCCCCCTCGGGCATGGATATTTGTGCCGTCCTAGTTCGCAAGTAGTTCATAAGTAGTTTGTAAGTTTAGGGACTGATGACCCCGTAGTTAAGTCCCATAAGCTTTACAAACATTTGGACATTTAGATTAGTGTTTTGTTTGAGGATATTATATCGTGTATTTGTGTGAAGACATAATGGTCTATGATATTTGATGTGTCAATGTGGTAATACCAAAGTTACGCCTCCACACATTAGTTTACACTTTTATCATTTAAAATGGAGGTTTACTTGGTGATGAAATTAAAGTTTTCAGTGCAGCTTCTGCACGACAATACAGTTAAATATATAGTAACTCAGTTTTAATTGCTTAACGTGTACTTTCCCAGAAATTACCTACAGAAACCACATTTACAGTACAGGGGCTTACGTTAAGGAGCAACAGGATATTGGTTACTCCCAGAAGGGAAATATGTCCACTAAGAAAAGGTAGAATACGACAATTCATCGCTTTTTCACAATTAAACAACTCTGAAGATTTCTGTGATGTTTGGAAAATGAAGCGATAGTATTAGAACAATATTTTCAATGCCTAACAGTCTGTAACTTTCAGTACTTAATGGTAACTAAATATTGTAACAATTTATTAATCTTAAAATAACAAAGTTCTCAAAGCATTTCCAAACGTCAAAGCCTTGGATGAGGTCAATCCACTGTAGCTACCACTCAAAGTTACACTTCTTTATCAATTGCATTTAATATAACTTACGCTTTTTTCATTCAAATGTCAGAATTTCTAATTCTCCATGATGATACAGCAACTGGATGCTTTTTGGCAAGTAGTTTATCTTGTTTATATAATACTTAACATTATTTCCCGACTTTCATTGTGAGCACTAAACACTCAAAAAACCTGTTTATTTCTTTATGATAAATATTAGTAACACGTTTATATTAAATATTGTTATAATATAGTTGTTTACTGTGAAAGGTGGTGAAAATTGAGTCAAGTATTTCTGACAGGGGTAAATGTCAGACATTGAGAATTAGGAACACTGCTAGAGCCGAGTACAGTACTTACGAGGGGCGACAGCTGAATGAAATGACTTCTTACGTCTACATCAAGAAGACAGTCCTTGTAGGAGGTAATCTAGTTATATTCGGACGCATACGTTATACATCCAGGGCAGCTAACGGTCGCTTAAATACTTTGGTTTTTGTGGGGAATTTAAATCTGGCGAGTGTCGAATGAGTTAACAAAACTCATTAATTTTTTCCTTGCACTAAGAAATTTTATTCCACAGAGCATGAGTGGCTACTAATTCTTTCGAGAATAGTGATACTGGAATCGTCTGGAATATTTTCCGCTGGCGAATATTTCATCATTTGTGTTGATGAAATACACTAAGTTTACGAGGACTTTACGATTTTTTTTTTCCTTTTAGAATGGAAATTTTGCTACCATTTTTGCAGCGTACTTACCTCAACTTGCGTGCTATAACAGCGTGTATTTCTGATAGCTGTAATAACAATTACTCAACCTTATTCGCTAGTTTTGCGTACAACAATCACACTGTTTTAATAATTACTAGCTTAAAATCCGGCATTGCCCGGAATGTTTGATGTCTGCCACGTTGTCTGACTTGTGCCCTGCAAAAAACAGCGACTACAAGCTGCATGTAAAACTTAAATAGTTTTAAATCTAAAGCGTATATCATAAAAATCAGGTTCCAGGCTTTCCATTCTGACTTTTGGAAATATGCACCAACTAGCTGCTCCCCGCGGTGTTACCCGCGGTTCAATAGTCAGACAAAGTGCCGAGAAAGGGCATAAATAACTACATGACTGTTTGCGGCATTGTTAGCACGGAATACATAATTGTCTTGGAACTGATGGAGAGCCAAAAATCTATTGCAATTCGTGCCTGTAAACGACGTTTCGAGACTTCTAGTTCTCCGAGTATACGTAGAGATTTCTAGCTCTCGATACACGGGAGCAGCCTACTTAGAGCTGCCCGTGCGAGAAATATGGGGTGGCCAGATGAATACCTGTCACTTTTAATGTTTGTCCTTGACTCTTGCTTATAGTAATCGAGAAGGCCACTTTCAATGGGAACTGTAACCGTTTAAACTGGAATGGCGAGTTCGTTGGGATGATGGAATTCGTGGTATTAATACAGTCTCTCTCTTGGCTTCACCGGTGATGATGGTGGCCTGCACGATATGCCTTCTCAGCTTCGTGATGCGTAACCTGGTGCCATTGCATAATCGTGGTGCATCCAAGTTACGCATCAATAAAACAGGCACACCCACCTTCAGCTCCAACTTGTGGGATGGCACACCTGACAGTAAGTAACTACAATAACAACAATACAGTAATCGAAAACAAATGCCAAGTAAAGGAACAAAATAAACAGCAAACCAAATGGAGAAAAGTAACGTAGTAAACAACAAACCTAACGGAGAAAAGTAACGAGATAAAAAAGACATCTAACGGAGAAACGAACTGTTGAGATCCTACAAATGCAAAGCGAACCAACAAAAGAACTAAAAGCAAACGTTCGAATGCTATAAATAATCGAAAACACCAAAGAAACTCTTATTCATTGAAATCCAAAGAGAATACAATTTTAAAGAATTACGATAACATCACAATGTTCGAACATGTATAGTTGAAGGTGTGACAGTCCAATACACGTCATCGAAAACCAAGGGCAAAACAATATTTAAGAACGTGGATAATATCACAACTGAATACACATTATATGTCCTGATAAATATTTTCATGAGTGTTATATTGCCTGCCATCTGTTGAGTGCATTTGCTATTACTTTCCTTGCAGTTGGCCGGAACACGCGTTTCATATGTTAACTGCAGCGTACCGCCTGCCATCTGTTGAGTGCATTTGCTACTACTTTCGTTGCTGTTTACGTACGCTATTTATACGTGGCAGTATACGCGCTTTGTACACAAAATATGGCTAGGTATCTAGATCCCATTCTACAGAAAACGTCAATGTTTTTTCTTGGCATGGTACTTAGAGCATATTTTATTTAAAGTCTTCAATTTATATACATACTTCATTTGTTACAACAAATGAAAATGAATGCAGCATAAACGCCAATCAGATTTCTTGTGTATGTAATTATATATCAGTTAAGCCGTTTTGGCAGTATCCAAGAATCTTTTTGCATATTCGAAAGTAAAAAAGATAACAATAACAAAGAAAAAAATTTCACTATAGCAGGACCCGAATCATTGCCCAAAATAACGAAAGTCTATGACATGACGCGTTACCTCTCGCGGATAATCATGACATGCCCTACAGTGTGTCTCTGCTGTTATATTAGAAGCTTCTTACAACCGTTACGTATTTCTATGGATATATTTCGAATAAATAAATTGTAATAAACAATTTGAAAAGTAGCCTAGGTCCTAATCCAAGACATAATAAATCTCTATATGAAATTTCATCTAAATCAGTGCTGTAGTTTTAGCGTGATGCGGTAACATACATACATACTTTCGCATTTATAATATGTATAGGATTGCAAACTAAAAGTATAGTAAAAATTGCAGCATGGATTATTCTTTGATTTGTCTTTAAATTACAGAGTAATGTACTTTTATCATCATTTCAATACACTTGATTTTCATCAAGAAATATTTTGACTCAAAATAATGTACAAAGGCAGACACTTAGAGAACAAAGATTCGTAGCGTTTACTGATAGTTTGTACAAATTAAATACATGTTTACAGTAAGCATTGGTGGAGAACCAACGGCATGAAAAGACACTGTTTTAACAGTTTTTATACTGTAGGGTGCTAATTTTCCTTTTACGAAAGTCGGCGGTTTACCATGCCTGTCACCGTTTATGATGTGATATCTCCGGAACAATGTGTCGTAGGTGGTTGTTACCTTTATAGCAACAGGAATATTTGCACCAAATTTGGTTGAAATTGGTCCAGTGGATCAGAAGGAGATGTGTGACATTGCAGCTTCACGCGGCAGTGTTTTGCGCAGCTCATTGTTTATGACAGCATGTCTCCTGAGCTATTTCTTCTACGTGATCCTTACACCCACAGTAGCCGTCCTCCTGGTTTGAAGGTCAAGTATGCTAAATATCATAAAGACTGGAACAAAGCTATAGATTTGCATGCAGTACAAACACAAGGACACTCAAATATTCATATAAAGATTCTTTAGCAGAACCCATTAACTTTTATAATGTCTTCATTCCAGGGATATGGTAGTAACTCTGCCGAGCACCATTCGAAGACCTGCTTACAGAGTCTCGCCTAGGTAGCATATAATGCCTTCACTAATAGTAGTAGTTCGTCTGTTTCCGTCGTTGTAACAAAGTATGTAGGCCAAAGTGTACATAACTTCAACACTAGGAGAAAGAATGATCTTCACTATTCAAGGTTAAATCTAGCTTTGGCACAGAAAGGGGTGAATTATGCTGCCACAAAAGTCTTTGGTCATCTACCAAACAGCATCAAAAGCCTGACAGATAGCCAAGTAGCATTTAAAAATAAAACAATTTCTGAATGGCAACTCCTAACTATAGATGAATTTTTAGATATAAATTAGTAAATCTGAAAAAATAAAATAAACTATGTGTCATGTACATTTAGTACAAAGTAATAATTTGTAAAGACACCAGTCATTAACTTGTCACGTTCCACATCATTACGAAACGTATTCATGATCTATTGAACAAGTACTAATCTAGACACGCCATTTCTCTCTCTCTCTCTCTCTCTCTCTCTCTCTCTCTCTCTCTCTCTCTCTCTCAACACACCTAGGAGATGTGTACCATTCTTATCTCAATATTTTATCGTCTGATGGTCTACGTAACTGTTTAGCAAAAGGGGGGCGAGGACAGGAAGTTAACGTCCTGTCGACGACGGTATCGTTACTGACTCTCATACAAGCCGTCATCGACCAACTACTAAAAGGAATTAGGAAGGAAATAAAGGAAGGAAGGAAGGAAGCAAGCAAGCAAGCAAGCAAGCAAGCAAGAAAGGAAGCAAGAAAGGAAGCAAGCAAGCAAGCAAGCAAGCAAGCAAGCAAGCAAGAAAGCAAGCAAGCAAGCAAGCAAGAAAGGAAGCAAGAAAGGAAGCAAGCAAGCAAGCAAGTAGGGGAGGAAGGAAGGAAGCAAGCAAGCAAGTAGGGGAGGAAGGAAGGAAGCAAGCAAGCAAGTAGGGGAGGAAGGAAGGAAGCAAGAAGGGAAGGAAGCAAGCAAGCAAGTAGTGAAGGAAGAAGGGAAGGAAGCAAGCAAGTAGTGAAGGAAGAAGGGAAGGAAGGAAGAAAACTTAGGGTTCAACGTGCCATTGAAAGCGTAGTCATTGGAGACTCCTCAGACTGTTTGGGTAATAGTGGTATCGAAAACGGGCGAGCCTTTTCAAAGGAAGCATTCCGGCATTTGCCTGGAGTGATTTAGGGAAAATACTGAAAACCTAAATCTGGATGGCCAGAGGTGGATTTGAAGCAAACCAGTGTCCTCCCGAATCCGAGTCAAAGGGGCCACCCCGCTCGGTACGAGGAAGGAAACGGCACGTGTCGTTCTGTAAGTGGGCGCAGATAAATGTGAGTGCCAGATAGAGGCATCGATTAGACAGGAATAGCTCCATTCATCAGGGCGGCCGCCTGGCACGGCCGGCACCTGCTATCCTGCTATCCGGGTCACAGGGCGCGTCGCTGGACGCCTGCCAAGCGGGCCGCCCCAGCCAGTAGCGGCCTCCTCCCACCTGACACAGTCGTCTCAAGAACCTCATGTGCTGGTTGAAGACTATACACGGCATTTCACAAATATCTGTAGTCGTCTGGGACACCGTAATTCAAACAGATCCAAAATAATTTCTTTACTTTGGGGCCCGCAGTGTGGAATATGTCGTTGAGTGACATATTTATAAAGTCGTTTATACCTTTCACACTGCTGTTAAAATGATTTATTTATTTACTATGAGCTCATTTCGGCTTTATATTGCTACCATCAGGTTTTCTGTAATATAAACGATATAATTTATAACAGCAGTTACAAAGCTGGCATATATATTTTTTTACGGCTAATACAATTAATTTACTTACATTAAATGTCTCCTTATTGCTGTCCTTTTTGGTTAAGATGATATTGATTTTATTTGAATTATGACTAGCTTATATACCTGTAGCGGATTTTTTATTTTCTGCCTGATTAAAAGGACAGCTACTTACAAAGTGTTAACGACATTATATGTTTACATAATTACTCAGAGATCACTGTAGTTATCAAATAATTTATTTTCCTTGATATTATAACTTTGGTGGTTGATGTTTATGTTGTTACTATACAGTGAATATCTGTGACATGTTTTGCCTATCCATTTTCGTGGCTGAAAACATGAATAAAATTTTCAATAAATTTTGTGTGTTTTAGCTCTGTTTGTTAATTGAGTAAATTTATGGGATTTATGTAGGCATGTGAATATAATTAGATTTCTTCAAGGATATTCATGATTGATCCGTTTTCCGTGATGTAAAGAATTTTTAACGTTTCATTTATGGCCCCTATTTCGTGTTTTTCGGTTTGCAGGTGATAATAAAAAATAGATGGATTGTTTTCGGGTTTCTGGTGCGTTCTTTATATCTACTTTTTATCATCACCTATAAAACGTTAAAATTCTTCACATCACGCAAAAGGGACCACTCATGAATATCCTTGAAGAAATTTAATTTATATTCACATGCCTACGTAAATCCCATAAATTTACTCAATGAGCAAACAGATCTAAAACACAAAAAATACAGTGATAATTTTATTCATATTTTCAGCCATGAAAATGGATAGGCAAAAACATGTCACAGATATTCACTCCATAGTAACAACGTAAACATCAACCACCAAAGTTACAATATCAAGGAAAATAAATTAGCTGATAACTACATTGATCTCTGAGTAATTATGCAAACATATTATGTCGTTAAAACGCTTTGAAAGTAGCTATCCTTTTAATCAGGCAGAAAATAAAAAATTATATATGCCAGCTTATATAACTGTTATAAATTATCTAGTTGATATTACAGAAAACTTGATGATGGCAATATAAAGCCCAAATGAGCTCATAGTAAATAAATAAAACATTGTAACAGCCGTGTGAAAGGTATAAACGTCATTTATAAGATCCAAAATAAGTATGGGAAATTGGAAGCAGTTTGACGTCCGCTTCCATTAAAAACTATGGATTTTCAAACAAATGTTTATTGAATTTTTCTTTATGTGGAAGAAACCTGTCCCGGTAGTGTGTAGAAGTATTTTTGGAACACCCTATAGATGTAAGATTCGAGAGATCCACAACGTAGGGTGAGTCTAAAGTCGCAGTACACCCTTTGGTTCAAAAAATAGAAAAAAGTCTGCAGCGACTGGGAAACGAATATTTCAGTATGGCAGGGCTGCGGTGGTCTATCTTTCACGACATGGACTCCATATTGACTCTTGACTGTCAGTATTTCTTAATGGAAAGCGGATGTGTGATACATTTAACATAATTTTCTTACAAGTTCGTTCCTGTAAACAGATTCCATGTAGCAGTTATGGTTCGAAAGTTACGACCCATTTTGTTTGGAGGTAAAGACTGCACAGTTCTCCATAAGGAACAGTCATGCATGTTCAAAATTACTGTCCCTCTTGGTCATAGCACATTTGAAAGAGCTAAATCCAATCTTCGTGCACTTGCAGTAGGACTTCAGCAGAAATTTTAGCACACACTTCATTGCTTTCCTCGAGATTGTGTCTGTTTCTTATTTTCTCTCTCTCTATACTATTTGCTTCAAATGCCCTACGGATAGAAATCAAGGCATCTGACATTACATATCATTCCATTGCATGATGGTGGTGTTGGCGGCTGGTGCAGCAACAATGTTGAATAATTAAATAATTCTGCCTCTGTTGCAATATTTTTATTCTCCAATTACGCGTTTCGCTCTGTTTGGGCATCGTCAGATTGGGCGGAGACATTAGGTGAGCAAGGTGGCAATTCCACACACTCATGTCAGCCAATCCAATTACCAGGAAACTGACAACCTAATTACTGGCTTACAACTGCTTCCTAGTGTGGTGGAGCCCCGTCGTCTCGAAAGTAAGAGGGAAAGCTACCATCTTCCTTTATAACTAAGGAAAACACCACTTCTGCGTCACTTCCAGGCAGATTTGAGCATTTACGTTCTGACCAATAAAAATGGGTCCTGTTACACGAGTACCTCATAGTGGTTAGATGCTCAATTTCCTGGTCAATGGATCCATGTGGTTCTGTATAGCAGCATTTTTTCGAAGACCCTTGAACTAGTGCACGACGATTGAAAATGTTAAATGTTTATAAATCTATCGGACTTCTTTGTTTATTAGTCCATAGGCTTATAAACTACTTAACTAAGTTGAACGAAGCTAAGGACACACACACACACACACACACACACACACACACACACACACACACACACACACGAGCCCGAGGGAGGACTCCAACCTCCGACGGCGAACAACCGCGCGCTCCGCAGCAAGGCGCCTTGGTGCGCTCGGCCACTTCACAGCTGGCACGACGATGGGATTGAATGCTATCAAATGTGCGTTAGAACACCATGTTGAACACATTAAATAACTGTTCTTTATGTAGAATAGTCTTGCCTGTAGCTCCGAACAAAATGTTTCAACTTTTGAATCATAACCGATAGGTTGAATCAGTTTATAGGGAAAATTTTGTCGGAAGATTTTATTCCACATATCCCATGAACCAGTTTCCATTACAAAAAAAAAAAGAAACCTGACAGATACAAGAAAACCGATTTCAAGATGGCGTGCACGTTCGGTACGTACCATAAAAGATTGAGGTGATCTGTCTTGCCTTACTGGAATATTCAGGTTTCCCAATTTATGCAGATTTTTGAAATAGAAGCGTGTACTGCGACTTTTGAGTCACCCTGTACAAACGAACTAAAATAAACGTGATTGATAAAAATCGTCATAGTGTTCGAAAATCCAAATGGGAACGAGGTAAAGACTATAAATTGCAAAATGCAAGCATCAAACGGGACATTGTGAACGAATACAAACTTGCCAATTATTTTTATTAATAAAAGCACGTTAACAGTCCTTGAAAGAATAATACTTTTCACCCTTCACATGATTTAAAATACTTAAACACTGGTGTTACAGAGAGTTTGATGATAAATAATCATTTAGGCGAGAGTGCAGTATGAGTTCAAACAAAACTGATTAACAGATTTTTTGCAACAGGTAGTATATGCATTTCTCATTTCATTAATGTGAATTCATTGACATTACCTTCTTTAGAAATACATTAAAGAATCATCGAAGGGTTTGTCGTAAGCCACAGCAGACATCTGGATCTGTCTCAGCCGTTAGTGAAATGGTGAAAGATCACAACAAAAGTCTGCAGCTATCAATAATCACAGTTTAATGCGGTATCATTCCCTGAGGTTGCGCTGGTCATCAAGTAATTAAGTTATGCTTTTAAATTTCTCTCTCATTTTAACTGCGAAACAAGCGAAACACATTAACCGGCATAAAGATATCGTTCTGGAAGCAGCTCAATTTAAGTGCGGTAGTGCAAAACATTTCACGCGTACGTTCAAAATTCAGACACCTGTAGTCTTCCATTCCTACATTTTCGTTACAATGTCAATATCAGTGTACTCGCCATGCAAAATAATCCTGATTATAGAAATCTTCCCATTCCATTTTTACATCGTGTGGTACAGCAACCGTGTCCAGTTGAATTCTTGAATAAAAGAACGTGTTGACTGCAACTATGTTTTATTTCAATGACACGTTTCGCCCGGTTAGGGCATCTTCAGATATCTGACAAAGAAGAAAAATGAAACAGAACTTACAATATTTCGAAAATTTTTAGCTACAAACCAATCGGAAACTGGTAATAAGAAATTGTGATAATGTACGGTAGTAATGTTTTATCATCTACTCTAAGGTAGAGGGTGTTTAGATTAAAATGCGGTCATACCCTATGACACCATCTACCACAGAGTAGATGATAAAACATTACTACCGTGCATTATCACAATTTTTTATTACCAGTTTCAGATTGGTTTGTAGCTAAAATTTTCGAAATAATGTCATGGAAATATTGTAAGTTCTGTTTCATTTTTCTTCTTTGTCAGATATCTGAAGATGCCCTAACCGGGCGAAACGTGTCATTGAAATAAAACATATTTGCAGTCAAGACATTCTTTTATTCAAGACTTCCTCTCTGATTATGAAAGTTTTGCGCCGTGGCTCTAAGAATTAGTTTTGTACCATGTGTAAAGGAAGATTGGTAGACGTAGGAAAGTGTAACACCAAGAAAGACAAAACAGTTGAATTTATTCGGGGCTTAACAAGCTGCACAAACATCACACAATTGAAAATGCCCCGTGTTTAGTGAGAGAGATGACTATATAAAAAAACTGCTGCTACACGTATCGTAATTGAATTAAAGAGTGTCTGGATTCGAAAGAGTAAGAAGAAGAAAGAGGAGGAGGAGGAGGAGAAGAAGAAGAAACTTCATTCCAAATCAGGTCCTGCATAATCCACCGCGATGGTGAGATTCGAGTCTGGAGAGACCCTGTCAAGTGACTGCTGGTCCTCCGGCCGGTATTGTGGTTTGGGGTGTAACGTATGTCTTTCGCGCACCTGTCTAACACGCATTGCCGATGACCTAACTAGTCACCGGAGCACGCCTCCTCTTGCTGACGGCCACGCTACAACAGGGTAATGCGCGACCATGCCTGGCACGGAATGTTCAGGACTCCGTCACCAGGGACACAGCACGCGCTGCTACACCAGATCAACTTTGACAATGTGTGGAAGTTGCATGGACCGCTCTGTAGGTACCCCAACAACACACACAGAGCCTCATTCAATGCTGAAGGAAGTTAATAAGTCAATATTATGACGAAAGCCACTCCCATGAACCACAGAAGGAAGCTTGGAGTTTTACGTCCCGTCGACAGCGTGGTCATTAGAGACGGAGCTTACGCGGATTTGGAAGGAAATCAGCCGTGCCCTTTGAAAGGAACCATCCCGGCATTTGCCTGGAGTGATTTAGGGAAATCACGGAAAACCTAAATATGGATGGCCGGAGGTGGATTTGAACCACCATCCTTCCGACTGCGAAATTCCGAAGAGTGTAACAATGAAGACTGATTTCATCCCCTTACTCGCTTTATACGTGGCCGTACTTTCAGCCGTGTGCCCTGCGTACAAGGTATTATCTCCCAAATGAACTGCGCTCCCTGACGGTGCTCCACGCTGGACGGCCGCAGTGTGGGTTCGACAGTTACTTTGTGTTGGCAGGCAGTGAGTTTCCTGTGCCGCTCAATTAGCACCTCCCCGCTCGCAGAAGATCAGCCCGCTAATGTTCTCCTCTCCTCTACACAGCGGACAGGTGCCAGGTGTGAACCAACTCCTATGCCGCACGTCGCCACAATGACGTTGACAACGACACTGAGCCAAAAAACTCAAGTTCTTATCACGGAGTTCTCCGGCACACTTACGAGGAGTATTACGACTTCAAGCTCGCGAGTTCAAGCTCCAGTAAGGCTCATTCGAAAGTGTTGTGTCAACAGTTACGACAGGAAAAATGTAAGTGCTAATGCTACGTGCATCTGGAGGAAGAAAGAAAATGTGTATCAGGGAGGTGCGTCAAAGTGGTCAAAAAGGTTCGCATCATCGCAACCGAAGGCGTATTCATTGGTAGTCACATGCCACGCAGGAATATATAGTGACAATTATTGAACGATATGAATAAAATGATCATCACGGTCTAAGTGTACGGGTGGCCGCGGGGCACGGTGGGGATTAGTATGCGGACTTTTATGTTATTTCGTGTAGTGTAGCGACGATGCCCACCTTCATTTGGAAGGGTTAGTCAATAAGCAGTTTTGGCGCATTTGGGAGACAGGGAATCCGCATTTCGCGATCGGAAAGTCCACTCGTGGAATAATCGATGATATATACCTTCATTCACGACACGGTGGCTACCGAACGGAACGTGAAGATGTTGGAAGATGATTTCAGTTGAGCAGATTTTTCACTTATTCTATTATCAAAACCTGAGAGTCCCCCCATGACATCTGAAGTTGACAGGTCTACGTGTCGTTTCCTCATGGGAAAATCAGTAAGAGCTAAAAAAATGGTTAATGCATATTTCCCAGCTAAACGTCGCGAAAATACGTTTCTTACAAGGTTTCTGTATACCAATATATAATAAGATATCCATGTGAAACTGTTTATTATGAACATAATAATATATGATACATCAAATTATGATGAAAAACTCCAGTATATTTTCTAATTTTCAAATAGCAGATCGAGGATATGCGGTCGCTAGTTAGCCCTTGCTATTATTTGTGGTAATATTTTAATCTGGGGGTTCCCAAGTAGGCCTACGCAAGTACTTAGAATAATTTCCTGTCAACGTAGCTTCAATTTAATTTTTTCCGAACGCCTTACCTGAAAAAAATTTTTAAAACTGATAAAAAGATATCGACGCGGTTAACGTAAACATACATAGTATGACTGATCCCGAATTAACGACTAAATACAAAAACGGAGTAAGTCCGAGAGACTTAATTTAACAAGCTTCTCACGCCAGAAACATCGACGTTATCAATAATTCAGTAACACTCCCACTATTCTAACGAAGATCGTCTTAGATTTATCATTCGTTTTTGGTCTATACAAAATATGCTGTTTTTCTACCTCTTCTGGTCCTTTTGTGTTACACAGAAAGTATAAACAAGAATGACAGCTTTATATCCAGATCTTTCTAATAAAACAGCGGTGTTGAAATGTTTTGTAAATCGAAGGTTATCAATAAGCTTCGAAGATACAAAGTAGAAGACAGCCTCAATATTTTGGTCAATAATACAACTGGTGTCTCAACGAAGTTGTGACAATATGTTCAAAGAGCCTCGTTACTATAAAGTTTCCCGAGATCTAACAGCCAATACAATTATTTAAAATCTTCGATTTTAGTTATATTTCGTATTGTACTGTATTTGAATTGAAAAATATATTAAATCTGCTTGACTGCTATATTCACTTTTTTATTTCACCTATGTCTAACAACCATATATTGACAGTTTTTAAATAATTTGTTTGCGTCGACAATCAATATTGATTTTATTAAAAGTATCACGTAACCTATTTTTTTTTAATTCCAGTAATTCAATATTTAATTTCAAGTAATTCAATACAATAAAACTGTATACAGTTAAATAATAATTGTAAAAGATTGGTCCAAAACACTATAACATATTTATCTTTCGGCATTTGCAGATACACTAACTGGCTAAATTCGTGAAGAAATATAAAAGGCCCCCTCATAATAGTCAGTTGAAGTAGTTAAGGCCACTAAATACCAAAGACATCTGACGACGGCAATACGCCGAAAGATATCTCGTGATAAATAAATATTAGTGTTTTGGACCAATCTATTACAATTATGTTAATATACAACATTTCTAACACTGTGGTCCCAAGATGTAATAAGTTAAATAATAAACCTTATATGATCATTATATTTCTGTGCCACCTTACTACGCCAATAGTACTTGCACCCCAAGTTCACCTACGGGTATATTAACGTTAAATATAGCTCTGCTAGTTTGAATTTAAAAAATGGATTTCTCCAGTTATTTAAATTTATTTCCTTATATCAACAATTAGTTTTGCCAATCTATTTTTATGTTTCAGCCAAATCTGAAGTGTACTCGTGATTAGTTCAGTCTTTAAAGAAAGGTGAAAAATATAGTCCCAAAATTCCCTTGCGAATTTTTATGATTTTTTAAATAATATACTGTTCATCCACTCCCATGAACCACAGACATTGCCGAGGTGGGGTGGCTTGCGTGCCTCAACGATACAGATAGCCGTACCGTAGGTGCAACCACAGCGGAGGGGTATCTGTGGAGAGGCCAGACACACGTGTGGTTCCTGAAGAGGGGCAGCAGCCTTTTCAGTAGTTACAGGGGCAACAGTCTGGATGATTGACTGAGCTGGCCTTGTAACATCAGCTAATGTGGCTTTGCCACACAGCTACTGCGAACGGCTGAAAGCAAGGGGAAACTACAGCCGTTACCGTTCCCGAGGACATGCAGCTCTACTGTATGAACATATGATGATGGCATCCTCTCGGGTAAAATATTCCGGAGGTAAAATAGTCCCCCATTCGGATCTCCGGGCGGGGACTACTCAGGAGGATGTGATCATCAGGAAAGACAATACTGGCATTCTACGGGTCGGAGCGTGGAATGTTAGATCCCTTAATCGAGTAGGAAAATTAGAAAATTTAAAAAGGGAAATGGATAGGTTGAAGTTAGATATAGTGGGGATTAGTGAAGTTCGGTGGCAGGATGAACAGGATTTCTGGTCAGGTGAGTACAGGATTATAAATACAAAATCAATTGGGGGTATCACAGGAGTCGGACTGATAATGAATAAGAAAATAGGAATGCGGGTAAACTACTATGAGCAGCACAGTCATCGCATTATCATTGTCAAGATAGATACGAAGCCAACACCGACAACAGTAGTACAGGTTTATATGCCAACTAGTTCTGCCGATGATGAGGAGATCGAAGAAATATATGAGGAGCTAAAGGAAATTAGTCAGACAATTAAGGGAGAGGAAAACTTAATTGTTATGGGAGACTGGAATTCGGTAGTAGGACAAGGAAGGGAAGGGAATATAGTAGGTGAATATGGTCTGGGCAAAAGGAATGAAAGAGGAAGCCGCCTGGTAGAATTTTGCACGGAACATAATTTAGTTATAACAAACCCCTGGTTCAAGAATCACAAAAGAAGGTTGTATACGTGGAAGAGACCAGGAGACACCGGGAGATACCAGATAGGTTTTATAATGGTAAGACATAGATTTCGGAACCAGGTTTTACAGTGTAAGACATACCCAGGGGCAGATATAGACTCTGACCATAACTTGTTGGTTATGAACTGTAGGCTGAAACTGAAGAAACTACAAAAAGGTAGGAAAATAAGGAGATGGGACGTGGATAAATTGAAGGAACCTGAAGTTCTTAAGAATTTCAGAGGGAGCTTTAGGCAACAATTGACAGAAACGGGGGGAAATAAAACAGTAGAAGAAGAATGGGTAGCATTGAGAGATGAAATAGTGAAGGCAGCAGAGGACAAAATAGGTAGAAAGGCAAGACCATAAAAAAATCCTTGGATATCACAGGAAATACTAAATTTAATTGATGAAAGGAGAAAATATAAAAATGCAGTAAATGAAACAGGCAAAATGGAGTACAGACGACTAAGAAATGAGATTGACAGGAAGTGCAAAGTGGCTAAGCAAGAGTGGCTAGAAGACAAATGCAAGGATGTAGAAGAATGTATGAATAGGGGAAAAATAGATACAGCCTACAGGAAAATAAAAGAAACATTTGGAGATAAGAAAAACAGCTCTATGAATATCAAGGACACGGATGGAAAACCAGTTCTCAGCAAAGAAGGGAAAGCTGAAAGGTGGAAAGAGTATATAGACGGGCTCTACAAAGGAAATGAACTTAGAGACGATGTTGTAGGAAGGGAAGCGGAAGTAGATCAAGATGAAATAGGATATATTATAGTGAGATGAATTTGACAGAGCCCTGAAAGACCTAAGTCGAAGCAAGGCCCCTGGAGTAGATGATATTCCCTCAAAGCTACTGAAGTCTCTGGGAGAACCAGCCATGACAAGACTATTTGAACTGGTGTGTAGGATATATGAGACAGGCGAAATACCCTCAGACTTTAAGAAAAATGTTATAATCCCCATTCCAAAGAAAGCAGGTGCAGACAGGTGTGAAAACTACAGAACCATCAGTTTAATAAGTCATGGCTGCAAAATATTAACGCGAATTATATACAGAAGGATGGAAAAGCTGGTAGAAGCCGACCTCGGGGAAGATCAGTTTGGGTTCAGGAGAAATGTAGGAACTCGGGAGGCAATACTCACTCACGGTTTTTCCTAGAAGATTAAGAAAAGGCAAACCTACATTTCTAGCTTTTGTAGAAGGCTTTTGACAATGTTGATTGGAATAAACTCTTTCAAGTTCTGAAGCAAGCAGGAGTAAAATATAGGGAGCGTAAGGTTATTTACAACTTGTACAAAAACCAGACAGCAGTTGTCAAAGTTGAAGGGCATGAAAGGGATGCAGTGGTTGGAAAGGGAGTAAGACAGGGTTGTAGCCTTTCTCCAATGTTATTCAGTTTGTACAATGAACAAGCTATAAGGGAAAGCAAGGAGAAATTTGGTGAAGGAATAAAAGTTCATGGGGAAGAATTAAAAACATTGCGTTTTGCTGACGACATAGTAACTATGTCAGATACAGCAAAGGACCTGGAAGAGCAATTGAACGGAATGGACAGTGTGCTGAAAGGTGCATATAAGATGAACATTAACAAGAGCAAAACTAGGGTAATTGAGTGCAGTGTAAGAAAATCAGGTGATGCTGAAGGAATTAGATTGGGAAACGAAGCAATAAAGGAGGTAGATAAGTTTTGTTACTTGGGCAGTAAAATAACAAATGACGGTCGCAGTACAGAGGATATAAAATGCAGAATGGCAATGGGTAGAAAAGCGTTTTTGAAAAAGAGAAATTTGTTAACATCGAATATTGATTTAACCCTAAGGAAGTCCTTTCTGAGGGCTTTTGTATGGAGTGTTGCCTTGTATGGGAGTGAGACATGGACGATAAACAGTGCGGACAGGAAGAGGATTGAGGCTTTTGAAATATGGCGCTACAGAAGAATGCTGAAGATTAGGTGGCTGGATCGCGTAACTAATGAGGAGGTACTGAACAGAATTGGGGAGAAAAGAAATTTCTGGCATACCTTGACTAAAAGAAGAGAGAGATTGGTGGGACACATTCTTAGACATCAAGGAATTGTGAATTTAGCATTAGAGGGAAGTGTGTGGGGTAAAAATCGCAGAGGAAGACCATGGATACATTAAGCAAATTCAGACAGATGTAGGTTGCCATTCTTATGTGGAGATGAAGAGGCTTGCTCAGGATAGGGTATTGTGGAGAGCTGCATCAAACCAGTCTCCGGACTGAAGACAACAACAACAACAACAACAACAACAACAACAACAACAACAACAACAACAACAACATACTGTTCATGCGGGGATTCTCGGCAAATTCAAGGCAATTTACCTCCGTAATTGAAACATTCTTACAACACATAACTTTAATAGCACAGTTTCGCTTTCAAAACATCAATGATATGCATTTAGTAAACTTTTAATTGCTAATTATCAATTATTTAAGGAAAAATATTACACATTACCTTAAGGCAATTAGTAGAAAGAAATCATATAAACACTAAGTGGGCAATAAGGTGAATCTGAACATGAGTGTAAGGACCCGAGTTGTGAAGAATCAGACTGAAGCTACTGACATTAAATCTACATTTATTAAAACTTTCACTATTTCCACAATTGAATAAAATTTTATTCATTAATTTTTTATTTTTAAACCTTTTTCAAAGAAACATTATTTCCTTTCTGCATCTGAAACAGAAACTAGTAAATTAATTTTGTACTTTTAATTCTTTTACGGAATATCCTCTTCAAACTTATTAATATACAAACCAAGAGCCATACGCAAAATTGTAAATGCATATCAGTTTAAAAAAATGCAGTAGCTAATCTCAACTTATGGGTTATACACATACCTAAAAGCAATCTTGATACACTCTTCTAAAATATCACTACCGTATTTCTAAACAAGTTTAGGAACTCACCTAGAAAACAAAGTTGCCAGAAGCCATACATACACTAATATATTACGCTCAATATATGTTTAAGCAAAAACTAAATAATATACTCTTATAGACAAAATTATGAGTGACTTTTTTTAAATCAACAACTTATAAAATATTCATGAACGAGACGTGGCATTATGCTACTTTGATATATTACTGTCCTTGTATCAATGCTTAGTGCTGCACAGTGAATTAACAGTATCTCATACGCCTAGGTTGAAATTGTGACGCTAGAAGAGCAATAATTGATTTTAGCTGCTGACACAAAGGTAGGCAGCCAAAAATACTACGAAATGCACATCGAATCTTCCCAGGAACCTTTATGAGGTTGAAAATGGAGTAATTTAACGTATTTGTTGTTATAATTAGAAAAGAATGTGATTTGCACGATTAAGACAGTAAAACATAATTTTGGTCAGGATTTCGGTGCGACGTAGCGGCTCAACGCGCAGGTCACCCTATATCGACAGGACGACAATTCGCACACCTCCCCCAAAGCGCCGGCCGCGGTGGCCGAGGTGACTGAGGCGCTCCAGTCACGGTCAGCACGGTCACTACGGTCGGGGGTTCGAATCCCCCCTCGGGCATGGATATTTGTGCCGTCCTAGTTCGTAAGTAGTTCATAAGTAGTTTGTAAGTTTAGGGACTGATGACCCCGTAGTTAAGTCCCATAAGCCTTACAAACATTTTTTTTCCCCCAAAGCTGTCATTCAGGTTTCTTTAAATTCCTTGGCAACACGTAACTGGATATTCCGCTGAATAATTCACTAGTTTCCCTCCCCTCCCGTTCCTTAGCCAATTATAATTAGCAGTTCTTTTCCGAGACTCTTGTAATCGATTTGACGTCAAACTCGTTATTTTCCTTTTTTTCCTCTTTTTACACGCAGATGGAAAGACAAACTGCCTGACTTGGAATGGAATGGTAAAAACAGCAAGTAACAAACTATATTTTTTAGTTTCATTATTTACTTGGTATCCTGTCTGCAATTTTATGAACTGCGTGTTTAAAAGACAGTCGTTACGTAACACAATTAGACGAGACTAGCTGAACCCCCGCTGCTTCGCATGCGTAGGCTGGTTGGTCTGCACCAGTTGTTTCTTTTGTAATCCTGATGAAGAATCCATATCTTAAGTTTCGTAGTTATAGCTTTAAATTTGAGTTAACAGCACCATATTTTTGAAAATCAATTTTTGCATCTCGTATTTCACCCCGTTATTGGTCGAATTTCCCAAAATACCGAAACACGTATCTTTTAAATTTGAATCCCGAATTCAAATCCGAAAATTTGTAGTTCTAACTTAAAAATTTCCTAAATAGCATCATATTTTCGAAAAACACCCCTTCTCCAATTTAACCCCGTTGATGGTTGAATTTCCAAAACACCGAAGCACGTATTTTTTAACGTCTAACCAACTATACAAATATCAATTTTTTCAGCTCTAGCTTGAAAATTGTATCAATAGCAACGTGTTTTCAAACAGAATTTTTGATCCTCTATTTAACCCTCTTACTTGTTGAATTTCCAAAAATACTAAAGATCATGGACTTTTAATCCTGACCAAGATTCCATATCCGAAGTTTCGTAGTTGTATCTTAAAATTTGAGTTAACAGCAGAATATTTTTGAAAATCAATTTTTGCGTCACCTATTTTACCCCCTTATTTGTCGAATTTCAAAAAAATGCCGAAACACGTGTGTTGTAAATTAGAACCCTGAATTAAAATCCGAAATTTTGTAGTTCTAGCTTCAAAATTGCCTAAATAGCTACGTATTTTCAAAAAACGTTTCATCCCCTATTTCACCCCCTTACGGATGAAATATCGAAAAATCGCTTCTTAAATGACGCCTACAGAGTAAGATCAACCCCTCCACAAATTTCAAGTTTCTATCTTCAGTGTTTTGGGCTGGGCGATGATGAGTCAGTCAGTCAATCTAGAGAGACTTCCTTTTACATATAGAGAAGATGGCGCGCCATGACCCTGAATATATTGATTCTGTTGTCAAATATCTCTTCAACTATTTATAGTTCGTGCTGAATTTTCTTCCAATCTAGTAAATACGTACACTTCATGTAAGTCATTTTGCTAGTCAAATACGCAAGCATACATTACAGCTAGACTTGTTGCTTCTCTCTCAAAATAATTTACGACGGCATAGCCGTGGAAAGGCTCATCTTTGCCTGCCTTCAGCGTCCGAAATCTCACCCCAATACATTTCTAAACGAAGCCTGTTTTATTTCTTGCGTCGCGTCTTCCGAAACTAATACTTAGCCGGCACGTACTATGATGACTTAGTAACACATGGCGTATGGTAATAGAACAGTCCATTTTAAGGTGAAAAATAGTAGAACTACTTGATTAGTTGGGAAGGGGAGGTTTTAGACAGTTCTGCACCTGAATGTAGCTTTTTATAAGGTAATCATTAAACAACTCAGAGGCTTTACAAAATGGTCCTATCCGATTAATCGGAATGGGGAAGAAGTTTCTGTAAGTAATGCGCTGGTTGATTAATCATCTATAATCTGTATCTATAAATGTGAACGTCTGTTCGGTGTACGTTTATCACGTCTGAACCACAAGACATAAAGAGCTAAAAAATTGTACAGTTAGTAATTTATACTTGAAGGATTTAGGCACGGTTTTATAGCGATCTGATAGATATTTAGTAATTTGAAAAATATAACGCGAAATGCGGAACAATAATTACTCTTTGAAAATTATATATACTCTTTGAAAATGGTTTTATTGGTTGCATTGTTGCTTGAGGGTTGATAATGATAAAAGGGTGGACTATATTGGGATGGAAAGTTATCGGTGTATATAAAATTCTACGTGTGTGTATATTAACATTTCGGTCAACAGCGAAAACTACAGAACGCAAACAAATGGTCTGTGTGTAATTGTTGTCCGAAGTTTCCCGTTGTACACCATAGCAGTTCCATGCAGATAGCTATAAGGGGGTGGAAGATATGGTGGTTGAAAGTCAACATATTATAAAAAAATTCGGACTGAAGGCCAGCGACTCTATAGCAAGGAGGTTACATGCAGCGAAACGTGATACCACAGACCATATCTTTGGTCTATGCGCGCTGCAATGTTTTCAGCCCTTTCTCTGTAAGGATAAGCATACGAATAAGGAAATATAAGAATGAATAAATAAAGCAGTAAAAAGAAATTTCTTTTAATACATCTATTTTAAAAAAATCGATTTGACGTATCGCGCATTATCTATCATAATCAGCCAACACGAGCGGAGACACGGGTTTAAGCTAATCTCCAATAAAAAATGTTCACTGGGAGAAATACGTTTATTTTTGCTTGTTTGGCAAAAATGTGTTACGAAAGTAGATCGTATTAAAGGTTTAGTGTTGGTTTAATAATTAAAGGGACAAAAAAGTAGGTCAATTCCTTACACCTCACAAAGCAAACGATTCTGTTGTTGTTATGGCCTTCAGTCCGGAGACTGGTTTGATGCAGCTCTCCACCCTGCTCTATCCTGAGCAAGCCTTTTCATGTCTTAATAAGAACGACAACCCACATCCACTTGAATCTGCTTACTATACGCGTCTCTTGGTCTCCCTCTGCGATTTTTACCCCACACACTTCCCTCCAATGCTAAATTTACGATTTCTCGATGTCTAAGAATATGTCCTACCAAGCTATCCCTTCTTTTTGTGAGGGTATCGAAGAAATATATGAGGAGCTAAAGGAAATTATTCAGACAATTAAGGGAGAGGAAAACTTAATTGTTAAGGGAGACTGGAATTCGGTAGTAGGACAAGGAAGGGAAGGGAGGATAGTAGGTAAATATGGTCTGGGCAAAAGGAATGAAAGAGGAAGCCGCCTAGTAGAATTTTGCACGGAACATAATTTAGTTATAACAAACACCTGGTTCAAGAATCACTAAAGAAGGTTGTATACGTGGAAGAGACCAGGAGACACCGGGAGATACCAGATAGATTTTATAATGGCAAGACATAGATTTCGGAACCAGGTTTTACAGTGTAAGACATACCCAGGGGCAGATATAGACTGACCATAACTTGTTGGTTATGAACTGTAGGCTGAAACTGAAGAAACTACAAAAATAAGGAGATGGGACCTGGATAAATTAAAGGAACCTGATGTTCTTAAGAATTTCAGAGGGAGCTTTATAATTTAATCGATGAAAGGAGAAAATATAAAAATGCAGTAAATGAAACAGGCAACGTGAAGAACAGACAGCTAAGAAATGAGATTGACATGAAGTGCAAAATGGCTAAGCAGGAGTAGCTACAAGGCAAATGCAAGGATGTAGAAGGATGTATAAATAGGGGAAAAATAGATACAGCCTACAGGAAAATAAAAGAAACATTTGGAGATAAGAAAAACAGCTCTATGAATATCACGGATGGAAAACCAGTTCTCAGCAAAGAAGGGAAAGCTGAAAGGTGGAGAGAGTATATAGAGGGGCTCTACAAAGGAAAGGAACTTCGAGACAATATTGTAGGAAGGGAAGAGGATGTAGATGAAGATGAAAGAGGATACTGTACTGAGAGAAGAATTTGACAGAGCACTGAAAGACCTAAGTCGAAACAAGGCCCCTGGAGTAGATGATATTCCCTCAGAGCTACTGAAGTCTCCGGGAGAACCAGCCATGACAAACCTGTTTCACCTGGTGTGTAAGATGTATGAGACAGGCGAAGTACCCTCAGACTTTAAGAAAAATGTTATAATCCCCATTCCAAAGAAAGCAGGTGCAGACAGGTGTGAAAACTACAGAACCATCAGTTTAATAAGTCATGGTTGCAAAATATTAACACGAATTATATACAGAAGGATGGAAAAGCTGGTAGAAGCCGACCTCGGGGAAGATCAGTTAGGGTCCAGGAGAAATGTAGGAACACGGGAGGCTACACTCACTTTACGGCTTATCCTAGAAGATAGATTAAGAAAAGGCCAACCTACATTTCTAGCTTTTGTAGATTTGGAGAATGCTTTTGACAATGTTGATTGGAATAAACTCTTTCAAGTTCTGAAGCAAGCAGGAGTAAATTATAGGGAGCGTAAGGTTATTTACAACTTGTACAAAAACCAGACAGCGGTTGTCAGAGTTGAAGGGCATGAAAGGGATGCAGTGGTTGGGAAGGGAGTGAGACAGGGTTGTATCCTTTCTCCAATGTTATTCAATTTGTACATTGAACAAGCTATAAAGGAAAGCAAGGAGAAATTTGGTGAAGGTATAAAAGTTCAGGGGGAAGAATTAAAAACATTGCGTTTTGCCGATGACATAGTAATTCTGTCAGATACAGCAAAGGACCTGGAAGAGCAATTGAACTGTATGGACAGTGTGCTGAAAGGTGCATATAAGATGAACATTAACAAGAGTAAAACTAGGGTAATGGAATGCAGTGTAAGAAAATCAGGTGATGCTGAAGGAATTAGATTGTGAAACGAAGCAATAAAGGAGGTAGATGTGTTTTGTTACTTGGGCAGTAAAATAACAAATGATGGTCGCAGTACAGAGGATATAAAATGCAGAATGGCAATAGGTAGAAAAGCGTTTTTGAAAAAGAGAGACTTGTTAACATCGAATATTGATTTAAGCCTAAGGAAGTCCTTTCTGAGGGCTTTTGTATGGAGTGTTGCCTTGTATGGGAGTGAGACATGGACAATAAACAGTGCGGACAGGAATAGGATCGAGGCTTTTGAAATATGGTGCTACAGAATAATGCAGAAGATTAGGTGGGTGGATCGCGTAACTAATGAGGTACTGAACAGAATTGGGGAGAAAAGAAATTTCTGGCATACCTTGACTAAAAGAAGGGATAGATTGGTGGGACACATTCTTAGACATCAAGGAATTGTGAATTTAGCATTAGAGGGAAGTGTGTGGGGTAAAAATCGCAGAGGAAGACCAAGAGATGGATACAGTAAGCAAATTCAGACAGATGTAGGTTGCCGTTCGTATGTGGAGATGAAGAGGCTTGCTCAGGATAGGGTATTGTGGAGAGCTGCATCAAACCAGTCTCCGGACTGAAGACCACAACAACAACAACAACAACACGCCAAAAATTCCTTTTCTCACCAATTCTGTTCAGTACCTCTTCATTAGTTATGCCATCTACCCACCTAATCTTCAGCATTCTTCTGTAGCACCACATTTCAAAAGCCTCTATAAAATCATTTTCAGAAGGCCTCGCATAAAAAATCTGACAATATAATTCGCCGTACGCAGTTGATTGTATCGGCGTGAAGACAGTTTTAGAAAGTCGAAGCGCCACTACCTACAAACCCTCAGCGGTTTGCCAGGTAGCAGCAGGGAGCGCGCCCACAGCTGGCGGTACCAGGCGTGCGCCGGGAGATGGTGCGTGACTGCCATCGCCGCACAAACAGTTCGTGCCGTCCATCCGGCGCAGGTGAACGGGCCAAATACGCTTCCTTGTGGGGGGGGGGGGGGGGGGAGGTTCGTGCCGTCTATCGCGTGTCTACTCAGTAGCCATCATTTACGTCGTAGCTGGTGACACGTGCGTCGCAGTACTCCATCCCGCTCTCCTTTCTTCTCGTTGTTTCCCCTCCCTTTCAAGTTCAGGAATATGGTCCAATTGTATAAGCTGGGAATAAGAGTGCCCCCGCCGCACGGTGTATGCTTTACGAGGAGACTGACTCATTGGATGCCTTAGTGCACATGTATACAAAGAATTATCACAATAACCTCATACAACTATGGCTCAATCAACTTGTTCGTTATGTTTGTAAAATGAACATTGTGATTTCGTCGCATTGCTACGGGTGTTGACGGCCAACACTTAACAAGAACAAGTCTTCTGGTCCGGACTGTATACCCATTAGATTTCTATCTGATTAAGCTGAAGGGACAGCCATCTACAACCTCTCTCTCGAAGTAGACTGGAAAGTTGCACAGGTCACACCTATATTCAAGAATGGCAGTAGGAGTAACGCACTAAACTACATGCCTATTTCAAAAATGTTTGTAGAGCTTGTGGGACTTACCTACGGGGTCATCAGTCCCTAAACTTACAAACTACTTACGAACTAGCTAACACTAAGGACGGCACAAATATCCATGCCCGAGGAGCCGTGGAGCAGGGTTTTGGAACATATCCTGTATTCAAATATTATGAATTATCCCAACGTCAACACGACTTTAGAAAATATCGTTCATACGAAACACAACTAGCTCTTTACTCACACGAAGTCATACGTTCTGTCGATAAAGGATCTCGAACTGATTCCGTATTTCTTGATTTCCAGCAGGCTTTTGACACCGTACCTCAAAAGTGGTTTTTAATCAAATTGCGTGGTTATGGTATATCGCCCCAAATTTGCGACTGGATAGGGGATTTCCTGTCAGAGAGGACACAGTTCGTAGTAATCGATGGTAAGGCATCGTCTACAACAGAAGTGATATCGGGCGTTCCACAGTGTAGTGTTATTTGACCTCTGATATTCCTTATTTACACTAACGATTTGGGAGAAAATCCAAGCAGCTCTCTTAGGTTGTTTGCAGATGACGCCGTCATTTACTGTCTAGTAGAATCATCTGAAGATAAAAACCAACTGCAGAATGGTCTAAATAACATATCACTATGGTGTAAAAAGTGGCAAATGACTAAATAATGTGAAGTGTGAAGTCGTCCAAATGAGTGAAAAGAAATCCGCTACACTTTTTTACAAGATAAATCAATCAAAAAATACCTAGGAATTACTATTACATCAGACTTAAATTGAAAAGAACACGTAGATAATGTTGTGGGAAAGGCGAACCAGAGACTGTGTTTTATTGGCAGATGCAACAGAACTACTAAAGGGACTGCATACACTAGGCTTGTCCGTCCTTTTTTGGAGTATTGCTGCCCAGTATGGGATCCTTAACAAGTGGATTTGACGGATGACACCGAAAGAGTCCAAACAAGGGCAGCTTGTTTTGTATTGCCACGATACAGGGTAGACATCGTTATGAAAATTATACAGGATCTGGGATGGGAATCATTACAACAACGGCACTTATCGCTGCGGCGTGGGCTACTTACGAGCCGGCCGCAGTGGCTGTGCGGTTTGCGGCGCGCCAGTCACAGTCTGCACGGCCGCTACGGTCGGGGGTTCGAATCCCCCCCTTGGATATGGATGTTTGTGCCGTCTTTAGTATAAGGTAGTTCATAAGTTGTTTGTAAGTTTAGGGACTGATGACCCCGCCTTAAGCTTCACAAACATTTGAACATTGAATTTGGCTACTTACGAAACTTGAATCGCAAACATACTCCTCCGAATGCGAAATTATATTGTTGAATGCCACTTACATAGGTAGAAACAAATCAACAGAATAAAATACGAGAAATCAGAGCGCGAACGGAGAGATTCGGGTGTTCTTTCTTCCCGCGCGATATTCGAGAATGGAATGGGAGATAAATAGTATAATGGTGGTTCGATGAACCCTCTGCCAGGCACTTAAATGTGATTTGCAGAGTATCCCAAATAGATGTACAACACTTCGAATAAATTAGTTTCTTGTTTGAAGTTGGAGAGAGCAATTCCGTTGCTACCGCTAATACATATGGTCTCCTACTTATTAAAATACGTAACTACAGCCCGATTAAAGTTAGCCGTTAGTTGGCGTTTGTCACGCGGCGCTATAGTGTTGCCACATACGCCGGCTACCGCTCGGATATAGGCGACATACCAACACCGCGGGTCACTTCACAAACGTGGAACAGTGTTGGCAGCCACCGCTACAAGTTATGTTACAAACATGGCAGATGATTTTAAGCGACCAATGATTCAACGGTGGTAGAGGTCGGCTTTTGCTGTCCTGAATTTAAACTAACCTCCTGATCTAACCGCAGTCTGATGTGCACAGTATCCGAGAAAACGGCGGTGAAAAATCTGCGCAACAGCTAAAATCGCTGTCACTTTGTTTATGGTTTTTAGGCTAGACTCTACGAGCAAACTAAACACTTCAGGTTCAGCGCTAAAAGCAAACCACAATTATCGCTATAGTTGTTTACCTGCAAATATCGTCACAGTGGCTAGTGGCTACTCGAAATGCTGGGTCACCAATCGCTGAGCAGTGTTGCTTGGCACTCACAAGGAAAGTACTTGGGCTCGAACAAACACATATAAACCAAAATCGTATGAGAGATAATGTAAAGATCCCTTATTGCACTAGTGATACTCCCGCATCTGCAAAACTCTGCAGTCGTCCGTTAGAGGCCTCTGCGTGTGCCATGCCGCATTGCACTTTGACCTGTCGATTCGCCAGTAGGGACGATGCAGTGTGCCTCCGAAGTTGCGTTTTGTGATGTTATTTGTGTGGTGAAGCGTCAGATGGGGCGGCGATTGCTAATCAATCCTGCTAATTTATTGCGATTAGTTGAGATGAAGTTACGAAGAACCCTTCTTCGTGAAGATGGTATTAGTGAAGAAGATGAATCATTTGCATGCTTTCTCGTATCTGTTATGACACAGATATATGAGCATAAGTTGGATACTGTTGTTACAAACTCATAATAATGATAATAGGAATGATAATGACGAAAACTCATTGCAAGAGGTAGTGCTACGGTAAGTGCGGGAAGAGGCGATGGAAGCAGTGGCAGTGAATACCAACAGTCTTCCGAGAAGAAGGTTAAAGTTGCAATTATCATCACGGCTTTTGATGACAATTCGCTAGAGAATATGTACGATGATTATTACATAAGTTATAGTTAAGATATCTGCATTACGTTTGGCGTCTACAATTACATCTACAGTGCCATCTAGAACATGATTGCAGAAAGACACCCACCAGCACATTGAGGTGTACGTAGAGATCCTGTAACCAAACTTTCATACAGATATGTTTGTTCGAGCCCATGTACTTTCCTTGTCAGTTACATAGTATCTGATGAATCTTTCGGGTTCTTACATATGACACAGTCAGATCCCAAACGACAGAAGGATGAAAATAACGGAAAATGTGGAAGTCAAAACGATTACAAATTGACGTGGCGAAGTAGTGAATATAAAACAATTGAATGAAACCATTTTGACTAATTTAGAAATAAAAATAATTGTTACCACGACGAGATTCGAACTCACAACCTTCTGTCTTTACGTATTCCTTGAATACCTAGATTCCTTGCGGGCTAGTTATTTCGCTTGTACCACGGTGATCCTTGATTATTGGACTCAGTTTTTCTATTGGGGAGAACATGCAACCCTCTCACCGAAGCGCTGAGACACCGCGCCGGTTAATAGGTTACACCACAACTTTCATTACGAATTCCGTATGTTTATAACTAGTTACTGACTACGATGAATTCTAGCTTTAAAAAAGTTCTGCTTTGCTTAAGCCATAAGTGTCAACCAGCAAGTAATTTCAATCGGACTATGGGTAACAACCGTTGAAGTGAACACGAGTTAACTGAGGAAACCTATGATTACCTTCAGCGATTAATGTGTCTTCCTTCTTCAATCCTATATTGTTGATCAGCTTGTACAGAAATAATTTCGGACATACTTTTTCCATTAACTGTATTTTCCGTTTACAGATTTCCATCTATCTTACATTAATTGTACCGAGTGATTGAGATGCACGTGAAGTTTTGAAGTATGTGTTACCAAATTTGTGCAGCTGTTAATGCGTCTTCTTACCGTTTAGTTCACATATGTAGTTGCAATAGTACGTAACGTGCTTCAGCCTTCAAAGCTTTTCTACGAAAACAATGACAGTGAGGAGGTTGCATGGACAGATTTCTGCCAGCACTTCCCATCAGTAGAAGCAATTAGCACGTGGATACGTAACTTTCAGGTAATAGGTTCAGCAATGATACAGAACCCTCCAGGCCAGGTCAGTATATATGCGAACCATTCATAAATCAGACAACATAGGAACTGTTACAGCTGCTGCCCTATATCGTCTTTGTAATAGTATATTCGAAATGTTTTACGAATGTAAGTATAGCAGACACATTAACATACAAGCTGAAGATGCAGTAGCAACTGAAACCCAAAGATAATATACGGCGACGACAGTTCTACGAAGGAATTATTGAAACGTAATGACGACAGTGGGTTTGGTAATAACGTGGTAAATTTGGACGAAGTGTATTTACATCTTATTGGATTTTATTTAATACATAAAATTTTGCTTACCGAAGTAAACATTACACATGTACAACAAAGTAAACTACACAGTAACCAAGATGCCGTTTGCTGTGCTCTGCCATCATAGTGCATAATGGCTCTTAGGTTTTTACGAAGAGAGAGGCAATGTGACTACCGTCACATCGACTCAAATCCTTTGCTGCGTATAAACAACAGACTTTTCAAAATTTTTTGATAACGACTGGTTTCAGTAGGACGGATCAACACTATGCAAATCACATTATCGGCAATTGTTTGATAGCTGTTCTCTTAGACAAACGGAGACATTCCGTCCTCCTTCCTCACCTCTCCCGATTCATTTGACGCTCAGTGTACGATTATTTTACAATAAAATGCATCGTTTTTTAATTTGATACCAGAGAACAATGTCAGTATTACAACAATATGTTAACACAGATTTGGCTTAAAAATCTTAACGTTATCGGCGAGATCACATGTGAATTGTAAACCTGAAAAAAAAAAAAAAAAAACACTATTCCATATCGGCTGTAGAGGTGAATACGAGACCACACACCCAAACGAGTTGGGCTTATTCCCCGACGGACTGCAGAGGGTTTCCAGATAATTAATACTACTGTGGTAACCAACATATTGTTTTATGGGGAACGCTGAGAGAGACTGACATAAGACAAGCAAGTCTACTCCCCGCGGTCCTGAAAGCAGATACCTAAAGCGCTGAAGACGACGACTGCGTTGGTGCGTGTTTCAAACAGCGCGCAAGTTATTTTTCTGTCGATATGGCGTATCAGGTATTCAGTGTGGTTACAGCGTTAGGCAATCGATACCACAACGTCACCGCAAATACATTTTAACTTTATGAGCCCATGACGAAGCACCCGTCCCAACTGAGACACATGCAGTATGCTGTCTTTCACGAACCTGTCAGGAGATAAGCAGGGCTGACTAACGTACGTAACTTATTGCTAATTCACGTTGTTAAGGACGAAAAGATGATGAGCCGCCAACGAGTGCTTGTAATTTGCCTATTAAGTATTTCAGACACGCTCGCAGAACGAGCCCTCAGGAGAAGGAACAATGTATTAAAATGATGGCTTGTTATGACAAGTCACGGACGCCCGAGGGAGCGTACAACCCTACTAGCGACGAAGTCACGGAACATGAGTCGCGGGTAAAGTTTGGAGACTCCGAATCTAAGCGGGGGAAATGCGACAGTGTTGCGAGGCTTTCTGAACTAAGTACCACTTCCGAATCAATTTCTACATGCATGCAAGTAGACAACAACGAACTTAAGATTTTCAACCCCCCTCCCCATGTCTTTGGTGTGTGATAGACAACACTATACTGATTATATTATAGCCATCCTATTCATCAGACTTGCCCCCAAATGACTCCTCCTAGTTCCCACAACTTGAAACTTTAACTTTATGAGAGATTTTCATCAAATGTTTGTAAACCTATTGGAACAAACTGCTATTGTGATCAGTCCCTAGACTTACAAAATAACTTACACTAACAACACTCAGTCACACTAGGGAGGACTCGCACCTCCGTCGGGATTACATCGAATGATGGAGTTGTTTATACCGAATGCTTCTTTAATCGACTTGAGCTTACCGATCCCAATTCGCACACAGCTTCTTGATAGAAGCATGGAAACAAACGCTCTTTTTCACTTCTAATTAAAGCTAGCTATTAACCGATCCTGGACAACAGAGTTAACACGAGCACAACGTACAGACACTGGATTTGGCGTGAAGGTTGGAGGGGAGAGAGAGAGAGAGAGAGAGAGAGAGAGAGAGAGAGAGAGAGAGAGAGAGAGAGAGAGAGAGAGAGGGGGGGGGAGAGAGATTAACGAAGGATAGGATATAGACGAGTTCACCAACAAATAAGGAGAACCAGAAAGTGACAAGAGGTCATGCAGAAGAAGTACATATACAAACAATGTGACACTGAGAAAAAAGTAATATGAAGAAGGTCGTTACTAAGTAAGAAACTGTAAAGCAATCAATCATCAGGTTGGTTAGCAGCAGCTCGCCTTGCATTCGTGCCCTCTGTCTCCCCCTTGAGAGCGGTATAGCTGATGAAGCTAGTATTCGCTATGATCTGGTTGATTTATTCCTTTCTGGTTGTCTCTTATATACTTTCCTTGTACTGTCCCTGAATGATATTCCTAAAGACACCGTAATGTCTCCACACGACCGACCAATGGCGCCCTTCTGTGCTGACTAGATGCAACAGGCTATTTTTAACGCTTTGAAACACTTCTGTTTGATACCTTGCCTCGCCATGAAATATTTCACAATATCTCAAACGCAATTATTTCGCGTTTTTATGCTTCCCCGCATATTTGTGCATAACTTCTGTACATCAGTAATGGGTCAGTTATTGGATGACAATAACAAAGGACGGAAACCCATTACACAGCTACTAACGAAAGGAAATAAGAATGTATGGAGAGCGGGTCCGAACATGGCCGGCTTGTGTGCCTGGGGACGACAGGCTGCCACGCGCCGGATCATGAATAAAATGTGGCTGTCGATATCGTTTGACGCGGCAACTCGCCACGGAACAGTACACAGACACGCCAGCGGCAAACGGCGCAGTTGCTGGCCCCCGCACAATCGAGGCAGAGTTATGCTGCAACTGACGGCGATGGAGGAAGGCAAGTATTTCAGTTGGACAGGAATGTACATTTACACTGATGGAGCAAAACACACTGGCACATGCCTAATATCGTGTAAGGCCCCCGTGAACACGCAGAAGTGCCGCGACACGACGTGCCATGGACGGCCCTAACGTCTGAAGTAGTGCTGAGGTAACTGACACAGTGTGTCCCGCAGAGCTGCCTATAAATCCGCGAGAGTAAGATGGAATGGAGGCATTTTCTAACAGCTTGTTGCAAGGCATCCTAGATACGCTCAGTAATCTTCATGTCTGGGGAGTTTGCTGACTGTAAGACGTGTTTTAATTCAGCAGAATGTTACTGGGGCAATTCTGGACTTTTAGGGCGTCGCATTTTCCTGCTGGATTTGCCCAAGTCCCTCGAAATACACTGTGGACATGAATGGATTCAGATGATCAGGCAGGGTGGTTATGTACGATCCTCTGTCAGAGTCGTATCTAGCCATATTAGGGGTCCCACATCACTCCAACTACACTTACCTCACAACATTACAACAGAGCCTCCACCACCATTAACAGTTCACTGCTGACATGTAGGGTCCATTGATTCACGAGGTTGTTTCCATACCCGTAAAGTCCATCCGCTCGATGTAATTGGAAACGAGTCTCATCAGACGAGAAAGATTTTTCCAGTCAACAACAGTCCAGTGCCTGTGTTGAGGCTCCAGGCGAGGCGTAAGGCATTGTGTGTTGCAGTGATAAGGATCAACGAATGGGACTTCAGCTCTTATTGATATTTAGTTCATTGGTTCACAGACTGACACTTTTTGATCGTCCGGCATTGAAATCCGCAGCAAATCTGTCACGTTGAACGATACTCTTTAATCATCGTTGGTCACTTTGTCAGGATCTTTTTCCGGGCGTAGCGATGTCGAAGATTTTATGTTGAACCGGATCCGGAATACTCAACGGTTCGCTCGTGAAATGTCCGTACAGTAAAATCTCAACCTCACAACTACGTAACAGATGCTGGGTCCCATGTCGTGCGCCGACCATAGCACAATTTTCAAACTCACTGAAGTCGTGATAACTTACCACTGTAGCAGCAGAAACCAATCTAACGCCTGCGCTAGACACTTTTTGTCTCATATACACACTGTCGACCGCAACCACGACCTGTGTCTACGTATCTTTGTGTTTGCATGAGCACGCCCTTAGTAGTTCCTTTGGCTGTTAAGTGTATTCCATCATTGAGCGTCACAAGAAAAAGCATAAATGTGGAGAAGAGCCCAGGGATTAAAATAGCAAAGGGGAGGAAGATTCCCCTAGTGAGTAAAAGGACAACAAAGGCAACAAGAGACAACACAAAATGAGACAATCACACAAACACCGAACTCTGTTTAGTTTACAAAATGGATTACATCCAATCCTTACAGTAAGGCAGAGATGTCAAGTTTGAAATAATCAGTGGCGGACTAAGTCTGTCGGAGGCCCGGGGCGGCGGCGAAACAAAATGAGCCCCCCCCCCCCCCGTATACTTGAAAATACATGTATTAGTATAAAAAAGTAACTTTTGACATTTGGAGGCACCCAGGACGAGAGTCACGGGACAGTCTAAAAAATAGCTTACGAATTTCTAGGCTTCAGAATGAGAGGCCACGTGCCCCCCAAAAAGATGATGATAATAATAATAATAATAATAATAATAATAATAAAGTGCGTTTCGCACCCCCGCCCCTCGGTCCCAACTTATTCCGCCACTCAAAAGATGCAATCCGTAATGGGGCTAGGATTGGGGAGGGGGGTGCACGAGTGCCCTAACCATGACCTTATTTCAAAAACTAACAGTAAAAATCTTCATCTGATGCGTAATTGTATAAAAACAATTTTTAAGACACGATAAGGCATCCACCAAAAAAATAAATATACCTCTGGAAGAATATATGTGACCTTAGAACAAACAATTACATTGACCTTTCCATTTGTTTACCTATGTCCGAAACAGACTAAGAAAGAGCGAGATTTAAGGGCTACTCAATAACTGATTTACACTCGCTAATGTCATAACAGCATGAACATTAGTTCGCCAAATCACAACCTAACTAAAAGTTTACGCGCCCGCAGTACTGAAGTTATCGAGACACCATTTCAGTGTAGTGTATATTATACTGCTTGTACAAAACTGATCGTAAAAGGGTACAGTATTTCTCAAACTGTAGAGGTTCCTGAAGGGACCCAACTAAAAGCATTGTTGCCGAACTACAGAATAAATAAAAAAAGCGAATTCCTTAATTTTAGCACATGCTCCCGTAACATCGTAAATTTTACCTAGAAATCGTGATAATTAAGGAGAAATCTTAATACTTGGGATGTCTGGTAAGGTAGCACAGCACTACATGTGTTTTAAAGGGACGCGGAAGAACCGTCGTTTGTGGCGGAGGGGTTCCTATTTGAGCCAAGCACATGGAGTAGGAAGTTTTTGACTTAACAGAGACCATTGCACATATGCATTGCTATTAGAACGCCCGTTCAAATGTTCAAATGTTTGTAAATCTATCGGACCAGAATGCGTGGTCATCAGTCCGTAGCTTACAAACTACTTGAACCTAGGTAAAGTAACCTGAGGACAACACACACACTCATGCCCCAGGGAGGACTCTAACCTCCACGGCGAGCAACCGCGCGCTCCGCAGCGAGACGCTTTAGACCGCTCAGCTACTCCACCGCGGCTAAAACGTCCGTCTTGCTGTAGCTATACTACACTATAGGAACGAAGATTGAATGACGAACCTGAGATGGCACCAGAATTGTGCTAACAGATTAATTCCTTTTGCAAAAGACATAAACAGAACAGAAATTTATGTTCAGCTAATGACTTCATTTTATTGTAGGAAAGACCTTTTTATATATTGCACCAAAGCGGCTTTTATTTTAAATGCTGACTTATTTCGGGCTTTGCGCATTTTCTTAAACCACAGTTATGTATTTTTTATTTGGATACAAAAAGCGTGACCTACGCAGTATCCAAATAAAATATATATGAATGTGGCTTAAGAAAATGAGCAAAGTCCGAAACTAGTCAGCATTTAAAATAAAAGCAGCTATGGTGCAATATATAAAAATGTCTTTCTTACATCATTTAAGAGCTGCAAAACGCGACGTATCAAAAACTTTTGACTCCATTTTATGTTTACTGTTCCGCATGTACGTTGAAAATAAAGAAAAAGCTTAATTGGAAGGTTTATGAAGAACGTAACTTTTATAGTTTAACCTTGTACGATTGGGTTCGAACAGCATTCACTGCGGATATCTATCTGCGTAGACTTAACAAGAAGCACAGGCATTGGTCTGCTACATGTAAGGCGGAAACGGAAACAACGATGGGAAGAAAACGGAAACGGAAAGAGGAATGTCGAGAACGAAAATAGCGTCGCTGACGAACTGTAGTAGTAGTAGTAGTAGTAGTAGTAGTAAGAGGGAGTGGAAGTGGGGCGGTGGCGGGTGCCGGTCAATCGATACCTCCTGCCGTACCTGCCCGCGACGGCGACTCCCACCCTCCCTGACACTGCGGAATCCCATACACCTCACACTCCGTGCCCACTGCTAACAATAATGGAGGCGCACAACCCTGAGTCCTAAATTTATCAAGAAGAATGGAGGGCGAAAAAGTGCAAGTTCGAATCGTAAGCAGCATTACACTCAGGTTCAGGAGATGGTTGACTAGTTGATTGATGGGTGGATGGGACCAAACAGCTAGGTCATCAGTCCCATGACCTCTGTATGGAGTACAGCCAGGGTATGGTCGGCTAAGACCATGACGAGAGGAAAATAGAGGAACTAAAACGGAGGTTAAAATCAAGTAAAACAGGACTAAAACCAATAGAAAAAGCGGGATTCTGCAAAGAACGTCGCGACAAATCGAGAATCCCCGTTAATTAATGACAAACAGATACAGAACAATGTATGCTCCTAAATGAGAAGCCTAAAAATGTAAAAAGGGAAACAACGTGAATTAAAGCCAAGTTAAAAAGAGAAATGGCAATCGTCAGGGGGAGGGGGAGAGCTCCAAACCCTGTCCAAGAGTCGGCAATAACATCTTATAGCCAAGAGTGAAAACCGCTTTCGCGGATAAATGCAAGAACGCTGTTAGCTATCCGTGAATCCTTCGCCAAAACCGAGGGCAATGAGTGCGGAATTCCGTAACTGGCACGGAGCGCCAAGAGGAGCGGACATACCACTAAGATATGAGCCACAGATTGTAGGTCCCCACAACCACAAATCATGGGTCAGCCTGGAGTGACCGATGCGGAGACGGCAAAGGACAGTGGATTCAGGTTCAGGAGAAAAAGAAAAACGTAGAAAGACTAAGACAAGTTCATATTCACAGGGCCTGTTCATTAAAATGTTCTGGATATATAATCGGCAATTCAGTCACCTATTGAGTAGTAGGCGCAGGGCTCGCCAATAACTTTTTGAATGTCATGGCATCATCTAGGCGAGTAAGGCGCGAATGGCATCCTGTGCACTAGCCATCCATGCAGCATTAAACCGGCTCCACAGTTCATCTGTGGTGGTGGGCATGAGCTGACAGCGCTGCACCAGTCGTTTCACCTTACACCAAACATATGCAAATGACGACTAGTCTGGGCACGTGGCGGGCTAGGAAAAACAACATACACGTGATAGTGCAGCGAAACGTTGCCGCGCACTGTGCAGCTGGGGTGTCGTGCAGAAAGGGTACGGTTGCGAGTCGCGGATATCATTCACGTAGGTCAAACTGGTCACAGCCCTGGATACGCACAAACTATGATTTGTGATTGTACCCAATAGCACCCCGCACCCTAATGCCTCCAGTTGGTGTTGTATGCGTGTGCGAATGAACTTACTGATGTGATGTTCTCCAGTTTGCGGCGAACTAAAATTTTCAAACAAACAGCACCTGGATTAGTCCGAATACACTATCAGATGTCATTACTGACCACAGTGACGTTCCATACACCACTGGAGTCATGCACGTTATTCAAAAGTAGGCGGCAAAGTAGACGACGCGCACGTCTCCACTGCCGTAGTGAACGGCGACGGACTGCCACCTCTAAAAGTGCTGCTGCAGTTGCGTCTGAGCTGTGCTTATCTCACATCTGTCCTGCAATGCCATTCCGATGAGGTGTTCATCTTCTCTTGCGTGAGCTGAACCATACCATACCATACCATCGTTTCCTGCGAACTTCCGTGAATCACATCCTCCACTGCCCAAACACTTCGTCCCATACGAGCGTTACACTTTCCCAGATGGACGCATCACATTTTCTCCTACCAATAATGTGCCATCTTTCAAACTCATTGTTTGACAATACGATTCAAAGCATATCTCATACAGGCATCCTGCACCTGTTCTCAGCGCACACTAATCCCTTACCTTCAGTCGGTAGAGTCTGTTAGTTTTGGTAATTAGTTAGTACAACTGATTTCTGAATTTATTCGCGATGAGCGATGACTGCGGACAACGTCATTAGCTTATTCTCCAGCAGTGAACGACGGGACGTTAAACACAAATCTTCATTTTTCCTTCCATCCAGCAGTGAATATTTAACATCGCTTCAGGTCTGCAGAGTTCACCTTGTAACTTTAAGCGCCATCTCTAGTCATATCCAACTGACATTTTCTTACTGTGCATTTAACATTACGTTATTCCTCATTCTTTTAAGTATGTTAATACAAAATTCTTAATCTAAATCTAACCAAAAAGAAATACCTTTAACATTCGGAGTATAGTTAATAAGTGAATCTCTGGAGGCACTGCTTTCATTTTAAATATCACAGATATTTAGTGTAATTTTTATCACAATGACCTATTCTAAATTATGCGTCAATGTAGAATACAGCCGCTACTTGGCAAAACCAGTGTGCAAACATCTGGCAAATTTTATAGAGACGGGACGTCAGGAATACTTGGATGGGTGGTTGTGAGAGGGGTACTAGGTTGAATAACTCAAGTAAGGAGTCGAGGAGGAGCAGTGGCACAAGGAGAAGATGAGGGGTGGGCGGAGGAAACTGGAGGAGGAGGAGACTTTTAGTGTGATGCTCAGTGGACGGAAGAAGGAAAAGAAGAGGAGAAATGAGTGGTAGCATTTAAATCTCAACATTAAGAGGACAAATTTTTCCTATGTACACTTATACAATTCATTTACTCGGTCGCCATTCATAATAGCTGTCACCAGGTATTATGTGAACTACAATATTCTTGTAGTTCAATACACCGATACAAAACTTAACATGCGTTGTATAGTACTATGCAGTATTACAAATATTACTGAGCCAAAAGTCACCAAATTTCGGTTATTTCCAGTTACTGTCCATAGTTATTTACAAGCTGTTTTCGAGTCCAAGTCTTGCAGTTCTTCACCGATTTATTATAAAGGTGGTGTTGGTTGTAATTTGTCTAAGTCCTAGGTAATTGGTGGACAGTTAGCTATTGGTTATTCAGGATTTATTTGAATGCTCTTATGGGTAACTTCAGTTTGCAAGGGGCAGGGAACCAGGAACAGGGGATGACGCTGAGTGTTCCAGAGATTTTCTGTATTCACTCCGTCACTCAGACGTCCACTTTAGCTAGATGGTGCCTCTCATCTAGACTGGCGATCAATATTCAACTACGCTGTAGGCAAGTGTATATGCTGAACTAGGCTACTCCAAGAGCTCGTTCAACATTCCACTGTCGATTTAGGCTCTTGCGACAGGATTCCGATGACAGATTTTACTTTCTGTTTCTTATCTTGCAGGTGTAGTGTATTAGATAAAATGCAATTTTGACATACAAACATCTTTGCAAGAAGGTAATCATAAATTTGAAGATACATTAAAATTACGGAATATTCATATTTTCGTGCTACCAGAAACTCAAATGACGGACAAGAACACAATGGATTTCGAAAATTATCGTCTTTTTAAAAGTAAAACTGATAAAACAATACTTAATAATGGTCCACATTTGTGAAATGCTCTTACCGTCTCCAAAAATATTTTAAATTCACTAACTGTCGTAAATTCACTCATAACAGACTAATGACAATATCTCTTAAATGAGCATATGAAGCATTCACTTTAATTAATGTCCAGACGCCTGTCAATGAAGATAACTTAAAAAAATAATGAAGTTTGGGAAACATTAGAAAGCATTATCTCGACAATTCCTTCAAATCATGTTTAAATTTAAATGGTGATTATAATGCTCAATTAGGTAAATAGAAAAAATAATAAAGCGGTGGGTGGATGTACTGCACATAAATGAACGAAACAAAGCAGCCAAAGACTTTTTTCAGACAAAGTTTTGGTAGAGGTCTACAAATGTCATGATCCAAAATATAATACTGAGTCAAACTGGTTTCAGGTTGCTGTAAAAATCCCTTATCTGTTAAAATAATTTAATTTCAATTCCACATCATGTGTCAGGCATAGCTCATAATCTGTGCCCGAAACATACTGTGAAATTAAATAATCAATTTTCAACAGCTAAGATATTATTAAAACCACTCAAAAGTACTTTTAGAGTCATTATTATTATATTTTGGTCAAAGAGTTGTTGAAACATGCAAAAAAATATATTAAAAAACAGAAAAAAAACGATCACTCAATAAACTTATTGGTGAATTTCAAATTGATCATGTAACAAAATGTTCAAATGTTTGTAGTCTATGGGACTTAACTACGGGGCCATCAGTCCCTAAACTTACAAACTACTTATGAACCAACTAAGACTAAGGACGGCACAAATATCCATGCCCGAGTCGGGATTCGAACCCCCGACCGTAGAGGGCGTGCAGACCGTGACTGGAGCGCCTCAGTCTCCTCGGTCACCGCGCCCGGCGACCATGTAATAATTTCATACCATGACTACAAAGAAATTTTACATGTCTAACTTACGAAAGGGCTAATATAGATTCTGAATAAAAGTAAAATTTCAAACTTGATAAAGAACAATCCAACAATTCGTAACAGCACAAAATTTAATTCCGTTTCCAAAGAAACGGAAACACCCTTGGTGGAACGCGGATTGTGAAACAGCAGTTACGTCCAGGCATGAAACATTCAAAAATTGGAATGGTAACAAAAGTTAAAATACGTACAACACCTTTCTAATTGTAAGAAAACAAACAAATTAACCCGACAGACTAAGAGAAACTACGAAAATGTCCAACTTTTGTTAACGAAGAAGACTTCGAAAAGAACAATACAGTACCAGTAACTTTTACAAAACATTTAAAACTAACCTGTTGCCAAACTCAAGGAATTGTCTTCAAAATTGAAAAATGTCATTCGACTCTTAAACAACCGGAAAATTATAAGGCACTTGCTAATTATTTTGAACAAAAAAAAGGAAAATTAAACTGTCCACAACTAGCGAATAAATCCAAGCACAACAAAGTAACTTATAACACTAACCTTAACTCTAAAGAACCTGTCAAAATCGTAATAACTGAACAAATTAAGAGACTTAAAATAATGAAGCATCCGGAGAAGACGAAATTAGCTGGCCCTGACACTACATAAAAGACCACTCAACTACTGGGACAATTGGCAAACAAAGAACGTACCTGAGGACTGGAATACTTCCCTAATTCATCCATTAGAAAAGAGGCTAGAACCGATGTTAATCATTACCGAGGAATTAATCTTCTGCCGGTCACATACAGAAATCATTAGATTTCCTTCCATAAAGAAGGTTCTTTGCGCCCACGACTGTATGTATGTTATCCAAACGGGTGTTTTGCAGCAATCAGTCGTTTGGCGGTACGGTTCTGCATTGATAGTGGTTCCTCGTTGCATGAAATCTAACAACAAAACACCAAGCCTATCCCAAAACACCGACGCCATGATTTTGCGCTGGGACAGAGAGTGTGTGCGTGATATGCGAAACCCATGTTTCGTGTCCAGTTACGATCTGACTAAAGAAGCCGTCATCTTCTTCGTAATAACGATTCAGGGACTTCATCTACACACAAATCTACGGTTTTTGTGGTCCTCTGTTGTGAGTTTCGGTTCCCAACGGGAGCACAGTTTCCTAAACTTTAGGTGTTCATAAACAATTTTGTAAAACACAGATATCGAGAGATCAGGAAATACGTTTGAGAGACATGTTATTGTGAAGCGCCTGTTCTCACTAATCCTCGCTTCAACTGAAGCTACCAAATCGCCTGTAATCAAAGAAGGGCGACTGGAGTAATCCTCATATGGACATTGTCAGGGCCATCTTTGAATTCTCTAACCGTTTACACACTTTGCTTTCACTCATAATAGTATCACCGTATGCTTCGCAAATCTGTCGACGAATTTCTGCAGCAGACAGGTTTCCTGCTGAACGATCCATATCCATAGCTTTAAACATTTTGAAAGCACAGACAGAATCGTACAGGTTAGCTACAGAGCTGGAATTGAGCACAGTTGTTCCCGTTACACAACGCACGCGCTCTTTGCGGTATACGCGCGAACTACTAGTGTCTACTACAAAACGGACCTTACTTAAACACGCCTTTTATTTGTAGTGACAATACTATATGTACTCTTGCGGATTTTAAAAAGGCCTACGACGCAGTTGAACGTGAACATCTTTCCCAAATATTAAAGGTACAAGTGCTAGATAATAAAACTAACAAGGATTAAGCCAAGGAAACCGACACTAGTTATAAACTTAAATTCAGGGGAGAAATTTCTGAGCCATTTGATACGAGGACTGGTGTCAGACAGGGAGATGGACTCTCCCTGTTACTTTTTAACGGTGTGTGGGAGAACGTACTTAGCGAATGGCGAGAGCAAAACTCGAGTCAAAACACAGATCAATTAAGTTAGGTAGAAGTAACATTATAGTAGCTTGCTTCGCCTTTGTAAATGATTTGGAATTTTTGTCTAGGTATGATAAAACAGCTCAAAAAGAAATTGAAATTCTTACTGAAGTTGCAGAAAAAATAGGGCTACAAATATTCGAAGAATCTGAATACGCTACATCCAAAAAATAAGCACCAAAGGTTTTCAACAAGATATATGATAAGAAGTTCAGTTTAACTAGTGGAAATTACAAAGGAAACTGTCTGGAAGAAAATTGCAAAGTTCGCTGTCAAAAAATTGTAACTAGATTTCAGATAAACCTAAAATATTGTAATACAGGACCACTTACTAAATCCAGTACATTACAACACACCTGAATGTCATTATGGAGCAGAAACCTAAATTTTTAATAGAGGGTTACTGAAGAAGTTTAAGAGAAAGAAAATTAGGAAAATATTAGGCCCCAAAATTACTGAGAACTAATAAGGTAACAAAAGGACAGAAATATATTGTGTCACGAGAAAACGAAGACAAATTTTATGAACATTTTAAAAGAATGGCACCCACTAGTTTGACAAACAAATATAGGCATTTTAGGAAACGGAAGTGAGGAAAATCTGAGTCAATTAAATGGGTCGGTGCGATTAAAGAGCATCTTAAACTAGCCGGTATAACTGAGGCAAAAGTTACAGACAGAAAAACATTCAGGCAAAAGATATTTGATTGGAGAGTTGGTCAGAGGGACATTAGGAAACCGAATGGAACACCGTGGGTTGATAGAAACATTCTGCTTCATGAAAGGATGACGCAAATTTGTGCAGAAAGGGAAACAACAATCACAAGCGACATTGACTTTTAGTACTTTGCGTGGTCCTATACAGCCCATAAGTGCACAATACATAATAAAGTGGGATTTGATTCCACTCTAAGTATTGAGACACAGCTTCACGTCTTAGGTATCGACAATGCAGAGCTGCAGTTTTGTATTTGTATCTGTATTGATAATGTACAATATGATGTTGGTCGTCGTATCAGGGCTTGGATGAAGATACCACAGCCGGCCGCGGTGGCCGAGGGGACTGAGGCGCTCTAGTCACGGTGTGCACGGCCACTACGGTCGAGGGTTCGAATCCCCCCTCGGGCATGGATATTTGTGCCGTCCTTAGTCTTAGCTAGTTCATAAGTAGTTTGTAAGCTTAGGGACTGATGACTCCGTAGTTAAATCCCATAAGTTCTAACATTTGACATTTTGAAGATGCCACTTGGAATGATAGGCGCTCAGCACTTCCCGAGTCTGCATCTGCTATGTTGTCGAGGTGTATGCTTTTAGTTTTATATGTGAGGGTCAGGTCGCCCGCGTACACAGATTTGCGTGATTTGGCGTCCAGCATGTCTGAGTATATAGATTCAAAAGAACGAAATTTAATTCCAAACTCTTTGGCAGGTCTTACACACAATCATGACTTTGCAATTCGTACAAGGAACTTAACTTTCCGCTCTGTTAAAATGGTTTTGAGAAACGTGTAAATCTTAGTCTTGTTAGCTTAAGTAATAACTCCTTAATACATTGTCTCGTACGCTTAAGTAACATGTTAGAATCAGGCCAGTTTTCGTCTTGTTTTGTAAAGCTTTATCACTGAAAGGTTGAGGGGACACCACTTTATCGCAAAAATTCCTAATCTCCAGAAAACGATCTTGTTATGTACGAACGCTTGTTTCAATATGTGGGGATAAAACAGTCAGTCAGTCATATTCAAATCTATGGGACGCAGCTACTGAGGTTATAAATCCCTAGGCTTACAAACTACTTGAACTCACGTAAGGACAAAACACACACACACACACACACACACACACACACACACACACACACACACACACACAATATATGCGCGCTACTACTTTAGTATCTTGGAAAACCAGCCATGACAAAACTATTTCACTTGGTGTGTAAGATGTATGAGACAGACAAAAACTCTCAGACTTTAAGAAAAACGTAATAATCCCCATACCAAAGAAAGGTGCGAAAATTGTAGAACTATCGGTTTGATAAACCATGGTTGCAAAATTTTAACACGAATTATTTACACAAGAATGGTAAAGCTGGTAGAAGCCGACCTCGGGAAGATCAGTTTGGATTCAGGAGAAATGTAGGAACACGGGAGGCAATAACAGTTTGCGGCTTATTTTAGAAAACAGACTAAGGTAAGGCAAACCTACATTTCTAGCTTTTGTAGATTTGGAGAAAGCTTCTGACAATGTTGATAGGAATAGATTCTTTCAAATTCTGAAGCAAGATGGAGTAAAAAAATGGGGAACGGAGGGTTATTTACAACTTTTACAAAGACCAGACGGCAGTTGTCAGAGTTGAAGGGCATGCAAGGTATACAGTGGTTGGGAAGGGCGGAAGACAGGGTTGTAGCCTTTCTCCAATGTTATTCAATTTTTACATTGAGCAAACTATAAAGGAAAGCAAGGAGAAATTTGGAGAAGGAATTAAAGTTCACGGTGAAGAAATGAAAACATTGCGTTTTGCTGATGACATTGTAATTTTGTCAGGGACAGCAAAGGATCTGAAAGAGCAGTTGAACGGAATGGACAGTGTGTTGAAAGATACATGTAAGATGAACAAGAGCAAATCAAGGGTAATAAAGTGCAGTCTCTGAAAATCAGGCGATGCTGAAGGAATTAGATTAGGTAACGAAACAAAGGAGGCCGATGAGTTTTGTTACTTGGGCAGTAAAGTAACACATGATGGTCGCAGTACTGAGGATATAAAATGCAGAATGCCAATGGGAAGGAAAGCGTTTTTGAGAAAGAGAAGTTTGTTAACATCGAATATTAATTTAAGCGTAAGGAAGTCCTTTCTCAAGACCTTTGTGTTGAGTGTTGCCTGGTACGGGAGTGAAACATGGACGAAAACAGTGCGAGCAGGAAGATAGAGGCTTTTGAAATGTCGTGCTACAGAAAAATGCTGAAGATTAGGTGGGTGGATCGCATAACTAATGAGGTACTGAACAAAATTGGGGAGAAAAGGAATTTCTGGCATACCTTGACAAAAAGAAAGGATCGATTGGTAGGACATTCTCAGACATCAAGGAATCGTGAATTTAGCACTGGAGGGAAGTGTTTCGGGTAAAACCCGCAGAGGAAGACCAACAAGAGATGTAGATTGCCGTTCTTATGTGGCGATGAAGAGGCTTGCTCAGGATAGAGTAGGGTGGGGAGCTGCATCAAACTAGTCTCCGGACTGAAGACCACAAAATAAGACATTTTCTAAAGCGTTTCCGTGTAAAACAATAAAAACAACTAACTAGGAATGGGGAAGTACAGGAGATATAATATACTGTTATGTTATTGTTTAATTGTGTAATCTTTTCTCACAGAAGGTGTTCGAACAGTTCAGCGTCGACATGAATGCATTTTTGAACTCCTGTAGACAGGTGTTGCGTTGTGTTGCCGATCATATCTCAGTTCTGAATTCCTTTACTTGAGCACAAGCATGTAAAATTCCAGCGAGAAGTTCCTCTCGTGTGTCCACTCTGCGCTTGTACACTTCACTCTTCAGCACCCCCACGAACAGTAATCCAATGGTGTGCGGTCGGGTTACCTCGGTGGGCAAGCAATGACTCAACAGCGACCGATCCAACAACCAGAATACGGAATGTGAAGGAGCTCCGTCATGCTGGAAGTATAGATGATCTCGTGTTGTCAAAGGGATAGCCTCCACGTATTCCACTAACACATTTTGCAGAAAATCAAGATATCATATCTCATTAAGACATTTATCTAAATCAACCGATGAGTTTGTCTAAATAATATCGCGCCACACGTTGACTGAAGCGTCGTGGAAACTCGTTTCTACAGTAGTGTGCACATTTTCATCCGCCCACGCTTGAGAATTGCGCGCGTTTTGATTGCACTGCGGGTAAACGTCGACTCATCAGTGAACGGAATACGTGGAGTTAATCGATCATTGGTAATGAGCCACTGACAGTTCTTGCCGGTGGCAGCATTTCCTTCATGCATATGTTTTACACTCTGCCGATGAAATGGATAGAAACCTTTCTCGTGTTCCGTGCGTATCACTTGTGTCTGTAGAATACCAATCTTGGCAGCAAGTCTTCTAGAGCTAGTAGTTGAGCTACGTTCCACTTCATGTTCTCACCATCATTCAAAAATGTTCAAATGTTTGTTAAGCTTATGGGACTTAACTACGGGGTCATCAGTCCCTAAACTTACAAACTACTTATGAACTACTTACGAACTAGGACGGCACAAATATCCATGCCCGAGGGGGGATTCGAACTCCCTACCGTAGTGGCCGTGCAGACCGTGACTGGAGCGCCTCAGTCCCCTCGGCCACCGCGGCCGGTTCACCATCATTGTTGTACTGGACGTTCAGAGACAATATTTACGTTGGGAAGCGTACCTCGCTCACACAATCCGTGAAACACTTTTCTATTTCATACTCTGCGATTCGGAAATCGTTGTTGACATTTTCGCACAGCAACTCTTTAAATCCCTTTCGACAAACTATAGACAAACATTTCAGCATACTCTCCATGTGTTAAGATCCCTGGCATTTTCACTATACTCCACTGTACTCTTTCTTCACGTAACAACACCGTGGTACTCTGTATTACGACAAGCACCGTCGGACTGAGACTTCGGGTAAACAACTCGATCCTCAATTTTGTACTGACACTGTAGGTAAAGACGACCTACACTTTTACCGTTCCTAGTTGTCTTTCTAGACCTCCTGACTCACCATGTACACTTACGTTAGGATGAAAACGACGACCTGGTATCTGCCACGCCACGCCGATGTACGATGTCATCTGAGAAACGTGGTTAACGACGGTCGCACAAACGCTATAAAAGGGCAGGTAGTTAACGGCTTACTGCGGCAGCTCGGCGGAGAATATGAGCCAGTTTGGCGCCATTACAAATTTAGGGAGTTTGACGGTCTGTCCCCAGCACAACGGCTGTGGGAACAGCCACCTGCAGCTCGATAGCGCCACGAACAATAGCCGACCTCCCTCGCAGTAGGCAACTTTCTGCTGGCTCCCAGAAGAGTACAGTACACGGCCCAACTCCACTCTTCTGCTAGTCTCTGGATATGTGTCACATACTATCAAGGAATTGTCAACTTAGCATTAGAAGGAAGTGTGTGCGGTAAAATTCTTAGAGGGAGACCGAGGGACGAATACAGTAAGCAGGTTCAAAAAGATGTAGGTTGCCGAACGTATTCTCAGATGAAGAGGCTTGCACAGGACAGGGTAGCGTGGAGAGCTGCATCAAACCAGTCTGCGGACTGAAGACCACAACAATAACAACAACAACTATCGGTACAGAGTCCGAAGGGGTGGAAAGAACACACTCATCACGCCTTAGCCGGCCGCGGTGTCCGAGCGGTCTGCGGCGCGCCAGTCATGTTCTGCACGGCCACTACGGTCGGGGTTTCGAATTCCCATTCGGACATGGATGTTTGTGCCTTAGTCTTACCTAGTTCATAAGTAGTTTGTAAGTTTAGGGACTGATGACCCCGTAGTTAAGTCCCATAAGCTCTACAAACATTTGAATATTTTGATTACGCCTTACATAAAGTGCGTGCACTATCAGAATACAGTTCACATCGATTTCAGAGATAGAGTGAAATGATAAATTAATTCGATGATGTTTTGTAAACTTCTTCCATGATGTATCACCGGAACGATTCTATTCAGGCGTAAGTAATACGTTTTACGTCAAAAGTAAATTGTGCAATCCCTGCACGTTATACAGTAATGTCGTGTGGATCGTGTGGACATCTGTTAAACAAGTTGAGCACCCTTAACTGCCATCACAACGCATCTCCTCCCTCTTCCTATTTGTTATTTTAAATATGGATTCGTTTAAAAGGGGAAGAACAGAATCAATTCAATGAAAAGTAGGCAGAATATTCCTAAATGCCACAAGCACAATGTTAAATTCTCTATATGTGGCGTCTGTCCTTTCGGAAATGTCACTTTTGATCCAACAGTTCATATTCACGGGATGTATGACACTAAATACGAATGGGTAAAGTTGAAAATGTGTACCCAGCCGGTTTTCGAACCCGAGTCTCGAGCTTTCTAGGCAGTTGCGCTGACCCCTACATCACTGGCGGGACAGCGATCACCACACCTGCAATAGATTACTCAAGTACGCCTCCCTTCAGATACAAATTCTCAACTTTACCCTGTCCATTTGTAGTTTTTGTAAAACAATTTCCGTATGAGTGAGAGCCTAGTAGTGCCTCCGCACTGAAGAAAGGACCATTGCCTGTTATCGGCAAATTGTACAAGTTATATATACTCTTACGGGAATCAGTTTCAGTAACTACGAGTTCGAGTAATAGTGGGCAGGGCTAAAGTTGAGAATTTGTATCCGACGGGAGGGGTGCTTCAGTAATAAGTGCAGATGTGGTGATCGCTGGGTCCCCAGTGGTCAGCGCAACTGCCTAGAAAGCACGAGACTCAGGTTCGAATCCCAGCAGAGTACGCATTTTCAGCTTTACCCATTCTCAGTTAATGTCATACATTCCGTGAATATGAATGTTAAATACGTCATAAATAGTGTTCGTTCTATGGAAAATCGTCTTCCCTTTCAGTTGGACGCTGCAAAAAAAAAAGGTCACTTATTTTAATAATCAGTCTAACATTTTCTCCACTCAAACTCGTTTCATATTTACAATACGGGACATCTATCATGGGAAATAAATTTAAAACATTGTAAAAGTAACACCAATGTTCGTATGTATAGCTGCTTTATTATATTACATTAACTGTGAATTATTGACTACAAATATATAAAAAAACTTATTTACAAAAAACGTTTCTGGTTTATTCCACTTTGTTCAAACACCGCGAACCATATTTTCCATAGTATTTACTATGTATCGTTTAATCGATAGTGGCTTTTTTTTTTTTTTGTGGTTTTAGGGCGCACAACTTCTATGGTCATTAGCGACCAGACAAGAACATAGATTCGCTATTATCTCAAAAAATGGAGACTGTCAGAACATCAACAAGAGGCTAAAAACTAAAGATAAAAGACAATTAAAAGGGTTAAATATCCTTCGATAAGTTGGCCAAGTTGATAAAACGCAAAACTCGAGCAGCTGCTCGTGTGTCATCAGCTAAAATTTCCTCCAGAGTAGACGGAAAGTGAAGGGCTACACGGAGATGATTAAGATTAACGCAAGACAATAAAACATGTCGCACTGTCAGCAGTTCACCGCAGGAGCACAGCGGTGCAGGGTCAGCGGATAGCAAGTGACGGTGGTTGAAACGGCAATGACCGATCCGCAACCGGGCCAGGATGACCTCCTCCCACCGAGAGGGGCGTGAGGAGGTCCTCCAAGCGGTCGGGATCAGTTTTACAATTCTCAATTTATTGTTGTACATTGAAAACCACGCACTGTGCCATTGCGACACGATACTCCGGCGAAGAGCTCGTTGAACATCGTCCGATGGGACGCAAAAGGTAGCCATGCGAGGCAAAAGAGCTGCGGCCTTGGCTGCTATGTCGGCGGCCTCATTCCCGGGCACACCCACGAGGCCAGGGACCCACAGGAAAGAAACGTGACAGCTGTCATCTGCTAGCAACTGGAGGGAGCGTTGGATCCGATACACGAGAGGATGGTTCGAGAAAGGGTCCTTAAGACTCTGCAGGGCACTAAGGGAGTCCGAACATATGGCATAGAAAGGTTGGCGGTGGCGGCAGGTATACAAAACGGCCTGCTGGAGTGCAAAAAGCTCAGCCGTGAAATTCGAGCACCGGTCAGGGAGCTTGTATTTGAAACGTCCCAGTTAAGTAAACAAAGCATTTGATTTTCGCAAAAAAATGGAAAATGCAAGTGAGAAAAAATTCAAATATAACAATTACAATTTACATAAATCATTCGTCTAATGAAAACCTAATTAGCATAATTAATTCAAGTATATAGCGTTTCATATCCCAGAAAAGAATCTGTTTCGTGATCTCAGAGTTTTTTAAAGCTATGGGACCAAATTGCAGTGGTTATCAGTCCCTATACGTTCAAACTACTGAAACTAATGCTAAGGACAAAAAAAAAAAAAAACACACACACACACACACACACACACACACACACACACACACACACACACACACACACACAAACACAAACCATTGCGCGGAGGAGGACTCTGACCTCTGACTGTGAGCAGAGGCGCTCGGTGATTTTATTGTAACGACTTACCAGGATGATAGACGTAAGATTTTTACAACGTAGGAAGTAGAAACTAGGATTGGTTGCTCAAGGTGACAAATTTACGGGCCGTTGTTGGGTTTCCTAACAGGAACTACTGTTTTGACGTGCAGTGGCACGGACACTAGAATAGACGGTAGGGGTCAACCGCCGGATGCGCAGTCGTAAGCCGCGCTTCTGACGTCGCCAGGAGACCAGCAAAGTTTTCCCGCGCGACCATAGCGTTGCTATTATGAGTATCTCCACAGAAATGGTTTCCCATTGGCTCTTTATAGTTTGTGTATGTATTAAGTAGTTGTGATAAGTGGTAAGTAATGGTTTATTAGTGACGATGATGTGATGTGTTGTTGCGTGCTGTACGAAGCACGGCTGACAGAAGACTTGCGATATTTCACAGATTTCCGAGAGATAAAGAGGTAAATGTTTAAATGTTTATCAAGCTTAAGGGACTTAACTGCGAGGTCATCAGTCCCTACACTTACAAACTACTTATGAACTGCTTTATACTAAAGACGACACAAACATCCATGCCCGAGGGGGGGGGGGGGGATTCGAACCCCCGACCGTAGTGGCAGTGCAGACTGACTGACTGACGAGCGCCGCAGATCGCTCGGCCACCGCCACCGGCTGACAGAGAGGTAAGGTTAAAGTGGATAAACGCGTGTAAGCAATTAGATGCTCTCAACCCTAATACTGGTCGTGTATGTTCAGAACATTTTAAAGAGTCTAATCATGTTCGAAACTTGAAAAATGAACTTTTAAACCTTCCATTGAAACGTATATTAAAGGCAGATGCGGTCCATACTTAGATGCTCCGTAAGTGCACCGACGCAGTCAAGACAGGTTATTCTGAACGCCGTGAAGTCACAGTAGAAAGACGGAACAACCGAAAAGAAGTACAAATGTTACTGTTAACAAATGACAAGGATGACAGCATAAATTGTATAAACAATTCCGTTGAGGAAATCAGTAGGTGTACTAATTCCGAAACCCCCCTCTGCGAACACCGCCGTTAACAATGATAGGATAATTGTAACTGAATTTACTAAAGAAGTTGACCATTTAAGGAGTGAGAACAATAAACTAATACATGAAATAATTATTTACTTCGAGATGTTCACAATATTCATACGCAACAACATATGATCCAAAATGGATAATACGCAAAGTCTACGCAATGCGTTTTTACCTCTTCAAAATCATAAAATTTATTGCCCATTTACTTAATTTATACAGCACAAAAAATGTATGAGAACTATATAAAGAAATTCAGTCCTTCATCGAACGGAGATGTCAAGCTGTAAAATATAAAAAAAATCAAATTTTTTCACCAAATAGTTTTCCTGCAATCGTTTGACAAGTTTTTCGTGGCGGCCGTTCGTATAGGCTGTGGTCACCGGGTGACGTCACAGCGCACGGCCTGCCCCTCCCCCCTCCACCCCGCACGACCGCTACCGACCATTCTAGTATCCGTGTGCAGTGCTTCTCCGTATCAGACGCGGAGGACTTCATCGTCGGTCGTACTCTGTGCCATTATCTGTCGTATGCCGTTATTTAGAACCTGTGTGTAAAGCTTGAAGTTAGCAAGGCGCTTTCGGGAGTACAGAGTGTATCTGGGGACGCAGATCCTCGACTGCCTGGCTGACAGTTCACCACCTCACATCCTCCCTCCCCCTAAGTTCGCTAATTACTAAAGCGAACTCGCAAAATGCTGAATGAAATATTATGAATGTTTCAAAGGTAGTGTTAAATCTCTTAACCTAAAGCTAGCTCCTGCAATGACGCCGAAAACGTCAGAATACCGAACCTTGTAGACGTATGCATAGCTGCCAACCTTGAGAAGATACCGTCAGTAATAATTCGACAGACCCATGACGAGGACGAGGGTTTGTGGGTCATACACGCATCCTTCCAAGAAAATTTCTGGAAGCCTATTTCGACCATTAAATGGTGTATTTATGACACTCTCCGTTCATAAATATATTCCTCGAAAAGAAAGAATTCTAAATGAACAGGATCAGGTTAGGAGGAATAACCCAAAAAATTATTCTTGTTAATACCGAGGGTGACATAGAAACATTCCTGCAATTTTCAAACACTTGTCTTCAAGGAAAGTTAATAGTTGCAGTAGAAATAAATAAGTGTGCAATTCCTTGCATTTATGGAATAACAATATAAAATCATTAGGAGGTAACACTATATACCAAATGGTTTGGTTTTTAAAACAACGAATAAACCAACCTACCCTAATTAATGTTACATTTTGCCGAAATATCGTAACTCGTATTTATTTCTAGCGGCACAACACTGCTATAAAAACGAAAACAGGCGAAAAAAGAAAAAGAAAAAACAGGACACTTTTCTCTTCGAAAACGAATTGGCTAACTTCTGACGCCTGATAAAACACGTGGACTGTTTAGCTGAGACAGAAGACCAAGTACTTGTTATGAACGAAGGAATTTACGTAGCTCTTGCCGGGTAGGCGTTCTATGGTAGCTATGGAGGAGAAGAACAGGCGGGACTTTTTGCAGTGAAAATGCTATCGTTAACGTTTCCTACAGCTTTTCTGCGTACTCAGGAAGAAAATCATCGCGATCAATAAAACTCTCCCTAGCAATATGAGTAGCTAAATATAAACAGTACCTATTCCGATTTTCTTAAAACGTCATATTTACAATATCTTAATTCTGTAATTTTTACGAACTTCCCGTAACTCCGTAAATTAGATGATAGATCCGTAACAATTACAGACAATCCGCAATAGTTGGCAGCTATGCGTAGGTATACCAAGAATTATAAGTTTCAGTTTCAAAAGCAAAGCGAGTGTAACTTCTACATTCGTATTCCTCAAAGCTCTATCTTTTAAAGAGTACTGCTTTATAATTAAGAGTGTTAATCACTCTTTAGACTGAAATAATAGCCACAACATCTTCCTATGTTTTTAATATTTCACCGTTTCTTCTCATCAACACTTACAGAAAAATTCTAAAAATAAGAATTTGAGGAGTAGCTTTCTATTAACTTTACATTTATAGTCTTAACTGTAAAATAGTACTACGTAGTTAGCGAACATGGAAAATTATTTCCTTCATAAGAGTGGTGAGGTTTCTTCAGGCACGCCTGCGTGCTTCTGATAGAACAGAATAAACCAGGCCCTACAATAACAACGCCGAAATAATCCGTCTAATTTCCCTGCTTACTATATCGCTAACATTTAACGTACTTACGTAAGTCAATCGTCTTTCCACTTCTTTTTCGCTTAATATCGTACGTACCTGAAACAAGAAAATGAAAATTATTAAAAACTTTAGTTACTACAGCAATGAAAACTTAATAAGTTTACATTATAGAAGCACAGTGTACGGCACCCACCATATATAGGTAGGATTGTCAACTAAACTGACCTGGAGCCCTTCAAAAAATGTTCAAATGTTTGTAAAGCTAAGGAACTTCTGTTATCATTCTCTGGGCTTACGAAGTACTTTTACTTATTCTAAGGACGACACACACACACAATATCTCACACCCATGCTTATTTATATCTTGCATGTACCACAAGGTGCGTGGCGGGGGGAACTTCGAGCCACTACCAGTCACTGCCTTCTCTATTCCACTCCTAAATAGAACGAGGGAAAAACGAATGCCTGTATGCCTTTGTGTGAACCCTAATATCACTTTGTAGTCTTCACGTGAAATTTCAAATTCTGGCCCTTTAAATTTCCTCTAGAGCGTTTAATTCTACTATTCACTTCGTTTGATTAAAGCTTTCTTCGTAAAGTACTACTTTTATTTACTAGTGGAAATAATGTCAATCCGACTTTTGTTCAGTTTTCTGATGAGGCATCAGATCCACTCAATGAAAATTTATTAAAGATCTTGCTATTACAAACTACAATTTCTGTAGAGAGTTCTGCTCTAGTAGATTAATAATATTGCGGCGGGTACTCCCCCCCCCCCCCGTTCTCTCTCTCTCTCTCTCTCTCTCACTCTCTCTCTCTCTCTCTCTCTCTCTCTAAATTATGACAATTTGCAACTTTAACTCGGATTTAGTGAGAGAGATGCCAAGTTCTTTAACGTGACCATATATTAATACTAAGGTTTAAAACACGATTAACACTAGATTGCCAGAAAGTTGGATGTGCAAATTACAAACTATAACATCTGTAACCTAATTTAACTCAGTTCCACGTGAAGTTAAACCCCCAGTCTCAAAAAAAGACTGGTACTGAAAAATGAAATAAAATTAAAATGGACAATACTCTTTCCGGACAGAATTAGAAAATGTATTTCTTTAATTTCACTGAAATTACAATTATAGTTTTTATTTACTGAAGGTAGTACCCACGAGATTTCAACTTTAAACCGTTATGGAAGTAATAATCATATTTTGCACTTTGCTTTTCGTTGATTTCTAGTTTCGAAATAAATGTTTCAACATTTTAAACAGATATAAGAAATGAAACAAGACCTGTCGTCGACAAACCAGATCTTTATTACTGCTGATCTTTATTACTGCTGTCTAGATAGTGGCAGAAATGGATACGTACAGTGCCGAAGAGAAGTCTTTCGTTCAGTATCCTCTACCACGCGTCATGCAAAATGTTTTGCAGACGGTGGTCTTCCTCTTGTTTTGAAGGTGCAGTGTGCAAAATTTCACCAAGATTGGTATAAAACTGCAGATTTCAAATCAAATGTTCAAATGTCTGTAAATCTATCGGACCAAACTGCGTGGTCATCAGTCCGTAGCTTACAAACTACTTAAACCTAGGTAAACTAACCTACGGACAAACACACACACACACACACACACACACACACACACACACACACACACACACACCATGCCCCAGGGAGGACTCGAACCTCCACGGCGAGACTGCAGATTTGTATGTACACACACACACACACACACACACACACACACAACCGAACATTATAAGACATTTCTATTGTCGTTCTAAATGATTTGGCAACCCTCCTTGCGACGTTTAGATTTTATAAAAGGAGAGCAATTAACAATTGTACTTCAAATGTTGTGATTTTATTTAAGTGAAAATGTATTGGTGTCTTTCAACAGCAGTGGCTTGAAAATATGGCCGGCCGCGGTGGCCGAGGGGACTGAGGCGCTCCAGTCAGGGTCTGCACGGCCACTACGGTCGGGGTTTCGAATCCCCCCCTCCCCCTCATGGATATTTGTGCCGTCCTTAGTATTAGCTAGTTCATAAGTAGTTTGTAAGTTTAGGGACTGATGACCCCGTAGTTAAGTCTCATAAGCTATACAAACATTTGAACCTTTTTTGAACATTTGAAAATATTTACTGATGCCGCTTATCTCGCCAGCAAATCTGCAGTCAGACTAATATGTGGTAATGGCAATATTATCTTTATCTTGTGTGTCTATGTGTACGTATTGTATACAAATCTACAGTTTTCTTCCTGTGTTTATGAAATTTTGCACACGTAAGCTTCAATCAATGAGGACGGTCGCCGTAAATGTTAGTATCACGTACAACACATTGTTCACGAGATATGACGTCACAAAGAATGAGATGCACGAAAACTGCTGCATCAAACGACAGTGTCGCACATTTCCTCCTAAACCACTGGGCCGATTTCAACCAAATTTGGTGCACATATTCCTTACCGTGAGGGAACAATGCTGCCGGGGCAAGAGCCACATACGACTAATGTTCAGGAGATACGTCATAATATAGTTGCAAGAAACTGCCACATAATGCGACGAGACTTTATTCACACACAGTATGACAATGACAGTAATTAGCGACTTGCAACCAACTTTAAACATAATTTCAAACTGAACTTTTTCTCGTTGACAACCATAGCAGAATTATGAAAGGAAAATAGTTTCTCGCTTACTAGTTTTCCGCTGTCCATGAAGCCAAACTATGGCATTCGGCATGACGTTACAATTTATAATTTCTACACTACAATTTGTAACCGCATGAAATTATACAGACAGTATACACGCATATAGCTGAATGTGCCTTTTAAATCGTATCACAGTAAGACACGTCTTTCACGAGATATGAGCACATAAACAGTAACGTTCATGGAAAACCGCCATATCACGCACCAAGTTTTAATCAAATTGTATTCGCAACAGATTGTACAGATATACAGCACTTATGCAAATGAATATAAACCTAAAAAATTATACAATTGTATAACGTAACTCAATAAAAATGAGATCGTGCGAGTTTTATATTCCATTTGTATTTTGATTACTATCTTTCTTTGCTTGGATACTGCATGTATAACTTTGTACTTATGCAAGACAGCCTTATTTCTTCTTATACATTACCGAGCGAAGTGGCGCAGTGGTAACGCACTGGACTCGCATTCGGGAGGATGAGGTTCAAATCCACCTCCGACCATCCAGATTTAGCTTTTCCGTGATTTCCCTAAATCATTCCAGACAAATGCCGGGATGGTTCCTTTCAAAGGGCACGGCCGATTTCCTTCCCCATCCTTACCCAAAACTCCGAGCGAAAGCTCCGTCTCTAATGACCAAGCTGTCGATGGGACGTTAAACCCTAAGCTTCCTCCTTATACATTCTCCGATAAATATAACATGATTTTGGAAAAAAAAGGAGAATGACAGAGAGAGAAGGAATAGGAGAAGTGCTAACTCAAGGCAGGAATAAACAAATACCCGGGCAACGCCTGGTTTTTAACTATTATGTTAATAAAACATGTAAACACCGGTAAATATAATTCCTTACAGAACTTATTAAACGCATGAGCAGATCGGCATCAGTACTACCAGACAACCAGAGACAAAAGATTGCCATTGTTATTTAGTGTACTGGTATTGTTCTTTTTTTATTTCTGTCGTCGTCCATGACCACTCATTGTCTTTTGTAACACTTATTATCACCGTATTTTTTTACAAAGAAGAAATATTTTCTGAACATTTGTCGTCTATAACACACACTACAGCTGTTAACACTTCGCCGGCCGCAGTGGCCGAGCGGTCTGCGGCGCGACAGTCACGTTCTGCACGGCCAGTACGGTCGTGAGTTCGAATCCCCCCTTGGGCATGGATATTTATGCCGTCTTTAGTATTAGCTAGTTCATAAACAGTTTGTAAGTTTAGGGACTGATGACCCCGTAGTTAATTCCAATACACTCTACAAACATTTGAACATTGTTAACACTTCAAGCTTATTATAATCATTACTACTGTTTACATATGCTACATTCTAAGAGGTAGTACACCAAACTTGGCCGTCTTTCGTTCGGCTGCGAGTATGACCGTGTCTCCTGGCTCGCGAGCGCCTGTTTGTTATAACGAACTGCTCGATACGCTACTCCCGAGCAGCGGCCGCGCATACGAGTAACTGACCGACTAACTTATTGTTTTGATGTTCACCGCACTTTAACACATTAACTTTTTTGTCATATCATTTGACCTAAGCCAGTCGAATGTTCAAAAAATGTTCAAATGTTTGTATAGCTTATGGGACTTAACTACGGGGTCATCAGTCCCTAAACAAACTACTTATGAACTAGCTAATACTAAGGACGGCACAAATATCCATGCCCGAGGGGGCATTCGAACCCCCGAACGTAGTGGCCGTGCAGACCGTGACTGCAGCGCCTCAGTCCCCACGGCCACCGCGGCCGGCAAGCCAGTCGAGACAGAATGCTAAATGTCTCTCATATATTGTATAGTGCAGTTAATTCCGTGGATACTGCAATAAGACAATGGGAACTTTTCCGATAGGCCATGCTATCCATCGGGTATGAATCGTAATAGTGTAAACTACTTATAATCAGTATTAGAGTTTTATACAATCTGATAAAATAGAGCAGACAAAAAATGCTAGGAACTTGTCTTTAGTTGTAAGTGTACACCCCTAAACACGTGTCATTTGTTCCGACAGCCTCGTTGTGGGCGCAGCCACGCGACCGTACAATTCCTGCCCTGACCAGTACCATCCGGTGGCCAGCAGCGCCGCTAAAAATACTCACCACCGGTTGTTTCCCTCAAGAATTGGACGTTTGTGCAGTTCTTTATCCAACAAAACTTCGAGTATTTCCTTCTGAAAGCCTACAAAACTTATAACATCCTCAAACAATTAATAAAAGCTATTTAGAAGTGTTTTACTATTTATCCCTTACAGTTTCAGAACAGCGCAACTGTTTTTCCAGAATTAGAAAATTCTGCTTCCAGCCACGAAGTTTTTTTTAATGGTTTTATTATACAGTTGATAGTTTCGAGCCTTGGCCCAACGTCAGATGGTAGAGTTTCCTTTGCACGTTTTACGTTGCCTGCAGTAGAATCCTGTTTTCAGCTTCAAATTCCGGCCCTTTAAATTTCCGTACAAGTGTTGCTCTTCCCTTCAGCAATTCCCATTTAAGCTCCCTAATCATCTGTGATCGAACCGAGAAATAACAAATCAGCTTCCCGCCTCTGAATTGCTTCTATGTCTTCCTTTAAACACATTTGTTGGGGATCGCAAACATTTCAAGACAGGGTCGCGTAACGTTATATACGCCGTTTCGTTTACAGACAAACCACATTTTCACATTTTCTGAAATTCTTCTTTAAACCCAAGTATACCATCCGCATTCCTTACGACTGTCCTGCCAAGCTCATTCCATTTTATATAGCTCTGTAACGTTACGTCTAGGCATTTAATCGACGAGACTGTGACAAGCATAACACTGCTAATGATGTGGTCTAATATTATGGTATTGTCTTCCCTGATCATGTGCATCACCTTACATTTTCGTAAATTTTAACTAGCTGCCATTCTACACTGCAACTAGAAAATTTAGTCATCTTGCATTCTGCTACCGTCATTTAATGACTACAACTTCCCGTTCTCCATACAGCACCGTCAGCAAACAACGCAGATAGAACTCACTCAGTCCGCCAGATCATTTATGTCGATAGAAAATAGTCTTCGAGCCATAATGTGTGACGCTATTCCATATATAGTCGTACCTTAGTTAGCAGTCTACAGTGCCACAACGTGACAAAGGCCTTTCCCGTCTGAAGAAAATTTACTATTTTCATACTGAGAAGATGTTCAAGTATTCTACAGCAAACTGATTTTAATGATCTCTATACATATAAGACGCATTTGTCTGTCTGTTCCCTTACAACTCAGGATCCAGACAACCAAATAACGTTAAATTTGGTACACGTACACAAAATTACATGGGGAAGGTTCTTAAATAGGTTTCGTTCCATCCCAATCTCACTCTGGCCATGTGCGTGTTATAAGCCGCGTGATAATGAAACCCCCCCCCCCCCAAAAAAGTAAAAATCATGCAATTTGTTTATTGAGAGTGATTTTGTATGTTTTTGTGGTGATGATGAGATTATGATGTAAATAAAAGTGGTGGTCATACATGTGTAGTGTGGGACCGGGGGGGGGGGGAGACAGTGGTAGGACCCTCCCCCTCCTAACCCATGTTTGTAGGATGGACCTTACCTCTTGGGATTGCTGGTATAGACTTATCACATTGCTTTAACATAAATGTACCCTTTTATTACATGCAAATAAACGGTTTTGTACGCTTCTATAGAAAACCTTACTGTAAAACCCGGAATAGCCGGGTACTTGCAGCTAGTTTGTAATAATGCGAGTCTGATATGTTACCTTTCTTGCGACTACTTTCTCCCCATTCATTTTACACTTCCTGCTTGACCGAAGATTCGCTATAATTGCAAGTCAAGTAATACGCCAATGCCGTAGAAAAATCTTTGTGAAACCGAATTGGTACTCCACACGAAGAAATATCCCCATTTCATCATTACTATGGAGTAATTCTTTAATTTTCTGTAGATGTACTGATTTATATAAGAGAGAGAGAGAGAGAGAGAGAGAGAGAGAGAGAGAGGAGATATTACAGTGGAGTCAACTATTGGATTAATTCGATATTGAGAGCACCAATACAATAAGAAAGTACAAGGTGACAGTAACAAAAGGAGAAAATACATTTTCTTTATGGGAGTAAGCGAAGAACATCTTCAGAACGTGTAAAACGGGAAAAATGTCTTATGATACCAGAGAGTTGTAAGTATGCACTATGGTGCAGCAGATCATGGGGAATCTACCCTCTCTGCAATCTTTTTGGTGGATTTTCACAGGAGGAAAACAATTTGTTTCGTCCTCGTGTATGAATTACTGGTGGTCAGATAAATGCATTGGAATGATGTAACCGCCATTCGGTACGAACATTTAAGGAAAGGCGATCAGGTGCAAGTAGAACTGAATCATGGCCAAGTGACTCGTCACGAAGTAACAGCCGCGGCAGATCTGTATGCCTGATACCACACCGCTATCTGCAAGCGGCGCCTAGCTTTCGAGATAAGGCCTCTTCCAAGAAGAGCTGCGAGAGTGGCACCCGCAGCCGCCAAGTCACGTTTCCTCGTTCACTGAATATCTGGCCATTTAATCTGAAATGAAACATATGGAAGTAGATTTGTACGGCTTTTGTTACACAACATACTTTCCCGAAAAGAGCGTACATAGTATCCACCTACAATAATATGGGGACGAGAATTCAGTACAGTGCGTGGTAGAACTGAATACTCGTATGTATGCCGTTATGTAGGTCTCCAACAAGCAAGCGACACTTTCTGTGTGGACTCAATACGCGAGAACACAGTTGAAGCTGTGAGAAAGAGGTAATGGGCAGGGGACACTTCAGTCGTAGCGCGCGTTGAGAATACGGACAGGAGGGGAAGTATATCTGGGTAGCTAATTGGTTAAGGCGACCGCTGCTCCCATTATTTTGAATTCGCGGACTGAACCGGTTATTCAGAAACATAGCATTTAACATTTTTTTTCCTTTTGAGAAAATCAAGAAATAAAAAGAAAATCAATAAATCAAGAAATAAAAAGAAAATCAATAAATCAAGAAATAAAAAGAAAATCAATAAATCAAGAAATAAAAAGAAAATCAATAAATCAAGAAATAAAAAGAAAATCAATAAATCAAGAAATAAAAAATCAATCAATCAAGAAATAAAAAATCAATCAATCAAGAAATAAAAAATCAATAAATCAAGAAATAAAAAATCAATAAATCAAGAAATAAAAAATCAAGAAATCAAGAAATAAAAAATCAATAAATCAAGAAATGTACTCGCAGTTACAAATAAGACTCAACTGCAGCTGTATAATTTACTGGTGGCATATAAAAACTTGTGCTGCTTCGGGATACAATCCTGAACTTCCCATATTTCGCGAGGTGGGGGAGTTAACCATTATGACACTGTCACTCCTCCCGGATTGATTCAAACTTCCACATGTCACACACTGTCTCTTGTACGTATGCATTTTCGAAGGGCATTCGTAGTAGTTCCATCGTGTAACAGGAGCATTACACATCGTACTTAAGCCAAACAAGCAAGGCATGCGACATTTGTAATGAACGTCTCTTCCTGTGCTGGCATTAGGAATGGGAAAAAAGCGATACCGAGGAACAGAAACAAACAGAAAGTACGTTCCAAAACTTTTGGGATACGTATTTTTAGGAAGAAGTCTATCTCTAACGATTAATGTCATTATGCTACTAATAACAGTAGCATTATACTTTTCGGCTCTTTATTTTCACATCTAAGTATTAATTTTACCAATTTAAAAATACGTCATCAGTATATTTGTATTATGAAGAACGACAAATTGCTAGTGTTGAGGTCAACTTCGGTTATAGTGATGTGGGAGTCAAATACGCTCTTGTCAAGGTGGTGGTGGTGTTGCTTTAACCCTTTCAGACATGATTTTTTTCTGGAGGAAGGAAATTATTCTTTTTGCTGTATTCCTCTCAATGTAGATTTTTAATGATTTTAGATGCCAGATTTACGCTTTTGTATGCATCCATTTACATAGTACAAAATTGCATATGTTGAAAAGCAAGGCTCCTTTTTATGGACTAAAGTAATTCATTTTGCAGAACTAACTTTTGTACTAAATAAAGTGATCATTCAGTAGTTGCCATGCAAAATAATTTACCACTACTTTCAGTTGTACAGTGGAATACAAGTAACCCACAACCTGCGTGTTTCTTGTAGTTCACCAGCTGGTGCGCAGTGCAACACTGACTACTTGGTATTTTTATACTGATCTTCCGCAGTTGACAGTGTGCACGAGGAAAAGGTTGAACACTCATAGTCATATACATTTTGTTTCAATTGAGAAAAAATGTTTCTGATCTATCTTAGACACTGTAAATGTTATGTACACAATTGTAGCCAGAGGGTCTGAAAGGGTTATTAGAATGACGTCTGCCTCAGATACTACTACTGGCAGTCATTTGCACAAACCACCTAAGATATACGTGCATCACGAACTAATTCGCTGCCCATTAGGCTACGCCGAACAGCTGCGAGAGTAATTCGTAATTCTCGTGCCATCTATGGCAGGTGTTAACTGCTGACATGGCATTTTTAGGCATTAGATTATAATTCATTGTCCTAAGAACGAAATGTTTTTGATAATTTTCAGTGCGCCATTGCTTTGAAATGACAACGCTTGAGTTATAATAAGAAAATCATCAAACAGGGAAAGCAAGATGGTGTATGCAAAAGAGTTTCGGGCGAGTGATGTCACCTGACTGATTTCAGAACGCCGAATGTACGCTGTGTTCCATCCAGGCCAAACGTACGCTACGTTCAAATGTTCGAAAAGTTTGTGAATCTATCGGACTCAGCTGCTGAGTTATTAGTCCGTAGCTTATAAACTACTTAAACTAAGGTAAACTAACCTAAAGACAAGACAAACACTCATACCCGAGGGGGTGGGGGTGGATTTAACCATCCCCCGTCCCCCAGCCGACGCTACGTTCCTTCCAGGCTATAGTCATTCGGAACACCAAGGCAAGACATGTGATAATATTTGAACGGAAAAAATGTAATGAAAATATGGGAGAGAGATTAAAGTAATAGTGTAAAGAGATAAAAGTTCAAAAAAGAGTGTTTCTCGAAGGTAAAATCAAACATGAAATAATTTTGGCTGTTTGTTAAAATACGGTTAGAAGGAATATTACGTGTTGGGTGCATAGATAATATCACAATAGTAGAGTCGTAATCGTATCGCCCATAATTTATTATTATTTACATTTTCATTATTTTTGTCCTTAATGTTTGCAAAATATCATAAAACTAAAAGGAAATCTGAAGTGGACCGTTAAACACGTCAGTGCGATTTTTTTCTAATGATTTGTTTTAAAACTTCCTAGAATTTACAAGAAATACTTATAATATTGCCTAATTTTGTAGTACAATTGTATTGACAATAGTATTTAACGCTTTAATCTGCCTACAGTAATTGTAAAATGCATTTGGAATTGTTAAACTTTTTCAAAAGAAAATATTGTAATTAAAACTTCTATTAGTTGCAGCAACTACTTATTTTATTTATTAAACTTCTTTATGATGTAATCGAATATAAAATATTACCATGATTTTTTTTAAATTATGTATTATAAAACATTCAGCCTAAAGTGTCTCACGCTGGTAGGATCGAACCATGACAATCCGCGTGACAGACAAGGATGCTACTACCAGTGCTATTTCCCCAGTCTACCTGGCGTGTCTCATTGACAAACATATACGACACGCAGGAGTTGCGCTTAAATTTTGAGGCCTTTTTCCTGGATAGAGCGCTTTAAAACTTCTATGAGTGGACACCCTTGACGTATACCACAAATGTACGAATTCACATCTCAACCAGAATTTCCGACACCTGAAGGCCTGTTTGTGAGACAGCGTCGTACTCCAGTACACATGAAATTTGACATCTCTCGTCTTCTCTGCAAAGAACCGCAAGCCAGGGATGGATAACATTCCTATTTCAGTTATTTTTTCGTTTTATTTCTTCCTCTAGTATGACATTTCCCCGCTTCTGTCTCAATTCTTCTTCCGTCCCCCCTCTCCTCCTCCTCATTCTTCTTCTTCTTGATTTTTTTTTTGTTTACTTTCCTTTCTATCACTGCGTATTATTGATCACGAGTTACGAGGATTCTAATAGAATAGAAAGTTAACCACCATACAAATTGTGCCAGTAAACAAGAGCAAGCAAGTCAAGGAAGCACATACTTCACTTACTCCTCTGATAGATTAGGTTATCGTAATCGTATATACAGCACAGTAATTTGGTGTTAACATGTCGGACCTATTGCCTTGGATGACGGAGATAATTTTAACAGTTAACGAGTTGTGAGGACTAAGTCCACGGTTAATGACAATGCCGCACTCACGTCAGTTATATTAGGAATGTTTTCTGAAATGACAGACGGCGGAATCGCCAGTCAGCGGCCTATCAGCACTTTACAGCTGAAAGCACGCCGTACGCGCGCGCGTCGACGCGCATTAATTCTGTCAGATAAGTTTTATCTGCTGGGGCCAGGCCACGCCCCCTCCCCCTCCCGCCGCCACTGGTCCTCCAAGACCACAGCGGCCTACACAGACACGCTTCCACGTCGTCGCCAGGCTCATCACACTCGAGGTACTCAATCAGAACGCCATTACATGCTGTCAACGGGGCTTAGTAGCCTCTTCACGACGGCTGACTTTCGTAGAACACGATATGCTGACCTTGCAGACATGGACTGCTGTGAAAATATGGGAAAGAGAAGTTCCCTCTGGTGGACTGTTTAACGACACACAACGAACGAAACAATTACAAAAAATAATCGATATCATGATTAAAAGCTGTCATACACGTACAAATTTGTCTGTGAACAGAAGTTTGCAAAAGTGAATACGGTTTCACCATCTATCAAAACGATTATCAAAATCATTTATGGTTTCAAAGTTCACGAACTTATGGAAAGTGTTTATGATGTACACCTATATCGCATATTTCCGGACTGACAGTACTGATATAAAAACAACTAAAAATTCTAAACGTAAAAAACTTACATGACACCAAAATCCATCTAGTAAAAGCAGATTAAACTCTATTCATTAGGTCAATTGTAATACACTGATTCTCGAACTCTTTTTATTTCTATGTAAATAATGTAATATTTTATTTATTCCACAAAACGTAGTAAACAGACACTACTAGATTCAGGATCAGAACCTACACAAAATGCCTATTTTACCAGATTAATAATTTCTGCTGTTTGACCAGCTCGGTTGGCCGTGTGGTCTAACGCACTGCTTTTCAGAGATAGGGTGGCGAACTGATCCAGATTCGCATCCTCCCGGCGGATTAACGAAGGGAGTCGGAGTGCCGGCCAGCCTGGGTGTGGGTTTTAGGCGGTTTTCCACATCCCTCTAGGTGAATACCGGGCTGGTACCCAAGTACCGCCTCAGTTACACGATTCGCAAACATTTCGTAACACTTTCTACACTTTCACACTTACATGAGTGAAAATGTAAACGCAAACATATGGGATACACAATTCATCCCGGTGGGCATGCGGTTGTGACAGAAAGGCATCTGGCCAGCTTGTAAATATTGACACGCCAAATCCGGATTTAACAAAGCTGACCCTGCATGTGCGGGAACATGGCCAAAGACAAAGAATACTTTCTTTTGTTTACTATATTCATAATGGTATTCAAAAACTCCGTCACACACTTTGTTTCTCTCATAATTTCTATTCATCGAAGTAGCTTTTGAATATAATTATTTCGACTTACCATCAGATATTGTACTATTAATTTAGTGTATTCTATAAAATTGAATGTAGGGTGCTAACAGGGGGCAGTTGTCAGTTTTGCTTTGTCTAGAAAACACGTAGTTCGTGTGTATTACATGTAATTCGGAGTTGTTATATCTGTGATACTTCACATTGTCTGGATATGGAACGGCAAGATAGCGTAGTCCACAAAACGAGCCGTCTAACTACAGAGAAACGTTTTTATGGTAATCTGTGAGTGTAAGATGACTTTAAGCTGACCTCATATTAAAACGAACTTTGAACTATTCGTCATACCACCTATGACAACAAGGCCAACGATTTCTCCAAGGATTCAAAATACGTAGAAGTAGTAGCTGACTTCGAAATATTTATATGCGCAAAACGTGAGCTATAGTCCATAATGTCTATTTTTAAAATCATTTATGAAGATAGAAGATAGAATTAGTGGGGGATAGTTACAACTACACAATTTCATTAGACGGATCATCTGCTTGTCAGCTGATGATTCCGAGTGGAATAAACGCGGCAGTATGACATTACTGAATTAAGAGTAAAAATGAGATTTACAGCAGACTGCAGTAGTATGAAGTAGGCTGAGAGATCGGCCAGGCAGGTGGCATTTGAGACATGATACTAAGAATATGTAGTCAGCAGAGCTGGCAGAACAGGTTCCTTATAATGTTTTAAGGAATGAGAGGAACCCGTAACGTGCGCAACCTCACGGTGAGTCGCAGAGCACACACGTACTTCTGGCACATATACCATACTTAAAAGAGCTGCTCACTAACTGTATGCTGGGCAGCACTGCCCCCTCTCTGTTCGTACTTACGCAACACACAAATTTATCTCGTGTATTTTCCTCTCTTCCGAAATATTGAGCTTGAATTACGACTGTAAAATGATAGGAACTGAATGGGTACAGTCGCGTAAGTCCTTTCACATAATTGGTTCATATAGAAAACGAAAATTGAAGTACTGATTTGTAATATTAATTATAAAATGAAGCCAATGAAATTTATATAAGGGGTGATCCGAAAGGCTCGTTGCCAATGTTGTGAACGAAGCAAAAATCGCCGCGGTGGAGTAGCCGAGCGGTCTAAGGCGCCTCGCTGCAGAGCGCGCGGTTGCTCGCCGTCGGAGGTTCGAGTCCTCCCTGTGTGTGTGTGTGTGTGTGTGTGTGTGTGTGTGTGTGTGTGTGTGTGTGTGTGTGTGTGTTGTCCGTAGGTTAGTTTACCTTAGTTTGTAAGCTGCGGACTGATGACCACGCAGTTTGGTCCGATAGATTTACAAACATTTGAACATTTCGAACATTTGAAGCAAAAATCATATATGTACGCTGCCTGTAGATGTTTTGGTACGTAAAGGGGGCATTAGACTACAATAAGCCGCGATACGTTGAAGTGTAGCACAGCTGCCATCTAGAGGGGGCAATGGGTGGAACTACGAGGTCGACCGCGTTATCAGTGCAAATAAAATTTTCCGGGTAACGGAAGTAATTTATTTTTGAGCGTCAGTTACACTTAAAAGATAGTGTACTTTGTTACTTCGTAAACACAACAAGTCGAATTTCGACCATAGTCGGTACAAGTAGTATTAATAAACTACCAGTAGCAAACAAGATATTCGTAGGAACTCTTTTTCGATAACTGGCATTCTCGTTTTTGTGTACGGCAAACAGTATACCCACGTTTGTGAAGGAATTAAGTAATTGTACACCATCTAAGCTGACGTCACTCTACTGATCCATGTGTGTTCTCTATACGACGTAGTTACTGTCCCACCTCCTCCGTACTCCTATTCACAGGACAGTCCGTAGCAGTAGGGATCCTACCTTTTCCGGCACGTTTTCCAAGGTCATCAACTACCTTCCATCACGTCGAATCCCCGGTATTTTCTTGTTACCTGGAATCACATGAAAGAACACGACATAGAATTGCACCTATTTGAATGAAATGGTCACTCTGAAGATCAGTCTAACCACTTGAACATCAATTTTTCCAACATTGTTCTACAAGCCCATGTAAAATGTTTGTAGAATTATTTCATTTCAAACAATAGGACTTTATGTTGTTTAAAACAGTCAAACACACTGGCCGCAACGGCCGCTGCTTCCTATACTTGTTATCTTTAAGTACAGCAGCTACATGTTAATTTTTCAATTGTAGCCTATGTGCAATACGATTGCTTCTACACGTTCCAGTGACGACCGCTGACATTGGCAACCATCGTGCTGTTCTGCTACCAGCATTAGTGCTACCAGTAGTGGGTATACTGTATAAAGCAGTGTTTTCAACCTTTTCGAAAATGCGACCCCCTTCCAAATAAAAATATTCTGGCGACCCTCCCCCGCTTCTCTCGAACCGTAACAATACTATGTTATCTCAAAGGGAACAGATGTAACCTCTTTCTTTAGATTCAGTTTTTTCACATATTCTAAATGGAACACATCCTATTTTTATACGATTTCCAACAGACGCCTGGTTTATGACGGACCAATGCCAACTGACGTTCTTTGGTGCCGAACACTGGAATTTGCACGCGACCACCAGAAATGGATGTCCACTGAACGGGTGCATTAGGCTCCTTCAGATAAATCGTGTTTTATGCTCTGCTCTATAGGACAGAAGGCCGTTGGCGTGTAGTCATAAAACTTCAAAGTCAACACCCTGAGGCGCTCATCGTAGTAGTTCAGGCAGGAGAGGGCAACGTAGTGGTTTGGAAAACCTTCTCGTGGCATGCCGTAGATGATTTTTATTTTTATTTATTTATTTTTTATTACCATTTGAACGCACGATGGATGAATGTAAGTAAACATCTATCCTCGGGGCCATGACCATACCCACTTGCTATCTATTTTTCCTCGGGCAGGATGCCAACTACCAGCACGACAATGCAAAATATCACACCTCGCAGTCTACGAAGAGAACCAGGGTAAGTTTACGACACTCCTCCGGTCTGGCCACCCAGCTCCCCACATTTATACCTGTGAAACCACTTCGATTGGGCTATTCGCCCCATGGAACCTCTGCCGGCCACGACCCTGCATTCGGTTTGGCTCCACACTTTTTCCAGAACCCCACTGGCGCCCTTCCTGCACGCCTCGCAGCGGCGTTTATCTAGTGGGCTGATGACACGTTCATCATCTAGAACTAGAAATCGGAAAGGAAATGGATGATGTGAAGCGTCACACTGGCAGCGTTCTCAAACGGGGATCAATTTTTAAGAGGAATAGCATTTACTAGTTCGTAACTCTCATGTGGAGATGTATAACACACCGCGGAACTCAAAAAGAAATGGCTCGTGTTGCGGTGTAATCCAGACTGATGCAGATTAACCGAACTACAACCATTTCGAAACGTAGCATTTCAAATGGTTACTTGTCTTGCTTGGTTGTGTCTATGTGTGTAGGATACCTTACGACTGCCACGATCTGAGGTGCTATGTGACGGAAACCAGACGCACTCACTATTCCAAGTAAAACACACAAAAATTATTTACTGTATCTTTGTTGGAAACATATTGCTTAATAGAGGAATGAGATGCAGCGGTCACGGGTTGCAATTATGTAACACAAATGCCTTGTCTTTAATGTCAGATATATTTCACTGCATCATTTGTCCTTGCGTTTCGGCCACTGTTAATCTTGAAAGAAGGTGAATCCGAATCGACACTCAGTACCTTGTATAGAAGCAAACTGAAACCAAATTGCAATACGAAGATGATATTTATTGTTGAACACCAAGATCCTATCACAATCTTTTTCGTACAGCAGGAAGTTTTAATAGGCATTTCGATAATCAATAAATTTATGATATTTAAAGTCAAACGTCAAGTGATCGTCAGGTAAATACCAGACTGAAAAAGAAACTCACCACATATTCAAATGAGAGCCAAATATTTCCGTTTAAAATATCACGGAACTGGTATATCGACAACACTATGGATTTGTTTAGGGTGTCACCGAATTACGAAGAACAGGCCGTCAAATTCTGGTTACCTACGGTACTTTGTACTACACTACATATTTTCCGTTCACCACCTACTAACAAACATTACAGTGAAAGACTATGACTCTACTGAATTGCATACGTAACTGTACTCTTTGCGACCTACAAGAGAACTTGACGGTTACACATCACACAGCGTTACGAGTGTACAGTAATGAGACGCAATGCAAACAACTACTGGAAACATATCAAACTAGAACGCTGGCGCAGTCGCACGTACATGCCGCAAAGTTTGTCCGTTAAATGTTCGCAATTAGACTGGTACGAGCCTATGTCCCAAACACATTCGAGGAAGTTAGTCGCGGGAGTCACTGACTCATCTGTCACCTTCTGAATATGGAACCGTAGAACGTTACTGTAACGCTGATGTGTTTCTATAATTATTCGAACTAGTGATTAAGGGTTTCACGATGTGTAACGTCAAATGGAAAAAGCGTTTGAGACAGAGCCAACAACGAGATCTTATCATAATATACTCTTGGCGACAAAAATACTTAAATCGAGAATGTGTATTCTCGAACATCCGATAAGTCTTATCTACCTTGCGGAAACCAGCCCACAGCAAAACCTCTTATTGGCTGATCAGAAAAGGAAGGGCCAAGCCCAAGCTACTTGCGTAATATTCATGACGATAAAAATACATTACTGATTTGAGTAATCGGTGTAAATGTGTCTAAAAGTGGAATTAAATGTAAGGCATAAGGTATTATAATCGGTAAATAAACGCGAACTAGTTGGTGAAATATTTTTGAATTCTTTTCTCTAAAGTGGTCAAATAAGCTTTCATGTAAGTCGAAGTAGGAATTCAACAGACATCCGAGGACATACAGTAATCATCCTTTAGTTTTAGGCTGTCGACGTTAAATTTCCATTTTCTTAGACGTATCATCATTGTCATGTGCCTGCACGTGACCTAGAGAACTGACATTCCATATCAGCAGTTGCAACACAATCTAATGATAGTCACTAGGCAGCCAGTCTAACAGGAATTAGGGACAACGAAAAAACTTATTTCAACATATCATGTAAGTATCTATGGAAGTTTACAATTGTACCATAAACCACTCATTCGGAGATGCAGCCCTTCATGAATGATTTAACATAATAACTAAAGACTTGTGTTGAGAAACTGTCAGAATCAGTTCAGAGAAGGGCTACCAGATTTGTTACAGATACGTTTGATCAACACTAGAGTAAAGACATATGCTTTGTGAACCTAAATATGAATCCCAGGGGGAAGACGATGTTCTCTCCGAGAAACAGCATTTATATAATTGAGACAACTAGCATTTGAAACTGACTGTAGAACTATTTAACTGCCAATAACTTACATTTCGTGTAAGGATAAAAAAAGAACAGAAATTAGGGCTAGTGCGGAGGCATAAACAGTGACTTGCGCATCGTTTCATTTGCAAATAGAATAGGAAGGAAATGAATAGCAGTGATACGATCTTCGCCCCCACGCGTATTATACGGTGCCAGGTGAAGTGTGTGTCTAGATGTGAGAACTCTCAGTTTTCGAATAGTCTCTGAATGTAACATATGAAATTCTCACTCCCCCGCTTCATTAATATCGTTGCCACTAAATTTATTATTTTACGTCTACACGACTTAGACATTGCCTGTAATACAATAAAAATACATTTACAATAAATTCAACAATATTTTGAAATGTTCAAATGTTTGTAGAGTCTATGGGACTTAACTACGGGGTCATCAGTCCCTAAACTTACAAACTACTTATGAACTAAGGACGGCACAAATATCCATGCCCGAGGGGGGATTCGAACCCCCGACCGTAGTGGCCTTGCAGACCGTGACTAGAGCGCCTCAGTCCCCTCGGCCACCGCGGCCGGCAATATTTTGAAACGATAGGTCGCTACTCACCACAGAAACGCCCGATGAGCCGCAGAAAGGAACACACAAGAGAATAAACAAAAAACGAAGCTTTCGGCTGTTAAGCATTCATCTGCCACACAGAACACACACACACACACACACACACACACACACACACACACAAACAAACAAACAAACAAACAAACAAAAAACCCTACCGTCGTCTCCGGCTGTTGCGGCTGGATTTACAATAAATTAGACTACAGAAATATAAAGCCGCGGCGGAATAGCCGTGCGCCACGACGTGAAGATTCGAGTATTCCCTCGGGTGCGGTGTGTGTGTGTGTGTGTGTGTGTGTGTGTGTGTGTGTGTGTGTGTGTGTGTGTGTCTTTTGTCCTTAGGTTAGCTTAACTTAGTTTAAGTAGTTTGTAAGTCTAGAGACAAATAACCAAGCAGTTTAGTCCCACCGATTTATAAACATTTGAAATTAATGAGAAATACAAATAAAAAAAATTGAAGTAATGACCAATTCTGCATAACACTGTTGATTTGCTGCTATATAAAGTGGCATGAAAATACTGAAACATAGCCTGGTATTACTTTCGACAAAGGTCACGTTCTTAAGAAATGTTTTGCGCGATAAACTTAGGAATGTGCTTCCAGTCTCTGAAAAAGCAGTGGGCGGAGCATTGCGCGGAAAGAAGATTTAAAGTTTTTATGTTTGAAGATGGAAAACTTATACAACAACATAATTCAGAACTAGATTAAATACAAAAACCCACTGAGGATGGCGGGTTTCCGCCTAAACTAGTTTGGGTATAAAAATAACACGTGTTTTGCATCAAGGCGAATCCGCAAACCCACATTTGTAAAGCAAACACGGACCAACAGAAGAATTTCAAATGACAATGATGAAATACTTGGATATGAAGACCCCTAGCATACATGCAATTACTGTGGATATTTACGCTCCAAACACTTTTACAATGAAGCGTAAGGTTCTCAGATGTGAGCAGCGGTGTACAAATGACGTGCGTCGGTGGTTTGTCAACCGGCGACGAAAGTTTGTAATTTAAAAACAAATAGGAAAAATGTCCATTATAGGTCATCAACAGACATACAGCTTACTAAACGCAGCGAAACACGGCCGTTCCCTTTCATCCTTCAGGTGAAATCTTGGGCTGGGGGAGGGGAGAGAGGGAGATTAAAGCGGATTAAAACAAAACCGCGGCGCTATTCTGGTTTTGTGAGTAGCTGTTTCCCTGGAACTGTTTAGTAACAAACAGTTAATTCCAAAGCAATTAGTGTAATTTAAAGTTTACTTCGTATCTCATTTGAGAGTAATTAGTTGTTGTTAGCTCAAAGAAATTTGCTTCACGCGGTCGGCTGCGCAGCGCCCATGCACAGCTGCCCTCTGTCGGCCGATGCTAGAACCTGCTTGTAGGTCGAGCGGCGACTCACAGATGTCGCGGCAAGCCAAAAGCAAGTCTGGTTTACTCTCCCTAGTTCTACATGTTCCGCCTTCTCATTCGTGTGTAAAAAGCGGCGCAGATGAGGCTCATGTGTACAATGACTGATGGATGTAAACATTTCTGCTGCTCCTACAGCAACAGTAATTTGACGGAAAGGACATGTCATGGCTAATTAGCAACTTTTCATCGCCGCTAAAGAGTACCTCCGTCAAGTTAAATAAAAGAAAAAAGAATTAACACATAGTTAACAGCTTTTGAACAGCCTATCCTTTGCATGGTCGTATCTTGTCATTACTACGTTATGATTCAAAATTAGCACAAATAAAATAAACCCTGCGTAACACAGTGCTTTTAGGCTTCCAGACCGAATATGTAAACATATGCCAATAAAATTGAGGTTTCATGATTAGTCTATGGGCTTACGTGATGATTATCTGTTAGGTCAGATCACATTCCAGTCTGAGCAGCAACTACGTTGTTCATCTGAAACAGGATCATTATAATGTGCATTTATAATTTATTATTTTTAATAGCCATATTCGAGACCCACAGAGAACTTTCGCGCCACCTTTCACTTGTGTCATCAACCGTTTAACTAATCAGCCTTAGTATTTCAGTACCATTACATAACTTTAATATTACGCTTTAATCTGAAGGGAGAGAAGGGGGCGGGAGAAGGGATTAAAGGCAGAAGTGCCTTCCCCCCCCCCCCCCCCCCCCAAACACACGCAAGCACGAGATATTAGGTTCCGTTTTGCCGTTTAATATTGAAATATCTTTACGTTTTGTAAATTGTTTTATAAACCCCACCAGCCTGGTCGAAAGTACTAATCTCCCCCCCCCCCCTACAGGCACCTCTAATTAATGGACTTCCCACTACTCGTACGTCAAATGAAAGGAAAGGTTCGCTTCTATTTCTTGCTCATATACGTAGTTGAAACAAACCGCTCACTTGTAGTGAACTGAACAGCCAATTTTCCTTGTCACATTTCCAGGAAATTTCATTCAGTGCGTCAGAGGCTATTCTCGTTCCACAACCGTTCGCGAATTGGAACATGCATGTATAACTGGATAAATTATAACGTAGACGCACCCACAAATAATTACGGGATACATGTGAAAATGTAATAGCACTAAAGAGGTCAACGATCCAATAAGCAAACGGGACGTAGCTTTGACCATAGAATATATATATATCATTTGAAAGTAAATAAAACTTTCTTTTTCAATGATTAAAAAGTTTCTATGTAACTGAGAACGATTACTGGTCATATCGACTATCAGTAGAGAATTGACTGACTGGATTCACCCCTTCCTGTTCTGTTTGATCAAAGCGATGAAGGACGTCTTAAACACTCTTATGCTTCAAGAAGTGCACACCATGTAAACGATCGATAGACTATTTTGAGGTTCATGATTACTTGACTTCAAAAGCACGTAAGAGGAAGAAACGTGAGAAGAATACAGATTGGTAGCATTTTCTCAGTAATACAAGCCCTTTCAACAAAGAAACATTGTCGTTTTAGTATCGAGTGTCCTCTTCCTGGTTACCTGCAAAGAATGTAACAAAAGCTGTCGGATGAAAAGACTAATGGCACTACTTCCGATGGCTACCAAACTTCTAGCGTGATGTTAAGAAAAGATCTCAACCTCCTCGTACTCTTACGGATTTATGGACAGCCTTACTGGATGCATGGTGTTATTTCACTGCAGCACTACACATTAAGTAGAGTCCATACTGCTGCGTGCTTGCGGAGGCCCTACACGATAATGGGCAGGTGTACCAGTTCCTTTGGTTCTTCAGTATGTGTAAACACACTGGAATAATATACAGAGTATCTGTACCTGAATGTTCATTACTGTATCAAGCTATGTAAGAGAAGATGTTTTTAATCACTTTCTATCTTTCAGGTATATTCCCTTCAATCGAACGCACGAGGAATATCCAATGGACAGTTTGGTTCTTTCATGGTTTTGCGTAGTACATGCTTGGGGTTACTGTTTTTATTTGGAATATAAAGTTTCGTCAAACTGTATAAATCTTTGAAACTCCGTAGTTTCTCCAAGGACTACCTCTAGAATCTTAACTGCTGCACTGAATTGAAGTACAGAGAGACAGATATATTAGGACACAAGTAAGGCCGCGGCGCATTAGCCGTGCGCACTGGGGCGCCGTGCTGCGGTGCGCGCTGCCATTCGAAGTCGGGGTTCGAGTCCCCCCTCGGGCACGGATGTTTGTGTCGTCCTTAGGTTAGTTTACCTTAGTTTAAGCAGTTTGTAAGCTACGGACTACTAACGGAGCAGTTCAGTCCGACAGATTTATAAACATTTTAACATCTGACAACTAACTTCGTATTTCGCCCTAGCCCTGTGTAGTTTAGCAGTCTAGATATACTGCCTCTACACGCCATGAAATCCGTGATATGTCCAAATGTTTGTAAATCTATGAGACGTAACTGCCTTGGTGGTTAGTCCCTACGCTTATGAAGTACTTCAACTAAGTTAAACTGACCTAAGGACAATACACACGCACGCACGCACGCACGCACGCTCCCTCGCTCCCTCCAGGGAGGACTCTAACCTCCGACGGGGAGCGGCCACGCAGTCCGTGACATGGCGCCTAGAACCGCACGGTTGTTCTCGCTTGGGCGGTGACGGGCAGCGTGGGAGTGGAGGAGCAGAAGTCGGCCGGTCTCTCACACTGGGCGTCCTTTGTAGTCCAGTCAAATTAGGGTTTCACCTCGGAATGAGAGGTAACAAGCTGAATATTTGCATGAGCCTTTGTTTTGGCATTCTAAATGATGTGTCAAAAGTCTCATAAAATCTCGTGTCCGCGTCTTAAGATATTAAAGGTCACGAAAATCAGTTTTTCGCAAATATCTCGCTACCTATGCGTTAAATGGTATTTGCATCTCGGATAAAAGTTGTAGAGCATGCATTCTCTACAATTTTTGTTTTAAACATTTTTTGTGCAATGCATCGTTTTTTGGATAGAGCGCGGAGAGCGCGCATGCCACAGCGCTCAGACATATAAGACGTAATACGAGGTCAGCTGCGAATCACAGTCAATGGTACATTGAATAAAAGAATTATAATTGTAAATTAAATTAAATTATTTAAGAATTAATACCCAATTTTAATAATACTTACTTATTTCAAGTAATTACAATGTCATGAATTCCATACTTTAAGTATATTTTAATTCTTTTCCAATGTATCGTACCTATATTTATGTAGAAAATAATTTTAGTATTTTTTTCTCTTAAATGTGTAAACTGTAGAATATTTCTAGTAATTTCTGTCACGATTAACAATTGTAAAGTTGCTGTAGACCCGTTACTACTCTTCCAGAGAATAGCTGCAGGCAAAAAGTTTGAAAGTAATCTTCAAGAATATCTTAAATACGAACGAAGTCCGTATCCAACATCTTTATTTGATAATAATGGCATGAGGAAAACCACGAAAGTGACATTATATGACAAAATGAGACCTATCGATATCGATTTTGAGGAAAGTAATGTAACATATATTATCGATGGTGGATTTCTTCTGAATCGCGTCATATGGAGCAAAGACGATACTTTCACTGTTGTTTTATGTAAATGTATAAAGTATTTACAAACACATTATGGCTCAAGAATGGTTGTTATATTTGACGGATACTCGGACTACAGTATATATACGGAAGCAATGGAACAACTAAAAAGAACTTCTGTTCTTTCAGAATCGTATGAAGTTTGCTTTGAGGAAACAAGGATTGTGTCAATCAGCCAAAAGAAATTTTTATCAAATCGATCAAATAAAAAAAAGCTAATTGACTTGCTTGTTGAGAAATTAAAAACTGTTAATATCACTACAAAACAAGCCAGAGATGATGCTGACGTTTGTATAATCGAAACAGGTATTGAAGAATCAGAGCACCAAAGGACTGCCGTCATCGTAGGTGAAGATATTGATTTGCTTGCCATTTTAATTGGACGTACTCAATCGCATCAACAAGAAATTTTCTTTAAAAAAGTTGGTAAAGGCAATGTTAAAACACAAATATACTCCTCCAAAAGTTTTGAACATTATGCCAGTTGTAAAAAACACATTTTACTTTTGCACGCATTGAGTGGCTGTGACACGACATCTGCGTTGTTTAAAATTTCAAAAAAACTTTTGTTAAAATATTGGAGAAACTTCCAGATTTGGATCAGCTAGCTCAAGTATTTCAACAAGAATATCGCCCTGCGCAAACGTGACTTGAAATTGGAGTACGCATCTTGTTGGCAATATATAACGCTCCAAAATCTGAAGACAATATAGATCATCTTCGATACACGCAATTTGTTAAATGGACAAAACTTAATAAACCTGTGCAACTATCAAATCTGCCACCAACTAGTGCAGCAGCTCATCAACATATCAATCGTGCTTACTACCAAGGACAAACGTGGTTAGGAAAGTATATGGAACCCCAGGAATGGGGTTGGGTGCTGCAGAATGAACATTTGGAGCCAATACTAATAATATTACCACCTGCACCAGACGAACTCCTGAATACAATGTTTTGCAACTGCAAAAATGATTGTGGTTCGCGCTGCGCGTGAAGGAAATCCGGGAGGCAATGTTCTTCAGCTTGTGGCCAGTGTAATGGGCAAGCTTGCCTCAATGCGTCATCACACCAGAACGATCTCGATGAAGTAAGTGCATATGACCCCGAAATCTTGGAAGGTTTAGAGACGAAGATCGTCGATTACGAGGATGATGATAATGAAATGGACGTTTTCAAGCGACCAGATGAAGACGACGATGATGATCAAGAAGATGAAAATTGAGACCTATGTATGATTAATAATTAAAGTGTATAAAAATCCTCCTCACGTTTGAACTTCTAATTGTAATAAATGAATCATACATGACTACTAAATAAAGATTTACATAAAACGTATTTCCTCGTTTTTTTATTTAATATATTTTAGTTTCCAATAAAATTAAGTCTTAATTATAGTTAATTTTATTCTTTTCTATATGAAACATAATTAAGATATATTGGAATATAATTAAAGTATACTTGAAGTATTTGTCTTCATAACTTTATAATTTCATGAAATAAGTAAATATTATTAAACAAATCTTTTTGATTTAAAAATAATATTATCAAATATTAAACATAATTCATAAAGAATGAAGTTTTGTTATTGTAATTGTTGCAATGATTTATTAACTTTAAACAACCTACCATTGACTGGGATTCGCGCTTGACTTGCCTTCCGTCTTATATGTCTGAGCGCTGTGACCAGTGCGCTCTCCGCGCTCTATCTAAAAAACGATGAATTGCACAAAAAATGTTAAAAACAAATATTGTAGAAAATTTCATGCTCTAAAACTTTTATCTGAAATGCAAATACCATTTAACGCATAGGAAGCGAGATATTTGCGAAAAACTGATTTTCGTGACCTTTGACCTTTAATATCGTAAGACGCGGACACGAGATTTTATGAGACTTTTGACACATCATTTAGAATGCCGAAACAAAGGTTTATGGAAGTATTCAGCTTATTACCTCTCATTCCGAGGTTGACGCCTTTTTTCGGCTTATTTGACTGGACTATTGTAGCTGGGGCAATAATGAAGTATTCTCACTTACGCTGGCGCAGTCTCGAGAGCCGCTGTGTGTTATTACCAACGTCTACGGATGTAATCCCGAACGGATTTTACAGTCCTGGGTTTTCGGGTTTGGTTTCTCCAATCCTGCGATCCGAAACTAGATCCGTCTTGCTAAATATCATCTCCATTTCTGTCTATTCTTCCGCTTTTACCGCAGCCTATTTACGCTACAGGTTTTAAATAAACGGCATGGACAGATCCAAAAATGCTCATGCATGTCGAGTGAAAAATAATTAGAAAGGAGAGAGGAGAAGCTATTCAGTAGCGAGAATACACTTAAATGTACGAGCACGTTTATTAAAATTTTAAAATCTAAATTTTCTGACATTTTTGTTGGAAATAACTAACACATGCCTACACTGAAAATGGTTGTATTTTCCCGTCACAGATGAACAACATCGTTCAGTTGAGTCTACGTGGGAGTTCCCCATTGTTCCTTATTGCCCATGGCTTCTTGTTCCCTTCTTTGGGTATGTTGCGATGTACTGCTATTGTCTGAGACTACAGTAAAAAGTTGGCGCGGAAGGGGAGGGAGGCGGCAAGGAGAACAAATGAAGTGTAGTGAAGTCTAAGCGAATAACGAATACCCAGTCAGAACTTTAATTACTTGCTACTGTTTCTTGTCAAGTAAAGTGTGGCAAAGTCAACACTTTTAGAGTAATAAAAAAGAAATGCTTTTAATTTGACAAACCAGTAAATGAACAGTTATTAGTTAGGATATCGATTAAAACACCATCTGTAGGACCTTTTGCTTGGACATCTGTATTTTTGTGAATTTTTCTCCGGAAAGAGAGAATCTAATGTTTTATCGTTTAAACGAGAACGTAGTTCTGTACAAAATAAACCACCTGCAGAGAATGATGTTGAAGGACGGAAAATCAGTAAGCTTTGATATGCAATCTGCAGAAGCTTACCTCGGGATCGGCTAGTCTCAAAAAGGCATTTCCTTTTCCAGTAGGCTCATGGTGGATTTCACACGTTGTTCCCATAACGGAATTCGTTAAGAATTTATCTACGACGAGAAATTTCAAATTTCTGTGCTTTGCCTAAAGCAAAGCTGAGAGAAACCCCGAGATTTAAACAACTATTTATGAAACATGATTACTGTAAATTTTCTGATCAGCATTTAGCTAAACAGTTTGAATAATATGCATCTAGTATCAAGAGAAAGTGATCAATATTAGTTATTAAGAAATTGTAGTTAGTGTAGTAGAAATATATTTGAAATCAGTAACCTTAAAAATTATTTTCTAGTTCCGAAATCCCAGGCCTATGAAGTCTGCAGTCCTGGGTTTCGAGGCTATGGAAACCATCTTGATCCCGGAATTACATTCTGTAGCGTCGGTGCCATGGTGGGCCGATATGAATCCGCCGCCCAATGAGAACTCTCTTCTTTCAGCCAATGAGATGCTTAGATCAAATTCTTCCCGCGTATGTTTTATTTGGTTCATGCGCTGCGCTTTTGAACGGGACGAATCAGCACAATGTATTCGTTTTAAGTTTGTGTGACGGTTTGGTAAGGGTTTCACGAAGAGAGACTATGTAAGAGCCCTCCCCCCTCTTATATGCACCCTGGCATCGGTAAATTTTATCTCCTCCCATCTACCTACCCACCCACCCACCCTCCTACCCGGCCGTCGTGCTACCCCCCTCGAAGTAATGATTATAAAGAAATGAGCTATATTTTTATGATTTAACGTCAACAATAAGAAAGCTTGATTTCGGTTAAGTAAAAGGAACTTAAGCGCAAATTATGCTTTCAATACGAGGAGCAAAACTGATACAAAATATCATTGGCAGTCTACTTAAAATTACTTATCTTTACATTAGTCTTGCTCCCTCCCCCACAAAAAATGCTAATGACCGAGCATACGAGTCTATACCAAGACGAAGACGATTAAAGAGAACAGAGGGTCGAACTACGAAGTTCGATTTGTGACAATTACGTACCGTATTCCGTAGAAAAATACGATGAAATATTTAATTTTCACCACGGGACAGTTTCCATTACAAATGATCACTGTTCCAAAAAGTTAGTAGTTTTAATGAAATCATGGGGTTGGTATGTGGATGCGTTTAAGTAAACGGATCAATCTGTGTTGCTTGAAGTAATTGAACGTTCTTAACAAAAGAGAAATCTTTCTTTGCAAATAATAAGTGTCTCAAATGATTAATGTCTTTAAACTAAATAGTGGGGCTCGGTAGGTGGATGTATGAACGTAAATGGATGAGGTTGTATTGTAAAAAGTAGTGACACATTCGTAACAAAACTTCTCTGCTGTTAAACCACGGGACACAAACTATTCACTACATGTCGTCGCGCAGTATAGCCACGATGCAACATTCAGTAGGTTATCGCACGTGTGCACGACACGCAATGTTCACTCAACCTTCAGAGATGCTCTTTGTCAGTATTGTGCGTAGCTCATTGGCAGATAGCATAGCGCGTTCCCACTGGCCGGAGAGCATTTCTTTTGTGTCAAAATACGTGCACATGACACGACGTGGCTCTCACAACTACGCCTCAGTTGAAGACGGCTGCCGGGACTTCGCCGCCCTGTGCCGAAATTTCAAGCTCCACGACCCCCGACATAGAATCCTATTGTGAGAAAAGTTTACTGATAAGAAGTCTTATTTTCACATATCATACTCAAGCGTCTCTTTGTCTTGAATCTCTCTGTAATATCAAACCAGCGTCGTTCTTACGTTTGCAGTGCAATACATTTTACGGCACAATTCCGAAATCAATATGCCAGCCAAGATTAATGTGTCATCGGCAGAGCATAAAATTTTGTATCTTCACAAACAGCACATATTCGTCGCAGAGAACAAACAAAAGCACGCCTTTTCACAGCACACTGAACTAAAGCCGGGACATCGAAAGGTAAATAATTATATCGAATATAATCTATTGCTGCTACCGTCAATATTTTCAGTACCGGTAAGACTCCTGATTTTATAAATATTATTTTCCTCTTATTCTCACATTTCTTCATTTACTGTTCATGGTCTTATCTAATTTACCTTTCGGAAGTACATAAAAATTATATATGTGCCGCACTGGGCGATGGCATGGTTCGCCCCCGTCCCTCCCCCCTCTACCACAACCGTTAATTTAACGAATGTAGACAGCTGGCTGGATGAAATTATTTGCTTCAACGACATCCCACGCTCACACTGTGGTTGAAGTCTATTGAGAAAACAAAAACAGTAACAAATAATTGAAGTCCTGACTGGCCATTAGTTATTTGCTTAGATTTCAAAATGTTCAAATGTTTGTATAGCTTATGGGACTTAACTAAGGGGGTCATCAGTCCCTAAACTTACAAACTACTTATGAACTAAAACTAAGGATGGCACAAATATCCATGCCCGAGGGGGGATTCGAAGCCCCGACCGCAGAGACGGTTAGATTTCACTATACTTCATTAGTTCCCCTTTGCCGCCGCCCCCCTTCCCCGCAAACTTTTTACAGTAGTCTCAAACAATAGCAGTTACATCACAACATACCCAAAGAAACAAGAAGCTGTGGGCAATAAAAAACATGGGGACCTCCCGCGCAGACGCATCTGAAAGAAGTTGTGGGAATATTTCCGTAACGTCTTATATAGTGTTTGCAGGAGTAAATAAAACGTGCACTGCTAAACTGGTTACAACATTGTACTAGTTCAGTTCCCACACGCACACCCCGTGATCAACGTGTAGAAACTGCGGGCAGAGACCTGCCCTCTACGACAACGCATGCTTTTTTTTTTTTTTTTTTTTTTGGAGATTGTGCTCGAGTATTTAGAAAACCCGCTCGGTTAGCCGTGCGTACTAACGCACCGCTTTCCGAGACGGGAAGGCGTACCAGCTCCGGTTCTAATTCGCGCGGCGGGTTAACGAAGGGGGTCGGAGTGCCGGCCAGCCTGGATGTAGTTTTTAGGCGGTTTTCCACATCCCCCTAGGTGAATACCGGGCTGGTCCCCAATTCCCGCCTCAGTTACACGATTCGCCAACAATTTGTAACACTTTACACTTTCACACACATACCGAAGACATTTGGGGTACACATTTCCTCCTTGGGGAAGGAAGAGCATCTGGCCATCCAGTCAATATTAACATGCCAACTCCGTATAATCAAAGCCGACCCTGCATATGCGGGAAAACGGCTAAAGAGAAAGCTGGTATATTTAGAAGATTTGTATCTCAGTCCCATGTATTTGGCTGATTTCGAAACACTGAAGAGTGGAAAATAACACACGCGTTTCCACTTTGCACGGACATTTTAGACTTTTAATTATTTAATGTATGACGGTAAAACGTACAGCAACAGCAGTAGCGTCCTTTTTGAAGACGTACCCTGGAAACCCAGATTAACAAAGCACACAACACACACATAGTAACTATGAGTTGTTTTGGCAGTTAGTGCAGCATTCAGCTAAATTGAAATGGTTGCGTGAAGAAGAAAATTAATAAACGAGGCTTACAAAAATACATTATTCTAAGGGGGATCCATCGCAACAGTCCATTTAGTTTTCATGTGAGACACGTGACGCTCGCGTAATTGAACTGTTTATCACAAAAGGAACGGCTACCTTCACAGAAAAATTGAGAGACTACAAGCGCGTGCACTACCTCCATCGAAATATCATTCAAGGGCTATAAAAGTCAGGGCGGAAGAGATTCATGTGACACGATGACTTATCGACAGTCCGTTTCCTATGCCTGACGCGGTGTGTGTGTGTGTGTGTGTGTGTGTGTGTGTGTGTGTGTGTGTGAGGAAGGAAGGTAGGTATAAAAATAAGATTAAAATGTGACGTAATATCGACGCCGAAGTCATTTCAGACGGAAAGGAACGACCAGTAGCGACATAAATATTCTCCATAAGCAGTTTCCTAGAACATACGACAGGAAAGAAATACGAAGTATTTTTATAGTAGCACACGCAAAGAAGAGTTACAAATCAATTCATAAAACAAAGTCTCTCTCTTCATGGAAAACTAACTGCTTTTAGACGTGATCAGAAACGCTGCATCCGTCACATGTTGTTACGCAATTGCATGCGTTTGCGTTGGCTTTGAGATTTTATCGATTTAGGTCCTTAACAACAGATACTGTGTAATTGGATTTTGTCTTCGTCGTTCGAAGCCAAAACACACACACACACACACACACACACACACACACACACACACACACACACACCATGGTTAGTCCGGATCCGGTTTAACTTGGACCATAGTTTCAGGGTTGTACAAAGCCAGGTACCTTCCGTGTAATGCATCTAGTATCTGATGATACTGCTGGAGCGAATTGTTACCATTCATTAGACCATCTGTCAGGTTGAAAGTGTTGGCTAATAGTTCTCTGCCTTACAGATGAGTGGACGTCTTAAGTCTGTCTACATGTAGGTGGGGAATATCCTAATGAATAGACAGTCTTTCATTATTCTGGATCTTATTGTATGCATTCATCAGAGCAATGTATCTATGAAGGGGGAGTGGGGAATATGAGTTATTACGGACAACCATTGAATTGGAATTGATCTGATGGTGCCCGTGTTCATTCTCATTGAGTCATTTAAGTCAATATCTATTATCTTCACATGAAGACAGTTCACCCAGACGGGGGCCACAATACTCCGCAGTAAACTAAGAGCTGAGCAACGTACAGTATTTTCATTTGCACTCCAAGATGGAACACACAATATTCGAATTATCCTGCGAGATGGCTTAACAGTGTAGGTAGTTCGTGCGCGTATACGTTTTAAGTAATTTCCCCAAACAGCTTCACGTCAATATCACGAAAACGTGGATGATCGCGTTCGAGTCTGTATTCAGTCTCTGATGACCTTGCTGTCGACTGGCCATTATATTTTATGTTCGTTCCTTTCTCTTTTCCAGATCGCCTTATTAAGTGACATGGGTCCACTTAAATATAGAAAACAATCTTCCGAACTGAGTCGTCAGAACAATAATACACATGACTAGTCAGAGCAAATAGTGTTTTCGGCTGACATTCATAGCGGTCACGGTCAAGACCCTACGATGTTCACACTGAAAGGAAGGCAAACTTACGTAAGCTTCGTACATGCTACTGGAACACTTTCGACACTTCGGCACACAGGGCATAGTAATAGGCCTTGAACACTGCTGCACAGGTGTTCACAGCGGTTGCGTCGTTGACAGCTGAGTACACCAACTGAAACAGCTAGAATGCTACACCTGTTTTGTTGCAGTGTCGAGCAAATGGAATATCGCAAACACGAACGACGTAGCAAGGCACTGCAACGATCGTCCTCTATAGCTGTATACTGGTTGCCGAAGAGCTGAATACAACTCTCAGCGCTTTGCAGGGTAGTAATGATTTGCAAACCTTCCTAACAGTTGTGCTCGAAGAGGCCGAGCAGGGATGCATTACCTTCTCCTAAGGTATAGAAGTCAGAACGGAACCCGCCGCCGTAACATTCCATAGTGCATTTCAAATGGCGACATTCCACAGCGCAGGCCTTCAACGGACCGCAACAAAAGCATAAATGACTTGTAAAGAAAATGATACGGTCATGTTTCCTGCCTAGCTACTGTGACCAGGTCTTCTTGTATCGAGTACCGCACAGTATCAATGCCGCCACAGTTCCTTACGAAGAACTTATTCGTGTAACGACACTTCCGAGAAACCTGCCGCCCGCATGAGCACGACTGCGCAGACATCTCCTAACCATCAGTTCATCGCTCTATCAGAAGTTTGAGATTTATTCCAGTACCTTTCCCACCAGCCATGTGTAGGACAACCGTCAGTCGAAGATGGCACCTAGTGAACACCACCTAAGATATATAAATATACTTTCGGTGTGCTGGATCTCTGCCAAGGGTCTACCTGACGGCTTACAGGGTAACAAAAATTCATTTTCAATTTTTCAGCTGATTATGAGCTTAATAAATTAATGCTGTCATGTCTTATATATTAAAAGAATCTACGAAAAATAAAGTCAGTCGGACAGGCCAAACTACCCGGCCGATTTTCTTCAATTTTTTTTAACGAAAGGTATTCGCAGATTTGTCATCAAGTATCAGAATAAACTGAAGTTTCTCCATCCTTTGTTTTTAATCCTCCTTTCTTTGCATTGAATATTTTAATCGGTTTGTTTTAACATATATTCGGTTCCAATTAAGGTACGCAATTCCTTTTGGCCTAACAACACTCAGCGACTCGAGCTCTTTCATTTGCGCTTTTAAACACTTGCATTGACTGATTCTGAAGGAAGCTATGCGTGAACATTCAACTTCCATTTTTCCCAACTTTTTTGTCACTTCACTAACGGTGCGAATTGTCGCACGGGTCATCTACTCCACTTTCTAAGAGGTTCTACTGTTTAGTTTAACGATAAGGCAGGTATTACAGAATTTACTTAGCTATAGTAAGTACTCTCCCCCACATTAATTTTAGAGATCTAAATACGAAATTAAAAAATATCTCGGAAATTCGTATACTTGTTACGTGAAGTTAGTAGCAGTAATTTCACGTGAAATTCGACATTGCCAGCTACTGACTCCGGGATATGACCGTGCGCTCTCAGGCATCTTGCTGTGGAGAGAGCGGCGGCCGGAGGTTCGAGTCCTGCCCCGTTCGTGCGCGTTCTCTCTCACATCGTTGATAGGTGAAGGCTGAGTTAAAATGCAGAATGAAAAATTTCGTGATGCGACAGGGTTTCACCCCTCGACCCTTGGGTTGCTGTCGAGCGCTGAACTCCAGAAAAGTACAGGGCACTTCTACAGAAACCAGTCGAAGGGCACAGAAACAACGCAGCTTTTGGGAATGGACTAAGGTAGTGTTGTAGGCTTTTCCCCATTGTTATTTAATCTGTACATAGAGCAAGCTGTGAAAGAAAACAAGGCGAATTTGGGAGAAGGAATTAAAATTGAGGAAGAAGAAAGAAAAACTTTACGGCTTGCCAATGACGTAATTCTGTCAGCGAGAGCGAAGGATCTAGAAGAGCAATTGACAGGGGCCTTTTACATGGAAAAATAAGCAGCAGGGGTAATGGAATTTAGTCTAAAAAAATCAGCCGATGTTCAAGGTATTAGATTTGGCACGGAGGCAAAAGTATTATTTTTGTTATTTCGGTGGCAAAATAACTTATGAAGCCCGAGGTAAAGAAGATATAAAATACAGAAAGACTAAGGTAAGAAAAACATTTCTTAAGAAATTTGTCTTCGGAAGTTGTCTTGAGTGAAGCCTTCTACAGGAGGAAAACGTGAGCGATACGACCTTCATACAAAAAGATGGAAGAAGAATTTGAAATTTAATACTACAACGAAATGATGAAGATAAAATGGGTAGTATTAGGAGGTATTTAACAGAATCGGGGAGAAAGGATATTTCTGGGATGTCCTGACAGAGAGAAGGCAAGGATTGGTGACATGCTATAATTATTTTAGCATCGGAGGACACTGTTCGGGGGTAAACATCGCAGAGGAAGACCGATAAATGAATATTGTAAGCATTCAGAGAAGGATATAGTTGCCCTTCTTATTCTGAGGTGGGTAGTATTGCAGAGGATAGGACAGCGAGTAAAGGTGCATCAAACCAGTTTTTGGGCTGTACTGTAGTCAAAAATTTCTGACATGTCTTGACTAAAGTAAGTGAGTAAAGGGATGTGAAACGAAATACAGTATAATCGCAGGACACGCCAAAAAATAAATAGTGTAATCTTTGAATCTGGTGTATGCTAATAATGAAGTATACTTGCAGGGCTCCAGGAACGGCACCTAGATACAAGGCCTGTGTGCTGTCTGCCAAGAGTAGTTTTGAACATTTTGAAACACACTGTGCAACGTGCACGTGTTCCCAAACTCAGTACAACGCTACACAAGACAAATAGTTTGTGTTATGACTACTCTTGGCAGGCAGCGCACAGGCCTTGTATCTAGGTGGCGTTTGCTCCAGTCGAACAGTATCGTTGAAGCGACAGTGTTAAGTACCCGCTGCCGTGCACCTCAGAGTTTTGCAGTTTGTAGATGGCGAAGGAAAATGCTGAAGGGATTGAAAATAATACACTCGGTGTAACGGATCAATTAATTTCAGTATTGATGTATTAAAGAAATAATTAAAGAACCTAAAGAAGAAAATATGTTAGTAAAATTATTTTTTTCTCATATAAATACTTCAGGTGTACTGTGGTACAGTTCCTCTACTCCCATCACGTATTAACCTTTCGCACTATGAAATGAGAAGACAATGGAAGTATACTATATTTTTGTTTGTTCAGGACAACAATAAGTGAGAAAAGTATAGCAAAATAAAGGAAGAAAGGTGTCATTAAAGACGAAGCTTCACTCTGAATGAGTGGAAATGATGGGCAAGGTAGGACAGTAGTCAGTTACTTAACCCACGGGAAACAAAACTTACGTAGGCACGGCGGAACGGGTATTTCGAGAACAGAAGTCATTTTGCAGCGTACTAGCTACAAGTTCGGCAGAAATCATGATCTGTTGCGCCCCACACTGACTCTCAGAATGGCTTACAGAAAGCACTGAAAATGATGGCTTCTTTATTCTGGCATTACAAATAAGTCATTCGCAGCCTATACTCCGGTTCGCATTTACGCCTGCTGAAATGTCAGCGCTCCCGTCATCGCAGTCAAGTGCCGGTCGAGAAAACAGCCGGCATAATGAAATATTGGTGGCGATAATCACGTGGCGGACAGCTATCGAACGGCTAGGAAGGGCTAACAAGCGCGGCTGGAAATAGACGGCAGCGGGCAGCACGCGCGGCCGCGGCGGCTAGAGCACAGGGCACACTGCTCAGGGAAACGCTGCACCGACACCTCCCACACCGCTACCATTTGTCGTTACTCCCTTCCTTACGAGGGCGTTTGAAAAGTCCGCCCAAAAATAAAAACTACTAACGTGTTTGGGGAAAGCCATTTTTATTTTTCGACAGCCTCCTTCGACGATATTCTAATTTGTTGCTCCCTTCAGAATAACACAGGAATTCCAGAATGAAACTTTCACTCTGCAGCGGAGTGTGCGCTGATATGAAACTTCCTGGCAGATTAAAATTGTGTGCCGGAACCGGGACTCGAACCTGGGACCTTTGCCTTTCGTGGGCAAGCGCTCTACCGACTGAGCTACCCCGACACGACTCACCATGCCGCCTCACAACTTTACTTTCGCCAGTACCTCGCCTCCTACTTTCTTTAATCTGGAAACATTCCTTACGCTGTAGCTAAGCCATGTCTACACCATATCCCTTCTTCCAGGAGTGCTAGTCTGGCATGGTTCGCAGGAGAGGGTCTGTGAAGTTTGGAATGTAGGAGGCGAGGTACTGGCGGAAGTAAAGTTGTGAGGCGGCATCGTGAGTCGTGTCGGGATAGCAAAGTCGGTAGTGCGCTTGCACGCGAAAGACAAAGGTCGCAGGTTCGAGTCCCGGTTCCGTCACACAAAATTAATCTGCTAGGAAGTTCCAACACAGGAATTGTCCAAGCCTCCAAAATAGCTATTAGTTTCTGCGAAAATCTCTTCGTTTGAATGAAATCTTCGTCCCGCCATCAATTTCTTCAAATTGGGGAGCAAATAGTAGTCCGAGGGAGCCAAATCTGGAGAGTAGGGGGGATGTGAAACGAGTTGGAATCCTACTTCCAATAATTTGTAACCACAATTGCTGAGGTGTGTGATGGCCCATCGTCGTGATGGAAAAGGACTTCTGTGGGCCAAACGCCGGCGTTTACTTGCAGCTCGGTTTTCAAACAGTACAATAACGATGAATAATATGCACCTGTAGTAATAGTTTTACCCTGATCCAGATAGTCGATGAGGGTTATCCTTTGCGAATCCCAAAAGACCGTCGCCATAACATTTACGCCCGACGGATCGGTCATCACCTTTTTTGGTACAGGTTCTCCATTATTTCGATTGTTCTTTGGTCTCAGCAGTATAGAACTGTATCCATGTTACATTTAAAGTGATGGAACGACGCTAAAAGTGCTCCGGATGCTTCCTTAACAGCTGCATACCTTCCTTGCAACACTTCGCGCGATTCCGTTTTTGGTCAAGCGCGAGCAATCACAGCACCCATCTTACATATAGCTTTCTTATGTCCAAATGTTTCTGCAAAATATTATGTGCCCGTTTATTCGAGGTGCCCACAGCACTAGCAATCTCATACACTTTAACTCTTCTGTCATCACCATATCGTACATTTTATCAATGATTTCTGGAGTCGTAACCTCCACCGGGCGCCCAATATGGCCACTCGAAAAATTTTTGAAAACACTTACAAACTGTTATAATTAAAGGTGCAGAGTCACCATAATTTTTATCAAGCTTCTCTTTTACTCTCCTGAGACGTTTTGCCTTTCATAAAGTAATGTTTGATCACCACACGAAATTCGTTTTCGTCCATTCTTTGAAAATCAATCGACTTCCTACATTCACACGAATCCCAAACCCAAAGAAATAGAGCAATATGGCTGATACTTTGTGTGCGTTCTTTCCAAAAACGCCATTAATTAAACATGACCTTGATACGACCCGGTGGTGCCATCTTTCGGACTTTGCTCGGACCTTTCAAACGCCCCGCGTATGCTTAGCGGTGGAGTAGGTTGTTCTCTGCTGAAGCTGCCGTCGTTCCCTTTGTCTACAGCCACATGAACGGGACGGAAAACTATAAGATTGCTGCCCTTAAGTTATGGATCCAATATCCACCAGGCCTTAAGTCTTCTGTTCCTGTTACATACTCGAATATTGACAATATTGTTATAAAAATGTTTGAGGGTACGTTTAGAAATTAATTTTGGATCAGAAAGTGACAACGAAATTGAAAGTCTACGTAACTCTCAATCGCCGTGATTTAGACAGTACCAAGAGCAGATGTCGTAGAACAATTGGAATTTACGTTAAACGTGCTCTATCTGTGACCCAAAAACGACGACGCCCTATTTTTACCACTCTTGCAGGCAGTCAATCGGCGTTGAATGCTCTAACAAACATTGGCAACGAGCGCAAAGAAAACTACTAAGCTCGAACTGAAAACCAAGTTTAGAAGTTTATGTTTTTATAATTACGTGTATAATGAACATTAAATTTAGAATGCAGGGTATGAGTTTCTATGACATTAACAGTATCACTTAGTGTAATGCCGTTCTTGATTTTTAGCTGTAGGCAGTATTTTTACTTTTACATCCTTTTAATTTGTCAAAGCCTTTACTTCGGCACGCAGAAATTATTAGTTAAGACAAAATATTACCAGCAACTTATTGGCTGTGTGCTTGTTAGCTTGAATACTTTGTACACTTGCTGACAACAGCCGTGTTCAAGACTTATTTTCTTATTTGCAGTTATGCTTTTAAGATTCGGAAGAAAAGATCGCCAGACAGCAATTCTTGCATACCTTTTAGTCTTTGTAAAAGACAAAACTGAGTAAAATCTTTGCATAAATTCAGGAAACTAAACACACACAAATAATCTTCGCTACTTCTCCGTGTAATAATAATCACGTATGATACGACTCATCAAGAAATAAAACAGACATTAAAACAGCGCTGAGTAATGCAAAAATAAATTTAAAATTAATTTGAGGGTAACAATAATCATCACCACGTAAATGAAGTGTAATATTGTTAGAAACACCATAGAGAAACTAAATAAACACAACACACACACACACACACACACACACACACACACACACACTATCATATGCCCGTGCTTTGCAACGGTTGTTAAAGAAGGGCATGTGCGTATCATAGCTTTCTAGGGTTCCAGACCTCAGTCAGTAAAAATTCTTGTTGGATCGCTCTCTCGATAAATTCATTTTTCCAAGCCAAGATGTCAAATGTGAGTAAAAGCCATTGTTCAAAACTATATAACTTCATAAAGCTGTCAAATGTAAGTAAAAGTCATCCTCTGAAACGATTTATCTTCATAAAACTTTATGATACAAAACGAAACATGCCAAAAGAAACAAAGAAATGTCTAAGTATTTAATGTTCAAATGTTTGTAAATCTTATGGGACTTAACTGCGTGGTCATCAGTCCCTAAACCTACAAACTACTTACGAACTACCTTATACTAAAGACAGCACAAACATCCATGGCCGAGGGGGGAGGGGGAATCGAACCCCCGACGGGGAACGACTTCGCGCATCGTAGAATAGCGCCTCAATGAGCTCGGTCGCTCCGCCGCGTCAAGTATTTAACACACAAAGCTAAATCAGTAACACTATGTTCATTGTGTGTGACTGCTCAATTCTATCACAGACGTTCGCTTCCTTGCTGTACTACCCCATACTTATTTCACAGCAGTGGTGTCTATTAGTTCTTTGGTGCACAACAGCGCCTCTATCGCTTTTTTGCTGTACTGTGCCAGCCATACTTCAAGCACAGCCTACATCTAAATATTTTTTCCGTGATCTCACTTTTATGAAACTAAGTTGCTCTATGCGAATCCGTGAAATAGTTTAGGAGATTAGGTATTTCTAATAGATGAACAGAGTTACTGAAAACACTTAAGATTACAATGTATATCTTTCCGCGATATGATTTTGATGAAATCATGCCACTATGTTGTCCCAATCTTAAATTTCCTGTGAAAACTGCATGAAAATGCATCTTTTTTTAATACGTTTGCGAAACGTGTTAGAAATAGGTATATTTTCATGAATATGATGTTGCTTACATCATACATTAGTTATATTTATTTCTCGATCATTCATATTTCTGGACAATGGGCTGAAGCATGGAAATCTGAAATATAGTAAGTAATAAGTATTTCCTTAATGAAGTAGAAATGTCACTGAAAACAATTATTATTCTTACGGTTGGCTCTCTTTCCGTTAGATGCGCTATTGTCGCTTCAAGCTCGAGACTTAAACTTCCATAGCAGTTGTACATATACGTCTGACTGTGATATCAATATGTAAATATATGGATTAAACACGGCGAGGATTGTATCAGTTCTATATTCATTACGTTGAATCATATTTCGTAGAACATAGCAACCAAGAAAACGATTTTCAGAAATACGGTAAATTTGAAAAGTCAAACAATAGTATTTTCAAAGGGTAATAAGCCGATCGCTGCCCCAAACTTCACACGAACACCCGCAACGATATCTATTAGTTCTTTGCTGCATTACGCTGTTCTTTCCTAGCATGAAATACACCTAAAACTTCAAATTACGATCTCTTTTACTTTCCTGATCTGACTGATGAAATGAAGCCGATATGTGGCCCCAGGGTATTCTCTATTTAGCTGTGATACGTACCATGAATGTTCATTTAGTACTTTTGGAGATTACTCTCTACAAATACACATGCAATTGCTTTCAGACAATGTTTAAATTGTGATATCTTACTTTTTCTTGTCCGATTTTGTGAAATGAAGTGTTTCTGTAACCGCAAGACACCCCTCACGTTTTCTGTGAAAAACCCCTGAACATTCGTCTATTAGTTTTGGAGATGAAACAGAAAGATAGACATGCTGTTCTTTCCGTGACCCGATTTTTATGAAACTAAATCTATGTGGTGTCCCAAGGTACGCTGAAGTTATCTGTGAAAACCCCATGCGAATTCGTGAAGTAGTTTTGGATAAATGCTTTCTAACAGATGAACAGACAGACACGACGGTCTATGAAAACACTTCGTGATTCTATTTTGATGAAATCATGCCTAGATCCTGAACCAATTTTCGCACGTTTCCTATGAAAACCGCATTCGTCCTGTAGTTTGGAAGATTGAAGCGAACAGAGACAGGCCCTACATTTACAGATTGGTTATTAGTATAGATATATTGAACAATAATATTGTTAAATTTTGCAAGAATATGTTGATTGGTGTAAGTGCTGTATGTCGGTAAAATCTGTTGCGATTATGGTTAGTAGTAAAGAAGTAATAGATTAAAACGTGATGCTTTGTGGACGTTTTCCATGATAGTTACTCTTTGCGTTCTCTTATCTCATGAACTACGTGTCGTACTATGATTCAATTTCGAACGTACATTCAGCTTTACGTGTGTATTCTGTCTGCAAAATTTCCTGCGAGTACAATTGGCAGTATAGAAATTATAAATTGTAACGTTATACCGAATGCCATTGTTTTGCTCCATGAACAGCGAAAAAGTAGTAACCGAGAAACGTTTTTCTTTTCATTATTTTGATGTGGTTGACTGCGAGAAAAGTTTAATGAAGATTTCAAATTATGTTTGAAATTCGTTGCAAATCGCCAAGTATTGACATTCCCATAAAGTGTATTTATAAAGTCTCGTCGCATTAAGTAGCAGTTTTTTGCGATTCCTATTGTTCACGACGTTCCTGAACCATGTGTCGTACGTGGTTCTTTACCCCTACAGCAAATGTTACCTCACGATAAGGAATGTGTGTACCAAAACAGTTTGAAATCGGTCCAGTTGTTTAGGACGAAATGTGCAGCATTGTCGTTTGATGCAGCAGTTTATCGCGCATCTCATTGTTTACGATGTCATATCTCTTGAGTCGTAGGTGATTCTTACCCCGACAGCGATTGTTGCCTGAAATTAAGGAACATGTCTATGCAAAGCTTATCTGTCGATTGAAGCCAGTCCGCCATCTTACGATGCCAAGGAAAATGTTCTAGGTTTAAGCACTGTGTGGTTCTTGGCCTCTTAACTGTCATACATTTAAATGACTCATTTCTGACTATATATTTGATACGGTGCAGTTTTGTGGACAAATACAAACCTTATAAATACCTGAAAAATATATGTATATATATATTCGCAAAATCTCATTCGATAAGTATGATTTGCATATCGGGATAATACCCAAAGGCTTTACAAGAACTGAAATTGCCAGCTATATTAGTTCACAGGAAGTGTAGAAAAAAGTTTTTTCCAACAATGACAGAACAAAGCCGTATCATTTTCGTTAAGTTCAGTATTGAAGAGACGATTTTTTTATATTGAACATACGAAAGTGTTTCTATGGGTCCACGTATTCAATATTGATATTAAAATTCTGAAGTCGGTGAGGAAAACACAGAAACAAATACTAGGTTAAATTTATCAGTACAAAAAGTGTAAAATAGATGACTATTTTGTTCTGGTTGCACGTCGATAGATAATGCAGGTAACATATGTTTTCTTTTTAGATAAGTACCACTTTCAACTAAGAATGCAATGAATATACAGTCGTCACCACAAACGTTATTGAAACCGTAATATGGCGACAATGGCTTCACTTTTGCGGCGTTAAGGGCAGCTCCCCTTATTCTAACAACCACACGTGTCACACAGTTGGAGATTATCACTAGCCGCACAAAGAGAGAGATTTAACTAAGGTGACCGAGGGAATGGTGCACTTCGTGAAAATTCGGGAGAGCTGGACAGCTGTGCGGTGTTCCGACGTCGGGAGCTGTGACGTCAGCGTGGTTTCTTTTCCGACCACAAATATTTCAGCTGTGAGTTTCCGGTCGTCGAAAGAGAACGCAAACTACTGGGAGGCTCTGGCGGAGAAATGCCGTACTGCAATACTGGTGCGCATCATTCCTTCAAATTTTATGGAGCCTTAAGACTGGATGTGCACGTAGTACGTTAGTATGTATAAATTTTTATATTTTAATTTCAGTTTGCTTTACAAAGTGAAGATCAAACTGCTGCAAGTGAAACGAGCAGCGATAACCACCTAGCCCTGCGTTAACTGCAGTCAAAGGAAGTCGCAACGGTAAAGAAAGGCTAATTGGAAACGGCTGCGAGGGTTTCCGACAATTCCGCCCGTCAGGTAGTACATGTTCAAAGGCACTTTCGATCAGCCAGTATTACATAACGGCATTTCTCACTAGAGTCTCCGTAACTTTTACGGCTTCCTTTGACATTAACAGGGAGGTTTACTGCCACAGATGCTTGTTTCACTTGCAGCAATATAAGCTGTGCTCTTACATCATCCTCGGCAATCGCGACTTAATAAAAGAAAGCAGCCAAATATTTGTCACATGGGAAAAAAGGATCGTGGTAACCGCGCTCGTTTAAAATGTACAGCTCAGGTTACATCGGTCAGAAAAACCTCGTGTAAAAAAAAATGTTCAAATGTTTGTTAAGCTTAAGGGACTTAAATGCGGGGTCATCAGTCCCAAAACAATTACTACTTATGAACGGGCGTAAAATACTCTCCGTGTTCCTGCCGCGTCAAATATGGGTAGGAGCGCAAGCTTTCGACTATATCCTCCATAGTCGTCGTCAGGGGTAAAACTGACTGCCGTGAACTGGAGGCTTCCGCTTATATGTGGTTTCTCTTTTTACCAAAGTACTAGTGGAAGACACATTAAAACTGCTGGCTGCTCACTTCTCTCCTGAAATTTTGAAGTTATTTCGGCACACTTTGACCACCACTTATTTTTTGTATGGTGGAAATTATTATGAAACGACTGACGGAACAGCCATGGGTTCGCCATGTCACCAGCCATTGCCAACTACTTCATGGAGGATTTTGAAGAACGAGCGTTGAACAGTGCTCCCTTTCGTGCACCTTGCTTCTATAGGTACGTTGACGATACATTTTTAATCTGGCCACACGGGAATGAGGTACTGCAGCAGTTCGTGGATCATTTGAATGAAAGACACCCCAACATAAGATTCACAGTGGAAGTAGAGGAGGACGGGAAGCTACCCTTCTTAGACGTGTTGGTTGAACGAAAATCAGATGGACGACTTGGACACACTGTGTACAGAAAGCCGACGCATACAGACTTGTATCTGAATGCCCGTAGCTTTCATAATCCCACTCAGAAGAAAGCTATGCTGAACACCTTGGTACACAGAGCAAGGATTATTCCAGACGAAAACCGCCTTGACTCTCAGATCAACCACCTGAAGAAAGTCTTCAGAAATAATGGATATTCCTCCCGTGATATTAGGTCAACACTGTCGAGGAAACCTAGACAGGATGCTATTTCAACAAATCAAGAGGACAACACATCGCGCGGCTTCCATTCTGCGGTGCAACAAGCAGTAAAATCGGAAGAGTCCTAAATAGGCAGGGGATCCGACCTGTCTTTCGTCCTCCCAAGAAAATGAAAGAAATGATGCCACCCGTCAAAGACAATCCCGGTCTGAGAGTGGCGGGAATATACAGCATTCCGTGCGAGTGTGGCAAAAATTACGTGGGGCAACCAATAAGAACTGTTTCTGAACGCTGCGTTGAACATCAGCGTCACCTGAAATACAGGCATTTAGAAAAATCTGCAGTGGTTGAGCACAGCCTGTTAAACAAACACCGCATTTTGTTTGAAGAAACGAGAGTACTGGCTCACGCTTCCAACTACTGGGATTCTGTCATCAGGGAGGTGATTGAAATTAGATTATGTGATAATAATATCAATAGAGACTCCGGATATGCACTTAGCAATGCATGGAAGCGAGCACTGGAGAAGGAGAAGGAACAGAGGTTGGCTCCCAGAACCTTTAGTACTTCCCGCAGATTACCGCCTGCTGCGAGAGATGGCGCTGCTAACAATGCGGAATAGAGTGCGCTAGAAAATTCTAGGTGGTTAGATGGCACCACCCGAGTACGCGCCATTACCGCTGTGACGTAAGCCAGCCAATGAGAAGCCGTCTCCTGGTTATATAAGCGGACGCCTCCAGTTCACGGCAGTCAGTTTTACCCCTGACGACGACTATGGAGGATATAGTTGGAAGCTTGGGCTCCTACCCATATTTGACGCGGCAAGAACACCGAGAGTATTTTATGCAATAACTACGTCGCGAAAGACTTCGTACTCATATTAGTTCATACTACCTTATACTAAAGACGACACAAACATGTCCGAGGGACTGTGACTGGCGCGCCACATGTTAACAGTTACAAGAAAACGCGCGGACGGCCTTGTCTTGTGGAGTAACGCAGGTCAATTTGGTAATAGTGTTATTAATACAAAGATGAACACACTTTGGATAGATTTAGGTTTATATGGATCTCAAATTAACCTCCATGTTTATTTCATGCACATTTTTCGGTTTTTAATATTTTTAAGTATCAAATAATTAGCCATAGAACTACCAAATATCGAAATTTTCGATTCTTACGATTGCTAGAACTGCCAGTCTCGAAATAATGTTTACAAAAAACTAATTTATAATATTGATATATCATCTAATGAGTAGCTACTGAATACTAAAATACACAGTGAGGTTTGTTTATTGAGTTTAAGTTTTCCGTCAATGTTTATGATATTTTGGGCTCTAAAGTTTATTTTAAAGTGGTAAACTTTAGTCAATGACAATGACATTTCGGGGAAAAATTATGCAAACAAACCGGCCAAAATTTCGATTTACTTGAAAATACAAGTGATTTTATTAACATAGAACATTGTAAAACATTAAATATTCTAAAACTAAAATTGATAGCGATATTTTAGAAAATAAATTTTGATACATCATAATTAATCGCAGGCATAGAGGAGGTATAGAATTCTGAAAGTAAAACACCTCTGGTCATTCGTTTGGAAAAATTGAAAAATACTAAGGATGACGGCTGGTTGAGAATTACGCCTCCAGAGAAATATTTTGTAAGTTTAAGTTTCATTCACAGAAATGAGGTTTCAACTTGCCGAAAAATTGCAGACCTAGCGAATATTTTAATTTTTTTTCCACCAAATTATGTTCTGCAGGGAATTAGTAAGGAAATTAATGCAGAGAATGATAAATCTTGGATTAAAATGTATGAATTTACTTAGTTAACATAGATGTAATGATCTTTAACTATTAATAAATGCTAAAACTTTCAAAACAAATATTTTTGTAAATTCCCAATTTTTTTTGCAATCTTCCCATTTTATAAGTAACTTCCCAGTGGGAATATTCCCGGTTCCTGATACGTCGTCCTGGCCGCCGTTTGCCCAGCCACGGTTTAGACGACGTTCACCGCGCCGCACAGCGAAGCTGCGAGTCCGAACACGGCGACGGCGCCGCCTCTGCCTGCTGCCGACCCGCTGCGGGGCACAGCGGCAGGCGGGCTGCGCGGTAAAAGTATCAGCGGCATGGTCTAATGTATTTACGTGACGTGAAGCTGCAGTGTTGGCAGCAGTCTCTGTGGATGCTGGTATGAATGGCGGCAGACAATGTTTACAAGATGTGAAAATGAATGTGTTAACATCACGTTTGAATGATTTTATTTCGGAAATGAATCACAGCGTTCGAATGTAGAAGATCGCACTCTACAAAACTACGTTTCTCCACATGCATTGTCTTTCTGCTCAGATGTAACACTTTATTGTTATGTAAATCGAAATACGTCTGTGTCTGTTTCTCAAATAACACGAATCACAATAATTTTTCAATGTTCATATTTGGTAAAACGCTTGCAACAATTTAATCTGTACTCATTGGTTCCTGCCTAACCACTTCCTTTAATATCATGACATATTCGTAAAAGCATAATATTCGCTCACAATTTAAACTGTACTCTTAGGTTCCTGCCTAACCACAATTCTTAAAAATCACGACATATTTGTAAAAATAATAATATTCGTTGATGTACTCTTGTCCAGTCAGTACTTGAATTATCGTACACGCCATAGGCTATTCGAAATGTACTACGTTGCCAACCAAACACTGCTACGGACGCACCGCGACGTTACCCATGCCGCTGATCGAGACTGTAGCCAGGAGCGCGGTCGCTGGTGAGAGGCGAGGTGACTGCCGCGGTGTCCCGCTGTCGTTGGAAGGGGAGGACGATGACGTAGCTTTGTTCCATACTAAGAAAACACGAAAGCTGATAATGCCTTTACGTAAAAGTACAGCTGCCCATTGAAGTTACAGACCGTTGATAAAAAAAAAAAGTTTATTGACGAATTTATTAAGGAGATATTGTGTTTTAAATAGAAGACAGTTCAACTTCGTACTGAGTTCTATTTCGAATGACATAAAACCACAGTCCCTAAGAAATGCAATAACTGAAGAAGAAAAATTACATTATACACTGAGAAGTACGCAAAAACTCGTGCATTATTTACAATCTGCTCAACAACTGGTACGGAAACTGTACCAGCGATGTGGACGTTGGGTGTTTTATTATCCCTCGATTGATGATTTGTGTTGCACTGTGGACCCATCATTTCGTAATTAGAAACAATACGACTATTATTTTTCCTTCGATTCTCCTTTGTATATTCGAAATGAACTCCGAAACTGCACAGATATGTCCAGAAAATAATTCAATATCATATTTGCATCGCAGAAAGCCCTTTAGTAACTTGACTCTTTTCGCCCCTTTTCTTTCACACTTTTAATATTGTATCATACTTTTATTCCGTTTTCTGTCTTGGCACATAAAATTAATCGATTGTCACCTCTCGTGTAACATGAAGTAAATAAACCTGTCCCGACCGTATTTTACACAAAAGGCTTTATTACTGTACATAATCATTTTTAAGAACACTATTTATGTAATTACCGATAGTTAACAATTTCTTCATTCTTTTGAACATAAAGTACCGTTTGTGTTTAGTTTTAACTTTAATAGTTAAGTATTGAGGAAACTGCACTAAGTTGCTACAAAAATGAAGCAAAACGTGTTACAAGATATTAATGAGTGTAGCTTCCTCTGAGTCTTCATTGATATGCCACGTCAAAAATTAACAGGCATAAAATGTTCAAATGTTTGTGGAGCTTATGGGACTTAACCACGTGATCATCAGTCCCTAAACTTAAATTTCTCATGAATTAGCTTATACTAAATACGGCACAAACGTCCCTGCCCGAGGGGGGATTCGAACCCCCGACGGGGAACGGCCTCGCGCATCGTACCGTAGCGCCTCAATGCGATCGGCCGCTCCGCCGCGGCTTACAGACATACATCCGTAGTCATAATTAAATAGTTTATCAGAATTTACAACAAAAATTCCCGATTGATTAAGCACAGTTCCAGGCCTATTATACATTTATTCGCGGAACTTGACAACTCATCTTCCCTGATACAAACAACAAATGCAAGTTTCAATCCGATCTGTAGAAGATACAAGGCAATGATGTCTTCTGCTTTTAGTTACATCCAATGCAATGATGTCTCAAATTAAAACAAACAAAATCTGAATTTGCAGATTTAAGGACCTATCCCCAAGTGCTTCAATGGTTATAAACAACGTTGCTTGTAGTGGCCATTTGAGCAGCAACTGCATACTACGTATTTTTCCTGAAGTGTTTTTAAAGAAAACGCATTTTGCTACTGCAAGTAGTAAAAGGCGTTTTCTTTACGAACACTACAGTGAAAATACATAGTTACAAACAACATAGATATGAATCCATTCGTTGATAAATAACAAGTTTCGTGCACTTACTAGTCCTGTTTAACTACTATGCTGTAGCTTTCCAGATATCTTTTACTAAAACATTTCTGTACTCGTTATTTCCTGCGTCAAATATTACAGGATATGTTGCTACTGGTTTACGGACTTCTTTTCGTCAGAGTTCAAATGTTTGTAGAGCTTATGGGTCTTAACTAAGGGGGTCAGTCCCTAAACTTAGAAACTCCTATGAACTAGTTATAATAAAGACGGCACCAACAGCCATGCCCGAGGGAGGATTCGAACGCCCGACGGGGAACAGCCTCGCGTATCGTAGGGTAGCGCCTCCAAGCGCTCGGCCACACCGCCGCGGCTCGTCAGAGTCTGAAGAAGTCATTTCCTTTGGGTGTTGTCATAAAACCAGTCTCCGGCGGCGGGGCCGGGTCGGCGACAGCACTGGTTCGGTAGCAGGTATACGGCGACTGTGGCGCTGTCGCCGCGTTCCGCATCGCTCGCATTGCAGACAATGCGGACCAGTGGTGCCGCCGTCGCTTGCCGCCGGGTTCGGAATGGCACCTGACAGTGGTAACGCCGGCAGCAGCCATCGCCGGTGGGCAGCGCGGCTGCGGCCTCTGCCAGGCTGGGTGGGATACGTCCCGCGGCCAGCCAGCCAGCCGTGCCGCCTCGCTCCCAGCCTGCTGCCGCAGCGACGCGACGACGCCGACACACAATCGCAACACGGCGCAACCACTAATCCTTACACCCGCATATTTTGAACATAAACCCTAAGTCTCCCTTACAACTTAACCCTTTCCTGCCCAAATTATCAAATATTCGAGCACATAACTTTATATTCGGTTATTTTACTACTAACCAAATTGAATAAAAGCACATTGGTGTATTCACATAATTGTGTTTTTCTTGCGTGAATCAAGAAATATAAAAGGAAAAAATTAAAAAATGGGACTTCAAAACTCAAGAGGACATAATGCAATTGGGAGACATTATGAAATGCTTATCTTTGTTAATATAACGATTTACCAACAACAAACACAGCAAAATTTTTATATCGAAATACCATTTTAGATATTGATATGAAAGGGGCGGGAGGGGGAGCAAACTGAAGTGATCCCTGAATCGTGGGTGGGTGGTGGGTGGATGGTGGTGGACATGAGGGACCAAACAACGAGGTCATCAGTCCCTTCAACCTCAAATTGAATACGCCATGGAACTCGACAAAAAATAGGTGAAAGCCAAAAGACCATTACACTAGGAAGTAAAATCGACTCGTCAACAAGACTAAGACCAACCCAGGGCAGCAAATGCTACAGTGTCCGAACCCACAGCTCTGGAAGCGACCTCCAGCCTTAACCACAAGGTACTAATGGCACAGTGGTCAACGTATCATAGCTCCAGAGCAGGGAGAAATAAAACTACATTAAAATGTAAAAGAGTGGGGGGGGCTGATGGGGATAAGGCTCTAAACCCCACAATCAGCCAAGAATCACAAACCCACTCACCCCGAACAAGCGAGTCCTAGAGCTGACAATAAAATCTACTTTCACGGAGGAAGGCAAGGACGCGATCAACCATCCGTGGGTCATCCGCCAAAACTGAAGGCAATGCAGGCGGTAGGCCATAGTCGAAAAGGAGTGTGGAATGGAGAGGACATTCAGTCAGAATATGAGACACGGATTGTACGGCTCCACAATCACAATGTGGTGGATTGTCATTTCGTAAAAGAAATCCATGGGTCAGCCTGCAGTGTCCAAGACGGAGGCGACAGAGGACAATTGATTCTCTCCGGGAAGGGCGTAAAGATGAACTCCAAGCTGCAGTCGTATCCTTGATGGTGCGGAGTTTATTGGAAGGGGCAGTAGCTTTCCAACTGCTATCCCATGAGGAGTGAAGCAAAGATCTGATCTGCACCCGCAGATCCGCACCCGGAATTTGAAAGGGAGACGGGCAGCGAGTAATTGCCGATCTAGCCAACTGGTCAGCTACTTCATTCCCTGTAATACCAACATGGCTTGGCACCCAGAGAAAGGTAACTGAGCAGGCAGCACGATGAAGGTCAGCAAGGAGTTCATGGATGGAAATAACTAAAGGATGGGAGGGGAAACAACGATCAATGGCCTGCAGACTGCTCATGGAGTCAGCACAGATTAAACCACGTTCCACGGCAGAACGTTTAATAAAACAGAGGGTTCTAAAAATCGCCATCAGCTCTGCCGTCAACACTCTGCATGCCTCTGGCAGAGAATGGCATTCCGCCCCAACAGGAGACGTAAAAGCATATCCGGAGTGGCCCGCTGTTTTCGAGCCATCAGTGTAGAAGATAGAGGCTCCCTGAAACTCTTCTAGTACTGGGCGCACCAAACGCCGAAAGACCATGGGGGAAATTAAAGCTTTTGGGCCCTGGAAGAGATCCGTCCGAATTAGTGGTCGCGGCACCATCCACGGAGGTGTGCGTGCAGTAAAATGGGGGGCGCAATCTAGCGAAGGGAAATGGAAATCCCGGCAAAGAGAGGCAAGCCGCAGTCCGACGGGAAGGCCCGCCCGCGGCCGGGTATCAGGGGGTCGAAGCCCTTCATATGCAAAAAGAACCTGGTAAGCGGGATGAGCAGGATATTGCCGGATGGCGATGGCATAAGACGCCAGAAGCTGATGCCGCCTGACCTGAAGAGGGCAGATTCCCGCCTCAACAAGGAGACTGTCGACCGGGCTAGTCGGGAATGCACCTGTAGCCAAGCGGACACCATAATGGTGAACCGGGTCTAATAATTTCAGGGCAGAAGGAGCTGCCGAGCCATAAACTTGACACCCATAGTCCAATCGGGACAAGATTAGAGCCCGATAGATACGGAGGATAGTTGTTCGGTCTGCACCCCAAGATGAATGAGCAAGGAAACGTAGGGCATTGAGTTTCCTCATACAACTAATCTTTAGGTGGCGAATATGGGGCACCCAAGTCAATTTTTTGTCAAAGAGAAGACCCAGGAAACGATGCTGTGCTACAACTTCCAGGCGCTGATTACCCAAGAACAGTTCTGGATCAGGGTGAACTGTAGTACGACGACAAAAGTGCACCACCCTCGTTTTTGATGAGGAAAACTGGAAACCATGGGACGTAGCCCACACTGAAGCCCGCCGAATGGCGCTCTGGAGCCGACGTTCAGTAGAGGCTAATGAGTAGGAGCTGTACCATATGCAAAAGTCGTCGACATACAATGCCGGGGTTACCAGTGACCCAACAGAGCTCACCAACCCATTGATGGCGATTAGAAAAAGTGTAACACTCAACACTGAGCCCTGGGGGACACCGTTCTCCTGTATCCGAGGGGAGCTAAAGGAAGAGCCAACTCTGACACGGAACAGGCGGTGGGATAAAAACTGACGGATAAAAATTGGTAAGGAGCCTCTGAGGCCCCAGTCATGAAGAGAACGTAAAATATGATGACGCCAAGCAGTGTCGTACGCCTTATGCAGATCGAAGAAGACTGCTACCAGATGATGTCTTTTAGAGAAGGCCTGTCTGATCGCAGTCTCCAGTCGAAGTAAATGGTCAATAGGGGATCGTCCCTCCCGGAACCCACACTGGTAAGGTGAGAGAAGTCCCCGGGATTCAAGAACCCAGCATAATCTGCGGGCTACCATCCGCTCAAGTAGTTTACAGGGGACACTTGTCAGGCTTATTGGTCGATAACTGTCCAGCGCCGACGGGTCCTTGCCAGGCTTGAGGGCAGGGACCACAATACTCTCCCTCCACTGGGAGGGGAACACCCCTTGAAGCCAAAGACGGTTAAAAACTTTTAGGAGAAATTGTCGTTGTGAGGGGTTGAGGTGTTTCAGGAATTGATTATGGATATCATCAGGGCCAGGTGCTGAATCACGAGAAGAGGAGAGGGCCAGCGACAGCTCCCAGTCAGTAAAAGGTTCGTTATATGGTCCAACCTGGTGAGAAGTAAAGCCTAATTTGAAGGTTTCGGCCTGGTGTTTCTGAAGGAGAAAGGTCGCCGGATATGAAGTTGTCGCCGAGACATTGGCGAAGTGAGTTGCAAGATGTTCTGCAACAACAGATGGCTCCGTGCAGACCCCATCAGGCAGGGCAAGACCAGGGACGGAAGACGGCCGCCAGCTACCTTGGATAGATCGGAGCATAGCCCACACTCTTGTCAAAGGGACAGAAGAACCCAACGAGGAGACAAAATGCTCCCAGCATGTCCGCTTACTTTGTTTGATTAAGTAACGAGCTCTGGCACGCAGACGTTTGAAATTTATTAGACCAGCGAGCGATGGGTGGCGCTTAAGATGTTGCAAGGCCCTTCGGCGCTCGCGAATGGCTGCGGCAACAGTTGCATTCCACCAAGGGACAGGCCGGCGAGAAGGAGGGCCTGTCGACCGGGGAACAGCGGCGTTGGCAGCTTGGGTGATCATGTTGGTCATTTGGCTTATAATATCATCTATACAGCCTGAGGGGGAAGATGGGAACACAACCTGGGATGTATATAGCGGCCAATTAGCACGACGGAATACCCAGCGGGGTACCCTGGCTCGTGGTAGGCGTGAGGGAAGTGAAAGGATCAACGGAAAGTGGTCGCTATCGCAAAGGTCGTCATACGCCGACCAGTGAAATAAAGGAAGGAGGGAAGGAGAAGTGAGAGAGAGGTCTATGGCAGAAAAGGTGCCGTGAGCGGCACTAAAATGAGTTGGGGAACCATCGTTGAGAAGGCTCAGATTGTGGTCAGCAAGAAACTGGTCTATGAGGCGGCCCCGGCTAGATGTATAAGCACTGCCCCACAAAGGATGGTGGGCATTGAAGTCCCCAAGGATGAGGTAAGGAGGGGGGAGTTGCTGAAGGAGGGCCACTAGGGACCTGAGAGTAGGTGGCCTGTCAGGTGGAAGGTAGAGGTTGCAAATGGTCAATGGAGTGTCCAAGTGAACCCGGACAGCAACCACTTCCAATGGAGTTTGGAGAGGAATCCAGGTACTGACAATATCTGTCCGGACCAAAGTACAAACCCCACCAGACGCCTGGAGGGGACCAACCCGGTTCCGACAAAAAGCACGGAACCCACGGAGGGTCGGTGAATGTGCATCCATAAACCTCGATTCCTGCAGGACGACACAGGCCGCAGAAGAGAGAGAGATTAGCTGTTTAATCTCCAAGAGGTGACGGTAGTAACCATTACAGTTCCATTGGATGATCACATCACGAGGATCTAGGCGGGAAGCGAATGGCATAACGTCTGTCACGCTGCTTTGTCAGCGTCCGTCACCAAAGAAGAAGGGACAACATCCATAAATAGCTGATCGGCCTCGGGCTCAATGGGATGAGCGAGTTGCGAAAGCACAGTCGGCACCTCCGGTGGTACCGGAGGGGCTTTATCTTGTAACTTTGATTTCTTCTTCTTCTTCTCCTTCTCTTTCTCTTTCTCCTTCTTCTCCCGTGTGGGACGGGCAGGACCCACCCCAGAGAGAGGACTTTTGTCAGTTAGGTCTGGTACTGACGAGGATCGGGCGACCTTTGAACTCACTGACTGGGAGTCCGATGGCCGGCTGGAGGTCGAAGATCTTCGATCTGGGGAACGCCGGGACGGAAGGCCCTGAGATAGGGCACTGTCACCGGCAGGCGACGGAGAAGGGGTGCACTTCTCCGGCTGGGAAGGGGTGGGACACAAAGGGAGGGCTACAGGAGCTACAGGAGAGGGAGATGTGAGGGAGGGGTGTGGACAGGGTGTAGGGGGGAGATGGGAGTGGGAAGGGGAGGGTGAAAGGCTAGACGATAACGTCGTAGCGAAGGTCGTCGCCATTTGCACGGGATGCAGACGTTCATATTTGCTGCGGGCCTCAGGGTACGTCAAACGCTCCAGGGATTTGTACTCTTGTATCTTCTTTTCTTTTTTGAACATAGGACAATCTGGCGACCGTGAAGAGTGGTGTTGTTGACAGTTGACGCACACCGGTGGAGGAACACAGGGGCTCCCCTCGTGTAGTGGGCGTCCACAATCGCCGCATACTGGGACTGCTGTACAGCGAGAGGACATATGACCAAACCTCATACATCGAAAACACCGCATGGGAGGTGGAATGTAGGGCTTCACTTCACATCGATATATCATGATCTTGACCTTCTCTGGGAGTGTGTCCCCCTCGAAGGCCAAGATAAAGGCCCCAGTATCGACGCGGTTATCTTTAGGTCCCCTCTGAACGCGGCGAACAAAATGTACACCACGCCGCTCGAGATAGGCCCTAAGCTCCTCATCAGTTTGAAGGAGGAGGTCCCGGTGGAATATCACACCCTGTACCATATTCAAGGATTTGTGCGGGACAATTGTGACTGGAATGTCGCCAAGGGTGTTGCAGGCGAGCAAAGCTTCAGACTGGGCTTCCGAGACTGTTTTAATGAGTAATGAACCAGATCTAAGCTTACCCATAGATTCCACTTCACCAAACTTGTCCTCTATGGTCTCGACAAAGAACAGAGGTTTGGTGGAAGTGAAAGTCCCTCCATCAGTCCTTGAGCAAACGAGATAGCGAGGAAAGGGTTTTGCTCCTAACCGGCGAGCCTGGCCTTCCTCCCAAGGGGTAGCAAGGGAGGGAAACATCCTCTTATCCGCAGTAACAGCATTAAACGATCTCTTCCTGTCTTGAGAGACGGCCGATGCACGACCATTTTGGAGTCTAACTCTTTTCATAGTGCTAGACGTCCGCCCTGGTGTCACCCACTCCGAAACCGGGGCTCTCTCCATGGGCGCCACCCAGCCTCAGCAAAGGCCACCTGGCACGATGGTCATTGCCGGGAGTTCTGATACCCCCGAGGACATGCATCAACTCCTTGGCTTGCATGGAGAGGTCGCAGCTCAGACACCAGTAGTGTGATCCCTGTGGTGTCAGGGGGCTCAGCCAAAGGGTACATAACAGCCCCTCCACACGGACTGGCTACACGTGCTGGGGACCTAGCGGGGGATGGGGGCTACAGCGAGGAAAGGAAGTGGAAAGGAAAGGATAGGACCCGCGCTGTAGGGGCTAGGTCGGGAGTTCTTCTCCAATTGGCTCACACATTATCGGACAATTTTGGTATGGAAGGTCAAACCCCGAGGGGGACCAAACTGGGCCATAACCGGTGTACACAGCAGACAAAACCAAAGTGCAGGACAATCGGTACCATGGGATAGCCAAGCCGTCATCCAGAGTACCACCGAGAGACGGGGTTGGAGAGGGTGGGAAGGAGGAATTGGGATGGGAAGGAGGGGGAACTAGGAGGGGTAATGCAGCCTGGGGAAAGCAGGAAAAAAGGCTGCAATGGCTCGGGGACCCGTGCGCGCCACACACGTACCCACAAAAGAGCTGTGGGCCCCCTGGGGGGATCCCTGAATCGTATTCATACTTCGTAATTCGTAAACAAAAGTAAACAAAACTACAACCATTCGTTACTGACACCCAGCAGCAAAGACAACTACAATAAGAACACGCACAAAATGCCTTTGACACAGTCAGTACCCCAACTTCCAGGTACAGTTTTGAACGCTATATAAATAAAAAGAGCTCTATTATTCCTTGAATAATTTCAATGCCCATTAGTTAAAACATGAAAAAACCAAATTACTTATGTGAGAACACACAATAGCATCTTTTTGTGACAGCAAAAGTCGCCTGACGAGATCTTTCACACAGGCGTCAAACAGACCGTTGTTTACTGCTGTCGGTGAGCAGTGATTCTGAACAATCCCGGCCAGCCAGAGTTTTATATGATACATTATATGGACCCTGACGTCCCGTCAGTCGCACAATCAGATATTTTCCACTTTGTTTTATGACGCTGGAAATGGGCCGGGACTTTTAAGTCCCGTCGGACAGGAAAGGGTTAACGAACTCACTAACAGACTGGATTATATTCATGCCTATCGAAACTGGAAACATCTTCCATTTGCTAATTGTGTAGGATCTCCGTCGTATTCTCCGCCCCCCCCCCCGCCCCCCCAAAGATTTCTCGATCTCCTCCCCCTATCTCTGTCCATCACCTTCACTCCACTCCCTCTTATCCCACGCCACATCCATCTCCTCCCCCTTCCTTTCTTCGTCTTGTCTGATGGCTGGCTCGAGGCTATAGAGTTGCTACGAAATTTCATAGCTTGTATATCACGTCATAGGTGGAATCGGTGGGAAAATATAACATATGGTGTGACATATCGCATTCTCGTGAGAAATTGCGCCAATACTGCCCAGACGTATTCTGATTGGCTCCCCCCACCTCTGTATGAGATCCCCAATATGATTTTTTACTTATAAATAGTAGATAAACTACTGTATAGAAATTAACGTCATTTTGTGTGATTAATGTGTTTACATGAAGCTTTATTGTCCTGTGTTTTATTTATTTATACCCTAGTTAACAAAAACATTTGAATATAGAACTTCTAGAAAATGCGCTTCGCGCCAAAATTAATGGTAGGCGGGAGAAGCACTGCCCAGTTGCAGTCAGTGGAGTACAGATGGCTCTCCCGTGAACAGCTAATAGCTATGACAATCCCACTCTCAATGTGCTTTAGGCAGTCCACAGATGCACGTGCTGCGTGTGGACGTGCATTATCGTGTGCATTGTCCAAGGGTATTGTGTCATAAGGGGTAGGGCGATCGGATGCTCTATGCCTCACATGTCGGCTTTCAAAGTCTGCCGACGCACAACAAGGGGTGAATTCAACGCTCATCCTACAGCTCCCCACACCACGATGCCAGAGGTTAGAACTGTCTCTTCTCAATACTGATAGGTCGCATCCTCTGTCCTTGACGCCCATAAACCCTGACATGATGTCATCGGGTATGGAGAATGGGACTCGTCAATGGACATGCTAGGCCATTGTCCCTGCACATGCCTCCAGGTCACGGCACCCGACGCATGGGCTGTAGTACCTCATTTCGACAGATGGGGGTCACTGAGACACGGTGCGGTAACTCTCAGGAATGTGCGCGGTTGGCAGTTCCGAGGTCTGGCGCACCATATGACGGTTCTCCCTCGGGGACGTGTTTCTTGGTCGACCCCAACCTGCACGACAGGTATTGTTGCATTTAGCGGGTACCTGAGGCACCTCAGCCATTGTGACATCCGAGTGGTCCATTTGCCTTCCAATTTCAAGATACTATTATCCTGCTACAGGAAGTCCAACGATGCGGCCTCTTGTCAAGTGCTTTCAGTTGACGAATAGGCTGCCTGACGTGGCTGCAAGGCACTGGGAGTGCTTAGTACTGTTGCTTCATTGATTTAGGGAAGTTTACTGGTACCCGCTTTACAATAACAGGGCGGTGATGTCACGAAAGGACTCTGGCGGGCGTTCTCTATATTACAGAGCCGTGAACATCTTATTTACTCACCTATCAATGGTATGCGTTTGTACTGTAATGGATTAATACTGGACCAATCCTAGGTGCATCACTTTTTGTCAGGCAGTACATGTCAAATTTTCTAATTTGTGCCCTACACTCTCCATTCATTTAACCTAGTTGCTTGCCTGGAGCTACGGGGAAGGTGAATTCGTTAACTTTCTTTGCCGCACTGCATTTCTCTAATATTTTCCTTAAGTCCCCACAAGATGAGAGGTTTTCATTGTTGTCCAGGAGACAATTGGAGCGTAAGAGGCAAGGCTATAATCAATACAAGTACATAATCACTCTCACGAACAGTTGCAGCAACTTAGTTAAGTAGCCATGCACTGATTTTTGTTTCTATGTTCCTTTTCTATATGAAGTTCGACCAGAGGAATTCATAGTCATCAAGGTTTAAAGTTACGCTAAAAACTTGTCATGAACTTTGCATTTCTATTGCAGCTCCAAGCTCAATTAAGAGGAGGCACTTTTCTGGTGATTGAAGCAGAAATGCCGACTGATCCCATAAATGTGATTTAAAACGAATAAATTTCCTCCACGAGATGAGTAAAATTCCAGTCGCACCAGAATTTTGCAGAAAAATCTCTCTTCTTAAGGCCTGCACTAATGTTGGGCTTCAGATGACGAATACAACGTCAACACAGCTACTCACGAAGCATTTAGCTTCTGTACGTGAAAAGGCTTTCGTAGCTTCAACAGGCTGTAAGAAACATCTTACGTACTCTGGCTCCCTGTGTTAATTTAAATTCAATTTTGGGTCCAAATCTGATTAAAGTTACGTAATACAAATACAATTATGGTAATATACCTTACAACCGCTGTAAATGATCCGAGTTGCAAGATAAGTACCTCTAAAATGTAGATATTAAATATTTTTAAAAGGTTTCAGTGTCTACGTTAAGATTAAGAAATCTAGCAAGGTACCAATTAACACTGTCTAATAATAAATAGTGAACACTACAAAAATTTGCAGAATTAACAGTTATGATGATAATTACAAACAAGAAAGAATGTTTCATCTAAACAGCCTATTTTTCGTCGTAATCTCTCTCTCATTATATGGTCTTCCGGCAGCTCGAAACAAGGTAGTGTGTGTACTGTCGTTACCAATCCTTATTCTAGTGACGAAATGTTATTCCACAACTAGCCCCACCCATCAGCTTCAAAACGTTGCAACAAACCACAACGTTTTTGTTCGACTTGCAAACACTTTAAAGTACCCAGCAGTGCGCAGAACTGTATCCACACTTCCTTTGCTGACAAGACAGACTCAGCGTCACCTGGCGAGTCGTAATACGTCTGTATTTGCGAATTACATTAGCTCGCTGCGACATGTAAGGCGCGATAGCCGTGGATGGTCTCCCAGACCGCTGCAAATCTTGGAGCTCCAAATGTTCAAATGTTTGTTAAGCTTATGGGACCCAACTACGGGGTCATCAGTCCCTAAACTTACAAACTACTTATGAACTACTTACGAACTAGGACGGCAGAAATATCCATGCCCGAGGGGGGATTCGAACCCCCGACCGTAGTGGCCGTGCTGACCGTGACTGGAGCGCCTCAGTCTCTTCGGCCACCGCGGCCGGCTCTTGGAGATCCACCGAAGTGCCTTTTGACAACCCCACCCTCTGTGACTGTACTCCTGTCTACAGCAAATGCTCTACAGACTTCGTACAAACATTTGTGTGTATTTTCACAGTTTGTTTCTTTGCGGGAGTGACGTCGAGTTACAATAATTACAGACGCCATTTGGAAACAGTCTTGAAGCTACGCCATCTGTCGAAAGAGCCAAAAATTTTGCATTCGCACTCAGCAAGCTTCCAATAATACATACGTAACGTTTCGTATTCGCAACATTGTTTACGGCCGAGTATATATTATATGTATGTGGTGTATTACTTCTTGGGCAGCCCTATCATAGGCGTGTGTGGAGAAACCTAACTTTCTATAAAGAACGTAACAAATAATAATGGTACTAATGTATACAGCGATGTTAGTAGTTCAACTTTGTTAGCGGCTGAATAAATGGCTACAATGAAAGTGGTTGGGTGCAGAACGTAGGCAAGTCCACTCTCTTAATCGAAAGCCTTTAGTTGATATTACTTCTACAATCTAAACACATGACGCCACCAAGACACTGACGAAATAAAGTTCATGCATAAACATTTACACACGTTTTGCTCATTTGCGGTAATAAGGTGAGGGGGAACAATTTTTGGGTTTTCATAGGATGTCAGATTCACGTCATGAGAACTCTGCTATTCGAAGTACTCCCCCTCCAGTTTTTCGTCTGCATTTGCCTAAGACAATTGTTCCCAGCTTCATCTACTACGCCGCGTCCCACTCCCTTCAGTTCGCGTTCTGCCAGTTTTATTTTTGGCTCTACTTGGAAACCACAAAGCTTGTAGAGTTTCTTTCTGAGAAACATGTATTTCTGAAATGTGCCACCCCATTTCAAGTTTTCCTTCAGCAAGTAGACGAAAGTACACATATTTTAAAAATTGTTGCATCACCACGATTCTAGGAGATTCATACGACCCTTTACATAAAAATGTGATAAACAAAATCAACATTAATTTCTCTTTATTTCTCATGGAAAAAAATTGAATTGTACGACAATACGGCAAACAATCTGAATTTCTGTTCCGAATTGCAGCATTCACTAGTACAACCCAAAATCAGGTTTTATTCCCCACTGATGCACGCCTGTATTCGTCGCCGCATACTGTGCAATGTGTCGAGCCGAAATAAGATGATCCAAGGTGTTTGCGCCTATCTGCTTTGAGCGCCGGCTGCGGCAGCAGACCATTGGAGTCAGTCAAACGCTACGTTTTCGCATGCAGAGCATGGAATGTACAAAATAGAAGCGAGTATGAAGAGTGAGGCGAGAAACAGTAATTAAGCATCGTCAGTCTTGACTATCGGGAGCTGAAAGCGAAAAACATATGCAATACGTGATAGGAGACTAGGTGCCGATATTCAGAATAATTTGACTTATTTACCAATTTTTAGAAGTGATTTGACTGACAGTGAAATGTATGACGATATATAAATTAACTGTGACATATTAAAATTAACTTTACTGATTCGGCGCCTCTGCAAGCTGTTCATGGGAATATTTAAATAAATCGAGAGAATGTTTTTGGCATCAGAAATCGGTTTTCATTCACGCTGAGCTACGATTCAGAAATTCCCACCGCTATTCTCTCTGGCGCCAATCCATAACGAAAGCTTTTAACTCGCGACCTGCAGACAAGAATAATCCAATGGGGAAATAGATTATACGAATGACATGCAAGAGGCAACTATAGAGCTAAACACTTCACATACCGGTACAGTGAAAATACAAGGCGTAGTTGTCAGGCAATATTAAGAACATTGTTTTATTGCGCCCATGATTTCTTAGTGTGGCAATACATTGAAACTTAGTGCTGAATTATTTAATGCATATTAGCTGTACTCTGCAATCTGTAGTAAGCACTGAACATGTGCCTTGAAGTCCACGGTATAGGCTGAATCATCTCAATTTCAGAATACTTTAATTTCATTCCCTTCACTGTCGTCGTATCATAAACTCTGGAAACTTCCCTTGAGGAGAATCCCTCCACGACACAAAGAAACAATGCAGACACGATCAAACTTCGTAATTGACCAACGGGAGAGAACAGAGCCATGTATACTCCTGGTGATTAAAATTGCTACAACACGAAGATGACGTGCTACAGACGCGAAATTTCACCGACAGGAAGAACATGCGGTTATATGCAAATGATTAGCTTTTCATAGCATTCACACAACGTTGGCGCCGGTGGCGATACCTACAACGTGCTGACATGAGGAACGTTTCCAACCGATTTCTCATACACAAACAGCAGTTTACCAGCATTGTCTGGTTGAACGTTGTGATGCCTCGTGTAAGGAGGAGAAATGCGTACCATAATGTTTCCGACTTTGATAAATGTCGGATTGTAGCCTATCGCGATTGCGGTTTATCGTATCGCCACATTCCTGCTCTCGTTGGTCGCGATCCAATGACTGTCAGCAGAATATGGAATCGGTGGGTTCAGGAGGGCAATACGAAACGCCGTGCTGGATCCAACGGCCTCGTATCACTAACAGTCGAGATGACAGGCATCTTATCCGCATGGCTGTAACGGATCGTGCAGCCACTTCTCGATCCCTGAAGCAACAGATGGGGACGTTTGCAAGACAACAACCATCTGCACGAACAGTTCGAAGACGTCTGCAGCAGTATGGACTATCAGCTAAGAGACCATGGCTGCGGTTACCCTTGAAGCTGCATCACAGACAGGAGCGCCTGCGATGGTGTACGCAACGAAGAACCTGGGTCCACGAGTGGCAAAACGTCACGTTTTCGGATGAATCCAAGTTCTGTTTACAGCATCATGATGGTCGCATCCGTGTTTGGCGACATCGCGGTGACCTCACATTGGAAGCGTGTTTTCGTCATCGCCATACTGGATACCAATTTTAATGTCCAGTAGTGTACTTAGTTGATGGTGCAATGACTGGAACTTGTCGGCCGTCTTATCCAGTCCGTCGCATTGTCATTGCTCATGCGTGGCTATTTACATCTTTATTTCCCCTCCATAGACATGATTCAACCCGCACAATGTAAGGAAATGTTTTCCTGATGCAATATACACATTCAACGTCAGTGTGCAGGAGACTGTGAATCCAAGATGATGCAACATAGTGTGCAGTGTATAATTAGTGGTTGGGAGGACAGTTGTTACGCCTGTTAGTGATGGCCCAAAAACCAAATCACACTTAGTGGATTCTTATTGACCGCGTGGCTGAATTTTGGAAACGCTCTCGACAGAAGATAATTACGATGTCGGTGATTCAGCAGTTTTGTTTTTAAGGTAATAATGTTCATTCATACGGGTTCATACATAACATGGTAGCGGACAAATTTATCACCATCAGTACAGAGGAAGAGCGCGATAAAAATGAGCACATAGTAGTTAAAATTCACAAGAATAGGTTGTCTATTATGTTACCGCAGTCGTTTGTTGTCGATCCTGCAAGCAGCACGTGAGTGAACTATACAATTTGAACAGAACTCCAGCACCCAAACGTAACTTCAATTTTCCGCATTGTCTCTTTCTCCCAGTTTGTTTACTGGAGAGCAGATCTGATTAAGATGCATTATACATTTTGAATAAAACGCCAAATTCGTGTAGATGAGAGCTATAACCTTATAAGATTACTTTGCTCTATTGAAAGTGTCAGTGCTCTATGGTTGCACACGCTGAAGTACGAGAGGAAATCACCGTCTATTAACCATGACAAGTTTCACTGGAAGCTTTCAAAAACAGGAAATGGACGAGCAATTGAATATGACCAGACATTTATGAATATAACAAAAGAAATTTCTCCTGTTATGAAGTGCTTTCGTGGTTAGAAAACGCTGAAAATGTCTTTTCACAATTCTTTAGAAGATGCTTTTCCTTTCTTTCTCTCTTTTAGCAAGTGAAGAAATTACAACAACAATGCCGAAGTAATCGGTGTTATTGTGCAACTTAATAATGATTCACGTACTTACGAAGTCAATCTTCATACCACTTCTTTCTGGGTTCATGGCATACGTACCTGCAACAAGAAAAGGAACATTATTACGACAGAGTTACTACATCAGTAAGTAAGAAAGTAAGTAATATGATTACGCTATGCAGAAAAATCGATGGAAGCAGTTACTTCCGTAAAATCTCTGGGAATATTAATAAAGAGAATCTGAAGTGAAGCGCCCACAAAAATATAATCGTGGGAAATGCAGATGGCAGACTGCTTCACTGGAAGAATTCTGAGAAACTACAGTCTCTCAACAAAGAAATTAGGTTACAAAACACTCGTTCGGATAATATTTGAATATTGCTCGTCAGTGTGGAATCCGTATCAGGTATGATTTATTCAGAAGATAAGACGATCCAAAGGAGAGCTGCACGCTTCGTTGCAGGTTCACTTCATGTAGTAAGCGCTACAGCGTCACGGAAATGATCGGCGAACTACAGTGGCAGTTGCTACATGACAGATGTTGGTATGGGCTTCAACCCCAACTGTGTACGTTACTTGAACAGTCAATCTATTTCACCCTCATATCTGAATAGACCACGACGTTAACGTTTAGAGGGTTTAGAGTTGAGGCTGCCTTGTTTCCCGAGGACCATATGGGACTGGAAAAGGGAAAGCAGCAAGTGACTGTGGCACACCCAGTAACCTCCGCCTCGCACCACGAGGAGGCAGTAGATACAGATCAGTAAACAAGTTGCATTCTAGAACAATGCACAACATCCACCATTATACTCGAGAAGAGCTGAGGTACATCTACATCTACATGGGATACTCTGCAAATCACATTTAAGTGCCTGGCAGAGGGTTCATCGAACCACAGTTATACTATTTATCTCCCATTCCATTCTCGAATAGCGCGCGGGAAGAAAGAACACCTGAATATCTCTGTTCGAGCTCTGATTTCTCGTATTTTATTCTGATAATCATTTCTACCTATGTAAGTGGGAGTCAACAATATATTTTCGCATTCGGAGGAGAATGTTGGCAATTGGAGTTTCGCAATTGGAGGTAAGAGTCCTTCGAATCCTTATGTCGAAACGCCTGTTGTTACTACTGTTATTCACACGTTTTACGCAATGTAAACGATTACTTTTTCCCCCTGACGGAAGCCGGTTAACGCGGAATGCTAAATGTGTGTCCCAAATACAGTGGCCACTGTGCAATATGCCTAAGCAGTGAACTGCAAAATCACACGGATATTTATTGCGGTATATGAGTAAAATATTTTTATGGCTTGAAAGATTATGTAGCAGTAACTACTGACCTACTTCAGATTACGGTAGTAACACTAGAAGTGGGCCTTTGCGATCGCCCTCTGACGGCTCGAAGTTGAAATGAAAGTAACTGCTTAACTGTTCATCTGAGACGAAGAAAACAGTAGTATTTGGTCGCTTACATTTTTTTTCTTTTTTATATCTCGCACCTTTTCAAATGTTTGCAAATCTATCGGACCAAACTGCGTGGTCATCAGTCCGTAGCTTAAAAACTACTTAAACCTAGGTAAACTAACCTAAGGACAACACGCGCGCGCACGCGCACGCGCCCTAGGGAGGACTCGAACCTCCACGGCGAGCAACCGCGCGCTCCGCAGCGAGACGCTTTATACCGCTCGGTTACTCCACCGCGGCCTCGCACCTTTTCAGCGATTTTGCAAAAACAACGGTGATTATACGTAATCCACAACAGCCAGAAATGTACTTGAAAAAGAAGAAAACTACCATGGCTAGACGTGTGATAATACTTTAACGGAAAAAGATAATGAAAATATGAGAGATAAAAATGATAGTTTGAAGAGGTAAAAGTTAAAAAAGAGTAGGTTTTCAAATCAAATCATTTTGGTTGGTTGTTGAAATACGGTCAGGGACAATATTACTTGTTCATTGCACAGATGTCATAATAGCAGAGTCGTAATCGTATCGTCCATAATTTTTATTCAAGTTTACATCATTTATATCTCTAATTTTTGTCCGAAATTTTTGTAAAAATCATACGAAGGTTGTTTGATAACTCTGGTAAATTTGTACGAAAGAGTGGAAAATTTTCGGAACCTGCACTGTTGTTGGTAAGCCTGATATTTACATGGATATTACAGCAAGTTTCGAACGACAGCTGCTATTAGTTGATTATTGGCTGCCATCTGAAGTGGTAACTGGGTAGTTAGTTCCTTAAGATGAGAAAAACAAATTTCGTCCGGTCATTGAACATTTTCATTAAAGGGTTTGGGTAGCTGCACAAATCAAAAGCGAACTGAATGAGGTCCATGTGGGTTCTACACCAACACTGATGACCATTTACTTTTGGATCGGAGAAGCACGGAAGATAGAACACGCTCCGGTCGGTTCGTTGAAGTCATCAAACAGGAAACCTTCGATAAGGTACACGACACGGTAATGGAAAACGGAAGATTAAAAGTTCGCGAGATAGCTAACATTGTAGACATCTCAAATGAGCGAATGCATTACATCCTCCATGAAAAGCTGGCCAGGAAGAAGCTCTGTGCGCGATAGGTGCCGCGCCCGCTCCCTTTGGACCAAAAAGGAAAACGAAAGAACATTTCCGCTTAGAATCTCACACTGTTCAGGTGCAATCCACAGGACTTTTTGCGCAGATTCGTAACTGTGAACGGAACTTGGATTCACCATTACACTTCAGAGACCAAACACCAGTCCAAACAATGGATGAAGAGTGGTGAGAGTGCACCAAAGAAGGCGAAGACTGTTGTAAGCTGGAACGGTGATGGCCACTATCTTTTGGGATTCCCAGGGTATAATCCTGATAGAATTGGAAAAAGGCAGATCCATAACTGGACCCTATTACGCCGCTTTGCTGGATTGTTTGATTCAGAAACTAACTAAAAACGCCCGAGATTGACGCGGAAGTAAGTGCTGTTTCATCAGAACAATGCTCCAGCCCACACAGCAGCTACCGCAATGGCAAAAGTGCACTACTTGGGATTCGAATTGGTTCCTCACCCACCCTATTCACCTATCTTGGCTCCGAGTGATTACTTCTTATTCCCAAACTCGAAAATTTGGCTCGGTGAGAAGAAATTTTCATCGAATGAGTAAGTGTCCGTCGCAGTGAAAGACTATTTTGCGGAGTCTGACAAAGCCTCCTTTGGCGATGGGTTGAAGGAATTGAAAACTCGCTGGTCCAAGTGTCTAGCCTTGTTAGGAGACTATGTCGAGAAATAAAGTGCGTTTTCGCCTTTAAACAATTTTTTATTATATTTTTCCAGACTTATCAAACCGCCATCGTAAAACTGAAGGAAAACCTAAAGAGGGCCGTAAAACACGCCAATGCGATTTTTTTCCCTACCACGCACGTGGTTTACGTTAGCGTTTTTAAAACTTTACAAGGTGTAATTCATTTACTGAATTTATGCAGATCATTCTATTAAAGTACAATTAGTATTAATGTAATGTGTCTCCTTTTCTGTGACAACTTCACGAAATTTTCACAAACTGCAAAAGAGAAAGACTATAGTGAGAAACTTGTTCTAGGGTTGGAAGAAGCACTAACAAGATGGCAGCACGTGGTGGTGGAGTTCGTTAGTACAGTAGAGGTGGCGAATGACTTCGGAAAATTATTATTTTGGTTCGCAGTACTTGTCAGAGAAGCAATAGTTCTGGTGTTATTGCATAATTGAATAGTTCTGTAAAATTTACCGAAAATATTATGAAAACCATTCTGAACAACTGATAGTAGTAATACGTACATTTGGCTATGAATCAGGTGTTGCTGCCAGTTGGAGGTCTTGAGGTAGACGCAGGTAATCGGTTGAAAGAGTGGAAGCAACGCTACGTGAAACATTTTTCTTTCATCGCTTACTCGAGCCGAGATATGCAATTCTTGCAGATTTAACATTTTACGAGCACTTTGCGCAGCCTGTTTATAACGCAGCATTTTCGCTTCTAGCTGCGGCAGGTGGCGCCACAGTGGCGCAGCCTGCGCTCTACAACTACATCCGTAACCCACAAGCCACCCGACGGTGTGTGGCGTTAGGTACCTTGAGTACCACTATCGATTTTCATTCCTATTCCTGTCTCGTATTGTTCGCGGAAAGAAAGATTGTCGGTATGTCTCTGTGTGGGCTCTCTGATTTTATCCTCATGATCTCTGCGCGAGATATACGTAGGAAGGAGCAATATACTACTAAACACCTTGATAAAGGTATGTTCTTGGAACTTCGACGAAAGCCCGTACCGAGCGACAGAGCGTCTCTCCTGCAAAGTCTTTCACTGGAGTTTATCAATCACTTCCGTAACGCTTTCACGATTACCAAATGATCCAGTGACGAAGCACGCTGCTGTCCATTGGATCTTCTCCACTTCCTCTATCAAACCCACCTGCTACGGATCTCACACCGGTGAGCAGTAGTCAAGCAGTGGGCGAACAAGTGTACTGTAACACTACTTCCTCTGTTTTTGGACTGCATTTCCTTAAAATTCTTCCAATAAATCTAAGTCTGGCATTTGCATTACCGACGATTGAATTTATATGGTCGTTCCATTTTAAATCACTACTAAAAACTACTCCCAGGTAATTTATGGAATTAACTGCTTCCAGTAGCTGACCTGCTACAGTGTAGTTAAATGATAAAGCATCTTTCTATGGATTCGCAGGACCTTACACTTGTCTGCATTGAGATTCAATTGCCATTCCCTGCACCATACGTCAATTCGACGCAGATCCTCTTGCTTTTTAATACGACTTTCCAGTGTTACAACCTCTCTATATACTACAGCATCATCCGCAAAAAGTCTCAGTGAACTTTCGATGTTATCCGCAGTGTCATTTATATATATATATCGTGAACAGCAACGGACCCACGAAACTCCCCTGTGGCACACCTGACATAACTCCTACTTCGGAAGACTTCTCTCCATTGAGAATGACCTGCTGCTTTCTGTTATCTAGGAATTCCTCAATCCAATCACACAACTGGTCTGATATACCATATGCTCTTACTTTGTTCATTAAACGTCTGTGGGGAACTGTATCAAACGTCTTGCGGTAGCTCCTGTCCTCTGCCGCCGTGTCTCCTCACCCACACTGGACACTACACACGGAAACCGACTGCAGTTGCAGTAAATGCCATTTCATTGGCCAGCCAGATCACGCCGCGATCCACCACGTTCGTCTAAATAATCCTACATTACGAACCCGGGGTGGGGCTTTTTTCACCATTTGCAGTTTGAGGAAAAGACGCGTAGAATTTATTTGAATCTTCTGTTAATACACTTCGCCTTCCCTTCTCTGACTGCCCATCAGCTCCTCTCCCCCGTCTTTGATCATCTCCTCCTCTGCCCCCCTCAGTTCACTTCTCGTCCTCCCTCCGTGTGAAAAATTACACGTATCTACGAATTTTCATGGCACTCGGATAAAAGGTAACGAAAATTATTGGAAAGTACCCCGCCACGCATAATACGGAATCTGACAATTACTTTACTTTTGTTTCATCAAGGTCGAAGGGAAACTGTCGACTGGTTCAAAATATTCAAATGTTTGTTAAGCTTATGGGACTTAACTGCGGGATCATCAGTCCCTAAACTTACAAACTACTTATGAACTAACTTATGCTAAAGACAGCATAAACATACGTACATCCATGCCTCAGGGAGGATTCTAACCTCCGATGCAGGAGGCCACGCGATCCGCAACGTGGCACTCGAGACCGCTCGACGTCTCCCGCGCGGCTGTAGACTGGTGTCGAAATTGTTGTAAAAGATTGTCCACCATGCATCGCAAAAACTTTTATGTAGACAATAACCCCTGTCGTGTTTTGAAGATAAAATGTGCAAAATTTCATAAGAGTGCAGATCTGTATGCAATACAAACACAAAGGGACACACTATATATAAGGACAAATTAGGCGCTCTAATCCAGATCACTATCTACTATTCAGTTATCAGATCTTTGCGAGCCAGCCGCGTGGACTGCCAGACGGAAACAAATGCGCGGCGCTGTCGAAAGTAGTGTAAAACTAGTAAAAAAAACTCGTGTCGTTATTTCTCCCTCCTAGGCCACGTATAGTTATTTAATATGTGATAAACCAGTAAGCCAGCCTGCCCAACCGCGATAACGCATCTGTGGTACAGGTTTAAACCTATTTGATATTTATTTATTTATTGTTTTTTTCTGTTCCGTAGGACCCACTTAAGGAGTGAGAGACCATGTCATGGAACGAGTTAGTCCTTTGCACACGACAATCTTAAGACAAAGTGAAAATAATCAATAAAGAAAAAAATGAATTAGCTTAATTGTTTAACTTTTCTAGGAGTTCCTCGACAGAATAAAAGGAGTGGGCCATGAGGTAACTCTTCAATTTAGATTTGAAAGCGTGTGGATTTATTTATTTATTTGGCCTTCTGAATGTTAACTCAATGTGGCGATTAGTGCTAAGATTCTTTAGTTCTTGTGGCAACTTGTCGAAAATGGATGCTGTACCCCTTTCTGCACAACTGTTAAGGTGGTGTGATGCAAATGTAGATTCGACTTCTGTCTAGTATTCACCGAGTAAAAACTACTAACTCGTGGGAATAAGCTGATATTGTTAACAACAAACGACATTAAAGGAAAACGTATTGTGACGCCAGTGTCAAAATTCCCAGACTTCTGAAAAGGGGTCGACATGACGTTCGCGAACTTACACCAGATATTGCTCGACCCGCCCGTTTTTGAGCCAGAAATATCCTTTTTGCATCAGGCGAGTTACCCCAAACAACAATGCCGTATGTCGTAAGTGAGTGCAAGTAAGCGTAATAAGCGATTTTTCAACACGAAAAGTAGCCTATCTCAGATATTATTCTAATGGTAAATATAGCAGAATTTAGTTTTGGAACAAGATCCTGAACATGGGCTTTCCATGACAGCTTACTGTCTATTTGAACACCTAGAAATTTGAACTGTTCAGTCTCACTTATCATATGCCCATTATGTGTAATCAAAATGTCAGCTTTCGTCTAATTATGTGTTAGAAATTGTAAAAACTGAGTTTTAGTATGATTTAACATCAACTTGTTTTCTACAAGCTATGAACTTCTCTTGAATTGCATTATTTGATACTGTGGCAATATTACGAGCAACATCCTTCACTACCAAGCTGCTATCATCAGCAAACAACAATATTTCACAGTCACCTTTTTATAATCTAAGACATATCATTTATATAAATAAACAGCAATGGTCCCAAAACAGACCCCTGGGGCACCCTATACTTAATTGTGCCCTATTGGGATAATAAGTCATAGCCATTTTCTATACTGCGGAGGATTACCTTTTGTTTTCTATTATTAAAGTAAGAGTTGAACCAATTGTGAGCTACTCCCCGTATTCCATGTTCTAAATTCTGCAACACTATTTTGTAATCAACACAATCAATCGCTTTTGTTAAATCAAAGAAGACGCCTTATGTCCGTAGCTTCTTATTTAACCCATCAAGTGCCTCACAGAGAAACGAAAATATAGCATTTTCAGTCGTTAAACCACTTCTAAAACCCAACAGTACGTTTGACAACAAATTATGTGAACCGAAATGATCAATCTTGACTATACAGCCTTTTCAATAACTTTAGAAAAAGACGTTTATGGTGGAAGACATGCATCCCATTCTTTATCACGAACCTCTCAAAGTGAGGCCATTTAATGATTTCATTTCCAGGTACATCCAATGGTATATTTAGGCCAGCAGAATATAGTGTGAATAGAGTTAGTTTGTAACGAACTAATAGATCACGTTATACTTCATGCTGAAGATTCGTGGCATGAACTACTTGGCGAATACGGTGGGTTATTTGAGCGGCATAAAATATGCCGATTCCTTACATATACACAGTTCCTAACTGTAATACCATCAACAATGGCATGAATGAAAGACTATGTCTTCCACCATTAAATGTGTTACATGCTAATCATCAAATAATACCGTTTCCTGCCTGCGATAAGGTGGTCCGAGGAGGGGAGAACGTAAATGGTTTATTATTTATCACACTGGAAATGACTAAGTTACCTAGGTAAAGAAATCCATGAATGACACGTTAATTTTTCTACTACAGTCCACCGTTTTTCACACCGCTGACCATTTGTTTCCGTTCTGACAAAGCACGCGAGTGGCCTTGAAAGATCTGACAGCCGAGTAGTACCTGGCGATCTGAATCTAGAACGGTCTTGCAACGCCGTGGTGGAGTAGCCGAGCGGTCTAAAGCGTCTCGCTGCGGAGCGCGCGGTTGCTCGTCGTGGACGTTCGAGTCCTCCCTGGGGCGTGGGTGTTTGTGTTTGTCCTTAGGTTAGTTTACCTAGGTTTAAGTAGTTTGTAAGCTACGGACTGATGACCACGCAGTTTGGTCCGATAGATTTACAAACATTTGAACATTTTGGTCTTGCAACGAATAAATTACGACCATCTGGCCGCCAAACTGCACCCAAGAAAAACGTTTCCATCGCCCTGTTCGTAATTTAGGATTATTCGGACGAACATTGTGGATCGCGACGTGGTCTCCTGGATTGCCACTGAAATGGCACGTACTCTTACAGTTCCTAAGTGCAGTTGGTTTCCGTGTGTTGGTGAGGAGAAGCGGCAGCAGAAGCTTGGAGTTTAACTTCCCGTCGATAGGGTGGTCATTAGAGAGGGAGCTCACGCTCAGAAGGTTCGGGTAAGGATGAGGAAGGAAATCGGGACCGGCCGCGGAGGCCGAGGGGACTAAGGCGTTCCACTCACGGTCTGCACGGCCACAACAGTCGGGGGTTCGAATCCCCTGTGCCGTCCTTACAGTTAGCTAGTTCATAAGCAGTTTGTAAGTTTAGGGACTGATGACCCCGTAGTTAAGTCCCATAGACTATACAAACATTTGAAGGAAATCGGTCGTGCCCTTTCAAAGGAACCATCCCGGCATTTGCCTGGAGTGATTTAGGGAAATCACGGAAAACCTAAATCTGGATGGCCGAAGGTGGAATTGAACCACCATCCTTCCGAATGCGAGTCCAGTGCGTTACCCCTGCGCCACCTAGTTCGGTGAAGCGGCAGCAGAGATGACGCCAGGCTGCGACACGACACTGCCAGCTGCTGCGGGCAGCCTCGTGGATGGTTGGAGATATGGGGACCAAACGCGAGGTCGCCAGTGAATAAGGCTGCAGGAGGCAAAAAAATGTTCAAATGTTTGTAGAGCTTATGGGACTTAACTACGGGGTCATCAGTCCTTAAACTTACAAACTACTTACGAACTAGCTAATACTAAGGACGGCACAAATATCCATGCCCGAGGGGGGATTCGAACCCCCGACCGTAGTGGCCGTGCAGACCGTGACTGAAGCGCCTAAGTCCCCTCGGCCACCGCGGCCGGCTATTCTGGGCTTACGTAATGCTAAAGTGACGATGATTAGTTATCTTGACAAATCGTCTGAGCTTAGGAGTACTCTATGCTACCCCTGTGGAGCTAGGAGGGGTTACTAGTGTAATGGAAGCCATCTTTAATTTATGGTTCAATCTGTATCTGCCTCTCTGGACTACAAAAGAAATAACATTGATTGGTCTAAAAAGACATATGTTTTTCAGAGTGTTTCAAATATCTATAAAAACTTCAGCTCACGTGTAACTCATGATTTTTAGAGGAGTAAATGGCACGATCTACGTTTTCTAACTGACAATGTGTGTAGATTGCCAATCTTCAAACTAACCTGGATCAAGTTCATTTACCATAGCTGAATTAAATTCTTCACACAGGATTTTCAACATAACAGTTTTATGGCACTATTTTCTTTACGTTCACAGTACCAAATTTTACTCAAGTTTTACTTGTTTGTAGTCCTTGCAGTTCTGTGAGCCAGAGAGAAAACCAATGCTATTTCGGTATAACTTAAGTCAACAATCAAATATAGATTTTTTTTTAAGATAACTAACGACGTGGTGCTTAACAGAATTAGGCAGCAGAGAAAATTGTGGCGTAATTTGACAAAGTAAATGGATAGGTTGATATGACATTCTAAGACATCAATGGGACACTAATTTTTGAGGGACCTCTGACAGTAAAATTTTCAGTACAACAGGAGATGAGTGTAGAAATCTGGTTCAAAAAAAATTATATGTGGCAACAGTTATTCAGATACGAACGAACTTGCGCAGCTCAGTTCTTAGACAAAAAACTAAAAAAATAACAAACCTATCAAAAAATCAAGTGACATCAGAAATGATCAAGAACTAACGAATTTTTCTAGAGTAACTTTATCTATCTTAATACCTTTGGAGTTTCCCTGTCAAAGGCGACTTAGCGAGGGGTTGAGGTGCCTGAAACCGTCGCATTTCCATTAACGTCGGTATCGCCTGCAGCACTGGGGGGCCCGTTCTTTCTCACACTACAGCCAACGTGACGCCACTACTAGCTCACTGTGTTGCGTGCAGAACAGCCTGCACTCCGTCTGTCAACAGCTCGTAGTGCCATGCGAAACGAGCACGCGCGCCTACTAACGATAACTTCGCGTGCCTTTCAGGTCCTTAAAGGTCGCAAGAAAGGTATTGAGCTCGCTGATCTTAGATTTCCCTGTACTCCACGTCGAACGACTTGTGCTAGCAAGCACAATTCTACATCGCAATCCGTAACGTCAGTTCCACGAAACAGAATAAAAAGTGAACATGAGAACTTCACATTACGGGAAAAAAGGGCATTTCTACGGAGCTATACTCCATGTAGTTACGCGGTTAGTCACCAAGTTTTATGGGTACACTTTCACATGTGCTCTTACATCATCCGACTTTGCCGCAATTGTGTACGTACAGGAAACAGCGTGTTTTCACATTTGAGAGAATGCGAGCTCTTTGAGCAGTTTTTGGCGAGAGTGAAATTGTAAGAGTAAAATAAGTGAAACCGTGTTGAGGACAAAAATTTCCCCTCTATAATTTGAAGATACATCCCTGTACTATTTGCAGAAAGGTTCACATTTTTTTTACTGATTTGACCTGTAATCGATGTGTTTAAACTCAAGACGCTGGGATTAAGTTTACCGGTGTAGGTTGCGACGGAGAATGCAGGAATGCAAAACTTGTTGGTTACAACGTGTGCGTGTTTTGCAGTTAAGAGTTTGTACATCAACTGCTTCAGTAGCTGCATTATATGCGATGCTATGGTGGAGCTTATATTCTCTCAAGAAGTGAACACGGCAATGCTGTATTGCAACGCAAAGACGAAGCAGCTATTCGTCACTGGTGAATAAACTGTCAAGCGCACACTGCAACAGCTGCGGCAAATACGCTCCACAGAGGCCCCGCATAATTGCAGCAACCAACGCGTTTTACCAACTCTCAACCGACGAGCGTAGGGGACATTCGCTAGTAATGACGAACGTTACTGTTGATTGTAAAGTTTTTCATTCGTGGATTCTACGCCGTAGTAGCTACAACGATATGCTCATTTCAGCGTCTTGTGTTCAACATTATAGCGACGAAACGACTAATCAGGAAATAACGAAAATCCGCCTCCAAATAGAACAGGATTGTATCTTTGGACTGTAACAAGGAAATGTGTGTGTGTGTGTGTGTGTGTGTGTGTGTGTGTGTGTGTTTTCTTATAATATTACACGAAGTTTAAGTAGTAAGTAGGCACCTATTGTAAAAATTGCAACCTTTTGAATTGGTAGGTAAGTCATTTTGCTAGTGAAGTACAAGATAGCTATGTCAGAGGCTCACACAATTTCGTGCACTACAATTAGTAAAAAGCAGTAACTACTATTGTTGTGTACATATACAGTCTTTGCTATCGCCAATATATCTATAAATAAAAGTATAAGGAAATGTACCGTTGGATCCTTCGCTAAGAAAAAAAAAAAAAAAAAAAAAAAAAAAAAAAAAAAAAAAAAAAAAAAAAAGACGCGTTTTAACCTGTCATTTAAGTGTTGAAATTGTGCGTAATTACACATGATTTAATGCACTTCGCATAGTTTTGAAGACCTCCTTGGCGTTCATTTGTCACTACAACAGTTTATTACCCATATTTTATGGCTTTTAGGATCCACTGGTAACGTAAAGACAGGAAAACCACTGTCTGAACGATTAGAATAATTGGGAGCTGCACTAGGGATGGGCAAAAAATATCGATATATCAAAATATCGATATTTTTTGGAAATTTATCGATATTTATCGACCATATTTTAATTTTCGATACATTGATATATTGATATTAAATTTTGAATATAGAAAGCGATATTTTTAAAAGCCACCCATTTTTTAAAATTAGATCAGATTCTTTAATGGCCATTGGGCGTTGATAGGTGGCAAGGAGCCATAGAATGAGTGGAGAGGAGACGGGTTCAGTGCTGGCAACCTCTTTACTCCTGAGCTGTGCTCACTGCACCCTACTGATCAGTTTGATTTTATGAAAGGGGGTTAGAGAAATGTTAATGGACAAATGTAATGTTTATTTCATTGTAAAATAAAACTAACTAGTGATATCACTGTCACACAATGAATGAAAAGTGTTTGTTGGTAGAAATACAAATTCCGACCTTTAGGCGTAATTATTGTGAAACGTCGCAGGCAGAGGCCAAGTTTTCGTGGCTGCACTGTGTTTTCCCCTTTGTTTGCGTGTTCTTTATTGTTAGAGAGTTATCGGGACTTCACCTAGTGTTGCTAAGCCACCGTCTAGTTCAGTTCATCAGTTGTGTGGCGGCGTGTCTGATATCTTGTTGGTGCGTCATTCGACTGAATGAAGTTCTGGGCTGAAACTCGACACTTTACGCCCATTTTATCAGACATTGCGCAGAAATACCTGATATGACAAGCCTCTTCTCTTTCGTCAGAAAGAGTGGCTTCATTGATCAATTTAGTGGTGCAAGACAACAGAAGTAGAATAACTGGTGAACATATAAAGCAAACAGCTCTCCTAATGTCTGTTACTGGTGACTATTTTAAAAAAATTGAGCCAGTAAATATCTTACTCTACATTGTGTTTCTTTTACTGATTATACATTGTGTTATTTTATTGATTAATGTTTAAAATTATAAAATATTTGACAATTTTTAATTGTAAGTTGATAATTTTTGTGCTTTTGATTAAAATTATTAATTTAGCGTTATATGTAAAGATTTCACCGATATATCGATATACTTATTTCAATAAAATCTATACATTTTATAAATATCGATATTTCTAAAATTTCGCCCATCCCCAAGCTGCACAGCCCGCCATGCTGAAGCGTACTGACCTTCTTATGCTGCCTTGCCGCGTCGTCGCGAAGAAACTAACTGGTGGATGCCCGCCTACATACAGGCGCCCTACACAGATGGACCAAAGTATTCACACACAGTTGTGTTTGTAGCATATTCTGCCATTATAATGAAGGTGATGAACTATCGATTTTTTATATCAATTATTCACGCCATGTGCCTCAAATGTGTGCGTATACACAAATTTATTTAAAGCCAAAGCACTGGTTAAAAGCCAGAGACCGAAACCCTGATGTTATAATTGACAGACTGAAGTATTCACACACAGGCGGTACAATGCAAACGCATCGCCACAGTTACAAACTGAATGTCTTGTTATCTGCAGGGCCCAGAGTGTTAGTGATCTCGTACATCGACATTTTAATAATAACAATTATATAATTTCAACACTGTGTATTTTAATTCGTATTAGTTACACTATAAGCTTATTTCGACTTAATATATTGCAGGCATAACAACTGAAGATGACTATTATGTCCAAATAAGTTTATCGTGTAACTAATACGAATTAAAATATACGATGTTGAAATTATATAATTATTATTAAAACTGAATGTCGTTGAGTGAAGGTCAGTGTGCCGAACACGCAAATACGTCAGCGACAACTAATGGGTAGCAAAGAGAAGAAAACAACTGCAGAAGAGATGAAGTTAATGGTAACATTGCATGAAGAAGATAAATCATATGCCAACATAGCTAAAACTATTTTTCATAACAGTATTAATGTTTATGTATCAGTGTGGCTCAATGGATATATGTAAAATGTTCAAATGTTTGTTAAGCTTAAGGGACTTAACTGCGGGGTCATCAGTCCCTAAACTTACAAACTACTTATGAACTACCTTATACTAAAGACGACACAAACATCCATGCCCGAGAGAGATTTGAACCCGCGGCCGTGCAGACTGTGACTGGCGCGCCGCAGACCGCTCGCCCACTGCGGCCGGCGGATGTATGTAAAGAATAGATTGTTTCAGTTTGGTCGCTTGTATTCACAAATGTTGTAAGTAGTCTTATCATTAAATGTACGTACGATGTATCCTGATGTGTATATTGCCTTAGAGGAAAGAGTGCGGCTGCGGTACTATAGCGGCGTCTGGGGCCTGCAGAAACTCTTGCCGCACCAGCCCACAGCATAGAACCCGTTATTGTTATGTCCCTACAAGAGAGCCTCATGAATCCATGGACCCTGCATGTGCCGGCCGCGGTGGCCGAGGGGACTGAGGCGCTCCAGTCACGGTCTGCACGGCCATACGGTCGGGGGTTCGAATCCCCCCTCGGGCATGGATATTTGTGTCGTCTTTAGTATAAGGTAGTTCATAAGTAGTTTGTGAGTTTAGTGACTGATGACCCCGTAGTTAAGTCCCATAAGCTATACAAACATTTGAACATTTGACCCTGCATGTCAGTAGCGGACTGTTCAAGCTGGTGGAGGCTCTGCGGCGCGGGTCGTATGCAGCTGGAGTGATATGGGACCCCTGACAGCCCAGATACGACTTTGACAAGTGACACTTACTTACGCATTCTGGCTGATCACCTGTATCCAAGTCCATTCTGCATTCCGATGGACTCTGGCAATTTCGTCAGGACAATGCGACTCCCCCCAAGTCCAGAATTGCTGCAGAGTGGCTGCAGGAACACTCTTCTGAGTTTGAACACCTGCGCTCGCCACCAAACTCTCCACAGACATGAACATTATTGAGTATATCTGGGATGCTTTGCAACGTGCTGTTCAGAACAGACCAACTCATCGATTCATGGACACCTGCAGGATGTATGGTTTGAATTCCCTCCAGCACTAGTTCAGACAGTAGTAGAGTCCATGCCACGTTGTATTGCGCGTGCTCGCGGAGGCCTTTCAAGTTATTACGCAGGTGTTTAGTTTATTTAGCTCTTTAGTGTATATAACTTGACGAGAACACTTCATGCACACACTATAAGGCAATACGCATATTACTTAATCATTTTTAGTTAGTAATAAGTCTTACTTAGAATGATTATACAGCCATTCCTTACTGTTTTCTTACAATTATATGAATGTCTTCGAGGAGGTGGTATACCCAGTTCATCATCGAACTGATGAATCATTTTGGTATTACTTGAATTATGAATATTAACTTTTTAATGCAAAACTGTGCGCCTCGGTTGCACAGTGGTAGAGTGCCAGACTACAAATCGAAAGGTCGCGGGTTCGATCCCCGCCAGGTCCTAGGATTTTTATCTGTCACTTTCCACTTCTTTCACCTCTGGCAGTATTGCTCATGTGAAAAATACCGAGTAGCACCCTGGTTCGGAACCCACGTTAAACTGTAGGTCCCCCTATAACTGGCTGGGTAAATCAGTTCGAAGGTCGGAGGAAGGCAACGGCATACCACCTCCAAACAGGACCATGCCTAGTAAAGCACTGTGGTGTTCAAACCAATCTTCGGATTGTTGACTGCTTTACCTTTAATGCAAAACTAGAACGTCTACCGAAAGCCTAATTGTTGCTTTTCTTTATTTACATACAATATTTTTATACATAAAAAATTTAAAATTGTTTCCGGCACGCATTGTGGGGTGGTTTCTGGCTTTAACATAATTTGCACTGAAATGTAGAGATGGGCGCATGGGCGCGCACGCACACACACACACACACACACACACACACACACACACACACACACACACACACAATGTATTGTGCGACATCTTTAATTTTTTTTTTTTTTTTTTTTTTTTTTTCAGATCCATGTCAGTTACAAAACACTGGAAAATGGACGGACATTGCAACATAAGTTTACTAAGTGTATGCACGGACAGTAGCGGTATAGCTCAGTGTTAGGATGCGGTTAACGTGGGAGGCGTCATTAGTAGTCAATTTCATCAGATCGTAACTTTTTTGTACAGTGTAGTCACACATTGAAACCGCTGGGTTTTCTAGGAAATAAGAATATACCGAGCAATCTGCTGGGAACACATTGTACGAGATCTGCAAGACGGCTGATGGCAGCATCGCGTGACATGCAAACGAAACTGTCGTAGAAAGATTCAGAGAGCGTGAGATATATGAAAATGGTAGCAGTAACTCAGATAAAACCGCGATAATGTGCAACGAGATTGACTTAACGGGCGAAACAATTCTGCAAAGAAACATATACAAATAAACTAGAAAAAAGTTAATTTTGAGCAGTCTACAATAGAAATCTAGTCTACAATAGAAATCTATAGAGTATACTTCAACACTAAACTGGGAATAACATCGTCATCGCTCCAGTCACGGTCTGCACGGCCACTGCGGTCGGGGGTTCGAATCCCCCCCCCCCTCGGGCATGAATATTTGTGCCGTCCTTAGTCTTAGCTAGTTCATAAGTAGTTTGTAAGCTTAGGGACTGATGACCTCTTAGTTAAGTCCCATAAGTTCTACAAACATTTTGAACATCGTCATCCGAGCGGCTAGACAACACAAATTGCAGGTTCGTTGTTGCACTGGAATAACGCAGAATGTGTTAAGACTTCTCTCGGATGGAATGCGCTTTCTTAGACGACGATCTTCTCTATAGGAACGTATCTTTTTGTTGATTGCTGTATGTGTCAAGTAAACGCATCTGTTGGTTCTTACATCTCATCCTCAAGTATTAGGTTAGGTAGCAAGCAGTTTCACCATCATCAAGTTTTTCGATACTTTAATTATTTGCGCCAATCGCCAAATACTGTTCAATATTCAAAATCCGTATTCGATTATTTGGCAAGTCTTAATTACAAGTAGCTAGCACGGACGCAAGATTTACCGCTACAAATTGCTACGCCAGTGAAATCATTAACCGACAGACTTCAGAGCCGATTGTGACGTAGCGTAACTATTCTTCTTCGTGAAACAGCATAGGCCTTCCATCTAATAGTGCATACTCTTGAAGTTTCGCGTAAAGGCTAGAGTAAGGCTGGCCGCAAGTTGAGACGCAGGTCCGTGACGTGACGCAGGGCGAGTCCCGGTGATTTTCTGCCAACCACAGGACTGACTGGAGCCGCGCACGTTGGAGCGCAGCGTGACGTGACGCAGTTGCTGCGCGCCGTGAGCCTGCGGAGCGCAGGCTCCTGGACGCAGTTTCCTGTCAGAGTCACGCTGACTCTGGCTGTTGATATTTTGATCGCTAGTTCGCAACGGAAGAAAAACTAACTTAAGCCGAACGTGTTCGCAGCGTTCTGTATGATACAATCTATGAATATTACTTGAAACCGAAGCTGAAAGCTGAGAAGTGGGAGGAAGTAGTCCAGGAAACGGACATAGGAAGTGTTAAGTTGCATGTAATTCGTTGTTAACCTTTCATATGGACATCATTAAAACTCTAGCAAGTTTTCGTGATGCCGCGGCGGAATAGCCGAGCGCACTAAGGGTCCTTGTTGCGGTGCGCGCAGCCGTTCCCCGTCGGAGGTTCGAGTCGTCATTTGGGCATGGGTGTATTAGTTGACTTTAAGTAGTTTGTAAGTCTAGGGGCTGATAGTCTAAGTCGTTGAATCCAATAGGATTACAAGCATTTTAACACGTGATCTCTCCAGGTTAAATGTTTATATTTATCAAAAAAGATACCTAGGTTTATTACAATATCATTCATTATTAGCGAATAACGCTGAGTTTGTACCAGCGAAAACGGATAACAGCGAAAACTAACCAGAGTAATTGCTGTCATAAATCATTTGGATAATCGAAAATTATGCTTACTGACTATATGAAGAAAACTAGTTTTGTATTATTTTACTCTATAAAGGTAACTTACGTCGCCTGTGTATTGTTATTGCGACATGATTATATCCCTACGGTTAATAAATAATATTAGGTGATTTAACAAATCGTTTCAAGTAAAATCCGATTCTGTACTGTACTCGCCATTTCTACTGGGTGCACGTAAGCAAGACCAACTACAATATATTGTAGTTGGTCTTGACGTAAGCCACGTCTTTCCCCACCCCTCGCCACTTTCACGCAGTGCAGTTCCGCTGCAAACTGCGGCATGCAACTGCGATCCAACTTGCGGCGATTGTCGCCGTGATACACGCTCTGTGAGAAATTTTACGTTAAGTCACCCTGCGTCACATCACGGACCTGCGGCCTGCCTAAGAGTAACACAATATTCGTTATCTTTATATATAAAGCAGAGTGTGTGTGTTTGTGTGTACATACTGCGTGCAAATCTACACTTTTGTTCCAATCTTTATGAAATTTTGTACACGGAAGCTTCAATCCATGACGACGGTTGCCTGAAGTGTGAGAAACACGTACAACACAAGAATCCACGAGCATGGAGTTCACGAGATTTGACGTCGTAAAGAGATGCGCGAAAAGCTACTGCATTGAGCGACAATGTTGCTCATTTTCTCATAAATCACTGGACCGATTTCAACCAAACTTGGTACACATGTTCCTTAATATCAGGCAACAATCGTTGTCGGGGTAAGAATCACTTACGACAAGTAAGTAAGGAGATATGACGTCATAAACAATGAGATGCGCGAAAAACTGCTTCGTCAAACGACAAGGCTGTACATTTCCTCCTAAACCACTGGATCGATTTCAACCAAATTTGGTGCACACATTCCTTACCGTGACATAACAATGCTATCAGGGTAAGAACCATATACGACACATGGTTCAGGAGATACAACATAATAAACAATATAGTTACAAGAAACTGCCACATAATGCGACGAGATTCCAAAAATACACTATATGAGAATGACAGTACTTAGCGACTTGCTACAAATATTTAAAGATAATTTCCAAACCTTTATTGAACTTTTTCTCGCTGACAACCACATCTAAATAATGAAATGAAAAAATAGTTTCTCGCTTACTACTTTTCCGCTGTTCATGGAGAAAAACTACGGCATTCGGTATGACGTTGCAGTTTATAATTTCTACACTAAAAATTGTAGTAGTAGGAAATTTTACAGACAGTATATACACATACAGATAAATGTGCCTTCGAAATTGTATCACAGTACGAGACGTACTTCATGAGAAGTAGGTACATGAACAGTAACGTTCATGGAAAACCGCCCCATGACGCACCAGATTTTAATCTATCACTTCTTTACAACTAATTCTGTTCGCACCAGATTTTAACGACATACAGCACTTATACAAGTGCATGTATAAATGCAAAACTATACAATTGTACAAAATATAGCCGCTAGAGAGCACGAATAGCGACTGCCGGAGTGGCGCAGGGGATAGCGTCACGGTCTGCGGTGCTGAAGGTCGCTGGTTCTATCCCGCCCACCGGCAAAAATTTATTTCTTTGTAATTAACAATTCTAGAAGGTTCTACATCTTTCTTATGTTCACTTGTAAATTCTACTTGTTTCTTATTTTAACTGTTCTTCTAATTTCTGGTAAATTCTGTGTATAAATAGCAGAGCGCTCTGCCTGAGAGGCAGTCAGTGCTGCGTGTATGTTGAGTTCTTAATAAACGTGCTTTCAGTATAAGTACTGTGTTCAGTTGCCTTCGAAGTCAAGCCTGCTTCCGTTGCAACGCGACAATATTGAGCCCACGTACCTATAGACAAACATCTGTAGCCTGGACAGCTACAGCTTCTGTGAAAAGGTAAAACAGCGCGCAACATCCTAACGTACTACTAACCAAACGCCGTAGGATAAATCAAGACATTATACATTTCTAATGTCAATCAATATTTTTATGTTATAATGAAAATAGTATTTATGGCGTATCTGAAAACTGTTCCGGTCACCTGCAACAAACAAAGGGCGGCCGTTTTCGCAGCACACTTAGGAATGAAGTATCCTCCGTAAAGCATTTTCTAAAGTGGCTTGAGGAGTTATATGCACTTCATTCTCTCTCTCTCTCTCTCTCTCTCTCTCTCTCTCTCTCTCTCTCTCTCTCTCTCTCTCTCTCTCTCTCTGTGTGTGTGTGTGTGTGTGTGTGTGTGTGTGTGTGTGTCGCTCGCGCGTGCAGCTTCTATCCGCTGACTTGCCTGTTCCCGACAGGAATGCAGGAAAAATTTTCGTGCGCAGGGTGGCCACCAAATCTTCATTTTCAAATTCAAGGTTGTTTTCCCGGTTTTCCAGGTTAAAAATAGTTATTTTCCAGGTGTTCACGAAACTTAATTTTGCTCAAAGGGTTTAGCAAACAACTATACCGTAAAGAAACTAGTTACATATTTTTAAGACACATTGCATCGAAGTTGAACCATGTCACGTTGTAATATACACCAAGCAGTGGCGAATCCTGGATTTGGATTGGGGTGAGAGGGAGGGGGGGGGGGCAAAGCTCATACAAATTGTGGCATTGTACCTCGAACTGATCTACAAAGAACCAGCTCATATTATGAGGTTTTTCCTCGTGGTTTTGTGGGATCTGCAGCCCCATAGACCCCCTCCCCCGCCCCAGATTCGACACTGATAAAATATACACCCTGTACTATACATTGTAAGTTGACAAACCAGAATAACTACAGAAAAAAAAGAAAAAAAACATATATTCAGCAACGGTTTTCACCATTTTTAACGGACGGCAGAGGCGTAGGAAATGATACTGAGCTTGAACTGCCTCCACCGTTTGGGAGCGGTGTGGGTGGCTGGTGTAAAATTTTAAATGGAATCTCCCATTTTTTATTGCAGATTCAGATTCTATAGACTAAAACATGTATAGTTTGGTTGATTTTTTTTATTCAATTGCCATCATATTGCACCGTAATGGTAAGAATGATTTGCCATACTGCTGAAGGAATGTACTACCCAGGAAAAAGAAACAAAGATTAATCATATTGATGATGCTTCAGAACCTAATTTTGAGGTTTTTTTCTTACTAAAACTACAGGGATTACTTATTTACACTTAAGTACATATCGAACTGGTCGTGTAATCTGAGCAATAGGCTATACACGCGAACGATTGTTTAACTCTTAAAGACGCGAGATCTCATGGGTTAAAAATCCCGGTTTCTGGCTGAAATTCAAGGCTTCTTCCCGGTTTTCCCGGTTTAAAGGTTCGGTGGCCACCCTGGTGCCGCAATGGGGAGCAGCAACACTCTGTTAATAAAACAGCGCAGACAAACAGGAAGACAGCGCGTCGGTTTGGCGGGCCATTAACATTTGACGGCGAGACGCGTGGCGACAGCCAGCTGAGCAGCTGAGCAGAGCACGCCCTGGGGACCAGCTGCAAATCAATGCCGCCGCCGCTGCAGGGCCTAGTCTGCACCCGTTCTGCCTGACCACGTCCGACACCCTAAAGCCGTCCTCTCACGGGACGTGGAAACGCACGTGGAGGAGGCCGTGGTGCCGTTGCAGCGTGGAATTCCACGTTCCACTGCCCTGCGGAGCGTAGAATGAAGGATCCAGTACATTATATTTTTGCTTCGTGGAGTGGAAAGAGGCCAATGAAAAGCGACCTGGTTTTTACGAGACAAGCAGAACTTATGATCCGCCACATTGCAAACGGAACTCCGTATTTCGTGGCTTCTTTTGTTTTGGCCTACGATGTATAAATATTATCTTTTTAAAGCGCCAGAAAATTGAACAACTTTCGAAAACGCATCAGTTTATGTATCATTTGTTACAATAAATTACCGGAAACTATATATTCATAGATTTAAAAAATATCGTATTTAACGTTAGTCACTGTTATAATTTGTATGCCGTGAAAGAACATCGTTCTTATACTACGGTTCAACGCCATTCTATCAAATAAGCGTCTTTATGATACTTTGCCATAGATAAATAAGATATCACAACATGTTTCAGGTGCATAGTATATCACAAATAAAGCGCACTCTCTCCCTGTGATAAATGGCGTAGCTGTTAGCGCGGTGAGCTGCGGAGCAGAAGTTGGGAGTAACTCGGGTTTGCGACCCCGTACTTCAAAAGAAGTAGTTCAGGGTGAAGAATTAAAAACATTGCGTTTTGTCGATGACATAGTAATTCTATCAGATACAGCAAAGGACCTGGAAGAGCAATTGAACGGAATGGACAGTGTGCTGAAAGGTGCATATAAGATGAACATTAACAAGAGCAAAACTAGGGTAATGGAGTGCAGTCTAAGAAAATCAGGTGATGCTGAAGGAATTAGATTGGGAAACGAAGCAATAAAGGAGGTAGATGAGTTTTGTTACTTGGGCAGTAAAATAACAAATGATGGTCGCAGTGCAGAGGATATAAAATGCAGAATGGCAATGGGTAGAAAAGCGTTCTTGAAAAAGAGAAACTTGTTAACATCGAATATTAAATTAATGCTAATGAAGTCCTTTCTGAAGGCATTTGTATGGAGTGTAGCATTGTATGGAAGTGAAACATGGACGATAAACAGTGCGGACAGGAAGAGGATTGAGGCTTTTGAAATGTGGTGCTACAGAAGAATGCTGAAGATTAGGTGGGTGGATCGCTTAACTAATAAGGTACTGAACAGAATTGGGGAGGACACATTATTAGACATCAAGGAATTGTGAATTTAGCGTTGGAGGGAAGTGTGTGGGGTAAAAACCGCAGAGGAAGACCAAGAGATGGATACAGTAAGCAGATTCAGACAGATGTAGGTTGCCGTTCTTATGTGGAGCTACAGAGGCTTACTCAGGATTGTGTGTATTGCGGAGAGGTGCATCAAACCAGTCTCCGGACTGAAGACCACAACAACAACTTGAAAAAAAAATTATTTTTTCCTATTTTGTACCCTTAATGTTTCTGGTTCTTTCTTATTAAGTGTGATATCCGATATTCGTTACTATTTCTTTTTAAGACGACGGATTCTCGTGGGGGTTAGCGCTACAAGCTATGGAGGAAAAGATGTAAATAACAGGTTTACATCTACATTCTCGGAGATATTTTTTAACGATTTAGTTTAATTACGGTTTATGTAATTTATTTGTTAATTTAATGAAATTATAATAACCAGTATTCAACGTTATTTACTACAAACGTGAACGAACTCTGCCCACGACAGAACTTGAGATTTTCGTGCAAGGGCACAGGTACCAATAAATTTCGAGACAGTACCCTACGTACCCTTTCGCCACGGTTTTTGAATTCTGTTGCAGTTCAGTACAGTGCTGGAATAATTCACTTTCCCAGTGCAGACAGAGTGTGGTTATGGAAGCAGATGAAGGAGCAAAAGTGTTTACGTACAATACTAAAAGCAAAAATTATCACAACGAACATTGTCGAACTGAGGCGTTTTCCCGCGTGTATGAACAAGTAAACGGTATCAGGCAGAACTTATTATCTTCGAAAGAATGCCAAAGTAAACATTTGGATACGCAGAATATGCAAATCGTGAAAAAATAGCAATATAAGAGAGCAAGACAAGTGGAGCTGGCGTAAATGAAAGGTTTCACCGTTTACAGTTTTTTATGGTAGTTTGCCAAAAGTGATTCAGTCGTACATTTTGTTATCATTATCAAACGCTTTCAGTTAATGTACCATCTTTGTGTTTCTTGAAGAAAAAATTACAAGTTCTGGAAGAGTATTGCATGCAACGTGCAAGCATAAGAAAGCTACAATATTCAGTGTTTCTTACGTATATCCATCTTTGTAAAGACAATTATCTACACGCCAGCCCGCAATGGGCACTGGAGAGCGCTGCAAAGCAATTCACGATGAGCAGCACGCTGTGTTCCATGGGATGTAACGGGTCGTTTCAGAGCGTGCTGTAGCTACATTAGGTAGACAGCACGTCTGGCCTGCGCCACGTTGGGACAACACGTCCCGTGTGAGGACGGCTTGAGCTAAGGGGCAACTACTTGCATCGCGTCGACAAAGAAGTCTCAACAGACACACCAGAGCACTTCGCTTTCTTAGGTTTACAAACATTCCAACAAACAGTGGATACGCTCAAGCAGGAAATCGGCCCAGCCATTTCCAAAGAATCTATCCCATCAGCCACTTTAATCAGCTTAATTCATTTGTTCATTAGACTTGAAAATTCGTTGAAAATTGTACAAGAACAGAATCCTTCGAAAAAACTTCGTTGTCGATCAGGATGTCTGTCAATTTCCTTTCTCTCATTAACGGCTACAGATATCACGTTGAAATATATACCACACTAAGCACTTGGCGGTGTAAAATGTTAAAGCTTCTGCATCAATGTTATCAAAAGATACGGCCAATTACCTCAGGTATTTTTCTACGAACTCACTTATAATATATAGGGTAAAGGCCGTTTATCTAGAATCAGGAAATTTGCCAACACCACAAATATTACATCGTAAAAACTTAGTATGTAATTACTGTATCTATATAAGGAAGTGCGCCTCGGTTGCACAGTGGCAGAGTGCCAGACTACAAATCCCAAGGTCGCGGGTTCGATCCCCGCCAGGTCCTAGGATTTTTATCTGTCGCTTTCCACTTCTTTCACCTCTGGCAGTATTGCTCATGTGAAAAATACCGAGTAGCACCGTGGTTCGGAACCCACGTTAAACTGTAGGTCCCCCTATAACTGGCTGGGTAAGTCAGTTCGAAGGTCGGAGGAAGGCAACGGCATACCACCTCCAAACAGGACCATGCCTAGTAAAGCACTGTGGTGTTCAAACCAATCTTCGGATTGTTGACTGCTTTACCTTTACCAATAAGAAATGTGTAACTGTAGGCCTGTCTTTTTCACTTCAAAACTACTGAACGAAACTTCATTCGCTTATCAAAGAAAGCATGAGAAAAGTTTGGGTCAACATATAGGCATAATTTTATCATCAAAATCGGATCACGAAAAATAAAAATATAAAATAATAAAAAATGGTAATTTTAAGTATTTTCAGTAACTGTCGTGTCTGTTTAATTATTAAAAACCTATTATCTCCAAAACTACTTCACGAATTTGCATGGGTTTTCACAGGTAACTTGAGCGTATTGTGCGGTTACATAAAGGCTTTCAATAATTAAAATCGGATCAGAGAAAATAAAGGTATCATAATTTAATAATTTGTTTAAAAGCCATCGCGCATGTCTATTCGATGAGGATAATATCCAAAAGTACTACACGAAATTTCATGGGTCTCCACGGATAAATTGAGAATCGTTTGCAGAGTAACCTAGACTTCATTACATCAAAATCGGATCAGAGGAAGGAAAGACATAGTAATTTGAAGTTTTATGTGTGTGCTATGCTTTTGAGTATGGTGTACTACAGCAAGTCTTCAAGAGTTTTATACGAACTTTCATGGGGTTTTATAGGACAACGAGTACCTTGGGGCAACATAAGCATCATTTAATCAAAATCTGATCAGGGGAAGAAAAGATATCGTAATTTGTAGTTTCTGGTGTAATGCTATGCTAGAATTGCAGCGTAGTATGGCTAAGATCCGATAGAAGCGCTGGGTCATAGTATACCAAATAACTAATGGATGGCAATGCTGCGTTGTTTATTCTCATAACTAGAGCGTAATACACTGAAACAAGGGCTAAGATTTTCCTTACGGTAGAGATGTATTGTATTGATGTCGATAACGGCCGTTGAATCAACACCACCTAGAGAGAAGGCCGCGACGCTCTCGTGTGACGTCAGGCAGAGTAGGCTGCGCGCGCATAGCTGACTGGGTAGCCCTGGGGCACGGCCCACTATGCCGAAGCAATCTATGCGCGCGCAACCTACTCTGTTGACGTCACACGTGGTGGTGGTGGTTGTTGAATCCTTTTTGAATAATCAGTCGCCGGCCGCGGTGGCCGAGGGGACTAAGGCGCTTCAGTCACGTTCTGCACGACCGTAGTGGTCGGGGGTTCGAATCCCCCCCTCGGGCATGGATATTTGTGCCGTCCTAGTTCACAAGTAGTTCACAAGTAGTTCACAAGTAGTTCACAAGTAGTTCACAAGTAGTTCACAAGTAGTTCACAAGTAGTTCACAAGTAGTTCACAAGTAGTTCACAAGTAGTTCACAAGTAGTTCACAAGTAGTTCACAAGTAGTTCACAAGTAGTTCACAAGTAGTTCACAAGTAGTTCACAAGTAGTTCACAAGTAGTTCACAAGTAGTTCACAAGTAGTTCACAAGTAGTTCACAAGTAGTTCACAAGTAGTTCACAAGTAGTTCACAAGTAGTTCACAAGTAGTTCACAAGTAGTTCACAAGTAGTTTGTTCAAAATATGTTCAAATGTTTGTAAATCTTACGGGACTTAACTACGGGGACCCTAAACTTACAAACTACTTATGAACTACTTACGAACTACTTACGAACTAGGACGGCACAAATATCCATGCCCGAGGGGGGATTCGAACCCCCGACCGTAGTGGCCGTGCAGACCGTGACAAGCGCCTCAGTCCCCTCGGCCACCGCGGCCGGCAAGTAGTTTGTAAGTTTAGGGACTGATGACCCCACAGTTAAGTCCCATAGATTATACAAACATTTGAACATTTGAATAATCAGTCACGTACAATGAGGGCAATAATTATTTATTGATAATGAAATGAATAATTAATGCTGATCCGATCAGTCAATTTATGATCCCCTAAAGCGAATATTTCGCTGCCAACATTAACATACTAAACCGCTGCCATTGCAAGTCAAATGTAACGCACGTACGACAAACATTTTTTTTCCTAGCTGTATCCTACATGCTTTACAATGTCATGGAAAGAAAAGAAATGCATTATTTGACGGGTATAATTTGAATTTAAGAAGCAACGACGTTCCTTCGCGTCTATCGCGAAGGAAGGAATATGAAATGGATTTTGAAATTATTCCATACGGCGGGTTACCAATCAGGATCCTCAATCCCGCCTCGATGCACGACGTCATCACGGCAATGCTACGGCCCTGATCTCTATATAACCTGCATGTATAACTGTGGTCTCTGACCGTAGAACTGCAACGTGGCTGCACATTCATGTGCTTTGCGTTGTCCGCTATGTTGTAATTAGTCACACGAATTTTACCAGTTTTTACGTCAGAAGTAAATGCTTCCTTCCTTTTTGTTTATAATATTCTCTGAATATTCCATGTAATAGGCACATACGGGAACGATTTCCAAGCATATTTCCTATTCGTTTTCTATCAACGTTTCGTAGCAGTCATGTTGCAGTTAGTCAAGAAATGAAATAATGAACATCTATGGCTGTCATGGTCTGACAGCGGAAGTCCAACATACAGGTTGTACAGAGTTCACTGGTAGCAGAGTAGCGCACCCACAATGTCTGTGAGCACATTGTATATTATCTCTGGTATCAGAGTAGCACACTCCCATTGGTGGTAACGTAACTCCCCCCACCCACACGCTTTCTCTCTCTCTCTCTCTCTCTCTCTCTCTCTCTCTCTCTCTCTCTCTCTCTCTCTCTCTCTCACACACACAAAGTCGTGAAATTTCTCTAATTAGACATATTCTAAACCGTGATAATACACCCAGATCTGATGTCAGTAATTAATAAGCTGAACAAACTCCCTAATAGTTTATATTACGGATTATATTTGATTCTGTATTGTACAAAACTGTTTTCTAGGCATTACTAAACAGAAGGGACTCAAGATATAATAAGTGCGCACCGAAATCGGAAAGGAAACTACGTAATTCGATTTTGCTTGCAAAGTATTCTTATTAAATGAAAACCTCGATATTTATTTATTTATTTAGCCTGATCAGATTAGGGCCATCAGGCCCTCTCTTACATCGGACCAGGGTTTTACACATATAGTATTTCTTTACATGTGAGTTACCTATAATGATTTAAAAATCTCAAACTATTGGAGAGATTTTAATGTCGTTTCCAGTAACAGGTAGCGGGGTCACGCCGAATTTTGGAGATTTAAAAAATATTTCGCGCTAAATGACTTCAAACTGCAACAACCTAACTCTGTGAAAGCGATGTCTCTGCTATCTGCTGGTGATAAGACGTCAAGTCACCCACCTCTTGCACCACGCCGGCAAATTCGACGTACAAACTTACCCTCACAGTCTACGCCTATGACACGGACAACTGAATGGTTCAAAGCAAAGTAATAGCAGTAATAAATGAAGGGTTGCACCTGCTTCACTTTTCACAAGCTCAGATACCCAATAAATTGTCCATCAACAATTTTTGCATAATAGCATGGCTGGCTGCACTGTCGTACTCTTTCGATAATTGCGTTATATATTACCCATAAACCAATCGGTACGAGACCAGACGAAGTAAACGCATTTGCAACTGCTAATTAGCATAGCACTTTTATGTGATAGCAAATTAAAAGAAAAAATACAATTATCAGTGCGAGATTTACACACAAATTTTACCTTCTGCAACTTGAAAGATTCTAGAAAATCATGGAATTGCCAGGACCAACATCACTTTCTACCGATGAAAGGCATAACTCGCCGAGATTTTAGAGTCCCGAGTATCATCTATCTACGAAGTATGCTCAAATAAAAAGTTACGAAACGTCACTGTGGGTATAATTGAGTCTTTATTTAATAGTGATCATCAGAGGCCTGAGTACAACTATTTCACTGTTTAACGAGCCGAAGGAATCCCTGATCCCGGCATTCCTGTGGCTGAGACAAGAGCCAGACCTCTGTTTCGTTTACTTCGTGGTCCTAGCTAAAGCGGTTTCCTTTCTTTTTTTAGCGGACCAAACAGTTGGAAGTCGCAGCTGTAGGGCAAATGCTCAAGCTGCTACAACTTGAATTTAGCCAGTACACTTTGTGTGACCATGACTACGTGTGGAAACGTTATCTTGGAGTAGAACCACTCCCTCCGTGAACAGCACAGGTCGATTGCTCTTGATGGACTTCATAGGCAACGGAGTTTCCGTGCTTGAGGAATTCTGTGAGTATCGGACATCTGACGTCGAAAACGACGTTGAGCATCTTCTTGTCTGCTGAGGGCACACAGCCATGAAATTTTAAGGTGAGGTGACGATGCATGCTTCATGTCCCAAGATGTTATACCAAAACAGCATGTTCAAATTTCATCCGGTTTGGTTGTTAAGACGTTTCGTACCTTTTCATTTGAACACCCTTCGTATATACAATAATGAATGTTCGGAGCTCTGAATGAACGAGTTCTACTCGTATGCATCCGGATGTTTTATTAGACATATACTATCGTAATATACATCGTAGATTACCGACGTGATTGAAGGAAGATTTGCACGGACGCTTTGTCAAATTTCACAAATACACAGAAAACTACATATGCTATTGACGGTCTCCATTGAGGGATATCCATTTGGCCCAGCGATACTTCAGCTTTTTCACTCAATCAAAAAAGAAACATTATGTCTAACTATGCTAATTATCGCTGACTGCAACGATCACGTCCTAATGCCATGAAAATCTCTTCCCAGCAAATCGAAGTTTCAAGTTAGGGTAAAGACAGGAGTAATTTAAGTCTGGTGAATTGGATGGCTGAGGAACCAGTTGAAAGCCTAATTCAGAACTTTGTTATCGCTCGTGTATGGGTGCACTGTCCTGGTGAAAGTGCTCTGTGTTGCGTGCCAAAACATATTTTCAGCGAAAGCCAAGTTTAAAATGACGCAGCAACGAAGCGTAATATAGTCCAGTTCTCGTTCTGCCATTCTGAGTAATTTATGAGGATTTCTCCTGGGAAATCTCAAAACAGTGTGGCCATCACCGTATCCGTTGATAACTGTTTGCTTTCTTCTGTGCACTTTCACCAGCCTTCGTCCATCGTTTTGACTGACATTTTCACTCTGGCATGTACTGATGGATCCAGGCTTCGTCAGCATCATAAATCAGCGCAAAAGGTTTTATCGCTTATAGTAAAACATCGCCAGACATTATGCTGAAATGTGAGTTTTGTGGAGTGTGAGCAATCGCGCAATACACCTCTCGCTCAGCTTCTCCCTATCCAATTATGAAATACGCCAACTTATGCATACAGTAGCTGCAATCTCTCACTGTATCTTCGGCGCTTGTTCGACTACATTTACATTCAACAATCCGAAAGTAATCTTGGACGTTCGCGCAGGCTCTACGCGAAACTTCGTCCAATTCTGTTTTGATTTTCATGCAGGACCAACCTTGCGCAACCGATGTTGATTCCTACAGTGGAGATTTTTGGGCTCCATAAACGCATCAACCGTGTTCCAAAATGCTGCAACAGGCTGACGTCAGAGATATAGGACTAAGGTTGTGCGTACTTCTTTCACGATTTCTTATAAATGGGTGTGACCTGCGTTTTTATAGGAACGCTTGGCTTCTTCACAGACCTAGATTGCTGCTAGGAAGGAGGAGGGAGTACTTAGTAGATTTTATCCAGAATCCAGTTTATCTTTCAAGCTTAAGTGGCCTCCATCTGCTGAGCGATTTCAGTTGCTTTTCCATCCATCGGTAATTTATTTTGATGTCTGTTAGTTTGACGAATGTGCAATGATTTCGATGAGGACTTTTTTAGTGTCATCTTTCTTTACGAAATAGTCTTCGAGAAGTTTGGTACTTCAGCCTTATGAGTGGCATTACAGATCTAACATTGAACCAAGTCGGTATATAGAATTTTACTTTTCAATCCGTTGAGCCGCGGTGGAGTAGCCGAGCGGTCTAAAGCGGCACGCTGCGGAGCGCGCGGTTTGTTCGCCGTCGGAGGTTCGAGTCCTCCCTAGGGCATAAGTGTGTGTGTGTGTGTGTGTGTGTGTGTGTGTGTGTGTGTGTGTCCTTAGGTTAGTTTACCTTAGGTTAAGTAGTTTGTAAGCTACGGACTGGTGACCACGCAGTTTCGTCCGATTTACAAACATGTGAACATTTAAATCCGTTGGATCTCTAATATGCGGCTTTCCGTACGCTAATTTTGGCCTTGGTTAGTTTTTGTTTGTCTGTGAGATCTAGGTTACGTTCAAGCTTTCCAATACGATTGTCAAGCAACGAAGGGTCATCCCCTTCCATCCCAACTTCACTCGACACATATTTGTCTACAGCGCAATGACGAAGCTCTTGAACTTTATGCATTGATGCTTAACATGGTCAGTGGTAGAGATGATACTGTCATGGTGACTTGCCAACTACTATCAAATTTCTCTCTTGTCGCATTTAATAAACAGATCTTGTTACTTTCCCCTGTATTCCAATTAACAGTCGTACTGGTCTAAGATAAAACATGAACGAGTGGAGGTACAGAAGTTGCTTCGCTTTAAATTCATCATGTAACAGCAATTTTATTTCCCATCGTTATGATGGAAATAATAATGCATCAACACCTGAATTATCACACAGGAGCCGCATACGATAACAGCTTAATTACCTGTAGCAATCCGAAGACTATAAAGGTCAGTGGTGTCAAATGATGATGCTATACAGACAACTGCAGTTGCTGCTGAAGTGTTAAGGAGCCAGTCTAAGTCCCGGTTCCAGGAAGAGGTATGGCTAGGGTTAACACGCTTGTCTACCATCGTAGTCACTGTTTTCGCCCTGTGTAACGTACGTAGTCATTTTGGTTGGCACGAACGAACAGAAACATAACGTTCGTAATTCACACAAATGAAGCTTCTTGTCGCGTACCTTCAAGTGGATTCACGTCAGACAAGGCATTTCGTCGTAATTAAATCGTCTGTAGAATTTAAAACAGCATCTCATATGAGACAAGCACTCACTTCATCAGATATTCTATATCGAACGCTGGAAGAGATTTACACACATTCTGCCCCTCCAAACGATAGCCCTTTTCCCCGCGGTTATTAATTTGTGACAGTAGATAGGGGACTGGTGACGAGAGCATAAGACGGCCAGAGGTACGTGCCAGAGCACAGGACACTCTGCTAAAATTACACTACGAAGACGGATGCGCCTAACTTGCCCGTTATACCAACGGAATCAATAGTGCCATATGCCTGCACTGCCCAAGGCATTGTGCTCAAGAACACAGTTTAATCCAAGACATGGCGTGAAGTCTGGTGGTCAGAGCTTCCGGCCACCGAAACTGTTTCCCTTGCTCGACTAACCAATATGTTGAAATTATCTTACGCCAGAACGATTCCAAATGGCTGGTTCCGAGTGTATTTGCAAGTAGGGTTGCAACGGCGAGCCTCTGTGTATGGAACCAGACAAGATGCTAGTCTGCCCAGCTCCAGAGTATCGCTCCAGCTGTTGGGGCGCCTAGCAAGTAGGCAGCACGGCGAACAGGGCACCAATGCCGAAGACTACGAATGCACGGCTAGAGCCAGTATCTCAATAGGGTGCGTCAGTCAAGTGAGGTCATTTTGGCGTTTTTCAGCAGCCCCTTTTTCTTGTAATTAAGAGAACTCGTGAACAGCATGTCACGTAGAGACTTGCATCGAAGACACTGTTTATTGATGCAACAATTTAATGAATATGGGCTATCTCAAAAGATTTAATAATTCTCAGTCTCTTTTGCAATATTTTTATTCTCCAATTACGCATTTCGCGCTGTTAGCGCATCGTCAGACTGGAAAGACAAATGTTTTGTTACATGATTTTTAATGTCGTACTTTTAGTTTCATATAGAAGTAATAGTTTCAATTATTATTTTTACACAAACAGTACGTACTGTACTTCCTAAGAACACTGTTGCATTCCTTCAGTATTCACCTGTCTGCGTGAATAATTTGGTAATTTTTTCCTATCCCAAGGGGTGCAAATGACAATGTAATAGAGGCGAGCGCCACTTGAAGAACTACGCATTTATCTGCCAAACTCCGTTGCTACACCCAACCAAGATGGCTGCCATGCCTTCACTACCTGTACGCTGATATAGGCGGTATAGCCTTTCTATGTTATTCTGTGCTCGCTGTAAGTGACAAGACTTAAAGGTCTTTTTTTTAATCTTTATTCTTTATTGATACAACAAACCATTGCCTATAACTAAATGGTTCATATCTGATACAATTCTGTTCTACTTTATTACTTTACTTTGTATTCATTTATTACTGACGTAATCGAATGTGGTGGTGTTTTCTGTTTTCAATATACTGTGCCTGTTTTGTTAATGTTGGGGTTCTGTGAGTTGTTTCCTTTTTTGATCCAGTACCCAGCAGCCAGCGCCTTTATTCTAATATCTACGGGACGAGTCCCCTCTATCAGAAGAAAGCTGCCTAGAGAAGTACGGTATGCTCCAATGGAGAGCAGCAGAATATTTCTCTGTACCCTTCTCTCTCCCATGGCTGGCGCCATCCTGGTGAGCCTACGAGCCCAGCTGCCGGATCCGTAGCCCATTATCGACTTCAGTATGCTATTATGGTAAGAGTCTGATAATAGGAATGCTGCCCGCACAGTATTGTGGATGAGCCAGTGGAGTGATGTGGACATGGAAGCAGAGCGGTGCAGCGCACAGCCTGCCTGGGCCGCAGCCCTCGCCCGCAGGCCGCCAATTTAATTTCCGCCGCCGCCGTCCCCGCCGCGCTGCTGGCGCCTCTGCTGCACCACACAGTCCAGCCTGCTATCTCGCTTTGCTCCCGTACCAAACCCACTAACATTTTGTACTAGCAACCCGCCCGGTTTAACACGGGTCGTTTATTATAACTCGTCAAAACGTTTAAGGGTCACTTGGTTTTGAAGTAAAGTCATCGGCAGAATGAACTAAACTACATTTCCTGGCAGATTAAAATTGTGTGCCTGCACCGGGACTCGAATCTGGGACCTTTGCCTTATGCGGGCAAGCGCTCTATCGACTGAACTATCCCGACACGAATCGCGATGAGGCGGCATCGTGACTCGTGTCGGGATAGCTCAGTCGGTAGAGCGACTGCCCGCGAAAGGCAAAGGTCCCAGATTCGAGTCCCGGTGCAGGCACACAATTTTAATCTGTCAGGAAGTTTTCATATCAGCGCACACTCCGCTGCAGAGTGAAAGTTTCATTCTGAACTAAAATGGTTCTACGGAGTGAAGACAACAACATTACGGCAACCTAGATAGCGGTAATAACAGAAAAATTCTGCATATACTGATGGTGTTGACTTGTGTACCCGAAAGACACAGAGAGAGGTGGCTGCAGCGATTGGTGTGTCGCAAACTGTATTTTTCAGGACTGGACGGAATTTCAAGAAAAGGAAACATAAAAAACAGGCAAGGCTAAAGTATTCAACGTGTACCATCAGCAACAAATGACCGTTACCTCCGGTTAACAGCCCGTCGAGGCAGCAGGCTGAATCCAACTCGGCTGCAACGCACCCTCCAGGCAGCACTAGCACTCGCAATAAAAACACACACAGTCCGAAATCGCCTTTTGGCATGTGTCCTCTAAACAAGGAGGCATATTGAGTGTCCTATTAAAATAACGACACCATTTAGCCAGCAGAAATTCGGCGGAGGAACGTCACGATTTCAGTCATAACTAATGGCGCCAGGTTCTGATCACAGACAATCGTCGTTCCCTCATCTGCAGAGGATGTGGAACAATCCTTATGTGCAAGAAACATCACCCTATTATAGTGGTGGAAAAATGGTGTGGACACGAGTTAGTATTGGTGAACGTAGTACATCTATGTCCTTCACGATGGCGCTTTGACTGCTCTGAGTTATACAGACGAGATCGTTAGACTTTTTGTTGTGCCCTGCGCTGTTGCCGTAAGAGATGGATTCCTTCTGGTGGACGATAAACGTACTCCTCACACAGCTGCATTTGTTAACAACATTCTTGCAGCTGAGATAACTGAAAGAATGGAGTGGCCAGCTCTTCTACCGGTCTTAAACCCGATTGAGCACCTCCCACAACGGTTGCAAAGTTGGATATTGCACTCGTGGAAGAATGGACAAATATCCGTCATGAGCTGATTGATAACCTCATACTGGCCATGCTACGTAGGTGTAACTGTACTGACTGCCCGAAGTGATCACACACCGTATTAGAAAGCAACGAGGATCAATGTTTCACTATTATTGTAACGCCTTGTGCCTCGCAACCCCAAGCAAACGTCAAGCAAAGAGTTGACACAGAAAAATATCTTACACTGCTCAAAACAATTCTGTGAGACAGTATGTGTCTATGGACGTATGTTGTTCCCTAGCGACTCCAAGACGGCTCTATCAATTGTCACAATAATCTTGAGATTACCTCAGCGGGTGACCCTGTGAAGTTTGGTAGCGATCGAAGAAGACATTTATTGATCCGAAGAATATAACGCAAAATATGCAAAGATTTACCGTATTTCAAAAGCTTTAGCCTATTTCAAAAATGCTTTTATTGGTTGCTATGTTCTGCATAACATGACTCAACATTATGAATACCTTGCTTATACAATCCTCGGCGTGTTTAACCCATATTTACATACTAATATCACTGTTTAACGCATACGTAAAAGCTCAGGCTGGCACTTTGAACAACAGTAGCGGCCCAAGCGGTGATGACTTATGTTGAACGTTTGTTACCTGAAATACCTACAACAATGAAATTAAAATTTCCCACTCATCATTTGTATTCACTGTTACGGTTTCTTGCCTCAGCTATCGTTTACTAGTGCCTCAGTTGTTACTGTTCTGCCTCGGCGTATGGTAGAATTACGTTATACGTAGAAAACATTTGAGCAGTGCTGAATTACAAGCAATTTTGAATGAAGTGTAATTAGCGTATCTATAGTCGTATGTCAAAGATACATATGCAATTATTTCTGGAGACAGCGTATCTACTGTAGTTTCTGATGAAGATGTAGAAAACATGAGTGCTTCCTCGGCCTGCTTTTACTTGCAGGAGTGTACAAAGGTGACAATGACGGCATGATGAATTTATGGAACGAAGAGCGTGGCTGACCTTTTTACAACATTTCTATGGCTAGGAACAGTGTCACAGAAGTATCACGCTGTATTCGGTTCGATTATGCTCTGCAGCGGCGACAGAATCAGAGTCCTCATAAATCGGTTACTGTAAGTGATGTATTTGAACAGTGGGGAAAAAAAACTTTACATGGTGCCCACCCCCCCCCCCGGATGCCCCCCCCCGGAATATTACATATGATGAAAAACGTAATTTTTAGAAAGCCGCGGTGGAGTGGCCTAGCGTTAAGTGATTTGTAAGCCTAGGGACTTATAATCAGAGTAGTTAAGTCCCATAGACTTACAAACATTAGAACTTTTAGGAGTAGGTGTCCATTTCGCCAGTATTTTCCCCTCATAAGGGCTGCACTAATTACTGTCACAAAGCTGCAGATGTGCACAGGAAAGGACGAACACCAGCCTAGAGAAACAATCAGGGGAAAATAATATTGTTGGAATTGATAGAATAAGTGTGAGGGATTGGTAGAAATATCACAACATATAATTACTTTGCAAGTTTGCAGTTGCCAAAGGAACTGGAACAAAAACTATGTTAGGAACAACAAGAAAAATCGTCCTGAAGTCCCTGCAGAATTTCTCGGTGCAAGGGGAAGAACTGCAGCTTCATGTTACTTCGGAACTCAGGTAAAATGGTCTCCTGATGCCGGCCTCCCCCCCCCCCCCGGGAAGTAGTAGGAGAGTTAATGAAGCTAACACTCCTTTTCACAGATGCTAATAATCGTTCTGCCACGAAATCACATGTTAAAACTTAGCTCTGCCAATAGTTTTCTCTAACAGAGAATCTTAAGGATTCTTTCAAAGAGCATTTCTTTCATATTTCTCGAATTTTTATTAATCTTTCACGTACGTGAAACAAAACAACTTATTTTACAGATGCTAGTGCTGCAACATTTGATGCACAAATTTCACCATTAACAATTAAGAAAATATGGTGAACACGTAACCGCAATGTAGGAACTGTAGAATGAAGCGCGCGCGCACACACACACACACACACACACACACACACACACACACACACACACACATTCGCACGCTACGCAAGTACCCAGGAAAGCCAAATACGGAGGAACAAAACCAGGCAAGAGAGAGAGTGCCCACCTGCATTTCTCAAAACTGCCGCACGTCATAACACTGCGAAAAGAACTGAACGCTGCTTTATTTTACTGATTTAAAATATTAATATAAAATCTTGATCATGGCTGCAGTTCAGCAACGGTCGAACACGATTAAAAAGTGAAAAAACAGTTGCATTTAAATGATTCATATACATAAACCTTAACCCGGGTTTCGGCAAAAGTAATTTTGGCAGTGCTCACTCGACCTGTGTGTGGCGTTGCTGCATAATTTTATCATGTAGACATCTGTTTTAAAATTTAAAATTTTATTCCACGACGGAGTCAGCCACATGTGGCAACTTGATTTTATTTAACAACTGCTTTAATGTGAGCTAAATGAAAATCTTCTGAAGAAGGCAAAATTACTTTTGCCGCAACCCGGGTCAAAGTTTATGTATATAAACCATTTAAATGCAACTGGTTGGCTGAAATTTTGTATCACTATAGTGTACCGGATAACAGTTGATCCAAAACCGTTGAATACAGTTTGACACAAGGGATTCAGGATGTAAGCAGAAACAATAGCTTTGCACCATACTTCAATGGGTCACGCAGTAAGCCAAAGACATTTCACAACTAACACTTACTGCTTAAAGTTCAAACAACTTACGGGTGACGTCGTCGACAACCGCCGATATTTCGGCAGGACGACACCTTGCCATTCTCAAGGCACAACTGCACTTAAGGAAGCAATGTGCAAGCGTATTTAATACCTCGGTTCGCAAAGGGTAAACAAGGAAGATAACACACATAGCACAAGTCACAGCAGAGTCAACACAACCAAAGATGACCAATCATCAAAAATATCGATAGTAACTGTTAATCAACAGGTGAGGCAGCATTAATTTTATCCCTCTGTTTTTTGACGAGAGACAGTGCCCGATTCTAAACAGAATTTAAACGAAAACTACCATCTCTGTTTATAAGGTCGCTTGCTAGTTTAATTTCAAACAGCTTCCTTAATAACACTATCCCAATAGGTGGAAGTGCATGCCAGGATCTCCGTGTTGTTGTATTCCATAGGATGACCGGTGCCAAGACAGTGTATTAAATACGCTTGCACATTGCTCCCTTAAGTGCAGTTGTGCCTTGAGAATGGCAGGGTGTCCTGCCGAAATATCGGCGGTTGTCGACGACGTCACCCGGCAGCATACCCGTAAGTTGTTTGAACATTCATTACGCCGGGAAAAGTTAACGTCTCACTTACTGCTTAATTCCAATCAAGGATCCAATTTTGTTACAAAACAATAAATCCATGGACTGTAGAAGTAGTTGTGCATCCGAAACTATGTTTTGAAGTACGAACATCAGAATCGGAATAAAGGAAAAAGTAATTGGTTCAAATACTTAATTATATAAATTTGAGAGGTGAATATTTTGAATGTGATTTTTTTTCGTTGTGTTTTGTTAAGCCCGCTATCAAAAGGGTGAAGAAATATTATGAAAGTAGGAACTCAGTAGAGCATTCGTGGCCGGAGCACGCTGTTCCCACTTTCCCAGCTGAGCAGCGAAACAGACGAAAAAAATTAATTAATGGCGTCGCGATTTCTGTGTCGAGCGATCAGAGGCGGTGGCTGGGAACGACCCGCGCCCCATTATACCGCGAAAATTACCGCACGCGGGGAAGCTGTGTCCGGCGCAGATAAGCCGATAAAATGCAGCCAGCGACCCCCTCCGGTCAAAGCCGCTGTGTGACGCTTTTCCGCTTCAATTTCGCTCACTTATTTTCTCGCCTAATCCGGATGAAACCCTACCGCGAGCCGATTAATCTTTACGTGAGCTTTTCATTTAAGGGAAGCACGTAATTTAATTCATCGACAATCGCAATTTAACAGAGCGTGTTACTGTTAGTACTCTGCGCAATATGCGGCTGACAAGTTACTTAGTGCGATCTTTGTGTAGATGTCAGCAGAGTAAAAACACTTTAAATGCTCTCTTTATCGCGTCACTATCATGACGGTTTACTTCAACACTAACGGGAATTCACGTACGCGAAACCTGCAAAGTAATACCGTAATATTTGAGGTCGTGAATATTTATCAATTGTAATAAGCGTTACATATTGTGAAATCTATAACCCGTGAGAAATTTTACTGTAAATAAAAAAACGAAAACACACATTCGTAGATATTTGCCAGTGTTCACGACGGCCTAGCGGGAGTAACCAACCGGACTGGAGCGACATGTTGCGGATCGGGCGACCTCCCGCGTCTGAAGTTCGAATCCTCCCTGTGTGTTGTCCTTAGATTAGTTTGACTTAGTTTAAGTAGTTTGCAAGTCTAGGGACTTATGACCACAAAATTTTCGTCCCATAGAATTAAAAACATTTGAACATTTTTTAGTGTTCACAACCATCGAGTACACTATGAATGCTACTTGTCTATTTTCAAAAATGTTTAAATGTTCAAATGTTTGTATAATCTATGGGACTTAACTACGGGGTCATCAGTCCCTAAGCTTACAAACTACTTATGATCTACTTACGAACTAGGACGGCACAAATATCCATGCCCGAGGGGGGATTCGAACCCCCGACCGTAGTGGCCGTGCAGACCGTGACTGGAGCGCCTTAGTCTCCTCGGCCACCGCGGCCGGCTGTCTACTTTCGCTCGGTGTACAAGATACTACACTACAGATTCCGCTACTGTGATATTCGGAGAGTATTAGTCCGCATGGTAACCGCACTAATTTTTACAAAGTAAGCCCAATGAAGTTGGACGAAAGGAATTTAGGTGGTCAATTTGCATGTACACGTGAAACGCACAAAGGTATTGCGCTAACAACTGCGGTTGCAGCTATCCTTAGCTTTATCCCGTAACGTTGTACGTATTTTCGGTTGGCATTGGCGTGTAACAGCCACTGTGGAGCGCACTTCAAAAGCAGAATACTACCACTGACCGACATACCTCCTGTCACTAGCAGCTGGAGACGATTCTATTACCGCCATGACCTTTTCCTACTTCAACAACGGCTGTTGCTCTGGTAGTTTGTGATGTCTGCACTGACTCAAGCCAAAGCACTTTAATAACAAAAGAAGACATCAATAAATTACGATTAATAATATATTAAATACGGAGTGTCCCAAAATAAAATTACAAACTGTGATTGAATCTGGAAGATGCCTTCAGGGACAATTTGAGGACGCGAAGCTATTTCTCGAAACGTCATCCAACGACGTTAAATTGGACGGTGGTGCAGCAATTTTCGTTCCGATCACAATCGTGGAAATAATGCATCAACAGCTGCATTCTTACACAGGAGCTGCCCATGACAGCAGTGTAATTGCCTGCAGCAATACGAAGACTGTACAGGACGCGTTTACCGCTGCGCACTGTTTACGTCGACTGTGGGATACGTACTTTTCTTCCGTGCGTTGGTATACTCGTACCGGCGTTTCCGGAGAGAAACGTTTACAAGCTGAGTGGTGTACACCGGAATTGTGTTTGTTGTATAAACCACACGTTCATGGCCGACCCACCTAATACGAGGTCACCCAGTCTGCCTCGGAAATATGTAATCGAAGTGTAGTGCAGCGACGGCTATCCCGCTGCAGCCGATGGCCGACAACCTTGCTGAGGTACAGCAGAGTCTACTAAATCACAGGACCTACGATTTGTACAACAAGGGCCACAGAAACAGAAACCACATCTTCTACAACACCTACAATTACAGCAGCAACTGCTTCAGCTACTACAGCTACAACAACAGCAACACTTGCAATACCTCCAGCAACAACAACAGCAACAACATGAGTTACAACAGGTTAGTTAGCAACTCGGCTATTCCTGCGACCCCTCCAGCCTAGAATCTGGTGTCGATACAGGTGCACAACAGCAGCAGCAAGAAAGGGGGCCCCCATAGTAAACGACTGTGTGTCGACTCTCCTTCAGTCACGGACTGTGAAATGAGCCAGGTACCGGTTTCCCACGCGTCTTCTACGGACGGCACCGGACAGGCAAAATCAGAACACATTCAGGTACAAACATCTGCTCCCCCTGCCGCCGTTACTGGACTGAGTGTCAATAACCGATACAATCGGTCAGATGCAGGCCCCTACGTTGTCTACGTGTAGAGTTTTTATGTAAACATTTACAAACTCCACCCTATGTCAGTGGGCAAGTTATTGTATTCCTACAGCTCTCACCTCAAGCATAATATTGATGACATTAGTTAATCAGGCAAAAACAGAGTTAAGGTAGAACTGAAAACTGCTGCAGCTGCTAATAATTTAGTACATGTTCATGCTTTCAAAGACCATAAGTTCGATGTTAACATTCCCAACTTTTTGATTTATTGGTTTGGGGTCAAGGGACCAAACTACACTGGTCATCGGTATTATCCATGACGCTGACATCAGCCTAACGGACAAAGAGATAATGGGCGCCATGGAGAGTCTATCCTGTAACAAGTATAAAACGATACACAAGAAACATCCTTCGAATCCTGAGCTAACAGTACCCATTCCAGTCTGCATGGTGTTATTTCGCTCTCAGACATTGCCGTCTCATGTTGCTATTCTTTAAGCACGCTGCCCAGTGGTACCGAACGTTGCCCCAGTCATTCAGTGCAGAAATTGCTGGCGTTTTCATCATCGGGTGAACCAGTGTCGAAGCCATACTCTTTGCAGGAGATGCGGCGAACAGCACCAAGCTGATTCGTGTCCGGCGAGGATTCCAACCCGTTTAAATTGCTCTGGACAGCATCCAGTCACTGAGAGGTCATGCCCTATTTTTCTCCACCAACAATAGATACAATGTGCAAGGGCCTACGCCACGTCAGGAAGGGCACTTAGTGGCCCACACCTTACACATTCAGCGGTCCCCCGACAGCCTCCTAGCCCTCAGAGATCTGCGGACTTTCCGCCCACAGCTCCAAGACATTTAGAACCACAAGTCGCCGTAAAAGAGCGTTCCAAAAGACCACTAGTGCCGCTAGCGGGGCCGCCAGTTGCGTTCAGCGCCTCTGAAAGACGGGCATTAACGGAATGATGTTGACATAGCAGACAGATCGGGTGTCATCACCACGGTCATTCCCGAGCGACAATGAAGCTATGGCTTCCTTCAGTGCATATGGGCGCCATGCTTTAAATCATATGGGGATTCGCGAAGCCCCGCGAGTGATGAGGATATGGGCAAGGGACAGAACGTCAGTCGTGCATGAATCAATTGAAAATTTAGGAATGAGGGGAAGCAAGCGGGATAGTCCGGGCCGTTGTGGCGACCGTTTTGCCTGGCACATATTTTCAACTTTCACCATGTTTTTCTATGTCCGCAGCTAATATCTAAAATTCCCGTGTGCATTGGTCAGGGTATTGCTAAGTGAAAACTACTACCAACTGCTGCAATGTCTCTTCGAATGTGCCCTCATTACAAGGTAGAGTTCAAAATTCAATAGTTTTACAGGTAAGATGCTCCAGTGATGTACCAAACATACCAAACTAAATCGAAACTGTATTTCGCAAAAACTGAAATTGAAAAAAAAAACCACTGAAGATGGGAAGGCCCGTGGAGAAGCTTATTTCACTTTAAAGTAGTAAGGACTCCAGGGTAATTCTATGTGCAGTGTGCGGACTGATAATCGTTACGCCGACTTAATCGTCAGTAAGTGTAACTCTACGCAGAGCCAAGAAACGCCAATTATGTATCGGGAAAAAAGCAACTATATTGAAAAGTCCGAGAGTAGAAAAGCGGATAAGTGTACGTACAGTTGCGGAGTTCGGCAGAAGGTGTAAGCCAACAGGTTGAGAGTCCGGCTTCAGACAGAACGCCTGAAGGACGACGACTCTGCAGAGCAATTCCCCACCGACGGGATCGGCCGTTCGGTGAGTCAATGTCAAATACATTAAAATCACAAAGTAAACGAAAGCTCTCTCGTTTTCTCCTACTTTGTGCACTCCCTGAAACACTAACAAGGTATGTTGAGTCTAATATTTACATGCCTTCTCGCCCTGAAAGACTAAGGAAACAACAAACAAAACAAAACGTGGAAATATCACGTCGCCTATCTAACGATAGACAATTTTCTAATAATATCGTTGTGTATTGTATGGAAACATAAAAGATATTGATATTACTGGGACACAATATCGATATTAGATACGTCGGTCGATGTTTATTTTTAAAAATAATCAAAGCCACAGAAAAGATAAACATTTGAAAATGGACAAATTATTATTATATCCAGCATAAATCAATGAGAGACACACATAGCCGGCCGCGGTGGCCGAGGAGACTGAGGCGCTCCAGTCACAGTCTGCACGGCCACTACGGTCGGGGGTTCGAATCCCCCCTCGGGCATGGATATTTGTGCCGTCCTAGTTCGTAAGTAGTTCATAAGTAGTTTGTAAGTTTAGGGACTGATGACCCCGTAGTTAAGTCCCATAGACTATACAAACATTTGAACATTTTAGACACACATAATTAGTATAAAATCCCGTCGTAACAAAAGTAATGAAACAAAATAATAATAATCATTGATATATATTAATAAACTACCTTCAACTTTTTCCCCTACGAGTACAACCTCCTTTGGTTATTTGATGCAAAGTTTATTACTTAAGTCCCAATTTAAGACGAAACAAGAGACTTGGCAATTTTTTCAATAACTATACTCGTTCAGTATAGTTCAGTGGAGCCAATTACACCTCCATACTCGAGTGCAGAACGTAGCAGATTGCCCCAAGGGAGCCGGGTTCGATTGCCTGCGGGGTTGGAGACTTTCTGCACTTTCTCATTTCATCGTCATCGACGCCTAAGTCGCCCAAGTGGCGTCATTAAAGACTTACACTAGGCAGGCCGAACACGATCCCAGCTGGGGCCTAACGGCTAAAAGTGCCACAAGAATTCATCAACTATTATCAGCGGAGACAATGACAAATGTTAACCTATTAAGTTTTAGCCAAGGTCTGGATTCTGAGGGAAATATTGACAAGATTCAAAATATCAAAAATAAATCCGCATCATCACCTGTCGCCTATATTTTTTTTCATCACCGTCCTTACTAGCTCAGATTAATATTTGAAATTAATGATAATGGGCCTATATTTCACGAAAGACTTTCACGTCTGCAATTCGAGGTGAGAAAGGACGATGTCAATAGAAAAATTTACAGGGTCATAAGTCCGTCCTAAACGTATTGATCGAACTTTGGGACAATACGTTTTCCATGTTATTAGCGAAATGAATTATGCCGACATCTGTTACTACTACAATTTACAGTGTAATTTGATGCCACAAACGAGTATAGGAAAAATTGTTTCGCAAATATTTTCGCTTACTTGTTACGTATAAAGATTAGCCGTTCAATCACTTCCCAGATGTGTTCGATCGGGTTGAGATCTGGTGTGTGAGGGGGCCACCACATCAGTTGCAACTCGTCTCTATGTTCATCGAACCGATCCTATCACAGGCCTGATCTTGCGACACGGGGCACTATCTGGTTGAAAAATGCATCTGCCATTGCGAAACGTGTTCGCGCTGAAGTAATATACGTTGTCCGCACCGCTATGTGATACGTCTTTGAGCGTCAATGTACCTTGTACGCGCTCATGGATGCCACGCCAATGTTCCGCAGAGCCACCGCCAGCTTGTCTCCGAGCCGCAGTTAGGATGTCGAGCAGCTGCCCCTCTGGCAGACTACTCATGAGCACACTGCCATCGGGATTTATCAGGCCAAGCAACGCCAATGTTCACTTACGATGGTCACGTGCCCATTGAAGTCTTACTTGCTGACCTCTTGTCAGCATTACCCCATACATAGGTCGGCAGCTGTGAGGCCCATCGTTACGATTGTTCGGTGTACTGGGTGTTCAGACACACTTATACTCTTCTCCACAGTTCCCCCCGTCCTATTTTGCCAGTCTGACTAACCTAAGAGGTCAGACGTCCGCCCAAACCCTCGTCGCTTGGAATGTGCTTTCACTTTAGTGCCGTCACTTGATAACTGATAATACATTTGCTTTGATGTCCGTATTACATCTTCAAAATTTTGCAGTATGTTTTGTAATGATCTAAAGCATTCACATCTAAACTGTTTTTGTTGTCAAGCAGGCCACTAGAGTTTCAAAATGATTTATGAATAGACTACAGTTACTCTGTAAACACATTCTATTGTAAATTATTTATTATGAAATTCTACTTCTGATGCACAGCCGCGGCGGAGTGGCCAAGCGCATTGAGGCGCTACGCACCGAAGCGCGAGGCCGTTCCGTTTCGGGGGTTCGAATCCCCCCTCGGGTATGGATGTTTGTGATGTCTTTAGTAGCAGCTAGTTCATAAGCAATTTATAGCTTTAGTGACTGCTGACCCCCGCAGTTAAGTCCCATAAGCTCTACAAACATTTGAACATTTTCTTAAGCACGGCAGTAACTCGGGTCGGTTCAGATCGGAATACGAAGGTCAAATAATGGTAGAAAACGCCCTCAGCCAGGCACTGTAGAAAGGCTTGCATATTATTTTGTCCGTGTGGAAACAGCCATATATCTACGCATGAGGACTGGGATTGATAAACATAACTAGTTCATCCAAAAATGGCTAATTGTGTAATCTGCAATATTATTGTTTTTACAAACTGATTTGCGGTTTTACGTCATCATCAGGTAGTATTCCCGGAATATTACAGAATTACCTGTGTTCTACTCAAAATGAATAAAATATACTGTCAAAAACAGACGCAACTGTCAGTGGATACCCATTTATGTCTGATATGCTTAAACATACACTACCGGAATTAACACTGTCACCTTACATGAGGACTGATGACATTTTTAATTTTAATATCATCTATTGATATTGCAAAAGATTTTGCATAACCTGACCATATTTAATAATTGGTTAAATATTTTTAAGTGAAGAAAATAAACACCTGTATATATCAGGAAGGAAGGAATATTAGAGTTTAACGAGCCGTCGACAGCGTGGTCATTAGAGACGGAGCTCGCGCTCTGAGTTCTAGTAAGGATGGGGTGACTTAGGGAATCACAGAAAACCTAAATCTGAATGGACGGAGGTGTATTTGAACCACAGTCCTCCCGAAAGCATCTATCAGCAGTCGCGTGCTGCGGCGCCCGTTCGGTATTGTAATGGCATATTTGTGTGTTCATTCATAACAGCAATTCACTACATGAATGTGAAACAGACTAGAATTTCAACTGGAGTATGCTATTAATTTCGTGAATATAACAATAGCGTGTTACGTGTATGAGGAACGAAAGTGGCTCATGTTATGTAATGTGCAAGCACACGCCTGCTCACATTCATGCCAGCCATTAGCCACGTGTAAGTAGTGGACGAAAACGAAACCTCGCTCACTGGTGGAAGGCCACGCAGTACCGAATGAGATTATGAGGAACAACCATAGAACTTACGGTGTCTTAAATTCCATGTCAAAAATTCCATGTCAAAAATTCGACACTACATCACTAAACTCGGTGCCTTATTTAAAGATAAATTCACAAATTAACAGTATCAAATTACTTGTGAACCCTAAAAGTCTATGCTATTTTTCATGAGCTACTAAGCCGAGAAGATGGTGCATGTCCGTCCATCCACCTGGGTAATTATCTCTAGTGGTGCAAACCCGGTGCTTCAGATCCTCCGTAAGTCACATCGCTGTGAAGCCTTCCGCATCATTTGGGTTTCACGAAGTCCGCAAATTACTATACCAGAAGAGGAATGGATTCGACGATGTCTATATAACGGAATAACATCTGTTGATCGAGGTTAGTGCTAAGAAGCTGCGATTTTTACCTACAACGCCTTAGTTCAACAAGCTTCCAGAACAACCTGATCATACTGCGACCAGTAAACTCACGATATGTAGAGAATCTGATTCTCATGTATAAGCAGCTAAGTACTTCTGATTATGAAGAGTATGTTGTTTGAAGCTTGCCGGAAGTCACCAAATTTCCAAGTATCGAACAATGGGGGAGTGAAGTTTCGCTATTTAGTGCTGCAGTTTAAGAAAAGGCCACTTATTCATACATTTCTTTATTACGTCATAACTTTTGAATGATGTACGGTAAACTAGCATAATTTTGCAGCAACTTTCAGTGGTGTATACGTTGGCGAGGCTTTGCCAACGTGTGGGGCAGTATCAAGCATGCCAGATATTCTCAACGAGCTTCTGAACGATCACCAATAAGGTGGTAGAACGCCCCCGACGTCACACCACGTGGCTATCCGGGGAGGGGTGCAGCTCTTTTCTGCAGAGAGACGAAGACGCCATGTTGGCCGTCGTATTTCGTGGTTTTTATGTATATAACGTAGGTCTTATGAATGTATGACATTTCAAAGCAAGTAAAAGTAACTGAGTAAATTGAGAATCTCTCGAAAACCGGCCATTAAGGTACTATTTGTTGGAATAAATGACTGGAAACGTCCTATGCGTGGTTAAAAAAAATCCCGTATTACAGTAATCTGCCGTTTCAAGGCAAGGCGGACTGAAGATGTATCAACACTAATAGTTCTTTGTATCATTTGTTGTAATTACATGTCAGGAACCCACATATCACCCAGTACCATATACGACGCGTATAATATCGTAGGTGAGGACACATGGCTGGTGCAACTGGCCGTAGCGTAGGGAGCTAACTCATGGACTACGAAGTTAAAAGAGGGCAGTGGCGTAAGTAGGACTGGGCTTGGGGGGGGGGGGGGGGGGGGAGAAGAGATCTGCTTGACGAGCAAAATTTTAGTCAGTTTCCTGATAGACTCAAAGACATCCCTATAAATTTGTTAGAGGTATACTGCATAATATTCGATGCTATGTGAAAATAAGTGCGCACCCTCTGAGGAGTTTGTTGGATTAGAGTAAAATACGCACTTATTGTTTCCGTATTGCATTTTACACGTTCTTAACATTCTTCTACTGAATAGTAGGCCTAACATTGACTGTGGAAGGATGATCTTTTAAGATTTACTAAGAAGCGAAACTTTTGTTATTCGCTGCACTTAAAGACATAAAATGCAACTTTTGTGAGAGTCTTATGTTCATAGGTATTTTGTTGTTATTTCGGCATATCGCAGAACGTAACGAACATAAGCACAAGCGCGGAAATAAGCGATTCAATAGATGTAGAGCAGCAATTCCACTCTTTTGATGTGGTAAACAGTGTGATTCCAGCAACTGATACCGCCGATAACTGTCTCTGGAGTGCGCTGTGGTCGCGTGTAGCTCGTTGAGGCACCTGTCTCGTATGCACAAGTTGCGCCGTCTCCGAGCGTTCAGCCGCACGTTGGACTCGGCACGTTGACCACACACTTTGACACACGCTCCGTGTGCCGACGGCTTAAAGATGTAATAAACGAAAACGTCAGCTTACCTACTTAAGTTTTACCACACGAACAGCGAAAATTATGTACGCGATAAATTTCCTTTTTCGTTACTTTTTGGCGGTGTTAGGCGCTCTCAATTCAGAAATACAGGATTGCTGTCTCAACACAAAAACAGTTTTCAAGTGTAGTACTTGTCCTGTATTTCAAAGAATCTTATAATTCTTAATGAGTAGATTATAAGCGTTTAAAATTTTAAGTAACTATATGAAAGACGTGGCAAAAAAAAAAAATTTTTTGCCACTGGTGGCGCCCGGTAAACAATCTGCACATGGGAGCCTAGTGAACGCACCATGGACAACGTTAGCTATAAAAATATTAATGAATAACCACTGCTGCGCCACACTGTCAAAACCTCAGACTGCCAACAAAGAAAACAGGATGCGAACGGTGCCGAGACTACGCAACAAGGAGAATTGGTAACTGCAGCTGAAAAGTATCAATTACGCATTAGTCTGCATCCTTATTGACCCCAACACCCATTCAGATTTGTTCTTTGAAGTACAATTTTTATTTAATTATTATTTTTTTGTGATTCTGAAAGAAGCCCACACTGTTAAGGCAATAGGGTCACACTTGTTTGTTTATACCCGAATAATGCTTCAACAGGGATAGTAAGGTATTCTGCATTAATGTATTAAACTAACATTTGCCAGATGGTTCACACACACACACACACACACACACACACACACACACACACACACACACACACACACACGTGTGTGTGTGTGTATAAACATGCCTCACACACAAAGAAAGAAAATATGTTATGAGGACATGTGTCCGGAAACGCTTAATTTCCATGTTAGAGCTCATTTTAGTATTTGGATTGTTGGATGAACCATTCGCGGAGGCCAGTCAGCTGCTGATACTGCCTGCACACACTGTACATGGTACGGAAACAACGGGTTCTCCCGTAGCACTCTCCATACCGTGACGTGGTCTACGTTACCTTGTACAGCAGGAACTTCTCTGACGCTGACATTAGGGTTATCGTCAACTGCACGAAAAATTGCCTCGTCCATTGCAGGTATATTCGTCGTTCTAGGTCTTCCCCAGACGCGAGTCATAGGCTGGAATGTTCCGTGCTCCCTAGGACGCCGATCAATTGCTTTGAACGTCGATTTAGTTGAGACACCTTCGTTCTGGAAATCTGTCTAGATACAAACGTACCGCGCCACGGGTTGCCCCGTGGTAATCCATACATCAAATAAATATCTGCCAACTCCGCATTTGTAAAGATTGCACTGACTGCAAACCCACATTCGTGATGAACACTAACCAGTGGATGCTACGTACTGATGTGCTTGATGCTAGTACTGTAGAGCAATGAGTCGCATGTCAACACAAGCACTGAAGTCAACATTACCTTCCTTCAATTGGGCCAACTAGCGGTGAATCGAGGAAGTACAGTACATACTAACGAAACAGTTGGGTATTATGACAATTGTATCCACCAATTTAGAGCTCCAACATGGAAATTAAGCGTTTCCGGACACATGTCCACATAACATATTTTCTTTCTTTGTGTGCGAGGACCGTTTCCTGAAAGTTTGACCGTACCTTTTTGTAACCCCTGTATATATAGATATAATTTACTGAAAGTCCAGCTCCAGTTGCATTTATTGGTGCTTTATTTAAGCCCACATTACCGGTTTCAGCCTCTATGTTAGGCATGCCGATTATAATGTATTGGAATGTTAAATAGTTTTAAATTATATGAGTTCTATTGTTTTAATTACTTGACTTTGCTTTCTCTACGGCATAACGTAAGTTTCCTTCTGCTTATGTACAGTACTTTTTACATATGTAACATTCTATCTTGTACCATGTAATTTTTGTAAACTTATTGCTACACATTATATGAGGGTCTGTCACACTTGAAAATGGCATAACAGAGGCCGAAACCGGTAGTGTGGGCTTAAATAAAGCACCAATAAATGCAACTGGAGCTGGACTTTCATTAAAATTGAACCACAGTTGCGGCAACAGTACCATCCAGTGATGGAGACACTAATAATATATATATCTCACACACACACACACACACACACACACACACACACAGAGGAGAGAGAGAGAGAGAGAGAGAGAGAGAGAGAGAGAGAGAGAGAGTGTTAGTTGGCAGGAGGTGTGAGGAGTGATATTTTAAAGCTGTAGCGAAGAATATGACAAAGCTGCGACATTCTGCAGCAGCTGTGAAAAGAGCCCGCTGAGGGCGTGGTGAGAACCGCGGGAGCATTCCGTCCAAACGAATGGCCGCCACAGGCCTGTGGGAAATCAAGCCCTAGTGCGTGGGCGGCGGCGGGCGTGCCGGAAGCACGGCCGACAGGTGCTTCTGCAGCCCGTAAACCGCCCGCCAGCGCTATAAAACTTCTGTACAGCCGTCACAGGCCACGCCTCACCTCCTCATCTAATACCAATTTAAAAGTGCCAAAACACCAGCCAACCACTAACGATTTTGAGGAGGTTGTTTGGTTTGGGGGGGGGGGGGGTTTTAGGGGGGACTAGACTACTATGCCATCAGTCCCCCCCTTTAATAGCAGAAAAACTAAATCGTCGATAAAAGCTGGAATTAAAACAGCGCAGAATGAAAGAACTCATTGTTAATCAAATACTGACAAGAGTCAACAAGCGACGATACAAAAGACGCAAGACACACGGTAGCAGATAGGAGATATATAACTACAGAGCCAATGAATGTGGTTGACCGACCATGAGTATAAAAGGGGAAAAGCCAACCAGATAGCTTACATAAGAAAAGCTGTAGTCTAAAGACACGTCAAGTGGAACATAGATAATGAAATAAAAGACCATCCAGAGAACTCATAGCAACTGGTAAATCCCCCCCCCCCCACACACACACATGAAGAAATCGTAAAACAATATCAGCCACAGAGTCATCATCGCCGAGCACCAAAGAGAGAGTGTTTGGTAGGTTAAACGTACGCCGTAGTAGAGCTAAAATGGACACTTAAGTAGGAAATGGACCACTGTCAACGGAGCACCACATTGGCACAAGGGCGGGTCCTCTCGACGGAGGAGGTGACCATGTATCAGATGGGTGTGACCAATTCGGAGACGGCAGAGGGCCACGGAGTCCCTACGGGACCCCAGCTGCGAGGACTTCCAGGCAGATGTGTCCTTTATCGCCCGCAGCTTATTGGGCACGTCCAGAGCGGACCATTCGGCGTTCCACAGTTCTCGTATTTTATTGCGAAGCAGCGGACGGAAGTCTGCTTCTGGGAGGCCAATCGCCAGAGGGCGGCAAGTGGTAGCCTGTTTGGCTAGCTGGTCGACGCTCTCCTTACCAGAATGCAAACATGGCCCGAGGTCCAAGTGAATGTCACAGAGCGACCAGAGTCATCAAGAACAGTATCGACTCCTGGAAGGCCCTGACCAATTAATAACGGGGGAACACTGATCAAGGGCCTGCAAACCGCTCAGTGAGTACTAACCATTTGGAGGAGGCCAAAGAACGCTTCCAACTGTAGGTGTTCCGGTATTTTGCGCTCTTGTGACAACGTTTGGGGGCAGAGCTAAACCCAGATCGAGCCAACGGTGTAGGAGTTTAGCAGTTTCCACGAGACTGAAACTTGTGAAACTCTTTCCTACTATACAAAATGAACTGTAAACTCCTAACGCGACAAACCACTAACAGCAGCTCATATTTCAATGTATGCCTCACTTCGTATGGTTCAAACCGTTCCTAATAACGAATCTGGACTCAAAATGTTAATAAATGCATCGCAGATCATCTTCACCTGCAAAACTGTTATATCCTATTCTATTACGTAACTTCAGACTCATTTCTATCATTACTTACATGCGAACCGTGTTTCTTCTGAAAAAATAAATAAATAAAAATAAAATCAGAATCGTTACGTTGTAGTTTTTTCGTAGAAGAAACTATTTACCACGGTAAAATCACGCGGGAAACAACAAGATTTGTAAGAAGTGATCTACTGAAACCTATACGGTATATACTTTTTCTGTGATTCTTCCGCTAACAGAATCTCGAATTTCGAACAACTTAACATCCAACTGACTTGTCTGCAAATGACCCACATTAATTTACAAATGAATATAGCCTTAGAAGTAATGTAAATTTTCAGTATAATTTGAAAAACCCAATAATACGACTTATACAATCAGTAAATTCTGTGGGGTGCACAATGCGCTTGTCGAACGTTGTGTACTCCACAAGCTCATAAATGGAGAGCGATATAGGTTTCTACACAGTTTAAAAATCATCTCGATGCTTATGTTCACGCACATCAATGTAACACGTACAGCGCACTAAAAGGAAAATTATATGGCGAGTACTTTTATCATACAACAATGAAATGAGAACCAGTTAACCTTAATTGTGGGGCTGTTTTAGAGACGTGTAGATTTCAGTACTTTAAGTCAACATTAAAATACAAGAACTTCCGATTCCACGTTAATATATACGGTTAAAGGCAGCATACAAATGCTTTGCCCCTTCTTCCTCCTCCGTCATGATTCACGTACGTTTGTCTCATGTGAATGTTTAACTTCCTACCAATCAACTAGAATAGTACTCTGGCTGCGTCACATCAGCCTAGAACACACAAACATGAACACCCAATAGGAGGCGTGCCAGTCACTAGGTGTAAAGCTTTGTGCCTCCCGGAATTTGAAGTAACTACAACACTTGTATATACATTTTGCTTTACTATGGTCAAAGGAGATTAATAATGAACATAACAGCTCTCGAACTTCGCATTTCGCAATACCACAAGAAATTAACATATTACCTTCACAAAAATGGACTATAATAATTCGGAGTATAAAACCGCAACGACCAAAAAGTGTTTACAAATGTAGACAGATTAGGATTTAATGGAGCATCGAGTACGACATTAGTACATAAGGAGAATAATCCGCGTAAAATAATGCTTGGGAATAATTCTGGCCACTGCTTCTCAACCGACAAGCAACATCAGGGAAATAAACTGATAAACTCTAATCAATTTTGACATATTTCATATTTCGCGAAAGCAGTTTGTAAACAGTACAAGACAGTGAACCTCCACACTAAAGCTTAAATGAAGAAAATGCTACTTCTAAACTATTCAGCAAATTACTTTTGGATGTTCAGCAAGTTCCATATCTATATATGTAAAAATTTAATTTAGCAGAACAATTGCTATAAAAATCACACTCGTTTTTAATTATTATAGGAATTGCGTTTCCATAAGAGGGAAAACCAGCAGCATAATTTTCGGATCAGTTAACGAAGTTACGCCAGAGTCATACTATAGAATATATAATGAAAATCATGACACGATAGTTACAGGTCAAAAAAGTGTTTCACAATAGCGGTAAAGATCACTATAGTCTCGCTTAAACTGACTGTTGGTCCGGTGGCTAAGTAGGTATCAAGACTACAAGAACCAACGTGCTCATCTATCTTTTACTGCTCCAAGTTACTTCTCTTAACCCAGTTAAGACTTTATTTGCATTTCGTCGAAAACTTTTATTGATTGTAATAGAAGTTACATATACACAATAGTTATATACTTTTTATTTATATAGTTTTTGAAAAAAATGACCCACCAATCTTAAAGGACATCAGCTGAATTGACTTTCACTTGACACGTCATCATTGAACCAACACTACTTTTTATGCACTGGAAATAGTAGCTACAGGAAAATCTGCGACAATGTTCTAGCTTGTCTTATCTGGGATCACGTATTGCCATTTTAAATGGCCTTTATCTTTGCATTGCAACATGGCAGTTTGATTCTAGAATTGCGATGAAGATTCTTCGACAAAGCGCCAAGTGGTCCAGTTTACCACCATCCTCCCTGCAGAGCTGCCAGGACCGGTGGCGCATGGGCCGTGGAACTTTCACTGGGTTAAGTAGCTATTGGCAGAATGTACATTGAATTTATAACAATGTCAATAAATTGATTATTTGGATAAAAAGAGGGTGAAAAGTTTGAGGGAAGCTGTGGAAACAAATATTACACAGGTCAATTGTAAAAATATGCTAACAAATACTGTTAAATACTTTGGTAAACGAACAATAATAATAATAGAGAAGTGTACCTCTCAGACGAATAAAAATAAACTGGATTGGTACTGGATTGTGACGCAAATGAGATAAAATGGCTGTCATGTCAGTTACAAAGGAAAATTACAAATGTAAGCAGGTTTTAGATTTTTGAGGAAATGAACAAATCGCAAAGGCTACCGGTAGCTGTAAGATTTGCAGAGATTGCAGGGTCGCGACTTCACAGTGTGCTACCAAGTACTACAACCGGGTATACTTCAAAGGGTGCATCATTCCTTACGGCGAGGGACAGAGCGATAAAATGCTATGAATGGATGTTACGTGGAAACTTATGAACACTCGTTTATATCAGACGGTGTGCATTTCCGTATCCATGTTTACTGGACTTATTATTCTCCTTCCAATAAGTACTACCACCTCTCAAAGTATTGGACACTTTTTGAACACCCTGTATACATAATTTTTGGGGGACTCCTATCTGTCCATTAAACATTATTCATCAAAAATAAGTAGAAAGAATGGTATTGGGTTGCTTTCTCTTGATGCTGAGAACTTATTGACCTGTTAAAAATACGACACGCTTCGGAAAATCAAATTTTTGGAAATCTAAGGGACGTAACCACTTGGGTTATAGGTCCCTAGGCTTACAAGCTACTTGAACTAAAACTAAAACAACAAACACACACAACCCATGCCCGAGGGACGACTCAAACCACCGAAAGTGAGCAAGCTCGCGCTTCGCAACAAGGCGCCTTGAAGGGCCCAGCCACTCCACCGCGGCTCTTCGGAAAAGTTAGGTTTATTTGCACACTAACAAAATAAGTTACAAGAAGAAATCTTGTATTATCCGAGGGTTCTTCAATAAGTACATCTCAGTATGTTTACGATTTAAACACACAATTTATTTATTTTTTGTGGTTTTAGGGCGCACAACTGCTAAGGTCATTAGCGCCCAGACAAGAACAGAGATTCGAAGAGAAGGCTAAAAACAAATGATAAAAACCAATTAAAAGGGTTAAATAGCCTTTGATAAATTGGCCAAGTTGATAAAACGCAAAACTCGAGCAGCTGCCCGTGTTTCATCAGCTAAAATTTCCTCCAGAGTAGACGGAAAGTGAAGGGCTACACGGAGATGATTAAAATTAACACAAGACAGTAAAACATGTCGCACCGTCAGCAATTCACCGCAGGAGCACAGCGGTGCAGGATCGGCGGTTAGCAAATGACGGTGGCTGAAACGGCAGTGACCGATCCGCAACCGGACCAGGATGACCTCCTCCCGCAGAGAGGGGCGTGAGGAGGTCCTCCAAGCGGTCTGGATCGGTTTTACAGTTCTCAATTTATTGTGGTACAGTGAGAACGACGCACTGTGCCAGGACGACACGATACTCCGGCGAAGAGCCCGTTGAACATCGTCCGATGGGACGCAAAAGGTAGCCATGCGAGGCAAAAGAGCCGCTGCCTTGGCTGCTATGTCGGCGGTCTCATTCTCGCTACACCCACGTGGCCAGGGACCCACAGAAAAGTAACGTGACAGCTGTCATCTGCTGGCAACTGGAGGGAGCGTTGTATCCGATACACGAGAGGATGATTCGAGAAAGGGTCCTTAAGACACTGCAGGGCACTAAGGGAGTCCGAACATACGGCATAGAAAGGTTGACGGTGGCGGCAGGTATACAAAACGGCCTGGTGGAGGGCAAAAAGCTCAGCCGTGAAATTCGAGCACCGGTCAGGGAGCTTGTATTGGAAACGGTTGTCCCCGACGACGAAGGCAGATCCGACACCGTCAGTTCTCTTGGAACCATCATTGTAAATAAATATGGCATTATCGAACCGCGAACGGAGTTCGACAAGCCTCGAGCGGAATACCAAATCCGGAGTGCTCTCCTTGGGGAGCGAACTAAGTTCAAGGTGAGTGTGAACCTTGGCCTGATGCCACGGTGCCAATGGGACTCTACATTCGTCACCAATTCGTATGTTTTCCCTTTCTGAACGTTACCTCCATCCACTACTACGGCCTTGGCCATCTTTAGTGAGCGCCTGCATTCTTCATGCTAACACACCACTGCCGAGTACTTGCGCATCATAAGCTTCCCGTCACTGCCGTAGTGTTCCCTACTCACAAGGGAAATACTTGGGCTCGAACAAACATATCTGTAGTATGGATGTTTGGTTACAGGGTCATAACGTACCTGCAATGCTCTGCATTCGTGCTCTAGATTGCACTGAAGATGTACTACCGCTTGCAATGAACTGTTCTTCATATCGTCCCTATCATAACCACTGTGTATTAGCGTTACAACAGTATCTGTTTCTAACTTATGCTCATATTTCTGCACTGTCATAGGTACCAGAAAACATGCGAATGATTCATTTCTACACCAATATCATCTTTACGAAGAAGGGTTCTACGTATCTTCATCTCAACCAATCGCAATACATTAGCAGGATTGATTACCAATTACCGACCCATCTGAGACTTCACTACACAAATAACGTCACTGAACGCAACTTCATAGGCACACTGCACCGCCCCTACTGGTCCCGACTGGCGAACCGGCAGCTCAATGTGCAATGCGGGATGGCATAGGCAGAGGCCTCTAACGGACGACTGCAGAGTTTTACAGATGCGGGGAATATCACTAATGCAATATCGGACCTTTACATTGACACACAATTTGTGTGTGTCTGTGTTTGTTCCAGCCCAAGTACTTGTCAGTCCGTCCTTCAGTTGAGTAAACAAATAGACGTCAGCAGTGCGAGATCGAGGCCAACCAGCTAGACAACCGGGGCGCGTACGTCACGTCATCAAGATAGGCGTGGGTCAGCGCATCCGCTAGCTGACTGGCTGGCTGCTAACTGCGGCACAGCCTACTGTCCCATGGCAGCCAGCCAGTCAGCTAGCGGTCGTGCTGGCCCATGCCTACCTAGATCACGTCACGTGCGCGCCGCGGCCCGCCTTTCTTGTTGGCCACGTTAGACGAAAAACAGTCTAAGTTTTATAACGAGGTATTTTAAAGTTGCATTCAATAGAGAAAACCGTTGCTCAAATTATCTATCAGACTTGCCGTAGGAATGCGAGTAAGCAGATGGAACAGAGTAAACCAGCGTTCAGATGGATTGGAGCCACGATTTCACCAACTGAGGGCATTGTTTTGATCAACTATTTTCAAGGGGAAGTTGTCTAGTGTCACTCCAAGGTTTACCTTTCCATTTTAAGCTTAAAATGGCGAATCCATTTTTCAACACTAATGAAGAAGTCCGACAGTAAATCGCTGCTGTCAACGTCATAACTATGAAGCAACTCTAAACAGACGCTACTTTTGTCCTCTACTGTTACACTTCGGGAACCCAGCGGCCACGAACGTTTTAAAAACAGTCAAATGAATCCACATAATGGAACAACTGTGTGCAGCCAAACTGAGTGCGTTTTCTTCTCCTTGCTCTGTCGCCAACATTCGCTTCACTTATCAATTTGGTATGGTTTTTGTCCCCTACCCGGTGTCCGTTGAGATTTTGTAAACGGATTGTTTCCCATGACGAGGTATTCTGATAAAAGAAATTCAGTATAGCTCTTTGCTTGCAATGCATCTCAGTTACAGACCCCATTCTGACTGGTTGAAGCACTGTCATCTGCTGGGAATACCTGAAAATAAATGAGCTAAGGCAGGAATTTTTAATATTGTCGCAACAATGTCACAAATTTTTAAATAAAATAGACGAATAACAAAGTGTTGCACCTCGTAGAATGAAGAGTAGGAGAAAGGTAATTTTATGAGGGACCCAGAAAAGCCTTGCTAGAACTAAGGCACAGACCACTGAAGCTTATCGTGTAGGACTGTGTAACAGGTATCTCACTTGGCCAGACTTCAAGGTTAAATGACTCAGTCGTCCCAGAGATTACTGGATGAAACAATGGATAGACAATGGCATCCCGTCGAAACAAATGCCATCGGAGTCGATAGTTTAGATCAGCAGAACACTAACGTATAAAAAACCATGAAAAATAGTCGAAAGTAATTTCCCCGTTCCGCTTTATCCTGTTTCGTCTCAAGCACATTAATTTGGGGTGACAGTATGCACCTAAGGTAGACTATGAAAGAATGGTTTGGTCGCTATACGAAAGCGAGAAAAGAAAAGAAAATGTAGGAACTGATAACCAATGTAGTTATGTCCCTTACATTTACAAACATTTGAACATTTTGAAAGACCATGACCAGTGTAGCTCCTAGGAACTAGTCAATACGTGTTTTGACATAATATAGTAGCTGAATGGCATTTTGATACTCGGTGCATACTTTTGCGATTTAACAAAAAATATTATACGATTTGCGACTACAACGCAAGGGCAAAGACGTTGACTGTCCACCACCACTTGCTCACTGATCCAGACAATCGGATTTCCTGCTGGTGTATTAATGCGTGCGATCGCAATCACAGATACAGTACTTAGATTTATCGGTGTGATTCGAAAATAATCGAGCGAGGTGATGATCGACATTTCTATTCGAAAAAGGGCACTTTTGTTACAAATAAGAAAGTAGAAATCACGTGGTCGCTACAGCTGACCTCCAAAGCGCAGAATTGTTCTCAGAAACTGAATTGTTCTGCAGCAAATTGACGAACGGAAATAGGCAATACAATTTTAACCTTCCGATTCCTTCACCATCTGATCAGCAGCGGAATGTGATACACTGTCGGGTGGCGCCTCTGCGGCAGATGCTGTTACGTCAGCCTATGTTCACGATTGGAGACATAGGCGGATCCAATGGGGGGGGGGGGGGGGGCAGGGACGTTGGCCTCCCCATCCCAGCGGCTCTTTTCAGCAGGCTTCTTTTTTTTAAGAATGCTAAGCTAGCGTGCTATCAAAAGTGTGAGACTTTTGTTTGATTGGGCGTCGGGTGAAAAAGGAGTGGCCGGTACTGGCGGTACTGGGAGTGTTTCGACTGATCCAGAGTTTAGCTGACGATGAGAATTCTGTCGCCCCTGGAGATGTGCAGGAGTAGGAACGTGTTACGGCGTGGTGCCCTCCCCGCAGAGAGGAGTAGAGGAGAGCAAAAACAAAGGCGGCGGCTGTCGAGAAGTTCGGGCGGCGGCCGCCCATGCACGGCGGCGCTGCTATCGATTCCGGTGTCCGGGAAAAAGTGGTCTGGCGGCCGCAGCTGACGCAGCTCCGGCACTGCGCGGGGCTAGCCACACTTCGCACTACGGCAAGCGTGTTCGCAGCCACACCTACCTACAACACTACATGTACAACATACAGCACACCACAACCATAACCTGTCAGCTTAGCAATAACGGAAATGACTGTTGTGGAAAGGCTGCAGAGAGAGGAAGAAGAGGGGTAAAAATGGTTATAGAAAAATTTACCGAGTGACAGAAATGAATAACGCAAGGAAAGTAACAGACACGATGGGAGCATTGGCTTTAATCAGAGAAGAGTCTATTGTCAAAAAATGTTCAAATGTTTGTAAAGCTTATGGCACTTAACTACGGGGTCATCAGTCCCTAAACTTATGAACTACTTATGAACTACTTACGAACTAGGACGACACAAATATCCATGCCCGAGGGGGGATTCGAACCCCCGACCGTAGTGGCCATGCAGACCGTGACTGGAGCGCCTCAGTCTCCTCGGCAACCGCGGCAGGCAGTCTACTTCAGGCGTGCCCCAGAGGAGTGTGATAGGATCGCTATTATTTTCTATCTACATAAAGTATCTGATGGACAGACTAACTTGTAATTTGCGGCTGTTTGCTGATGATGCTGTGGTGTATGTATGGGAGGGTGTCGTCTTTAACTGACTGTAATAGAATCCAGGATGACTTAGATAAAATTTCTAGTTGATGCGAAGAGTGGCAGCTAGCTCTCAATGTAGAAAAATGTAAGGTGATGCGCATGAGTAGAAAAAGCAGTCCCATAATGTTCGAATACAGCATTAGTAGTGAGCTTCTTGATGCTGTCGCGTCGTTCAAATATCTAGGCGTAACATTGCAGACCGTTATGAAATGGAACGAACATGTAAGGACAGTTATGAGTAGGGCGGACAGCCGACTTCGGTTTATTGGGAGAATTTTGGTAAGGTGTATTTCACCTGTATAGGAGATCGCGTATAAAACGCTTATACGACCACGTCTTGAGTATTGTTCAAATGCTTGGGACCCGCAGCAGATCAGTTTAAAGGAAGACATAGTAGCAGTTCAGAGGCGAGCAGCTAGGTTTGTTACTGGTAGGTTCGACCAATGCGCGAGTGTCACGGAAATGCTGCGGCAACTCAATTGGGGATCACTGGTGGAAAGAACGTTCTTTCGTCAATTTCTGTTGAGGTAATTTAGAGGGCCGGAATTTGAAGCTGATTGTAGTACGATCTTGCTGCCACCTACTTACATTTCACGTAGTGATCACATTGACAAGATAAATTAGGCCTCGTACGGAGGCATATAGGCATTCTTTTTTTCCTCGTTCTATTTGGGAGTGGAATAGGAAAGGAAATGCCTAGTAGTGCTACAGTGTACCCTCCGCCACGTACCTTACGGTGGATTGCGGAGTATGTATGTAGACGTAGAATGTTTGACAAGGCAGAAACGGGCCATAAGGGTTTTTATTCTTTTTTGATTTGCATACATTAAATCAGTGAATGACATACGTTGTATTCATTATCTCCTTACTATAGCTCACGAGTCTAGTTTGGGGTCTCATATCATTTTAAGTGATCGTTTTGATGCCATATAACGTCAGGGATTGTTTTCCTTGTATTATTTCTCAGTTATTGTGCTGTAAGAATTTCGCTTTTCAAACAAACATAGTTGCAAATGCTTCAATTCTGGAAACCATAAAAAGAAATATTCACGAAATTTAAGACGTTACCGCCAAGTGGGTAAAGTTGAAAACGTGTGCCCAGTCGGGATTCCAACCCGGGTCTCCTTTCCAGGCAGTTGCGCTGACCCTTATGCCACTGGAGAGACAGCGATTATCACAACCGCAAGGAATACTCAAGTTCACATCCCGTCAGAGACAAGTTCTCAACGATTCCCTGTCAGCTATTACTAATTCTCAAGCTATTTGCAACCTATTTTCGTAGTAGTAAGTTCTTTGGAGTGCCTCCGCACTGAAAAAAGGATCATTGCCCGCCATCAGCAAATTATGTAAGTTCTCTAAAACACACACACAACACACACAAACTATATATCAGTTTGTATTATGATACCCATGCATAATGCGACGTGCACGCATAGTAGATAGCCTAATTGATGGAGTCAACCGGAGATTGTGCTAATACTCAATTTACTCGAAGATTAGTTCGATTTTATCATCTCTTATGTTTTCCAGTGCGCGTGGTAAGTAGTTCCGTTTGTATGCCTGATTTTGCCTAATGTATATCTTGCCTTTGAATTCAAGCAAAAACATGACGAGTATAATGCACTTCTCTACGTTAGCACTTTTTCCTTCACCGACCTCTTTAATTCATTTCATGAAAATGGTAGGACCTACCGACTTAGATGGCTCGTTAGAGAATTACAGTGTAATATTTTAATGCATTTACTTACTGCAGCATTATTCCGTAATACACCTTCCATTAGTGAAGCAACGTGCAACGCACTACCGAAACGTACAACACTCGAGACAGAGTAAAGCAACAAGCCTCGCACAGTATCAAACTGTGATGTGGTTGCCGTCCTTGAGGGAACATTTCTGCCGCTCTCCTGCTGCATTCACTGGGAACGTAAACGAGGTGCATACCGGCCAGACTCATCCATAAAACTGCGTATCACTGCTGCAATAACAAACCCTAGACAGAAGCGAACAGTACTCAATGCAAATGTTAAAGCGCAGAGTGAAATAGGCGCTACTGCTGTCGACAGCAGGCAACGGGAGCAAACGGAAATCAGACATACACCGCGCGCATACTGTCGACAGCTGCAGTACTGCACACCAAGACAACGAGACTGAACGAGAACGACGTGACCATTCAATTTAGATTTCTCTGCAAATGGCACGTTAATTAAAAGACATCCGCCTTAAAGTTGGCTCCAGACATGGATATTCCAACTATTTCATTTATTTACTGACAGTACGACATTTACGCTGTTTCTAACCTATGGTTTGACAACAGAAAAGAAGTCGTCAGGGAAATTAGGCTACGTCTATTCTTTGCTTGGAAGTTTAATTTCGTACTGACTCAAACAAAACGTATAAAATTAAATAATTTAATTACCTCAATGGAGACAAGTTTCGATTCACACACACTAATTTTAAATTTTTATCTTCCGTCAGCGAAAAGAACTATTGTACGTCAATGTAACAATATTTTACCTTCAACAACTTGCTGCAAAAATTAATATGACGCAAAACTGATGAAGTTAATGGTCCATTTAAAATCAATACTGATTGTAAAGCAACACCGATGTTCAATAGTCAAAGTCGATCATCAATGCGGAAAAAGGTCCAGGAAGATACTGAATGCAGCTTAGTAGCACTTTATCTACGGTTACTTCACAAGAAAACGGGAGATGACCAAACGAACTGAGACACCAACTTTGCTTCTTGCGGTATTATTGCCACTTTCTCCACTGTGACAGCTCGATCGGTCCCTAATTATGAGGCGGAAATAGTAATCACATCTTTATGTAAAAACTCAACTTGTCAGATGTTAGAATTTACATGCTTGTAGAAGTTATCAAAACCTTTATCGGGATTTTTAGGGCTATTTTATTGCCAACACCAGGGTACATGCCACAAGAACCACTATACGTACGACTTTTAATATCCTCGATCTTCGCTGTGCCCACAGAGTGGCCAGGGAAGGAAGGAAAGAAGGAGAGTTTTAACGTATCTTTGACCTAGAACTTATTACAGAAAGAACTGGTTCGGACAGGAAGGGAGAGAAGTTGGCTTATGCCACATATCTCGTTCTGTGGCTGCTTATTGGTATATTTGACATAGGTTTCGACTAAACGTACTCGCTGGTTATTTCACCTGTTAGTAAATATTGGATGGATATAGCCCAGCGGCTCTTGTATTGGAAAACAAATTTTAAGGCCTTACTTGTTATTTGCGAAGGTTGATCTCTACTAATAGACTACAGTCAGCAAGTGTAGAACTTTCACAACAAGCTCCTTATTTCTTGGAACAAATTGGGTGTAAGAGAAATGAACCCATATACGCAACTGGTTTGGCTGATTTATTTCAACCTGTGCAAAAAGTCTGTGGGTTTTGCATCTTTTTAATTTTTCCGATAATAAGCACAAATTTAAAGCCTGGGGAACATGCATATTTGAGAACTAGTGTGTCACTGATAGAAACAGTCAATTGTAACGGGAACCGATTCGAAAAGAGCTTTACGTGAAGCACACGCCGTTCGCCGTAACGCAGAGCGCCGTGTTGGCACGGAGGTGCCACTTTCGTAGTTGTACACGGAACGCCCAAACAACCTATTTACTGTGATTCTTGATTTTCTCCCGGCGTATTTGATAATCAAAATATCCACGGGTGTCCAACGGGCACTGTATACCATTCTTCGGGGTTTTTGGCCGCATTGTCAATATGTAATATTCGGACGTTTCGGCCACTGGCTGCCAGCAGTGACAACGCTTCGGAACCAAGTCTCCCGCGCAGAAGACTACTGAGACCGTATGTACACGGAGTACTAGCGCGCCCGGAAGCCTGCAACAGCGTCAAGGCAAAATCGCCGCCCGCCTCTCATTCGCCAATTTCCACCAATACAAATAAACAGTGAAACACCAATGAAGTACCTCTATTCCCTACAATCAAATGCTATAATATTAAAACCAATAAAGAACGCCTAATACTTCCCTCTAATGCCACCAATATCCAATCCAATTTCTCTCACTTTTATGTAAGTACCAGCAATCCTTTCATTCAGCAGCCAGCTAAACACCTTGACAAAGACCACTTGCAACGGTGACCGAAACGTCGGAATTTTACATATTGACAATGCGGCCAAAAGCCCCGAAGAATTTTGACAGTGATAACGGCTGCGGAAGCCTTCGTTTAAACCTATTTACTGTTCAAATAATGACGCAGCGAAATAAAACAGTATCATCATGAATTATAACTGTGCAGCCGGAAACATTCACTTTTAAAAATGTTACTCGCAAGTGTTTTTTTTCCAACACCAATGTGCTGTTGATTAATACTTCGAAGCATCGGAATGTTTAACCATTTCTGAAGGAATGAAACGAATTCCTTGCTGTTAGGGCTCGAAAAGACCCCGTCCGATTTCGGACGCTTGAGCATTATGATGCCCCGCAGAAAATCGTCATTCGATGGAACGTGTAGTGAACGTGATGGGCACGTGAAGGAGAGATCTGACAGTTCCTTCACGTGCGTTAGAGATCTGCAGTAGAAAAGATTTTGTTCGAAACTGCTGCTATGGAATTTGTAACAAAGTAGGTGTTACTTAATTGTAACACATTGCGGACCTTTCTTATTCACATAACTGTAGTATCGTATGCAATACATAATGTTACCTGTAAGAGAGCCCTGTCTCAGAAATTAGTGATATTCGGTGACTGTGGTCCGGTTAGAAAAAGGAGATTGCAATTCCTGAAAGTGATACGGCAAGCAGTCACATTTCTGTTCTTCCTTCTCACATATATTTGACCTTTGTTCCAAATATGTAACGATTTCCGGGGATATGGTTAGAGGCAAGTCTAAGGGAAACGTTTAATAGACAACATTGTAATGGTAGAAGACAATGTATGGTATACAATATCTCTCCAAACAGCAACGAAGGATGAATAAATGAACAACTGATAAATAAAATAAGTAACGATGCCATTTATATTGTTCGCTTCTCAGAAATATTTCGCTGTTTATTTTCAAATATCTTATGTTTTGCCAGCGTGTGGTTAGGCCGATATTCCTTGCTTATCTCCATATTTGACTATTTTCGAAAGTGTCGCAATTGCCGAGAGTATGGTTAGAACGATATTCCTTGCTTGTCATCAATATTTGGTAGTTTATTTCTGAATATTTTACGATTGCGGAGTTTTTGGTTAACCGAGATCCTTTGAGGAGAACTTTAATTTCATTTGTAAATGTATACAGCCCACTCTAAGAACGCTAACAGCGCCGTCTGCTGGTATCTCTACATCCTAATGTTGATGCAGTCTTAATTTTGGAGATATTAGAGACCCAAAATTCCTCAATAATCCATTAGAAATATTCATTTTAATCATAATTTGATGTTGCCTAGACAGTCTACAAAGTGGTATTTCCTACTTCCAGTAAGGACATTACAGTTTTTAACATTTCAGTTTAAACCCATTATTCACTTACCAAGGCCTGAAGGAAAGGGTAGTGTATTGTGTGTAGTTCTATTCTTTACATACATCAGTGACACTGCAGATACATAAGAGACGTTGTTAACAGCAATGTCATACTGAAGGATGAACTAGTAATCATATCAGAAAAAGAAACTCTCCAACGTATTCTAAATACTGACATGCATTTCTATGTTTCGTGCTTAGTTTAATTTTATTAAGAAGTCCAAGTATTTTAGAAACACGAAGGCGAAGAAAGAAAAATAAGATGGAAACGGCTCATAATTACTGTATCAGGACAAAGTTGCGAAACTTCAGAAGATACGCGTGTTTGTTTATATAACCTATCGTACTGAGAACGAGCTGTTTTTATGCTACCATTAAGTAAGGCAATATTCAACAATGTCACTTTTGCAACAGACTGTAATCGAACCGATAACGATGTTTACTATGATGCGACAGCTATTGAAATAAACCAATTCACATTACAGCAGCATATCACGTTTGCACCAAGTTATGTGAAATCTTAAGTCGATAGCTCTTCGCATAGACCAAAGATAACAGACTGCGTTTGTCCCTAATCTCTGCTGTGTTGTGGTTTGAAACCAACATCTAATATTGGCCCCAGTCACGTGACAGTTTTCGTCATTATGAACAACAATTTTCCTCTTTTGCAGGTGAAATGAAGCGTTGATTTTAACAATAAAACAACTTCTCGTACTCTTTATTACACATGTAGTAGTAAACGTGGCGTAAATTATCCATATTACTAATATTAATGCAGTAATTGGCGTTTTTACGTGTGCCTACGTGAAAAGTATTTTCAGTTCTTTTTACAAGCAACAGAAATACAGATCCTTAATATTTATGTTGCACTTTATGAATGTCATTATCAATGATAAGATTATTTCTGCCTGTCTTGACCGAATTTATATGTCAAGCAAGTAAGTCATTTCTGTGCAGATCTGCATCCAATAACGTTATACAAAGCGAAAGGTACATACAGACTATTCATTATACCTACAAAATCACTTCTTGTCGAATGCATCGATAATATTTCGTCACATAATTATTAATGTAAATACCCAATATTATGCTTGTTTCATTTTTTGTATTACTGTATGCGGGGAACGTTATATAATATAAACGCTTGTATTGTGTTAATATTGGACATTATACACGCAGACAGATTTTAGTTCTTATAAAAGCACAGCAAAACATTTCACATCTACTCTCTCTCTCTCTCTCTCTCTCTCTCTCTCTCTCTCTCGTTTTTATTTATTTTTAATTTTTTTTAAATCTACGCTCAATTTCCGCTAAAAAGAAGAAAAATTACAACTGTTCACATTGTAATGATGAAAACGGCTTCCTGCCCAGAGTCACATGACTCAGATGTTGGTTTCAGTATAATGACGTCACGCGCAGTCTGTCGTCTTTGGTCTATAGCTGATCGTGCGATCTTCGATACAGCGCGTGACGTAAAAATGACGTCACGTTTGTTCCAAGCGCCACGTGCCTCCATGAATTACCTGCCCCAGCCACTACAAGCTGTCAATCACCAAGTCATTGTCATCGTGCTGTGGTAAGCTCAATATTTACTGGAGGGCAAAACGTAGACTAGTCGTAAAGAAACGCCGACTAAAGCATCACCGTTATCTCTAGGACTACAGCCAATAAAGGGGTCAACGCCCCAGACGGCATCACGATATGTCCGAACTGCAACATCTGTACCGTCATTATAAGTATATTTGACTGCATAACTTCGTAGACACGCGTTTGCCATTTTTAATCTACAAGTACGCAGCAGTTATATTTAAATTAATTTCCAAAATCGTGAGCAGAACGGATAAATCACTTCAGTGCCTATTTTTTAATGTAACGGGAAAAGCTACTCTATCACATTTTCGACGAAATTACTTGTATGTGTAAATATCAACAAATAATACAATTCCTTGAGACGACATTGTCTCGTTATACCAATGATAATAAATAAGGAGAGGCATTCAATTTATGTTGTGGCCGGGATTCGAACCTGGGACCTCCTACATACGTAAGCGATTTAGACCACTCAGCTAACACAGCGTTGCAGCCAAAACGACTACACGGCAGTCTTAAAGCACGTCTCCCACCACACCATATAATTCTGTTCCCTGTGAAATGCGTATCAAATTCCCATTCGCGTTTTTTTGCTGCGGTGCTATTCCAATGTAGGAGAGCCCTGGCAATTTTGTAAGCATTTCACAGGGAACCTTGAGGCAGAATTAAAGTATATGGTGTGGAGGGAGACGTGCTTTAAGACAGTCCGTATAGTCGCTTTGGCTGCAACGCTGTGTTAGCTGAGTGGTCTACGGCGCCTACCTAGTAAGTAGAAAGTCCCGGGTTCGAATCCCGGCCAAAGCAGAAATTTTAATTCAATGCTGGACGAAAGCGGTAATCACGCCAATTTTCAAACATGGAAACAGAAAAGATTGCAACAACTATTGAGGTATCTCTTTAATTAGCGTTGTAGGCAAAATATTCTCAGGTATTGTTGAAAGGAGAGTGCGAGTATTAATTGAGGACAAGTTAGATGAAAATCAGTGTGGTTTTAGGCCTCTTAGGACCAGATCTTTAGCTTACGGCAGGTAATGGAAAAGTGCTATGAGTGGAACAGGAAATTGAATCTATGTTTTACAGATCTGGAAAAGGCTTATGACCGTGTTCCTAGGAGGAAGCTACTGTCAGTTCTTCAAGATTATGGTATAGGAGGCAAACTTTTGCAGGCAATTAAAAGGCTTTACGTAGACTGTCAGGCAGCAGTTAGAGTAGATGGCAAATTCAGCTCATGGTTCAGGGTAGTTTCAGGGGTAAGACACGGCTGTAACCTGTCACTACTGTTTTTCATACTATTCATGGATCATATGTTGAAAATAGTAGACTGGCAGGGCGGGACTAAAATACGTAAAAAAAAAAAAAAAAAAAAAAAAAAAGCAGTTTCGCATATGCGGATGACTTAGCTGTAATGGCCGATTCGATTGAAAGGTTGCAAACTAATATTGCAGAGCTCGAGCAGAGATGCAAGGATTATGATATGAAGATCAGCATCTTCAAAACGAAAGTAATGTCTGTGGGAAAGAGATTTAAACAGATTGTGTGAAAGGCATAATCAGTCTCTAATGATGATGATGCCTCTCCTGGTGTTTAATACTCGTGTGTGTGGTTTATGGTCTAGGCGAGACATAGGCCCCTCAGCACGCCGCGGCGGCTGGAGGTTTCGACAGGCTGGCTGTGCGGCTGTCGCGGCCCTGGCAGCGACCGCAGCCCGCCGCGCCGCCAAGGTCGCCCGCAATCACACTCCGCCGTTCCTAACGAGTGGCAAACCTCACTGAAGACCTCTGCCAGGCGTTCAACACACAGTAGACCTCTCATTATACACTGAGGAGCCGCATAAACTGGTATACGCATGCGATTAGTAAACATCACAGGACGGCGCTACGGTGCTCAAAATCTACATCAAACACGTGTCTGATATTACAATGGCAGTGTGGCGGCCGCCACTCCGCACTGCAACTCACTGACGGTTTCATGGTGCAGTGATTAAAAGACGCCCACCAAAGCGATGAAAATTGTGCCCTTAGTTTTATTTGCACGCCTGTGTATCCTGCACGCTCGGCCAGCAAGGAATTTCGGCAACCTAGCTCCCTTTCCAAGCCCGTGCCCAAATGGTAGAAGGGGTTTCTGCAGTGCCGGCGATTCGTGGCGACGACCAGTCGGCCCCGAGCAATGCAGAGCAGAGCAGCAGGCGAGTCCAGCTTGGCGCGGCTAGCAAGCTCCCACATGGCCATGAGCAAACCACCTGATGTAGACACGAATATAGGAATCACTGGCGTGCTCTCCCTTTCTTTTATTTAATGTAAAAAATGTTAATTATCGTGCCATGTGTTTTTATTGTAGTATTTACTTGGATGAATAAATCCGTTAATTGTACCTGACTGTTTTCGTATAACCCTGACTCATTCAGATACCAATAATGGATTCTAGTTGGTGAAGTTTATTGCCTTGCCACAGCAGGTTATCACTATTAAGATAGTTGAACGTGGTCTTTTAGTCGACACACGAGAGACGGGACATACTATAGCTATCCCAGGTAGGTATGAGGTGGGACCTTTCCCGTATGACCATTTCACGAGTGCTCCGTGAATTATTAAGAGTCGAAGGTTACGAAAGGGAAGCATTGGTTGGGAAGAGAGTAAGCGTTGTAGCCTTTCTCCAGTGTTATTCAATCTGTACAATGAGCAAGCAGTGAAGGGAAGCAACGAGAAATTTGGAGTAGGCATTAAACTTCGGGATGAAGAAATAAAAACATTGCGTTTTGTTGACGACATGGTAATTCTTTCAGACTGGTATCGTTGGTTGGGCCAAAGGGTTCAATGTTCAAATGTTCAAATGTTTGTATAGCTTATGGGTCTTAACTACGGGGTCATGAGTCCCTAAACTTACGAACTACTTATGAACTAGCTAACACTAAGGACGGCACAAATATCCATGCCCGAGGGGGGATTAGAACCCCCGACCGTAGTGGCCGTGCAGACCGTGACTGGAGCGCCTCAGTCTCCTCGGCCATCACGGCCGGCGGGCCAGAGGGTCCAAACTGCTAACGTCATCAGTACCCTACTTGGGAGGGGTGAGAACAGGAAAGGAGCACAAGGCAGAGGAAATGAACTCCAGGAAGAGAAGAAGGAAGAAACACTGCACAGCTCGAGGCCACGTACGTACTCACTAAAGAACCGTGAGCCCCCTGGGGAAGTTCTATCGCAGACAGCAAACAACCTGAAATTGCAATTGAACGCGGAAAGAACAGTTTGTTGACAGGAGCAAGTAAAATGAACATTAACAATAGCCAGTGGCGTACGTAAGGGGGTGGGGGGACGATGGGGTAGGGAAATAGTCAAAATTGGTTGAGAGAATCCTCTTGTCAGGGATTTGGGCGTGAATTTCGAAGTAGTAATGTTCATTTACAGGTACATTACTGGTGTTAAGTCAGGAGGTCACGGGGCACTCAAGACGGCAAGATTTTTGATCCGATGCACATCCCATCTAACGCAGGCATTTCGCCCGTGGGCTTTATGATCTCGTGTGGATATGATGTCACGATACAGGGGAGACAGCGTTACGGGAATGATACAGGATCTGGGATGGGAATCACTACAACAACGGCGCTCATCGCTGCGGCGTGGGCTACTTAGGAAACTCCACTCGCCAACATTCTCCTCCGAATGCGAAAATATACTGTTGACTCCCACTTAAATAGGTAGAAACGATCATCAGAATAAAATACAAGAAATCAGAGCTCGAACGGAGCGATTCAGGTGTTCCTTCCTCCCGCGCGCTATTCTAGAATGGAATGGGAGATAAAGTAGTTTAACGGTGGTTCGATGAACCCTTGCCACGCACTTTAATGTGATTTGCAGAGTATCCCATGTAGATGTGCCCAAAGCAAGCTCATTATGACACTATTCTTTTGCAGTTGAAATGTGGCTTTTCCACTGAGAAGCAAATTGCGTGGAAAACAATCTTCCTGCACCTGCAAACACCAAATCGGGCAGTCAGCGTACTAAAGAGTCCACAATGGCGCTCTATTGATTAATTTAACGCCATTGGGCCAATCAATCTCCACAAGCTCGCACACAGTTTCATAGCCCGTTTCTTTGCGCGCTGATCACTAGACTGCAAAGTGCTGCATCCTGTGTAGTGGGACAAATATTGATGAGCCCCACTTTCCTACATCAACTCTGTTGTGCAGGATATGGATACAACAGTTTAATTGTATTTACTTGGGTATAAATGATGTAATGCCATGACGTGATACTTAAACTTGTGTGTTTGTTTTCTTTTTATTTGAAGTACGTTCGAGGTGCCGCAGTGAGCAAGGGCAGCGTCGCCGCCGCCGCAGCCAACATTGCTGTGTCTGGCCACTGTCGACATTTAACCGACGGCTACGGGGCTACGAGTCCGGCTGCGCCTTCTCTATTGCCGCGCGTCGATCGTTTGCAAAGAAAGAAAGAAAATGTTACTTCATAATTGTCTGTCTTTATGAGTTGGTGTTTCATACAAGCATTGCTCTAGCTGACATGTATTATATCAGACGACAAATGTGGATGTGTATTATTTTGGAAGTCATTTCAAGATTATTACGATCTATTTAGTTTGTGTATTATTATTGTAGGAAGATGATTCTGATTTATTAAACGTAATTTCGTCAAAAGGACAACTGATTGGTTACACTGACTTATCTTCAGTTGTGGCAAGATAAAGTACATTAATACGAAACTTCAGGCAGGCAGTGAGCTTCGATGTGTAAGTTTAACAGATCGATAGAAATTTGCGGTGCCTGTGGTTAATTTTAAGAGTAAACTCACAGTAACATTTAAATATTAGTTCTCCTGCCCAGCTCGTACAAGAACCTTTTATTTTATTTAACGAAAAACTTGAATTTTTTTTTTTTTTTTTTTTTACGTGCTGGTGGTGCGGGAAATTCGGATCGAAGTTGATAATTTTCACGGCCAAATTGACAGTCTTGTTACGTAACAGAAAACTTCGAGTCAATGGCTACCTAACAACTGAGACTTAGTTAAAACTTTTTTTTTCATAAATGATGTTCATTTACAATTTTTACTAAACTAGTTCAAATGTTTGTTAAGCTTAAGGGACTTAACTGCGGGGTTATCAGTCCCTAAACTTACAAACTACTTATGAACTAAACTAGTATGGACTTAAAAATGACAATTTTATCATCGCCCGTAACCCGTCCCACCGCACCTCCCAGGAATCTTCGAGCTGTCGCTCTAAGCATCTGGCATCCTAGGAGGGGAAGAGGAGGGGGGGAAACCCCCCCCCCCACACACACACAGTGTATTCCTAGCGAAAAGGGAAAGACCAGTCCATCATATCCCGGCTGGAAAAAAACCACACCGCCAGCCAGGAAATCTCTTGTTGCTACATCCGAACTTAGCTTTAACACAGTGACGTAATGGGTACGGTTTCCTAATGAGGCTATTCCGCACTAAGGAAACAGTCACCTGTGACGCGAGATACGGAGAGGCGTTAGCGCTTGCACGTCACAACGCGGCCCACGCGTCATAAGGGAACCCGCTGCGCAGCGTCATTAATTGAAAACTGTCACCGGCGGTACTGCCAAAGGGCGGACGTGGATTAACACGCTGTACTGCCACACTACTCAAACACACGGTCGACACTCTTGCTTTAGCCCTGAGATAAGGTTAATTAGCTCAGAATTGTGCTCTACGGCGCACATAAAATACATTGACGGCATCGCTGCATCGTAAACACAGAAAGATAATCTCCCGCTGACCAACTCCCTCGCTGCAGCGAACAACAGTTCAAAGACGTAAAAGTCATGGGGTCACCCCAAAAGACTCAACCATCAGAATTCCAAGGTCTCCCATATTCGTGGAACGTACTGGGAGGGAAAATTGCTTAAAAATAACTTTTTTTTCTGTCCTCCGTTTGTATTTATTGGTTTTATCTTTACGCTGATTCAGAACAATGGTCTGACGACATAGGTCTTATGTCTCAATCGGTAAATTCAAATGTGTGTCACGTCGATCAGATACACTCAGTAAGCAGTATCCTGCATTTTCATAATTAATTTCTTTTTATTTCTTTATTAAAGTAATAGACGCAGATTTCGTGGGTAAAAAACAGCACAAGTCTGAATTCTGAGGAAAAAGAAAATCTCTTCATCAAAATGCATTGTTTCCATTTTAATACATCTCACTAAGACTGATGTTTCGACCAGTACTTGCCATGTCATTGTCTCGCTACTACACGCCACAAAGTACCACGAGCTGTCGCTAAATCAACTGCACAACCGTCTGTAACTGCAATTACTGACACATCAGAACACTCCCGTAAAAGTCACAGGCGCCCGCGCTAGTGTCGTCCTACAGAAGGCGAAGCTGCCGAGAAAGAACTAAAAGTCTCTTCTCGCACGTGTACTCTGTCCACTGCCATGATCACACTGGGTCCCTCAGTTCTGAAATTATTCTCCAAGTTTATCACACACTCATTTTTATGAAAGTAAACGTGTAATTTTTTCCTTGGTTTCATCATGGGCATTCTGGTTCAAGCACAGCCTACTAGTTTGTAACAGATTATAATCTTGATCAAATTTGGAAAACGAACAACTAAAACCGGTAAAATGACATGAAGACAACATTATTATAATATACTTTCAAACTGCCTACAAAGGGAACAATTCAGCGGAGATATTCGAGTATGTATAATTACGAGAATCATAGATTTTTGTACCACTTAAAGTTCACACTGTAGTTACAGCAAATTAAGTGTACCTTCTGCAACGGCGCATGTGTATCTTCACGGAAAAAACACGTTACAAATATTTACAATACCTGCGGAAATATTGTAGATCTTAAATCACGCGGCGCGGCCTGAAAATTTTGCAGTGGAGTAAACACCTGGTGCACTTCGTGCGGAAAAGTCTTGTAGACTTCCGCGTGTTTTTGGTGTAGGCCTAACTCGGAAAATTACCCTATAGGATTAAGGACACGTCAGAATACTGAAACCATCAAGCTACTGAGCTCACGGGTTGAATTCGCCTGCTAGCAGCTTAATGAGTGAACTTTTTAAGGGTAGTACTTTTAAAAGGTTAAGTCCTCTGGGACGTTTGGAAAATGTGAATATGATAGTTGCACACGTAAGGTTGATTCCAAACGAAAGATTGGCAAACACACTTTTTCGTCTCAAGTTACTGAATGAAGCAAGGCGATGATATTGTACGTTGGGCAAATAGGAAGAGACCTATATTTCAGACAATTTCTTAGTGCACGAGTATTTTGAATTTCACGATGTCTGATTATTATACCTCTACTTCTATTACGTAAATACAGTCGTGGAAATTTATAAAATATTGATAGTATGGTACAATTATTTTTTTCGTCACAAAATTGTGCGGTAAACCTTTTTTCGCATGAATTTGTATTAGGAAAAAAATTAAGTTTGTCGCTGTGCTATCAGTTTTCGATTTTTCTTCGAATTTAGCACCTACAGAAAAGGGAAGGTCACCGCCAACTCACTGAAAAATTTATGATCCGTCATCTGACCGGAAAATTGTGTTATTTATATTATTTAAAAACAAATAAAAACTAATGTCATTGCTATAACAGCATAAAAATGTTTTGAGGAATGATCAGAAAATCATTTGTGTACCACACCGGTAGAAGTAGTGAATCAAATAACGAATAGTGTAGCAGAAAGGTGTAAAGCAGTGAAGAAAACTGTGAGACTTCAAGGAAATATAGATAATAGAAATTGTGCCGCGGTGGAGTAGCCGAGCGGTCTAAAGCGTCTCGCTGCGAGCGCGCGGTTGCTCGCCGTGGAGGTTAGAGTTCTCCCTGGGGTGTGTGTGTGTGTGTGTGTGTGTGTGTGTGTGTGTTTGTCCTTAGGTTAGTTTACCTAGGTTTTAGTAGTTTGTAAGCTACGGACTGATGAACACGCAGTTTGGTCCGATAGATTTGCAGACATTTGAACATTTTTTGAACAGTATCTATAACTTATCAGAAATATATCCGGAAAAGGAAAATTTACCAAGGAGGAAGCGGAAATTGGTACTCTTGCCACTGTGGTCCGATAGATTTACAGGCATTTGAACATTTTGAATAGGAATTGTAAACGCAATGTTTAAAACTAAGTTTTACGTGGTCCAGATAAAGGCATACTAGGGATTCTGCAAGTGTTAGTACATCGGTTCCTTAATTCTTAAAATTAATGGTTGGCTTCACTTAAAAATAAATGTGTGTCACCAGTCATCGACAAATTGCACAGCGTGCACATGAGAGTATTTCGGCTTCATTTCCCCCGCCGCGTAACATTGGGGTCAGAGTGAGAGCGCGCCGGTCATTCTCACACCGCCAATCGCTAAAGCTCTGCATACTTCAAATTATTACTCAGTTAATGACACTAACAAAACGATCAGACATATCCTAGTTCCTTTCTTGAACATAACTGTATTCAATATGATCCTCATAAAAACGCATTACTATAAAGTGTTAATCATACCCACCAGATTTTTTAATGCAAAATGTCTTTTTTTCCTCTCTCCGGTATTGTTTTTACTCGTAAAAAAATGTCGGCAATTTATTTCTTCAGATAATGTTTTGTTTTGCCAGCTTAACGAGACTTAAAAAAGCGCACAACAAAAGTGCAGATTTTCGTAGTCACTTTCTGATACTTACAATGATCAAAATTGTAAGAATTATTTAATAACATGGTAAAATAGCTTTTTTAGTAAGAAAATGAACTATTACTATAGGTCAAACTCCTACGAAGCGGCCAATTTCCCAAAAGACAGTTTCTCAAACAAATCTCAAATTTCCAGAACGAAATTTTCTCTCTGCAGCGGAGTGTGCGCTGATATGAAACTTCCTGGCAGATTAAAACTGTGTGCCGGAACCGGGACTCGAACCTGGGACCCTTGCCTTTCGCGGGCAAGCGCTCCACCGACTGAGCTATCCCGACACCACTAACGACGCCGCCTAACAACTTTCAGCCATGTCTCCACCATATCCATTCTTCCAGGACTGCTAGTCTTGCATGTTTCGCAGGAGAGCTTCTGTGAAGTTTGGAAAGTGGGAGGCGAGGTACTGGCGGAAGTAAAGTTGTGAGGCGGCATCGTGAGGCGTGTCGGGATAGCACAGTCGGTGGAGCGCTTGCCCGCGAAAGGCAACGGTCCCAGGTTCGAGTCCCGGTTCCGGCACACAGTTTTAATCTGCCAGGAAGTTTCAAATCTCTGAAATTATTTCGTTAATTTCTTCATGGAATTACCGTGACCGCGGCGAGAGGCCGAGAGGATTGAGGCGCCATGCTCCGATGGGCGAGGCCGCTCCCCTTCGGGGGTTCAGATCCTCTCGGGCATGGATGTTTGTGCTGTCTTTAGTGTAAGTCAGTTCATAAGTAGTTTGAAAGTGTAGGGACCGATGCACCCGCAGTTAAGTCGCATAAGCTTTTTGAAGTATTGTGCCTTACTGCAACCTATACTTCCAGTAAACAGCAAGTTCGTGAACGTGAAAGTTGACGTGTTAAGGGTTTGTAATTATATTCTCTGTGTACCTCGAAACGTAACAAAGCGCACGCTCCTTATGATATAGTGGTGGAGTGTAAAGCGCTCTAACGTAACACTTTCTTTGGCCTCTCTCGCTGGGCTGGCCGGCTCCGGCCCCTCGCGCTGGGTCAGCTGAGGTTCCGCGCGGCCGCGCTTGCCCAAGGTCAGGTGGCGGCGAGGCGCCTGCCAAATGGCCGAGGTCAGCCGCCCCGCGCGTCACCGTGACGTCACCGACAGCCGGCCGATACCGCAGCCGCGGCGCGACGCTTACGTCCCAGGTAGCGGCACAGCAAGAGCGCGCACCACCACCTGCCACGGGAACGCGACGGGGCAGGGGCTCAAGTCGTTGACAGCAGTGGCGTAACTATGGGGGGGTGGGGGGGTTGAGGAGGATAGAATGCCCCCCCCCCCCCAGAATCCGGAAAAAAAGAGGAGACAGAGAAAAGTAAAGAAAAAGAAAGCATATAACAGCAATCTGGTAAAGATAAAGCTTGGAAATTTGTGGTGTTTTACCATAAGCTTTCATTGGAAACTGACTAAAATTTTGTTCGTCAAGCAGATCTATTCCCCCCCCCCCCCCTCCCTCAAAGCCAAGTCCTAGTTACGCCACTGGTTGGCAGTCCCCTGCAGGGGTACTTACCACTGTTCCCTCTACAGCAGTCCATAATTGCACTAACAGACCTCTAATTACGTGCCATAAATATTCCATTTGATTCATGTCGGGAGATCTCTGTGGCCAAATCATTCGCTGGAATTATCCACATGTTCTTCAAACCACCCGTAAAGAATTCCACATCAATTCCATGAATTATTTTTGAGGACATTAACTCAAAGGTCAACTACTCAATGCACTTCAACAAATACAAATCTACACACATCATACGAATAAGCCATTAGATTGTATAAATGAGCAGTTAGATTTCAGAGATAGATATTTCTTTAAACTATTTGGTTATCTCCTGTAGAATGGTTACTCTTTTACTTTGAGACGCAAAAGAGAGCCCTGTCTCTCCAGTGACTCGCGTAAGCACAGGTAGTGGAGTCCCGGACTACGGAAATACACTGCTCGAAACTATTAGAGGATCAGGTGAGATCATACACAACATACAGATGGTAAAGTATTTTATTCAGATATTGGTTACAATTGTTAGTCAAATGTTCAAATGTTTTTAAATCTATAGGATCGAACTGCGTAGTCATCAGTCCATAGCTTACAAACTACTTAACCTAAGGTAAACTAACCTAACGACAAACACAAACACACACAAACACACACACACACACACACACACACACACACACACACACACTCGCTATGGAGGACTCGAACCTCTGACGGCGAGCAACTGCGCGCTCCGCAGCGAGGCGCCTTAGATCGCTCGGCTACTCCACCACGGCACAATTTTTAGTCGTGTATCATACATGGCTTATTACAGCGAGACACTATTTGGCTGCCATGAAGTGAAAAAGTCATCCTCGTTGCCCTCTAACATGGTGTTTGATCACCTGACGACACACCTACATGGCGTGGACAGTACGACGTAACCAATCAGTTCTTCACGGATATTTGCCCATTCATAAAAAAAAAAAAAAAAAAAAAAAAAAAAAAAAAAAAAAAAAAAAAAAAAAATCCAAATGTTAGTAAAGCCTATAGGACTTAACTGCGGGGTCATCAGTTCCTGAACTTACCAACTACTTATAAACAACCTTATACTAAAGAACAACACAAACAACCATGCCCGAGGGGAGATTCGAAACTCCGACACGGGAGGTCGTGCGATCCGCAGCGTGACGCTCCACAGAGCTCTCGGCTACTTCCGCGCGGCTTGCCCACTCTTCCACGAGTGCAATATCCTGCTATAACTGTTGTGGAAAGTGCTGCAATCGCTGCAATGCGTCTGCCGGGTGCAGCCCAGGCATGTTCATTCGGGTTTAAGTCCGCTGAACGAGCTGGCCAGCCCATTCGTTCAGTTCCCCGAGCTTCAAGCATGTTGTACACCAGTGCAGCTCTGGGAGGGGGGGGGGGCGAGGGTTATCGTCCACCAGATGGAACCCATCTCCTATGGTACCAGCTTAGGGCACAACAAGAGGTAGAAGGACCTTGTCTCTGTACCTCTAAGCAGTCAAATCGCCATTGTGAACGGCATAGAGGTCTGTGCGTCCGCCAATACTGACTCCTGCCTACACCATTCGTCCACCACCATGATATGGTAATGTTTCCTGCACATTAGCAGGATTGTTCGGAGACCCACGATCTCTCCAAGAGAAGGAATGACTACTGTCCAGCTGAACACAGAATCAGCTCAGTTTCTGAAGGGCAAATGGGGTTTTAATATATATATATATATATATATATATATATATATATATATATATATATATATATATATATCTCTCTCTCTCTCACACACACACACACACACACACACACACTGTAGGCCTCCTTGCGCAGAGTAGAGGCCACATTTCCGAAAGTTATTTCCGACTGTGTTGATATTGCTCGTTCAGTTGCTGGCTTGCAGCGTGCGTTGTATCTGAAATGCATTCAGCCGCCTTTATCGACGGGCTGTTAGCCGGAGATAACTGTCATCTCTTGTTGATCTTACCCGCGGATGAGCTTGGCATTGCCTTTTTCCTGTTGTCTGAAATCGCGTCTAGGTCCTGGAAATTACATTGGGCCACTCGAACAGCTGCAGCCACCTCCCTCTGTGTCTGCCCCGCTTCCAACCTTGCTATGGTTCTCCATGCCATAGATTTGGTAAGTCAGGTGGTGGCTGCATTGCACTACCTGCTCACTACACTATCTGAACCCAACTGTTTGTGTAATTCGTTTGGTAGAGTAAACGGGAATCAACAAGAACCCCTTCTGCAGCAACTTTGTTATTACCACTATCTCGCTTGCCGAACTGTTGTTGTCTCCACTCCGTAGAACCGACAGAAAGACGTCGAACGTTTTTATTTCTTTCTACCGATGACAATACTTCAGAACCTTGATATCTCAACTGATCCCCTAATTGTTTTGATCAGTGTATATTCGCTGCGTGCCGCCGGTTGGAGACTGCGTGTATGGAAATTTTGTCACATAATCGCGTTTTCTTAAAGGTACAAAGGCTTTGTTATTAATATGATAGAATTAGAAAGTGTAATATTTGATACTACATGAAGTGCTTGTCCTCTGAGGAAGGAGTTTGTTCCATTGCTTTTTGAACCTTACTTTGAGTGAAATATCTACTTACTGTTTGAAGTATTGTTTCACACGTTCTGAACATACTACTACTAATAACATTGATCGATGAAGAATTACGTTTGAGATTATTAGAAAGCAAGACTGCTGCAATTATGTTTGCTGTATGTGAAGGTCTATTGTAATCTCATAGCCCCCTGCCCTTATTAACTGAATATGCAACTTTCGTAAAAGCCTAATGTCCACAAATATTAAAGTTTCTGCGTATGTAGTCTTATACCAAGACAGCATTTTGACAACAGTGGAAATGTACCTTTTAATGAAGGTAAAGCAGGAAGTCCGACAAATTCCCAAACGATGTAATTCCAGAACTTGATCTGTCCACATCTGTCGCTGGCGCGCGCTGCGATAGCGTGTAGCACGCTGAGGCACACGTTCAGATGCTTGCTCCGTGTGCTGACGGCTTAATGCACCTCGCACGCCGGAAGATCGAAGCCTCCCTCGGGAATGGATTTGTGTCGTTCTTACCGTAATTTAAAGTAGTTTGTAAATCTACCGATTGGTGATCTAAGCAGTTTGGTCAGTTAAATTTACAAAATTTGAATATTTGAGACTAGAGGACACAGTCCATTCCCTATAAAAACAGCCTCGCCACTATGGAGCTCCCACCAGCTTGGACAGTGCCTGGTTGAGAACTTGGATCCATTAATTCGTTGGGTCTGCCCCACACTGGAACGCTATCATAAATCTATTTACATCTGATACTGGGACTCTTCTTACCAAGCCAGAGTTGTTTTATTTGGTTATTTTATTTATTTATTCGTGTCAGAAGCACTAACAATGTAAAAACTAATGTACAATATTTACATGTTTTGTGAATACATCATATTTACAAGACAATTATTTACACTTTTGCCGCGAAGAAGTTAGCAACGTCTTTTGCCTTTGGCGTTACATATAGCAGATATTCCGGTATGTATGGCGCTGGACAATGGGTACCCCGGAACAGGGGGGAGGTCGTCAGTATTGCTCAACATTCAGAAAGTGGCGACTCCACTACAAAACCCCATTTGATAAGCTTGCTCTTATATTCTGTGACGCCCGACCGTAGTCTGTTGAGTGATCTCCGTGTACTCCACTTTTCAGTCGGACTGGATGATAGTTTTTCCACATTATGTTAGCCATCCTGCAGTACTGGTAGACATTGCACACCACAGTTCGGTTCGGCAATGCTGAGGTGTCCCAACAAGAGCCTCTGTATATCTGATGAAGCTGTTTCAGGATTTTAGTCGTGGGTTTGCTGGTTGATATCCTTATAAGGGGTGGACTTCATAAATTAGATTTTCTTTTGATACTTTTTGCTGCTACCTCTCAGCGGATGTCAGGCGCGCAAGACTGTACAGTTTATTCAGAGTGAAGCTGATTCCCGCATGTGGTACCCCCGCATAAGGACGTCAATACGTACTGAACTGCACATCATAATTCCAGAAACACTTATGAGGTCAAACAACATTATTTGGTTATAAAGAGACGAAATCAATTTCGTCGTCGTTCTTTTTCCGTTCACGCCCAATGAGTTATAAACGAAACAACAAAAAATGTAGTCTAGGGTCCAACCATGCACACGTGCCCAGAAGAGGCGCTACCGATTATGTCGCGCTGCTTGTAAAGCCGTCGGCGCCACAGTCCATGGTGGCAAATTATGGCACACTGTCCTACAGCATACGTTCTTCGTACTTCCCTTAGGCCGGTATTACACTATCAAATTTTCTTTGACAAAGATTTTTTGTCAAAGAAAATTGGATAGTGTAATATGGAACTTTGGTCAAAGTTGCCTTTCGTCAAAAATTCTTTGATCAAATCTAGCAGCTCACCGTAGGTTTGATCAAAGAAAGCGTTCGTCTTATGTTAACTGTGGTGAGAAATATGACCGCTTTAAGCGCTAGCATCGCTGTAGCAGTTTTTGACGTACTGTTTGAAAACATAACCACGTAATTCGTATTGCGAGTCGTCGCAACAACTAAATTTATGCAGTTGTATAAGGTTGATTATAAAAACCGGCTGCATCGAGCCGAAAGCTAGATAATTGCGGTATTCATTAGCGATCAAGTGAGTACTGTTTGCACGGCAGACGACGTAAAAATGAAAATTAATTGTCTCTGCACCAGTTTTGCAGCGGAGAAAGCAAAAGTACATAATGACACTTTAATTCCCTACATATATTTAGCCAGACAAATGCTATTTACACGATACATAATACGCAAAATATAAATGTTTCAAAAGTTTTGTTTACTGCAATATTTAGAGCAGAACACCACTGCAGAAGCAAGTCAAGCGTCACCATTGTCAGTCTTCCAAACGACGAGAAGAACCGTTTTCGAGTGGTACAGCGGCTCTCGTCTCAGGTGTATCGGGTAATGCAGCCTAATATTACATATTTGTAGGAAACGACGAAGTACTTTGACAAGCTACACTGTAGATGTCTATTATGATTAAGAAAAGAACTTCACATTTTTTTTTTTTTTTTTTTTTTTTCAAATATGTCTTAAGAGTACAGCTTAAATTGTTGTGAGTGAACAAGGAGCGATGATATCTACAGTCTAGCTAGAAAAAGTACTTCGCTCCTTTCTAAAAACATCAGATGTTAGGCCTTATTATACGATACACCTGAGGCGAGAGCCGCGGTACAAATAAAAACGGGTTCTGTGAATAAAGGCACGCTTCCAGATGTCTAGTCGTTGCAATTGTTGTACGCGTACATGCAATCTAAGTGTATAAGTAGATATTTGTAATCTATGTAATCAACAACTAAGGTTAATAACAAATATTCATCCGCCATTTTCAATGCACTGTGACAGATTCTTTGTCAAAGAAAATTTGATAGTGTAATGTCACCATTTCACTACGTCAAAGATTCTTTGTCAAAGAATATTGGACAAAGATTCTTTGTCAAAGAAAATTTGATAGTGTAATACCGGCCTTATTTACGTGTGCGGTTATTGCACAGAGTCTGGTCTGTTAGCAGTGACAACACTACGCCAACATGGCTCCTAGCTGTCACTAAGTGCAGCCGGTCGGCTACTACGTTTTTCTTGCTGAGACGTAACGCCTGAAAGTTTGTATTCTCGGGACAATCTTGGCACTGTGCATCTCAGAATACTGAATTACCTAAATATTTCTGAAAAGGAATGCCACACAAGTCTAGATCCAACTATCATTCTGCGTTCCTAATTCGTTAATTTGCGTCGTGCGGCCGTAATCACGTCGGGAACATTGCACATGAATTACCGAAGTACAAACGACAGCCCTGCCAATGCACCGCCGCGGTGGAGTAGCCGAGCGTTCCAAGGCACCTAGCTGCGAAACGCGCTACTTGCTCGCCGTCGGAGGTTAGAGCCCTCCCTCGGGCATGGGTGTATTTGTTGTTCTTATGCTGTTATAGTTAGGCACTGATTACCAAAGTACTAAAGTCCCATACATTTACAAATATTAGCCAATGTACCGCCCTTTGTGTACGCGATACTACCGTCGTCTATTCGTATCTAATTGAAAAATTAATGCAATTATTTTCTACTTAGAACTTTGTGAGACACTGCCACATCCACACACAAGCTGGGCTATACATGTGTCACAATTAAGTACTGCAAAGAGAGAATTTTTTCATACATTTCAATATTTGTATGTTTAAACCCAGAGTTCGGTATTTTTACCATTTTTGCTTAGAGTCGTTTCCGGGCTTGACACTCCTGTTATTACTTGATGCATTTGCCCTGTTCCGTCAACCTGTAGAACTTCTATGAATATCGTAGAAAAACTCCTCACGATAGAACTTCTCAAATCTCTCGTCTAAGAAAATAACCATAATTGGTGTTCAACGAATTGCCTGTGACCATATAAAATATCGCATATCATAATATCCAGTAACAAACACAGTTGAAACTACATTAGAACCACCATTGTACGTACCTATTACATCTTTGAAAAAAGTGGCAGTTTTCTGACTCGACACACCTATAACTCCCTATGTTCATATAAAACTATGCTCCTGTCAAAGGTAAACTAACAAGCAGTTATCCAATAACTGATCTTGCAGTAGAATGTTTCCTCAACATTCTTTCTTGCAGAGAATTGGAGTTGTTGCGCCCATGTATGACAGGTCACCAAAGCCACCTACAACTGGGATAGGTTCAGAGCACGGTTTGTTCAATTTGTGAAGGTAGTAAGAGAGCAGAGAAGCCACCCAGCAGCAACTGTGGCCGGTGACCTCTGTCGCCAGAAGCGAGGTCAATGTGCGGCCAGGCGGCTTCTGGAGGTCTCGAGCAGCCACGCAAGGCTGCCAGGTTTGTGTGTGTGTGTGTGTGTGTGTGTGTGTGTGTGTGTGTGTGTGTGTGTGTGTGGAGAGAGGATAGCTTTACGCAAATGATACTACTGTTTTGCGTGACTACTCTTTCCATGTCCCTGGTGTCTGAACACTTACTACCTGTCAACAGGCATGGTTTCCGGAATGCATTGAAGAGATAATTCTGACAGTCGTGGATTAGTACAGTCGGGTACAAGCGTTACGTTATCTTTGACGTATGGGCAGCGACAGTAAAAGTGAATTCTGCTGTATGTCCACTGCGAAGTGAATTGGGACAGTTCCTGTTCATGTTCTATAATAATATCTTTGCACGCAATATTAACAGTAACTATATGATGCGGTTACTTATAATGAAGTCTAGTCTGAAAACAAAAATTGCGCCAACCTGGAAAGGGATATTGATAAGATTTCCAAGCGTAGCAAAGACTGACAAATTGCTTGTAGTGTTCAGAAACGCAAAACTTTGTACTTCACGCACAAAGAAGCTGATTTCCATGACTAAAGTGTCTATCTGAAATCTATCAATACATACCAATATACTTCGGTGGAAGAAGTTGTACACAAGGTAGATGGCGATGTGTCAGGGAAACGCAGTCTACAAAGGGGCCCGCTTTCAGGTCACTTGTGTGTCCCATTTCAAAATATTGTTTGTGTCCGAACCGTACCAAACGGGAATAAAACAGAATATTAAAACAATGCTTGAACTGAAAATTGGCGGATGCAACTATCCCAAGATAATCACGAAGCTTTAAATGAGGAGACTACATAAATAACAAGTCGTACATACTGCTGTTTTAGAAATCACGAAAACAAGATTAGCATAATTACAGAAGTACACAGGCGTTTACACCATCTTCTTCCAGCGTTGCATTTGTGTACGCAATAGAAAGAAACCCATCGGTGATACTACGCAAAATTCCTTCTGCTATGTCCAACAATGTGGATTGCACCTGTATTTAGCTTTATTTATTAGTAATGTACGTTTTGCTTATAATGTTGGTATTTGTGTTACAACATCAATCTCTGTGCATTGCAATTCTACTACCGAATATCCACTTCTCGTGTAAGCCTGTTAGCCATGAAGTACATGGGGAAACTCAAATCACGGAATTATAAAAATCAGCTGTAAAATATGACATAGAAGCATAAGATTCAAGAACAAACTCTATATGTACACTATCTGATCAAAAATATCAGCAATCAAAAGCATTGACACACCTATAACGCCCTATTTACGTACGACTAAAGGCGGAGCGGCCAGTATAAAAGAGTCTGGGAGTTTTCTGGTGTTAATGACAAAACAGGAACAGCAGTATGGGTCAGCCAGAAAAACTCTTGATTCGTAAGTCGGGAAGTCACCTGAAATCAAATGCTTTAATCATAAAAGACCAAACTACTCTTGTCATCGGTCCCTAGATTTTCGAACTACTTTAAGTTATACTAAAGTCAAGGCCCGATGGAGGACTCAACTCCGACCTGAGAGACCGCGCGATCCGTAACGTGGCGCTACACACCACACGACCATTTCCGCGTGAAGATGTCACCTGAGAAAAAAAGTCGGTCAGGGGCCCAATTCGTGTGTTGTTAATGTGGTTGGGAAGTGGAAGAACCAGCATAAGGCAGACATTGAGTACCACGGGCCAGGTACCGTCGCGCTTGACTCACTCCTAAGCGACACTGGATGTGGTGTGAACAGTAGACAACGGATATCGTTATGAATAACGTTATACTAGAGGACACGAAGGTATTACCACTAAACAGAATTAGATTGGTTACTAATGACAGTGCACCCTGTCATAGATCAGCACATGTGGGGCAGTGGCTGTCGACAGCAGCATTCCTGCCAAGTACTGGCCTGTCCACATAACCACACAACGCCTCTGGTATGTATTACATTGGCGACTTCGTTACAGACCCCTGTTGTCCCACATTATGTCCACTAAAAGGTGTGTGTGGATACTTTTGACCAAGTAGCGTATTCTGAATCTAGACAGGAACGGATTTTTCCATATCCTTGATTTCCTTTACAAAGTACAAAGTTTAGAAAACAGCTATACAATTAATGTTTTTCCTGAACGATTCGTCACTCCCGGGAGGCAATAGGTTTGCTTAGCCGCCAACGCATGACACGTGACTGCTCGGCATAATCACTGCCCGTATACTCAACGGGCGACAAATAAGCGAAGTGCTGGGGTAAAGTAACGTGGGAGATCCCGCTTGGAGTCCCGGTCCGACACACATGTTTACGTAAGCAGCAAGTACACAGTTAAATGTTCAACCACATTTGCAGTTGCGAATACATTTCGCGTAATCTTGACAGCTGTAGAAGCCGCACAGTCCGTTTCCTTCAGACATGCACGTCTGAAGGACATTGCATTGTTTACATTTATAAACTCCGACATCGCACCCATTGTACTGAGATACTATCACGGTCTTCAGTCACCGGCCTCTTACTATCCGCGAGAGTAAATTTCGTCACCCTACATCGATATTAGCGACATTTAATGAATTTCATAGTTGGATTCTACGACGACGTCTCGTTCCATGGGCAACACGACGGCTGGATCTCAATTTTGAGTGTTTTTAATACACTTTATACATCATTGCTGCATGAGAAACTAACAAAACCTAGGGACGATTTGATTCTTTTTACAACGAGCGTCAAAATAAATGAGAGCGTCAAATTTTGATAATGTACCTGTAAAGACAATTAACTTGCTCGCGGCCGACATGTGATGATGCCCGCATTTGAAAAGTAGCACAAGAGTGGTGTCATGGAAGTTCAATCGCAATTGAAACTACTACCGGGAAGAGGAACTTTATGATAATGATTCTTGACGTTATGAGGAATATATCTGTGGAAACATTTACGTACCAATCATTTTGAGGAGAGTTGTGGGAGGTGTTATTGGCATGGAGGCGTACGTACAACTCATTAGAAACATCCTACAGATTTAGTAGCATGTGAAATTTGGGTTACTAACAAATAATACTCGTTTTTTTGGCGTTGAGAAGTACCAACATTTTAGTCCAGACATCTGTGCATGTGGTTCAAAGTTCCTTTGACTGTCCACGATAATTTTTACGTCGCGACAAGTCAGCAGGTCTGAATCACTGCCAAGCACTACATCAACGTGAGGACTTTGGTCTGCGAAGAATAGCGTCCCATGGCGATGCACTGTGTCCGGAATTTATGTTGACTCTGTTGGATCCGTGTACACGCTTGTCCTGACGCTATGAACACTGACAGTCCGTACATTGCGGCTATGTAGAGATAGTGTAGCCAGCCAAGTTTTCCACGTGATAGTGTCCGTACGTGTGTCGCCTCTGAGTGGAATGTACGAACTGTTACTGCAAGTGTGTGTTCATGCGGTCGAGATTGTAGGTATCGACATTTGTGAAGCTGACTTTGGTGCGAGCAGTATATGCGATAGTACAAGAAGTTCTATACGTTTAAACCATAACCGCCTTGTCCATCTAAGTTGTACGGCTATAGTAATAATTAACGTTTAGTAAGTGTGTTAGAATTTCATGTGTATCTAAATTAGCTGGACAATTCGTTTTCAGTTATTTCATGTTCTGCAGGTTAATAACTGTAGAGCCGAATAAATTGGTGAAGGCATGCGTATGAAATCTCACAGATGTGAACAGTAACATGTAGCGCTGCTGTCGGCAACGTGTATATAAGACAATAGGTATCCGTCGCAGGCGACGACATGGGACGCAGCATGTCAGAGGTAGAGATGAGATGATAGGATATGATTTTCCCCTACGACCATTTCACGAGTGCACCGTGCATATCGGGAATCGAGTAAAACATGAAACCTCCGACATCGCAACGGCCGGATCTTGCAACAACGGGGAAACTACGAAAGAAGATAATCGTTAAACGTGACAGAAATGGAACCCTTTCGCAGATTACTGAGGGTTTCAAAGCTGGGTCACGATAAACCGTTGGCGTGCGCACCATGACACGAAACATGATCGATATGGGCTTTAGGAGTCAAAGGCCAAAAGTCGTGTACCCTTGTACTCGCCTCGCCTGGGCCCGTCATCACACTGAACTGTTGATGTCTGGAAACACGTTGCTTACATATACATGTGGCGTCTCTTCCGAAAGAATAGACATCACTTCTGATTCTGCAGTAGTAGTAGTTTTCATATTCACAGAATAGCTGCAAGATCAGAAGTGACTTCTGTTCTTTCGGAATAGACGCCACATGTATATACATCATATGCCAGTGACAGGCAATGATCCTTTCGTTAGTTAGAAGGAGTGGGTAAGTTTGGAGCCCTTACTCTTACGGGAATTAGTACATAGTGACAACGAGTTTGAGTACTGTGGTCAGGGTAAAGCTGGAAGTGGTGTAGGCGTCAGCTCAACCGAATAGAAAGCAGGAGACCCGGGATCGAATCCCGGCTGGGTACACATCCGCAGTTGAAGTCATATTCTGTGATGTACACGTTGTTTGGTCTGACGAGTCTCATTTTGCAATTGCAGCGAGCGGATGGACACGTAACGGTGTGGAGACAACCTTATAAATCCATCCACCCTGCATGTCAGCAGGGACTGTTCAACTGATGGAGGTCTGTAATGGTGTGGGGCGAGTGCAGTGTTGGTGACATGGGACCCCTAATACATCTGAATACGACAGTGACAAGTGACATGAACGTGTACATCCCGGCTGATCACCCACATCCATTCATGTCCGTTGTGAATTACGGCGGACTTGAACAACTGCAATAGGATAACGCGACTCCGCCCAAGTGCAGAATTGCTACAGAGTTGCTCCAGGAACTATTCTGCGTTTTAACACCTCCGCAGTCCACCAAACGGCCGAGACATGAACACTACTGAGCATATGTGGAATGTCTTACAACGTGCTGTTCAGAAGAGATCTCTAACTCCTCGTACTCTTACGTGTTTATAGACAGTTCAGCAGGGTATATAGTGTCCATTCCCTCCAGCACAACTTCAGAAATTAGTCGAGTCCGTGGCACTTCTGCATGGTGACGGCGCCGTACTTGATACTGAATCAGGCAAGTAGATTAGATTAATACTTGCTATCGTCAGATTTTTGATGCTACTTGGTGACCGAAGACTGTTGTAGCAGCATAATTCACTCCTTTCTGTGCCAAAGTTAGATTTAACCTTTAACAGTGAATATCACCCTTTCTCCTAGTATTGTAACTATGCACACTGTTATTACTTTTGAATTGGGTAGGACTGTTAACAACAAATTTCATGAGATATCTTGAGATTATATATATATATATATATATATATATATATATATATATATATTATATATATATATCTCAAGATATCTTCAATATGTTTCTTCCAATTCAATCCCTCGTCAATGCAAACACCTAAAAATTTTGAATATTCTACCTTTACAGATTTATGTTCAAAGTCTAAATTTATTATTGATGTCATGCCATTTACTGTATTAAACTGTATATACTGGGTTTTATCAAAGTTTAATGAGAGTCCATTTATAGAGAACCACTTAACTTTCTGAAAAATATAATTTACAATTTCATCAGTTAAGTCTTGTTTGTCAGGTGTGATAGCTATACTTGTATCATCAGCAAAAAGAACTAGCTTAGCATCTTTGTGAATATAGAATGGCAAGTCATTAATATGTATATTAAGAATAGCAAAAGGACCCAAGACCGAACCTCGTGGGACCCCATTTTTGATAACTCCCCAGTTAGAGGAATGAATTGTTTCATCTGTATCATGTGAACTGCTTATTTCAACTTTCTGCACTCTTCCAGTTCAGTATGATTTAAACTATTTGTGCACTGTCCCTCTCATGCCAAAATACATTACAAAATCTCTTGCAACTCCTGTAATAAATATTATAGAGGTCAAACTGGACGTAATTTCAGCGTTCTTTATAAAGAACACACTAGGGAGACTGAGAAAACCCATCTACTTTTTAACACTACTTGCAATCTGAGTATCACTCAGTAGACACTATAGAAAACGCACTCAAAAATTTACATGTAATACAGAAGGGATATGAAATGAATATTCTAGAAGAAATTGAAGTATGTATCCACGCAACTAGCGACGCAAATAATTTATTAAACGACAAAACCGATTTTAAACGCAAATATTACATCGATAATTTTGTTGATAATTTAACGCCGGGCAAAGGATAACGGTACTTACATAAATCAGAGATTGTACTATAATGTTAAAATCAACCAAAGACGAAATAAAGACAACCATGTCAAATATAAAGGTATAATTCATAATGTCCTCCAAAATTTCTAATAAAATTTTTAACCATACTCGCTAATAACAAACGTAGAAATAATAAAGAAAATTACGCAATATCTGTTAACTTCCATATTTTCTATCTGAAAGGAAAAAATCGCACTGACGTGTTTTACGGCCCACTTTAGATTTGTAGTTTTGTAAGTTTTTGCAAACATTTTGGACCAAAATAATAATCTAAATAATAATTAGTTTATTAATGAGTACCTGAAACCCTTTTAGGGAACAATTAGGTAGTGGCGGGTTTCGAACCACCGACCTTTCGCATCACAGTACAGCACCTTGCCCACTACGCTACGGCTATAAATCCAAACACGAGTTCTTTAATCTCATACTATTGATGGCCGTTGTTAACTGATGTTAATATGGCATTTGCAGACATTATCATTTATCGTACGAAGATCGATGTGTTATTAATTCCTCAGTGTGCCGTTGCTTTGAAATGACAACCTGTAAGTTACAATAAGAAAATCATCAAATACGCGTGGAAAGTCACGCGACATCTCCGAACGGCTGGTTTTCGTTAATTCAATGGAGGGTGTCCAATCTCCGTTATGTTTGCAAATATGTCAAATGCTACGAGATATGAAAAAAACATAACAGAGCAAAGTTGTAGAGAATTTTCTCCTTTACAAATTCGATTATTCAATTTTCGTGTCAGATAAATAGTTAAGCCGTTAAATTTCGAGCTGTCAAAAGACGATCGCAAAGGTCCACTTTTATTGTTACTACCGTAACCTAAAGTCGGTCAATTTGTAAATATTTGTAAACGTATAGTATTCTGAGGTATTGAAGGATGCTGTAACTGGCTACAATTCGTAAATCAAATGTAAAACATCATCTATAAATAGTCAGTTGAAGCACTTACAACCTCTAAATACCGCACGTACTGCACACTTTCTAAGTGAAATTTGTAAAATTTTATTTACGTAAATTTATTTATATAGCTTTTGGATACATACTGATAAAATGTGTTTGCAGAAACACCTGAAGATGACATTTAATGCCGAAGGATATCTTGTGTGATACATAAATATCACAGTGTTTTGGACTATCCTTTCGTATTATGTGTAGAAGAAGTGTCCCAGTTTCAGTGTTAAGTGTCTATTGACAGGTTTGTACTGTATTTTGTTTAATTGTACGTATTTGGAGTCGCATTTTGGACAGTTAATGTCAAAACCATTATTTCTCGAGGCTCCACTGGAACGCCGCGGGCTGCAACAAACACAATCTGTGATTCTGTGATGGCACCGGAGCTTATGGGGGTGTGTGTGGGGGGGGGGGGGGACCTGAGGAACCAAAGAACGAGGTCATCAGTCCCTTTAACTCCGAATTGTACATTCCACAGATGCCAACGAAAAATGTGGGAAAGCTAAAAGACGATTCCACTAGGAATTAAAATCATGTCACCAACAAGACTAAAACCAACTTAGGGTAGCGAAAGCTACAGTATCCGCTCCCATAGCTGTGGAAGCGACGACAACCTTCTAAACAAGTGGTCAACAGATCACAGCTTCTGAGTAGGGAGAAATAAAACGACGTTAAAAAGTAAGAGAGTGGGGGACTGGGGGGAGAAGGCTCTACATCCCGCCAACAGCCAAGAGTCACAAACCCTCTCACCCTGACCAAGCGAGTCCTAGAGCTGAGAATAAAACCTACTTTCACGGAGGAAGGCAAGGACGCGATCAATAATCCGTGGGTCATCCGCCAAAACTAGAGGCAACGAAGGCGGTAGGCCATAGTCGCCACGAAGTGTCAAATGGAGAGGACATTCAACCAGAATATGAGACACGGATTGTACGGCTCCACAATCACAATGTGGTGGATTACGATTGCGTAAAAGAAATCCAGGGGTACCGAAATGAAAGCGGGCAGACATGCAGCGGCGTCATCTGGCGGCCGGCCAGCGCGCCTGCAAGGGCACGGCGGGGCGGGCAGGCAGCCTGAGCAGCCACAGCCGCAGCCGCAGCGCGTGGGCGGCCGCGGCCCCGGCTCGATACGCCCTGCGGCACCGCTACTCTCCTCACCTCACGAGCTGGCCCGCCCCATAAGCAACGGCGCTTACCGTCCTTAGCGGGCCCACGGCCGCCTAGGCGCTCTCCCTAACCCCGTGCGGGAACTTACCAGCCGCTGACACTTCTTTGCAATTTCACACGTACACACGTGCCCAACCATTTCCACAATCTCGTTAATCCGTGTCGTCTTACTGTCACACATCACACGTACTCGCACGACGAAACTGAACAAACAATATGTGCAATACTATCTCTAAAAATGTTCTAATGTTTGTATCATCTATGGGACTTAACTACGGGGTCATCAGTCCCTAAACTTACAAACTACTTATGAACTACTTACGAACTAGGACGGCACAAATATCCATGCCCGAGGGGGGATTGGAACCCCCGACCGTAGTGGCCGTGCAGACCGTGACTGGAGCGGCTCAATCTCCTCGGCCACCGCGGTCGGCATACAATCTCAAATATATAAAACAGTGTCCGTATGTGTGTACGTTTTGAATACAAATCTACAGTTTTGTTCCAATCTTTACGAAATTTTCTACACGTAAGCTTCAATCCATGAGGACGGTCGCCGTAAGTGTAAGAATCTCATACGATATATAGTTCACGAGGTATGAGGTCATAAACAATGAGATGCGCGAAAAACCTGCATTTTGCGACAATGCTGCTCATTTTTTCCTAAACCACTGGGCCGATTTCAACCAAATTTGGTACACACATTCCTTACCGTGAGGTCACGATTGCTGCATGGTTAAGAATCACATACGGCACATGGTTCAAAAGATATTACGTCATGTGAGGACACAGGGTTTTAGCTTGGTAACCTCTTTTGTACGTTTTGGTCACTGATCTCTATACTCACTGGTTTTGGTCGAACAGTAGTTATCATTGGCGTGCAGCGATAGCTGCTGGTCGACAATGCTTAGGTTAGAACGTTTTTCGTTTGTTGGCCGGTGTGCGGCAGTCTCCTGCCGACCGCAAAGTGAGGCAGTGGCATGTTGACAATGCGTCCGTAACCCGCGTTTAGCCATGGCTCAAGTTTTGCACATCAGTCAAATGTTCAAATGTTTGTTAAGTTTATGGGACTTAACTACGGAGTCATCAGTCCCTAAACTTACAAACTACTTATCAACTACCTTATACTAAGGACGGCACAAATATCCATGCCCGAGCGGGATTCGAACCCCCGACCGTAGTGGGCGTGCAGACCGTGTCTGGAGCGCCTCAGTCCCCTCGGCCAGCTGCCCATCAGTCGTCTTGCATATGAGTTTCGATTGCAGTTACGTATTGAAATGTTTCAGTGTGGACTTGTAGATATTATCGTAGTGACGCGGTTATTTAATCAGTGTATTTAAAGAAAGAGTTATTAACATTTGTCATTCCATTATAAAGGAAGTGAACAAAGTTTATTGTTATGGATCAATGCAGTAATTGTCCGCATCCTATACAGTCATATCATTGGAACAATGATTAAGGATTAACTAAACAGAAAATAGAATATAACGGCATCTTCGCCTATCGAGGATTAGGTGGACGCAGCTGTGACGTTACAGTCATAACCAATATAAATCGCAAAAAATGCTATATAATGCGGCGAGACTTTTCGAAATACACTGTATGAGAATGACAGTACTTAGCGACTTGCAACAAACTTTAAACATAATTTCAAAGCTTTATTAAACTTTTTCTCGCTCGCAACCATAGTAAAATGATGAAAGGAAAAGTTTCTCGATTACTATTTTCCGCTGTTTATGGAGTAAAACTACGGCTCTCGGTATGACGTTACAGTTTATAATTTGAGCACTACAAATTGTAGCGACAGGAAATTTTACAGACAGTATACACATATATAGTTGAATGTACCTTCTAAATTGTATCACATTCCGACACGTAGTTCATGAGATATGAGCACATAAACAGTAACTTTAATAATAAAAAAAAAAACCTCCCATCACGCACCAAGTTTTAATCTATTACTTCTTGACTAATTATAATCGCAACAGATTTTACAGGCATACAGCACTTAAACAAATGAATACATACCTGAAAAATTACACAATTCTACAACATATAACTCAATATGAGATCATGCGCATTTACGCCATTTGTATTTTGATTATTATCTTTCTTTGTTTGGATACTGCACTTATAATTAAATACATCATGCGAGACAGCCTTACAGGAGAAGTACTAACTCGGGGCAGGAGTAAATAAATAAATACCCGGGCAAAGCCGGGTTCCCAGCTAGTTTACAAATAAAAGCGAATAAAGAAAACTTTAAAAATTACAGACAAGGCAGATAAAATATGTTTAACCCCCCATCTGCAGCGTCCTCATTAGAAGTGGAACTTACGCTCGGGTTTGTTGGTTAAGGATGAAGAAGGAAATCGGCTGTGCTTTGAAAGGAACCATCCCGACATTTGTCTGGAGTGATTTAGGAAAATCACGGAAAACCTAAATATGGATGGTCGGAGGTGCATTTGAACCACCATACTTACGAATGCGAGTCCAGTGTGTTACTGCGCCACGTCGCTCGGTCGTCTATAAATATTGGTCACTTCAAATATACACAAGAAAGTGAGCAATATTGGCACACAATGCTGATCTGCAGATGACTTTTCATCAAAATCGTTTGTCAGAAAACGAAGGGCTACAAAATAGCAATCTTAGTTTCATGTCCGTTTGCGAATTGTTGCAAATGGCATTAATGTGAAATATACACTGTCCAGATTTAAATGATTGTGGCCTTACATATTTAACCTATATTTTTCTCCGTGATACTGATGATACAGGTAAAGGAAGTGACAGCCCAACCCAAGCTCATATTACTGAAATTTAATCAGATTAGGTACCAGCCGTCAATTAATACGGAAAGATAAAAGTTTGTGCCGGACCGCCCCTGCCTACTAGCCAGTCTCGCTGAACAGTGCTCTACCTGGACAGTCATCACCTAGAAGACAAGGCCTCACAGCCGGCCGTGCCGCGGCCGCCGGCTCATTGGCCGACCGCTACAAGGCGGTGGGCGTGCTCCAGCGGACAGCCAGTAGCTGGCGGCCGCGGCCTGTAAGTGTGACGTAGGCACGGCCAGCTGCGCGGCCAACGGCAAATACAGGCCTGAGCGCGCACATTATGCGACGTAAACAAGGTAGTTCCGAGCAGGCGGGATCGCTAGCTCAGTGGCTGCCCGCTATGACGCAGTGGGCAGTGCCCCAGCGGCCGGCCAATCAGCTAGCGATCGCGCCGGCTCGGAACTACCTTGCTTAAGTAGCTTGAAGTGCGCGCTCAGGCCTGTATTTCCCGCCGGACATGGGCCAGCTGTGAGCAATTGTCTTCTAGGTGGTGTTGCCTGGACAAATGTTCAAATGTTTGTAGAACTTATGGGACTTAACTACAGGGTTATCACTCCCTAAGCTTACAAACTACTTATGAACTAGCTAATACTACGGAAGGCACAAATATCCATGCCCTAGGGGGGATTCGAACCCCCGACCGTAGTGGCCGTGCAGACCGTGACTGGAGCGACTCAGTCCCCTCGGCCACCGCGGCTGGCTTGCCTTGACACCTTCACCACCTCGCTTCCATGCACTGTCCTAACACTCCTCTCGCCAGGCGCCATTTTTCAACTTCTCCACACGAAATGTTCAGTCGTTTGTAAATCTATGGGACTTAACTGCTCTGGTTATTCGTCCCTAGGCTTACAAATTACTTCCACCAACCTTAGGACAAACACAAATACCCATGCCTGAGGGAGGACTCTAATCTCCGACGGTGAGCAATCCCGTTCTTCGCAACAAAGCGCCTTAGAGCGCTCGGCCACTCCACCGCGGCAAACTTGTCCATACACTACTGACCTACTACCCATGTCCACTTTCCACCTACTGCCTGTGGCAATCCGCCAAACCCCATTACGAGTTAGAACCTGATGTCCATCCCCATTGTTTCAAAGGATCAATTGCCGACTTCGCCTAATTATATATAGTTTACGTTCTTACAAATTCTCAAAGTCAATTCAACGCCTATTGGCAGTTAATGACGCTAATGTACCCAATTACTTTCAGTTTTGATTGATAATGGCTGCAGGATCAGAACTGTTCTCTCTTCTTTTTCAGAAGTTAGTATTAGCGTCATCAGACACATCAAGCCTTAGCGACAATGTATCCACTAAATTTACTTTGTTCTTCAAGTAATTTCCCTTTTTCGCCTCTAACAGAAACAGAATTTCCCTCATTTTCCATTCCAGTATAAATATGGTTTAATTGTAGTAAGTATAATTTAAGGCTTTTTTCCCTGTATCTGATGTTTTAATTCTGGAATTCTGTTACTTGATTATTCATGACAGCAACGTACATTTCGTATAAGAAATGTCAATTTTACTTATGTCATCACCTCTTCAACAGACCAGGAGAGTTTCAAATGGACTAAAATAAATTAGTACCAAACAACGTACCGATTTTAAAGCGATTCGTCTGCAGAAGAAACTACAATTGGTAACTAAAAAGCAAATAAGAAATCTTAAATTATGTTGCGAAGAATACTGATTTACCATTGAGCACGTTGAAAAACGTCATCCGCCAAAACTGAAGATGAAAATGTAAAATGTCAATATAAAATGGATGAAATACATATTAAAACAAGAAAATTAATATTAAAATTGTAGCACTGGGAAACACCCAAAAGTTATTAAAAAGGAAATTAGATGTTACAAAGAAATTATTTTATTATTGTGCCGTACGTTTTTGTTAAAAGTTAAAATAGATAATAATAAGGCCTAATAAGGCACGTAAGGATACAGAGAATATGTTCACCAATCTATTAACAGATTAATAGTAGATTAAGAAATAAATAAAAACTGGATTAGAATGTATGCTTTGGTACGGCGTTTAGTATGCCTCTGATCGAAATTTCTCCCTCCACGAAAGATTTCCCATTTCCTCCCTTCCAACTTTGCAATTTCCTTAGGAAGGAAAAATTATTCTGCAAAGTGGAATCGCTACTTAGGGAGCACAGACATGAAAATCGGGAAGGAAATTTGCTGGCATTTCAGATGAAAAATCATAGCTGTCATCCTGAATCAGGTTGGGGCTAACTTTGCTTACCAGCCGGCCTGGCACTAATAAATTCGATGGGTGACGAAAGTAGTCTTTAACATTGCACGCTGCGTATGGTTGTCAACTATCCTGTTGCAATGTAGCCGTTAACAAACTCCTATACTTCTAAATGTAACGCTTGCTGGCGGGCCAACTAAGGGCGTGTGGTAGTAGATCTCATTACCACCCCCAAACCGTAACATTGGGTGCAGGACGATGCATAAGGCACCATTCTACCATTCGCGGCGTCTCCAGGCTCTAATCCAACTATGGCGGTAGCAGGTAGAATGAATATTCGTCGGTGAAAACGACGTCGTTCCATTGTGTTGCCCATCGCTGGCACCATGGTCGACGCGAAGGCCTGCGGCGCTGAGTCAGCGGTAGTCGTGGCAATTAACGCCTGCGTCAGCCCACTCTGCTGCAAGCGGCGTGGAATGATTCGCGCTCACACCGCTTGTTGCGCAACACACCCAAATTATTGTGACACGGTTCGTGACGAGACCCGTCATCTCCTGCGTACAATGCGCCTGCCATGGCGTGTAGTGCTGCAACGAGGTGGCTGCAGTTGGTCCCGTTGGCCCCTTATTCCATCCTGCATCAAACTAAGAGGGTCACTCCAAAAGAAATACACACTATTTTTTTAATACAGTTTTTATTCTATATGCTTGAAAGTTTTACAGTGTGTAGATGCATCCTATAGGAACAATATTTTCATTTCTCCACATAATCCCCATTCCTCTCAACTGCCTCACGCCATCTTGGAACCAGAACCTGTATATCCGCACGGTAAAATTCTGGACCAACACGTTGGAGCCACTGTTTGGCAGCGTGCACAAGGGAGTCATCTTCAAACCTTGTTCCACGAAGAGAGTCAGTTTCCCAAAGAGATGATAGTCAAACTTGTATCCATTCTGGAAGTGTGGAACCTGCGACTGTGTTGATTAAAGAAATCAACAAATAACAGCAACCAGTCACCTTTTGTATGTATTTATTTCCACAACCGGTTTCGAACTGCCTGGCAGTTCATCATCAGGCGGTGTACATGGTTTAGATGTTGCTTATAACATTGTGGAATACGTTTGGCTGTGGTGAGATAGAAAATTATTATGTGTGAGCTTTGTCATTAATTTAGTGCCAATGACAAAGCTCACACATAATAATTTTCTATCTCACCACAGCCAAACGTATTCCACAATGTTATAAGCAACATCTAAACCATGTACACCGCCTGATGAACTGCCAGGCAGTTCGAAACCGGTTGTGGAAATAAATACATACAAAAGGTGACTGGTTGCTGTTATTTTCTGATTTCTTTAGATGATAGTCACATGGAGCCAGGTCAGGACTGTAAGGCGGGTGTTTCAGTGTTGTCCATCCGAGTTTTGTGATCGCTTCCGAAAGCTCGCTGCATACTGTTTTTCGTGTTTCTTTGTGAGCCACTGTCAACATCCTGGGGACCCACCTGCCACAAACCTTTTTTGACGCCAACACTTTCAGTATTCTGCAAACAGTTCCTTCCCCTATCCCAACGTAGCCTCTATCAGCAGTCTGGAGTGTGTGCAGTGCGAGGCCTGCCGCTGTGAGGACAACCCTCAATATTGCCGTGCCCACTTTCATCACGTAACCTGCTTGCCCACCGACTAACTGTAGCCGGCCGCAGTGGCCGAGCGGTCAGCGGCGCGCCAGTCACAGTCTGCACGGCCGCTACGATCGGGGGTTCGAATCCCCTCTCGGGCATGGATGTTTGTGTCGTCTTTAATATAAGGTAATTCACAAGTAGTTTGTAAGTTTAAGGACTGATCACCCCGCAGTTAAGTCCCTTAAGCTTAACAAATATTTGATTTGAACTAACTGTATTGCGATCGACAACAGCATCCCCATAAACCTTTTCCAATCTCTTGTGGATGTTTCCCACTGTCTTTTTCACAGCACAGAAAGTCAATGACAGCACGTTGCTTCTGACTGTATATTTAAAAAAAATGTGTGCATGTCTTTTGGAGTAACCCTCGTATTGTAGTATCATCGTTTGGTTTCCTTCCGCAATCCCTATACGGAACTGTTCTTTCGCAGCCGAAATCCGAAAAGAGCTCGAAAGACGCTCGCTGTCTTCTGCGAGGCTTACTCAAAGTGTTGATGCAAGACAATCAATCGTACGAAAGTACACAGATGCCCGTAACGTGTGTACACTGAAATGCTTATGTACGTCTAGTCGCCAAAAACGAATCTGCAATTTTATTATGATTTGGATGGTTTTTTCAGGTTGTTGCATTTTAGGTGGCCAGCAAAGCAATTCTTCGTTGATCAGGGTATGGGCCCTGACGCCTTTTGCTCAAATCGGCACATTTTGCGAGTGGTCGTTAATTTTCGTGGCATTTTCACTCAGTATCTGCGTAGCGAAGAAGTAAATATGAAGAAAAAAAAAATTGATCAGAGGCTAAAATACTAAAATACTTCCCTTCACTGTAATTAGCTTTTTACTCTCTCTTCTGAGACACTTGAGCACATGCGCAACTATGTAACTTCGCGCTCAAAACTGGGACGTCTTCCTCTCTGTTGTTTAAGTTCAGCAGCTGCAAAAACCCGTCTCCGATGGAGCACAATGCGACTATCTTCCTCTCTGGCATAACTTCCTTAGGCGGATCGTCCTGGAACCAATCGCAGGCCGCTGTCTGACCGCCCGACCATTGAAAGATGTATGCAGACCACAGTACCCAAATGATTCGGTAAACGGGTAAAGGTTCGTTGAGAAATGCAGCTGTGGCGAGAATGGTTTCGAAGTTCGAAGCCACTGGTTGTTTAGACGATAGACTCCGTAGTCGCCGACCGACCTCAAGGCGCAATGCTGCTGAGACAGTTCAGGAAGAAATGGAAACTATTCGTCTATGCACAGGGAAGTCAGCTCACGTACAGCCGCACGTCGCACCGGCATTCCATACACTACTGTTTGGTCTGCACTTAGGCGTACCCTCCGATGCTGTCGTTACAAAATCCATCGGCATCATGGACTTACCTGGCTATTTAGTGAAGCGGAGGGCATTTGTGTTGTGGACGTTTCAAAAGATGGCGGAAGAAGACTACTGGTTGAGTAACGTGTTGTGGGACCGACGAAGCTCATTTCACGCTCCGAGGGTCTGTCAACGCCCACAAGTGCATAATTTGGGCTACCATAATCTTCGAACTGTCGTGGGAACTCCATTGCACGACGAGAAAGTCACGGTATGGGTTGGATTTACCACGTCTACCGTTATCGGGCCTTTTTTCTTCGAGGGAGTGCGTGATTCTGGTTTTGTAATACGCCGGTATGTTACAGAATCGCACCATCCCCAGCCTGGCTGATAAACACCTGCTGGAACGTACGATTTTTATGCAGGATGGCGCTCAACCCCATATTGCTAGACGCGTGAAAGATCTCTTGCCCGCGTCGTTTGGTGATGATCATGTGCCCAGCCGCCACTTTCGTCATGCTTGGTCTCCCAGGTCACCAGACCTCAGTCCGTGCGATTATTGGCTTTGGGGTTACCTGACGTCGCAAGTGTATCGTGATCGACTGACATCTCTAGGGATGCTGAAAGACAACATCCGACGCCAATGCCTCACTAACTCCGGACATGCTTTCAGTGCTGTTCACAACGTTATTCCTCGACTACAGCTATTGTTGAGGAATGATGGTGAACATATTGAACATTTCCTGTAAAGAACGTCATCTTTGCTTTGTCTTAATTTGTTATGCTAATTATTGCTTTTCTGATCAGACGAATTTGAAACTTATACTGACTTTTTAATCACCCGGTATATCAACATCGTTTGTCTGATAGAATTTCAGTTGAACCCTTTCATCTGCAATGAATGAATGACAATCACGCAGAAACCTGATGAGTACGTAACTCCTCGGTGCTCTTTATTTCAACATTTGAGTGCTACTGTAGATGCAGCTGTTAGGACAGCGAAAGACAGAAAATCCCGTGAATGTGGAAAGAACAAGGCTGGGCGTTTTCTCATGGCATGGCGGGAAAATCTGAAGAGGCTAGTGGGACCTCAAACCGCTGACTGTTCCAGAGTCAGGCAGGTGGTACAGTTTGACAGTCTGCTTGCTGACGGACACCTGATGAGTTTACTTAAGCCTCGGTTGGCATGATGGACGTGGGGGCGGCCATCTCTTGTTTACGAATACCTCGAGTAAGCCCTGGTATTCGCAAACTTCCCAACATTCAGTCTCCTCGTGGGAACAAGGCCTGGAGAACATGCCAGAGCGTGCTAAGGCAGCAATAGTTTTTTCCTTCCCAATACGCGTCAGTTATTGACATATATGCACCTAAAATGCTGGTGGGAGCTAGGAAACTAGTTACACTTTAAATAATGCATCGTCAACCATTAGCTGTTTCTTGTATTTAAAACATTACCGGTTTCGGATATTGTCCATCAGAAAAGTAAAATTAAACAGGCTGATTGATAACTACTTAATTGATCTGATAAACTTAGCAAAGATTGAAGTATTTATGGACACCAGTTTTAAATACAATAAACAGCTGATGGTTAACTTTGCATTTTTAAAGTATATTACGGCTGTTGACTCACACCTGGGCAAAAATTTGATAGTTATACTTCTTTCCGAAGGAAACATTTAGGCACTTTCGGAGACAGACGCGGCAAAGCGCACCTCAGGTTTTGTGAGGGGAGCCAGCACGGCAGACAGTTTTTACTCTTGGAAGGAATTCGGTTCGGTAGGACAATGGTCGGCCGTCTACTGAAGCAATGTGACTCAAATTGATGACAGGCTGAACATTTCGTTTCACAAAAATATTTAGTTCCTGCAGTCTAGAACAGCTATTCGCAACAGTTGCGGGAACTCTTCTTGAGGGTAGTTCTTTTAAAGAATTGTAATGATTCTTGCCTCTAAGTGATTTTGCCCTACCACGAACGCCAACGAAGCTTCGACAGCGGTAACAGTATTGTAATGGCGCCAAGTGAAGAGGCCCTTGTTGGAGCGCTCGCGCCAGCAGGCGAATGATGTTTAGCAGGCAGGCGGGGGTGGAGGGGGCGGGGGAACTCGTCTCTGACAGCGCCCGCGGGCAGGCAGCGGGATCGCGCATTTGCCCACGCCCTACTCTGTTGTGGACTTTTCAGGTCAGGCTAACTATTTGATTTTAGACACGTTCAATTACTCTGTACCGCTCTGTGTGTGAAAATAGCAATTCAACCACAATCTGTCCTGTTAATAATACAGGATGTCTCAAGAAAGACGCCTGCCAGGCATCCACAGATCGCTCGGTACGGCTCCCGCCCGCCGCCACCGCATCCGTCGGCCACGGCAGCGCCCGATTCTCTGAATATTGTGCCGCGGGTCCATACACTGAGAAAGTCTAAAAAATATTGCCATCTGAGTAACCTAAGTTTATCTTTATTTACAGTAGATGTTCAAAATGATGTCCCTCTACGGAAAGAGCGGCCTGACATCTCTTGAACATATTTGCGAACACTCGACGAATTTCGACTGCCCAAAGATGGGAAATGCCAATAATTGGGCCAATCTTTTTTCACGAAACAAATTCCGACAGGTATGTGAATAATATCCTGCATCCATTTTTTCAAGAGGTTTCACCCAACGAAAAGCTGTGCGGTTATTTCATGCAGGACAATGCAAGACCACACATTCACAATGCTTCTATGGCTGCAATACAAAGTGTTTTTGATGATACGATAGTTGACTGGCCTCCCCGTTTTCCAGATCTAAATCCCTGTGACTTATCTTTGGGGAATGTTGAAAGACAAGGTATATGCAAGCAATTCCCAAACTCTCGAGGAGTTGGAAGAGAGGATTAGACTAGTCATTTCCCAGATTTCGGCAGCCGAAATTCGTCGAGTGTTCGCAATGTGTTCAAGCGATGTCAGACCGCTCTTTCCATAGAGGGACATCACTTTGAACATCGACTGTAAATAAAGGTAAGGTTACGTTACTGATATGGCAATGTTTTTAGACTAACTCAGTGTATGCGCCAGTGGCACAATAGAGTCCGAGAATCGGGCGCTGCCATGGCCGGCGGATGCGGTGGCGGCAGCCGGAAGCCATACCGCGCGATCCGCGGACGCCTGGCAGACGTCTTTCGTGAGACACCCTGTAGTTATATGAATTTACATTTCCGTATTTACAAATTCTCAAATGTTTGTAAATATAAGAGTCTTCTATAGTTATTAGTGTGTAGGTTTACAAAATACTGTAACTGAAGCATAAAACACCCCCCCCCACACACACACACACTTATATTCTCACTTGCATCGCTTATCGGTAGGATATTTGAACAAAAAGGTAGAGTTTTCGAAATTTTTCTGCTTACATATTTAGAAGACGGTCATTAATGTTACGTAATAACCACCAATCACAAGGGGGACTGATGATCTCCGTAGTTGTGTCCCCCTAAAACATCCAAACAACAACAACAACAAAAACCACCAATCACAAAAAGAAACTGAGGTCAACTGCTCTTAGAGCGACTCACCACTTTTAGTCGTAGTCCCACCTCTTTAATCAAGATTGTACGTACCTGCAACAAAAAAGAGAAAATCAAGCATAAGCAATAGAAAAAACATGTCTAACATCGTTATTCATGTGAAGCGTTAAAACATTTGTTAGCAGCTCAATCGCCGCACTTACAGTTAACTGTAGCAATCGTAAGTGAAACCACCCATGTTCGCATCAGAAAGCAAACAACAAACAATATAATCCAATAATTCAACATGTCAATAGAGCGCCGGAACAAACTAAAGAATTACCGTGTAATATTACTTTATCGGAAGAGAGATACTACGGGCCGGAGCGTGGAAAATTAGACCCATAATCGTAAAAGACAGGCCGTAAAATTTGAAAAGAGAAAGGAATACGTTGATGTTATAACTAGTGGGGATTCGTGAAGTTCGTGCGCAGAATGAATATGAACGTCAAGTCAGTTACGCACAGGGTTGTAAATACAGAATTAGTTCGCGATATGCAGGAGTAGGGCTAATGAAAAGATAATAGGGGTTAGGAATCATGAAAAGTGTAGCGAACGCTTTATCGTAGGCAACATACACTAAGCCAAGAATAGCACAATATGCCAACTAGTTCTGCCAATGACGAGACTAAAAAAACGTTTGATAAAATAAAAAGTTATTCGGACATTTAAGGAACAGGAAAACCTGAGTGTGATGCGGAACAAGAACTCTGTAGAAAAAAAAAAGAGAACTAATAGGTGATTATAGACTGGGGAAAGGGCATGGAAGAGAAAGCCGCCTTGCAGAATTTTGCACAGAACATAATTTTATCATCAATCATGAAAGAAACTGGCCAGGGGAACCAAAAGATGTCGGATTTATTTGATGGCGGTAATACAATTTAAAACTTGCTTTCGAAACCGTTGTAACACATCGAGGATGGAGATATAGGCTCTGCGCCTTTCTTACTGGTTGTATCTGTAAATTAAAATCTAAGTAACAGAGATCCTCAGACTTTCACAGGGAGCATTAGGTAGTGAAGAATGGAGACAGAGCTGCATGAAATCATGAGGCCGCAGATGATCAAGTAGGTAAAGACACATGGCATAGTAGAAATCCTCGAATAATATACGAGATACTGAATTTAACTGATGAAAGGAGAAAATATTAACACGCAGAAAATTAAGGAGGCAAAAGGAAATACAAGCATCTAAAAATGGGACAAAGGAAGTGCTAAATGGCTACGCAGGAGTGGCTAGAGGACAAAGCTAAGTCCGTAGAAGGGTGTATAAATAAAGGAAAAATAGATGCTTCCTAGAAAAACACTAAAGAGACGTTTCTACAAACTTTGCAGTTGATGAATATCAACAGGTCAGAGGGAAAACCAATGCTAAGCAAAGAAGGGAGAACTGAAAGATGGAAGAAATATTGTCGCGTTGCAATGGAAACAGGATTGACTTCGAAGACAACTAAACACAGCACTTTTACTGAAAGCACGTTTATTACGAACTCAACATACACGCAGCACTGACTGCCTCTCAGGCAGTGCTCTCTACTATTTATACACAGAAAGAATTTACCAGAAATTAGAAGAACAGTTAACACAAGAAACAGGTAGGATTTAAAAGTGAACATAAGAAAGATGTAGAACCTTCTGGAATTGTTAATTACAAAGAAATAAATTTTTGTCGGTGGGCGGGATTGAACCGGCGAACTTCTGCACCGCAGTCCGTGACGCTATCCCCTGCGCCACGCCGGCATTCGGTGTTCGATGTTCGTGGTCTCTCGCGGCAATATGAAGAGTCTATACAGAGGAAGGCAATATTGTAGATAGGGAAGAGGAAGTACATGAAGATGAAAAAGGAGACGATACTGTGGTGTCGCACAAGTCTAAAGTGCGCACCACCTGCTTTCGCCGCGCGCCGCCATGCACGCACGGCGCGGCGTTCTTACGACGTCAGCCACGAGCGCCCTCTGCTGCAACTCCGCTCGTGGCCACCACTGAACGACATCGTTCACTTGGGTCTGAGATAAGAACCAGTTAACATTGCGGAATCAGATAGGCATCAGTGAAGACTTGACTATCGGACAGGCACTAGGCAGGCCTCTAGCTCAACTATGTATCAGCCTTCTGCAGTACTGAGCTATGTAAAATTTAAGTATTGTATAAATTCTGTGCAATATATATCTCGTTCTAATTTACTCTAGTGTTTCTAGTTTCTGCTGTCCCACTGGCTGGTCACCTCCATACCGCACAAGCGTGCATCCTTTATTCCTGAGTCGGTCTCTTTCTACTCGGCCACCGACACCTACGACGGAAACGAGACACAAAAGCGGCGACGTGGCTGAGACACAAAAGATATGTTGAGAGGAAATTGACAGAGCTCCAAAACTTTAGTCGCAACATGGCCCTGGAAATGCCAGGCGTGTCTAAACTAATCCACTTCCTGGGCGAGATGATGAAGGCAGACGAGCTGATAGGTGTGAATATTGCCGAACTAGCATTTGTACAAGTCATGTTTGGCAAATACTGACAATTATTTACAGAATAACGTAGCAGGCGACCTCTGAAGATCAGTTAGTACTAAAGAGAAATGCTGCAACACTAAATCCTCACGGTGTGTTGCGGAGGGTACTTTGGGTAGCACTGTGACTGACTCCATCTCCTATGCCAGCCACGTACAGTCCGCGGGAAAACGTCTGCAGTTAAGCCTCCGTGTAGGATCATTCTCTCTCCCCCCCCCCCCCAAACGTTTACGTAGCAGGAAGTAATCTGTTGGTGGACTCACCAAGAAATCTACTTTCTCCCAAACTCTGGTCTGCACCCGTACAGTGACATAGAACATCTCTCCTGTAGCGTATGCCATCGCGGTCTGTCGATCATCTCCTTGATACAGTCCAGTTTACTGAAGGAATTCTTTGAATTTTTCTATCAACCCTATCTATTACAGATACCAAACCGGTAAATTTCAAGTAGTTGTTGAAGTAGTGTAATCTACTTTTATTGAAGGACTACACTCAATCTGGCATCTGCCTTACCTACGAATAATTTTACGTGATCGTTCCGCTTCAAATCACTCCTAATGAATACCCCCGCCCCCATCTCTGAGCAACAGAACTACTTCCAGTGTGTAATTTACTTTATTTTAATCACACTATGAAATCTGTTTCTTTTTATGTATTGGAAATGCGTTACATTTGTCTATATTGTGGGTCAATTGCCGCTCCCTGGATGTACCACCAATCGCTGAAGATTTTCCTGCTTTTATCTACAATTTTCTAGACCTGGGACTTCTCCGTCTAAACATTTGTAATGAAATCTTTAGCATCAATTTAATATCGTCAGACGAATCGTCAAGTGTAATGTGTTACTGGTACAGCTGTTTTGAATGAAAGCCAGGAGAGAGAAATACTTACACGAACAGGACGATGATAGGCCTGTTTGAAATGTGGCTGTACCGTGTAACGTTTTTGTACACACCGATGATGAATGACTGAACACTTCACCGTGCTTGCAAAAAAGGAAGTTTTAAGTAGCACTAGACGGAGAGAAGTGTTTAAAACATTTTTTGCTTCAAAGCAACAACTACAGGTTAACGAAATTTTTCATTCTCGACTGGTTGAATGTTACGTGATGAAGAGGCAGGGCTAGGTGTAAGAGCTGGCGGAGTCTTTTAGCAGTGATAGCGGGTGTGTTTACACTGGCGGGCAGAGCGCGGCAAACAAGTGTCGGTACAAGAGGCTGGCGGTGCAGCGCGGCGGCGGCGAGGGAGGCGCGCAACCCGCCGCCAACTACGTAAACATTTTCTATAATTATCTGGGCAAATATAACCGCTCCTCTCATCGCACGCTCTCCGTGATGCCCAGCCATTCACACTTCCGCGGCCAAGCATAAAACACGGGAAACAACTGCCGAACGTTTCAGCGCCCAACTGTGTCCAGCTTAGAGTCGACGGACCAGTTTGTCAAACGGGCTAAACCACTCTGTTCCATGTTGGCGTAACGGCATTTAGTGCACTCAACCTCCAAGTGGGACAACGATACTGTACATACGGCAGCCTGTTAAGGGCCAGGGAATTGTAAAATACCATTACTGACAGCAATCTACGTACTTTACTGCACCGCATTACTGTTTTAAGGATGTGGGCATTCACAGACGTCTCACGCATGCTGACACACAACGCTTAATGAAAAATGGAAGTTTCTCTATGAGTATACGCGGGCACTAAATAAGATGATTAACAGTTCGAAAGCTTCAAACTCTACTCGAGAAACACAAATAAAACTGTGATGTTGCCAGACTACAAGATGATCAGGTTTTCTAAACAATAAATGAAAAAATATTCCTAGAGTTAACCGGAAGGAGGAAATCGAACTGGGTTGGTGGTGTGCTACCGAAAACTATTTGTGTAGCTACATAAAGAACAGAAGGGAAAAGCAGCAGAAATAGAAGCATAAATGGCCTACCATCGATGTAAGGGGGTATAAGTAGTTTGGCACAGTAGTCTTGGGGGTAAAGCACTCGACCGGTAGCCGAAAGATCGTGGGATCGGAACCTCGTCGGATCACGGATATTTTTCATTCAGAGGATGTGAGGAGTCGCAGAAGTGTCGTCCAGTTTAAACACTTATACCATGCCACTGAGCCACACGAAATTATTGTAACAATTATTATTTATATACAGAGTGAGTCACTAGCTATTGCCATCAAAAATAACTCCGAAAGTATGATAGGAGCTGATGAGTTCGTGGGACAAAAGTTGCGTAGGACAACAGGGGCCAGAATATGAAGTTGATTTTGGTTGCTAGGTGAGATCGCTTCATAGATATGAACGCAACTTTGTTTTTTAAATAGGACGCTTATATTCTGATAGCGGCTGTCAAGACGAATCCAGCGATGTTTAACAGTAACAGCTTTGGAGATCGACAAAGGTAAGAAAACGTTGCATAAACGTCCATTTACACAAGGTGTTGGAACTGAAGCCCATTTTTATCAATCTTCATATCATGGATTGAATGGTATTCCGTATTACTTTGTCAGTTATCGAAGCACATGCTCTGACAACTGTCGTTCATATATCGTGCAAATAGTAAATATTCGCCGGACACGGCGTATTCATCTAACGTGCCATTGACATGTTAACACCATTCGACGGTTGCTCAATACAACACTAATAGAAAAGGCAAAACTAATATCGTCGAAGCAAGCGAATGTGAATCTTCGAACAACACGTAGATATGCTTCTCATTTACGGAAAATGCCAAAGAAACTCAATGAGAGCTAAAGACTTACTACGCTGAAAGAGATACTCAACGTACTCACCCTACACGTCGTACATTTAAATATGTATATGATAAACTGAGAACAACAGTATCTCTAACGTAACAGAAACATATCCGGCAAAGGAAAGTTACCAAGGAGGAAGCGGAAATTGGTACTCTTGCCGCTGTGGTTCGAGATCCTCGCGTTAGTTCGCGTCAAATCCCAAGGGAATCTGCCGTGAACCAGAGTAGTAGTGTTCATGTTCTGCATCGCCATAAATATCTTTACCATATCAGTCTCCACCAAGAATTAACTGGTACGGATTATATGCATCGCATGGAATTCTGCCGATAGGCTCAATGCCAGATTCAAAGGAATCGCATATTTATTAATTTGAATTTATTTACTGATGAGGCTACATTCACGAATCATGGAAATGTTAATTTCCATAACAAGCATTATTGAGCAACTGAAAATTAATGTTGGCTGCGACAAGTTGCAAACCGAAGACCGTGGCCGGTGAATATTTGGTGTGGGATTCTGGAGAACAGAATTATAGGCCCCTATTTCGTCGAAGGAAATCTTAATGGTAGGATGTACACCATATTCTTGCAAGAAACTTTAGGTTTGTTATTGGAAGAAATACCTTTAGGAACAAGGAACAGAATGAGGTATTAACACAATGGATGACCGGCACATGTTTCTCTGATGGCTAGAAATGAGCTGCAGAAACGATTCCCATATCGTTGAATTGGACGCAGAGGAGATGTGTCGTGGCCAGTTCATTCACCAGACTTGACGCCTCTAGATTTTTTTCTTGTGGGGATTCGTAAAAGACATTGTTTATAAAGAAGTTCGAACTTCATCTGAAGATATACGAGAGGGAATGGTCAGAGCATGTGCTTCGGTAAGTACCGATTTGATACGGAATACCACTCAATCCACGACAAGAAGATTACAGCACTGTACTGATACCAATGGACATCACTTCGAACACCGTCTGTAAATGGACGTTGATGCCTCCTTTTTGACCTTCAAAGACCATACTATTACACATCATTGGATTCGTCTCGATAGCCGCTGTCAGAAAATAAATACCGAACTATAGCATCCCATTTAAACAAAGTTGACGATATCTCTCTGAAACCACCCCAACTAGCAACAAAAAACCAACGTCATATTTTGGCCCGCCTTGTCCCATGCAACCTTTGTCCCGCAAACTTTTCAGCTCCTATCATGCTTAATGAGTTATTCTTGGTGGAAATAGTGACTCACCCAGTATATTAGCAAGGAGAGGGTATATCGGATGTCAAAGTTGGGCGGAAAACCGGCTTTTTTTAACAGTTGCATTTGACTACATTACATACAGAGAAGATGCGCGAGAAAACGCAATTCTGAAGGCACTCATGAATTAGGTTTTATTAATCCCAGAGATAAAGGATAAATTATTTTGGATAGCCACTGGTATAGTGGTTTTTTTGTACACTTACAATTAGTCGCCTTCCGAAACGGTCTATCATACTTGTGTTAGTTGCAGAATTACCAGTGCTGATGGCTATGGGCCTACAAATTTGGTACCGAAACGAAAAATAAATGAGTCCAGAAACATATTGCGGATTCAATTTTGTAAGCGTTCAGCTTTTCAAAGAGTCATTTTAAAAAGTTAATATGTTCGTACTAAAAGAATCTGACAAATGTGGAGGACCGGCTACTTCATTCCGATTCCGCGTTCCTCACCAAAAATTTTGACATGCGAAGATATTCGTGCTTTATGTGTTGAAATAAAATAGTAGATAGTGGTGGAGGAATTCATTACTATGAGAAATGGACGGAGTATGTTCCGTGTTAAAACAGGAGGAATACATTCATAGCCAACATTTTTGGTAAGCAAGACTGCCTGGGTACTGAGGCTGCTTATGCCATGCGCTTTGTCGATAAATCTAAAGTACTAGAGAATTTCTTTGGCGCTAGCCTCGAGATCTCGTGCGCGAGAGGGCGAGTGCGTGGTCTGGGGAGTTCGGCTAAAGTCTCGCTCAGCGGCATGAGAAGCGTCTCGGTGCGTCCGTAGCAGCGTTAGGTTGGCAATATATGATATGTACAAAACAGTACTGAAGTGCGTTTTAACCTTCCTTTTACGAGGCCAATTACTTTTACTGACTGGACAGGAGTACATCGAAAAATATTTTTACGAAAATGTCGTGATTTTCAAAGTTGTGGTTAGGCAGGAACCAAAGAGTACAGCTTAAATTGATGCGAGTGGACGAACGAATGGACAAGGGTACATCGACGAATATTATTATTTTTACGAATATGTCACAATTTTCAAGGTTATGGTTAGGCAGGAATCTAAGAGTACAGCTTCAATTGATGTGAGCGAATGTTATGATTTGTACGAACATGTCGTGATTGTAACGGATGTGGTTAGGCAGGAATCGAAGAGTACAAATTAAATTGTTGCTTTCGTTCTACCAAATTATGACATTTAAAAAAACATTTTAGAGATAGTTCTTACGTAAATTCAAATGCGTATGCCTAAGTGTTACATCTGAACAGAAAGACATTGCATGTGGAGAAGCGTAGTATTGTAGTGTGCAATGTTCTACGTTCCAATACTGTGATTCGAAAATAAAATCAGAGAAACGCGATATTAACACATTCATTTTACACATCTTTTAAGGATTGTGTGCCGCCATTCATCCCAGTATCCACAGCGAGTGTTGCCAACACTAGCGCACTACGTCACGTAAGTACATTAGGCCATGCCGCCGGTCGAGACTTTTACCGGGGAGTTCTTCCTGACTTGTCTCCGGGTTGCCTGGAGTAGGATTTTCCGAGGATACGAAGCAGATCATCGTGCAGTGGCTTGGCCGTCGGGCATGACAGAGGGCTCCTAGCGGATGCTACAACTCTTACGTGGACCTGGGCGCAAGTTTTCATCGCTCAGCCTTGCGGTTAAACACGTCGCCGGGATAGCCAGCCGTTTACAATGCCCGTGCGGTCGGCTTCCGTGCAAAGTGGATCGGTAGAGACGGGAGGATGTTCTGGGTGAGAATCGCTTACCGTAGTGTGTGGAGACTAGTGAATTGCACCCTAATTGTCTTCTGATGAAACGGGTATTGAAACGGCTTTACCCGTGTCTACATTTAAGAACTTGAATTGATGCTTTGATAATCAAACTATTAACCACATTGAACTTTGGGCGGTGTCGTAATGCACGAATGTGGCAGACAGAACCTTCGAATTATTCTCCGTAAAAAGGTTATTTGATTTGTGTAGAGGTAAGAGACTGAAGAGTTTTGATAGACATGTCATTCCTGAAGATTCCCAGTTTTTCATAGCAGGTTTTCATTATCGTTTCCTGATCTAAGTGTATGTAAATGGTTTTAGTGATTTATCAGCCTTGTGTTCTAGTTTCGGGTCCTAGTCAACTAAGTCACTGAGAACATAACGATGGCATTGGTACCGAGTGCAGTGTAAAACTGCACCACTTACATGGAACTCTGAGACTTGAATCAAACAAGCCACTATTTTCTTGTTAATCGTAAATAGCTGTAGACTTAATACAAATGGATTCCATTACTGACATCAGTGGAAGCCCTTTTTCCTATCACTAATATAAGGTTTCCACTTATTTCAGATATTTGGACTCTTGCAAATTATTGATAAAGAAATCTAAGGACGAAAGATTAGGAAAGGAGTGACAGTGGCTGATTAGGGCACTGAAATGAAACAATGGTGACAATTGGCTTCCCGTGTTCGCCTCCCGTCCGTCTCTAATTCCAACAAGTCGCACGCTATGGCTGTAGCGCTCCTATCGTTCGTTCATACCCTCTTATCACTGCCATCAGGGCATGTGTGGAGGAGAATTTGCGTAGGTGCTACAAAGATCGTAGCATCTATATCTATTCAGACAGCCAGGCAGCTCTAAGATCACCGGCAGCTCCTACAACAAGGTCTAAAATTGTTGCAGAATGTCACAGGGTTCTGGTGGAGCTAGGGGAAAGCAATAGAGTAAACCTATTGTGGGTCCCTGGCCACTCGGGGATCAGTGGCAACGAACATGCCGACAGATTAGCCAGGATGGGGGCAAAGGCTCCATTTATTGGACCGGAACCTGTCCTGACAATCACCAAGGCAATGATTAAATTGGAGCTACGTAACTGGCTCAGAAGACAGCGCGTAGAATATTGGACCAAAGTCCATCAACAAAAACATGGCAAGGTAATGATGCCAAAGCCTTGTTTTAAAAGAAGCTCTGCAATCCTCGGTCTGAACAGGAGAGAGATTAGACTCATGGTTGGATTGCTGACAGGCCATGGGAATTTCAAAAAACACCTACATACAATGGGAATAACAGAAGAGGACCCTAAACGTAGGATCTGTGATGACGGTGATGAAACTGCATCACATCTAATCTTCGAATGCATTGCATTGGAGAGTAAAAGGCACAGAACATTTGGGACAACCAGACCCGAAGAAATTGTGTCTAATAAAAAACTGGTAAAGCGACTCCTTGCACTGTTCAAGGGCATTGGTTGGCTTTACTAGAAATACAGGGAGCGATACCGCACAATAAACTTAGTTTCGGTGCGGGCAGTGGCGGGTTAGACCAAGACTGTTTTGGCTTCCCTGAAAGAATCAAATCAAATCATACCCTCTTACAATCGCCAATACGGATTCGCGTGCAAGGTCGAATGTATGACCGCGTCTGCGGCGAAGTAATTGAAGCCAACGCCGTCGTCGCCTGTAAATTATTATATTCGTGTGGTGTCTGTTCTTTCGAACATGTCCGAAAGAACAGACACCACACCACTATTTGGACTCCTTGTAAATCAGTTGTGAACGCGTGGTTTTTTTCCCTTTCTTTCTTTACTCACTTAACGATAACACATTAATGAAAGTTGTTTTTTTAATTCGAAGAAGGGTTTTTATTTGTGTAATTGCTGTATCCCAGTGTACATACGAATTTAGTTATTTCTTTGACCTGTTAAATATTAAGATAAATGTTTTTCTGGTATAAACATTAACTCCTGTTTCTTGCCATCTTAAACCACTTCCAGGTCATTGACAGCTCCTCCGTTTCCAACTTTATTGTTAATCAGGAATATATACGCCTTAGTGTGTTCAAATATCACTGTTTAACAGCTGTAATAATTTGTAAGACTTATTAAGCATTCAACAATGTATCGATTTTCAGCCTAACTGTATTTTACGTTTTTCAATAATACTTAAAGGGTTGTTGTCTAAGATTACTGGAGAAATGCCTCGAGGGTTTAGTTAAAAATCCTAATAGTAACACTGTGCAACATGAAAAATGTCCTTTAAATGGAATTGTGTGTTTATTATTTTTGGCTGAAAACAGACATTCAAAAAATTATAAAATAAAAATAGGTTATCAAGTTTCACTTACCCAAAAATCAGTATTTTAAGTTTTACATATTTTCTCAGCAAATTTGTATGTTTTCTTGAATTGTAAATAACCAGCTTATCCTATTCAAATTTTGATAAGGTGAGTGCTAACAGCCGTATTTAATAAAATGCATTTTTAACCATCAGCTGTTTAATTAAATCCTTAAAATCGACGTTTGTGATTTTAGAGAAACTGACTCCTGCTGTTTTCAGCCAGATATATTTTATTCAATGCTGTTGACTAACCTGTTTTAATTCCTTTTTATCTATGATGAAGATGATCCTGGACCGAAACTAGTCGATTTTTAACGACTTAATTAGAACATCTGATGGTTAAAGATGTATTTTATTATCCTTTGAACGTCTCCACTGCATGTGGGCATACCTATCAGACAGTCACTCTCAGCATAGTCTTTCCACTCATTTTATTTGCAGTTCCTACCTTTGTTGCCGGCAGCGTTACTGACTCAAAAATTCTAATGACATTGAGTGTGAAGTGTTTTAAGTCGTTTCAAGCAAAGACTTTATTACGATTACTGCGTTACAATGTCTCTTACGTGTGGATGTAGAGTGAGCGACAATGGTAAGTCTGATCACAGACAAGCTACAGGGAAAATGTAGCAGATTGAAATTTGCAGTACCTATGGTTCGGAGTGAACCGACTTATCACGTAACGGATTGTAACTTTCGTCTGACAGATGTTAAGGTATTCTCCTCAAAACCAAAACATTGTATTCAGTATCCCTAATTAAACTCCGCTATTTCATCGAAATGACAGAAAAAAGGTTAAACTTTGTTGCACAGTGTAATTAATCGCACAAGAAATGCGTTTGAACGAAGTCTCGGATCTGTCATTTGCTTTAGCCATCCACGTTTATACTGCTCCCAACTACAGATACCAAGATTAACCGACAGGAGAGAGAGAATCGAAGACGTTTCCAGTACGGGCAGTTTTGCTCTAATATCCCCTAAGTGTACCGTGTCCAGTAGACGTTTCTATTCCACTGTGCGGTTAGGTCTGCCTTTCCAATCGCGGGAAAACTAACTTGGATGTGTGTTCATGATTCCCAGGAGACGATAAAGCAAATTATCTTCCTTTCTACACTACTTACATCCGTGCCAGTTCTTCATACATGACCAATCACGGAAACAATGCATTGTAACTCCTACATAAAATTCAACATAAGTAGTAAACTGAACACAACGCACAACAGTTTATCGCGAACTGCAAACACTATCACCCCGTTTACATGGGCTCCCAAAACCGGATTTCGTAAACCGATTTCCCAATTCCGCTTTTGGTTGGTCATGTAAACACTCCAAAATCGACTCTGGAAATCCGCTTCTCTAAAGCGGTTTTCCAGTTCCACAATCGATTTTCCTGCCCATGTAAACGCAACCGTTTTTGAAGCGTTCTTGGCTTGTCAGATTGTGTTTTGTTGTTAAGAATTTCCGGCACATATTCTCTAATGTGAAATAAATGTATAAATATTAGAGAACATAAATCTGTGTTTTTAAATAAAGACAAATAGCGATTGTGCAGACTAAATAAGGAACAGAATTAGCTGTTTTCCAGCCTTCATGTTAAGTGAGCTAGGAAATCCGATTCAGGCTATGCTATGTAAACACGTCAGCGAAAAACGGTTTACGAAAATCGGTTTTCGTCTTCCGGAAGATGTGTTGCATGTAAACGTAGTGAATAAGATTTTACTTAGCACAAGATCTGATAGCTCAAATTGATTGTATTTAATAGTAAGGTTCGAAATAAACTGGCACACAACAAATCACAGAATTTTGTCACGTTGTGAACTGAATATGGTCCGAAATCCGAAGGCTGGTCGTTAACAGAGCACAACACTTTACAATTCGTACAGAGTGGCTCCTGCTTGGAGTACTCCACTATTTATACATAGAATTTTCTGGAACTTACAACTCGCGGCAATACTGAAAGAGGTCTTCAATGTATGGAATCAACCGTATCACAGATGTCGTCTGGAACTAAATAGCGTTTAACAGTCAATTCCCGTAATCTGAAGAGAACTGTTGGGCAAAAATATTCTACACGATATTCTGATAACAGAACAATCGACTGCTGCTGAGAGAAATACTGGCCTGATTTTTTTCTTCGAAAAGCAAGACAAATTAAGAGTGTAGAAAATTCTAGAAATCTGGAAAGGAGACGGTGTTTGCCAGTTAGCATACAACGGGCAATTAAGATTCCCGAACAATTAAACTTTAATCACTCGTTCGACCTTCACTATTTACATCTTACCAACGTAATGTTCAAACCACACTCATTTCAACTGTAAGACCGTAGGACTGTGTACGGTAAAGTAATTGACATCAAATTACAGGGTGTTTCATAAAGAATATGCGTATTACGAAGTAGTAGTTTGTCCCAACTATCGGTCGCTTTGCCTCGGCTCGGCTGTTGGAGGAACGGATACATAGTCTAGTTTATATCAATAGCCGTTAAATGTCAGTTGTCTTCTGTTTGGCTTGGTAACAGTCATACGTTTAAAATAGCAACTCCGCGGCAGAAATTAGTGTGTTCTTGAGTCTGAGAAGTGCCATTCCGTGATTACAGTGCAAAGACGTTTAAGGCTGAAGTACCAGACCGATCCTCCGAATGGGTGGAACATTCGCTGATGGCATCAACAGTTCGTAGATACAGGATGTGTGTGTAAAGGAAAGAGTCCTGGCCGCCCTCGTGTTCCTGCAGAAAATTTGCACGAATTCAAACTACTTTCAAACGTAATCCTTCAAAATCAATTCGTCGAGCCAGTCGGGAGTTACAGCTACGTACAACAATTTGGCGTGTTTTGAGACGTCGGTTGTTTATGAAGCCATACGAATTACAGCTGTCACAAGCTCCGCGTCCTGATCATAAACGCAAACACAAGGTATTTTGTAACGCGATTATTGATGCTGTTGACAATGATATCAGTTTCGCACAACGCATCTTGTTCAGTGATGAAGCGACTTTTCTTGTTAGTGGTAAGGTAAACAAACACAGTATTCGAATTTGTGGCCTAAAGAACCCACATGCAGTCAATGAACATGTACGAAATTCGCCCAAAGTCAACGTGTTTTACTCGATATCCCGATCATCTATTTACGGCCCATTTTTCTTTGATACAGTAGAAGAGGAATGGGTAGCATTGAGAGATGAAATAGTGATGGCAGCAGAGGACAAAATAGGTAGGAAGGCAAGACCTACAAAAAATCCTTGGATAACACAGGAAATACTAAACTTAATTGATGAAAGGAGAAAATATAAAAATGCAGTAAATGAAACAGGCAAAATGGAGTACAGACGACTAAAAAATGAGATCGACAGGAAGTGCAAAATGGCTAAGCAGGAGTGGCTAGAAGCCAAATGCAAATCTGTAGAAGAATGTATAAGAAGGGGAAAAGTAGATACCGCCTACAGGAAAATAAAAGGGACATTTGGGGACAAGAAAAGCAACTCCACGAATATCAAGAACTCAGATGGGAAGCCAGTTCTCAGCAAAGAAGGGAAAGCTGAAAGGAGGAAAGAATACATAGAGCAGCTCTACAAAGGAAATGAACTTAGGGACGATGTTGTAGGAAGGGAAGAGGAAGTGGATCAAGATGAAATAGGAGATACCATACTGAGAGATGAATTTGACAGAGCCTTGAAAGACCTAGGTCGGAATAAGGCCCCAGGAGTAGATGACATACCCTCAGAGTTACTAAAGTCTCTGGGAGAGCCAGCCATGACAAGACTATTTGAACTGGTGTGCAGGATGTATGAGACAGGCGAAATGCCCTCAGACTTTAAGAAAAATGTTATAATCCCCATTCCAAAGAAAGCAGGTGCAGACAGGTGTGAAAACTACAGAACCATCAGTTTAATAAGTCATGGTTGCAAAATTTTAACACGAATTATCTACAGGAGAATGGAAAAGCTGGTAGAAGCTGACCTCGGGGAAGATCAGTTTGGATTCAGGAGGAACATAGGAACCCGGGAGGCAATACTCACTTTACGTCTTATCTTAGAAGATAGATTAAGGAAAGGCAAACCTACATTTCTAGCTTTTGTAGATTTGGAGAAAGCATTTGACAATGTTGACTGGAATACACTCCTTCAAATTCTGAAGTCAGCAGGGGTAAAATATAGGGAAAGGAGACTTATTTACAACTTGTACAAAAGCCAGACCGCAGTTATTAGACTCGAAGGGCATGAAAGGGAAGCATCAGTTGGGAAGGGAGTAAGACAGGGTTGTAGCCTTTCTCCCATGTTATTCAATTTGTACATCGAGCAGGCGGTGAAGGAAAGCAAGGAAAAATTTGGAATAGGGATTAAAGTTCAGGGGGAAGAAATAAAAACATTACGTTTTGCTGATGACACTGTAATTCTGTCAGAGACAGCAAAGGACCTGGAAGAGCAGTTGAATGGAATGGACAGTGTGTTGAAAAGAGCGTATAAAATGAACATTAACAAGAGCAAAACAAAAATAATGGAATGCGGTCTTAGAAAGTCGGGCGATGCTGAAGGAATTAGATTAGGTAACGAAACAATGAAGGTGGTAGATGAGTTTTGTTACTTGGGTAGTAAAATTACATGCGATGGTCGCAGTACAGAGGATATAAAATGCAGAATGGCAATGGGAAGAAAGGCGTTTTTGAAAAAGAGAAATTTGCTAACTTCGAATATTAATTTAAGTGTAAGGAAATCTTTTCTGAAGGCATTTGTGTGGAGTGTTGCCTTGTACGGGAGTGAAACATGGACGATAAGCAGTGTGGACAGGAAGAGAATAGAGGCCTTTGAAATGTGGTGCTATAGAAGAATGCTGAAGATTAAGTGGGTAGATCGCATAACTAATGAAGAGGTACTGAACAGAATTGGTGAGAAAAGGAATTTTTGGCATACCCTGACCAAAAGAAGGGATCGCTTGGTAGGACACATTCTTAGACATCGAGGTATCGTAAATTTAGCATTGGAGGGAAGCGTGTGGGGTAAAAATCGCATAGGGAGACCAAGAGACGCGTATAGTAAGCAGATTCAAATGGATGTGGGTTGCCGTTCTTATCAGGAGATGAAAAGGCTTGCTCAGGATAGAGTAGGGTGGAGAGCTGCATCAAACCAGTCTCTGGACTGAAGATCATAACAACAACAAACACGGAGAACGGTCAGCAGTATCTCGCTATGTTAGAAAACTGGTTGTATCCGAGGCTGCACGAAGACAATTTTTCAAGACGGGGCAACCCCTCTCTGGGGTCACCAAGTGCGTGAATATCTGAATGAAAGTCTACCGAACCGTTGGATTGGTCCTTAAGAAGCTGGCGACTTAGCATGTCTCAGCTGGGCTCCACGGTCACCGGATTTGACACCCTGTGGGGTTTCGTTAGAGACAGACGACGTTTATGTACCACCACTCCCACATAACCTGGAGAACCGGATCCGTACTGCCATAACATCAGTGACAAGAACAGGCTTGCCCGAGTATGGGAGGAATTTATCAATGTGGCATTGTTCTTGTCGCCGATGGATGACGTATTGAACATCTGTAAACTGAACTTGAGAGGTTCGTAAATGTGTGTTCATTTTCGTACGTCTTAAAGTTTAATAAATATATGTATTATTTTTGAAACAGCCTATAGTGTTGGGCGCATAATGTGGGGCGAAGGCGTACTGGGAGGCGCTATGATCAAATTATGTCCCCAGATGGAACTAATAAGGCAGTTTGTAATCAACTTTTTAAAGTATCGAGCTAAAATTGAAAAATAAAAATGTAATTCCAACTGTCTGCAACCCACTGTAGGTTAAAGTGAAAACGTAAAGGTATACAAGAATTCCGCTAAGAAATGAATGCAAGTTTAACAACTGTGTTTTCACAGCTGAAACTTTTGGTAATATGCCTGAGAAACTTTTCACGAGCAACACATGCGAGCAAACGTGCAGAGTTTGGTAAGCCTGTGCACGAGTGTTACCCAATCTCTTGCTGCGAGACGAAGCAGTATCCGCGCTGTGGCAAAAATCGATAAACCGACTTCTCGTTCCACTGAACTTTGGAGAGCTGTTAGCGAACTCCTGACAGGGCTGTGATGCTGGGGAGACAGTCAAGTGTTCCAGTAAAGATTGGGGTCGAGCGTTCCCTATATTTCTAACGCGCATATAAAGACATTCACGCGGATTCCGAACGCACATCTTTATAAGCTGTTCGTTCACTACCATCAAATTGATAGAACTTTGAAGAAACTTGGCACCGACTCAGCACTTTGGTCCAGATTTTAAAAAATAAGGTGCAATAACACTTACGATCGATAGATATTGAATGTTTATTTACGTAGGAGCTGCAATAAACGGTAAGAGCGTCGAAGAGGAACCAGTAGGTGAAGCGTGACTCTTTGAGTGTTCAAGACGTAGTACTAATGACATGGAGTAGCTTGCTGAGCAGCCCTAAATGTATCTCGAAAGGTGTTCCAATTTTTTTGCACTATAGGTACTAACAAACTAAACAATGCGAGATTAACAACACTTTACCCTTGAAAACCCCAGTGCGTAACCATAGATACGCAAATATGTATTTTAGTGAATTTACATTCTTTTCAGACATCTGTAATCTTCTTTTCGTGTTCAAGTTTCAACTGTTGATAAAAGCTAATAAGCGGTATCCACAGTTAAATGAGACGACTGTCAGTTATGGAATTCACGGACTTCAAATCTGATTTTATCGAAGTGAAACAACCATATAAAATTAATGGTGGTTAAGGCAGATGCCAGACATCAAGTGGAAGAACCCTTAATAAGTGCATTCCATGAACAAAGAAAGTAGCTTACGATAAAATCTCTGCGATCTGTATACTTTAATACTGCTCATCAACACGCTTCATTACAGGTTCATTTAGTAAGCGCGAAAGACTCACGAAGATGATAGGCAAACTCCAGTGGCAGGCGCAGCAGAAGAGATGTTGTTAATCACAGTTTGGGCTACTGCAAACATTCAGAGAGTATATAGTTCTTGAAGAGTCGCCAATATATTGCTTTCTCCTACGTCATGTCGCAAAAATACCACGAACATTGATTTAGAGAGATTAGAGCTCTCACGGAGGCATACCTGCTGTCTCTTCCCGCGAACCATATGCGAATGGAGTAAGAATACAAAGAAGTGGCATTGGTAACCTTCTGCAAACACCATGAGTTGCCTTACGGAGTATAATGTAGAAAGAGGTAAGAGCACAGCCAAGCGAAGTTCCTTTCACAGACTGCTAGTCCCACCCGAGTGTGGGTATCACGAGTTCGATACCCAATGTATGTAAAACGAATGTCATATGCGGGATGGTCTGTCGATCGCATAGTAGAAGCAGTGGTACAGTTAGATCTGAAGAGTAAAGATACCCTCTTTACTGAGGACTATAGTCTGGCAAAAACACGATGATCCATGGCTCCGCCTACTGGGCCGGGAGACCGCCCCAGCCGTGGAAACGTAACCGTGTTGCCAAGTCGTTAGTTCGCTGCCGGACAGTATGCTATTGTGTGACGGAAGTGGCAAAAGTGCACAGCGCAACCGACCGCGCGCATGCGCAGAGCAAAGTTCGCGTTTGACTTACTCCAATGGTCTGCTGCCGCAGCCGGCGCTCAAAGCCGATTGGCGCAAGCACCAGGGATCAACGTATTTCGGTCCGGAAGGCAGCATGGGCAGCTAAACGCACGTCACAATGATGGCCTGGGTTTAGCAGTTTCAGATCTGGATGAGCTGATTAGCCATATATCTGGCACCTGTAATCCATTCGGGACGAAATCAGAGCACAATACATACGGAGTCGCACAATCCGTACCCTAAGTTGAGTAGGCAAGGAAAGACAGAACGTTTAGCTTCCGCATGCAGCTAGTCTTCACTGACAAATACGGGGAAGCCCAAGTCAAGCTTTTTCTCCAAGATGTGGTCGAAGAAACGGTGGTGTGCTACAACATTCAGTTAGAGGGTATCTAGCTAGATAGAGTTCGGGCCAGGATGGACTGTGCCACGACATCATGCAGAATTCTCGTTTTGAAGGAGACAGAATGAAGTCATGGGAAAGACGCCACCCAAGCCTGCCAAATGGCACCTTGGTGCTGGCATTAAAAAAAAATCAAATGTTTGTTAAGCTTATGGGACTTAACTACGGGGTCATCAGTCCCTAAACTTACAAACTACTTATGAACTACTTACGAACTAGGACGGCACAAATATCCATGCCCGAGGGGGGATTCGAACCCCCGACCGTAGTGGCCGTGCTGACCGTGACTGGAGCGCCTCAGTCACCTCGGCCACCGCGGCCGGCGGTGCTGGCATTCAGTAGAGACTACGGAGAGAGCAGTACCAACCGCAAAAATTGTCGACAAACAACATAGGGATGTGCCAGTGGACCCACAGTAGCCACCAGCCCCATAACGGCGACGAGGACGAGTGCGACACAACTTCGAAACCCTGTGGAAGGGGGAGAGGGGGGGGGGAATTCTCCTTTAAGCGCGAAGGACTAGATAAACTGCCCATTATAACCGGGAAATGCCGGTGGAATATAAACGAATGAATAAAAAGTTGGAGGGCACCTCTAAAGCCTCAATCAAGGAGGATACATAATATTTTATGACGCCAAGTGGTGTCGTAAACCTAGACCAAAACCAGTAAGTCCAATTGGATTGCTGTGTTCAACGCAAGTATATGGTCGATTGTAAGTTGTTCCTCCCAGGACCTCAATAATTAAAGGACAGAAGGTTCCAATATACGGAAACTCAATATAATCTGCGACAACTATCATTTCAAGTAGTTTAGAGAGAGTCAGGGTACTCGGCTGGTAGCTGTCAAGGGACGTTTAACTCACTACTACTTTACGGATTGCGTCAATTACACTGTCTCGACATAAAACGTTTGAACACCTTCAGTACATAGTGCCTTTTGTATGATGAAGCGAGGGCGTCAAATAGTTTACTGTCAATGAAGGGTTCATTATAGGTTTCACCTTGGTGGGGGTGGGGTTGAAACAGAGGATGTCTTGAAGGTCTCTTTCTGTCGTACGGTAGCACCTGGCCATGAAGAGGGAGCTGATGACGTCACAGAATGGGCAGCAAACTGTTCAGCGAGAACCAATAGACCTGAAGCAGTTGTTGGTCGATGCCAGACTACGGAGCTTGGCCAACACCCGAGATAATGAGATATACGTCCTCAAGCAGGAAAACATAACGAAATGTTCAAATGTTTGTATAGCTTATGGGACTTAACTATGGGGGTCATCAGTCCCTAAACTTACAAACTACTTACGAACTAGCTAACACTAAGGACGGCACAAATATCCATACCCGAGGGGGGATTCAAACACCCGACCGTAGTGGCCGTGACTGGCGCGCCGCAGTCCCCTCGGCCACCGCGGCCGGCGAAACATAACTCTCCCAAAATTCCTTTTTGCTGCATTTGATTACATAAAGTGCCTTAGCACGATGTCACTTGAAAGCGATATGGCTGGCACGTATGGAATGACATTCACATCACTGGAGAGCTCTTCGGCGATCCTTAATAGGCACTGCAATGTCTTTGGTCACAGAGGACCTTTGTCTGTGGTTTGGTGCACCACGGCACCGACCGACGGCGAGGGGGACGTCAGGAGAGGGGAAGAAGTTTGACAGCGTGGTCGATCGCATCCAGTGATCTGTATATAACCTGGATGTATAACTCTGGTATCTGAGCATAGTACTGTAGCGTTCCTGCACATTCGTATGTTTTGCACACGATTTTGCATTGTCCGGCATATTGTAATTAGTCAAATGAATTTCCATGAGTAAGTACATATAAATAATTGCTAGATTACCTCTGGATTTGAAATTTATGTCAATATGCGAAGTGAAAGAGTACGGAACTAAACTTATTTCCTTTTCGTTTTCTTGTAATACTTCATAGCGGCCAAGTCGTAATTAGTCAAGAAACAGAATATGAAAATCTTTGGCTAGTAAGCTCAAAAATCTATAGTTCAACATCCAGGTAGTAGAGAGATCATTGAGCGCATCGGAGATGGTTTGCACGACCTAGTAAATGCGATCCGATAGAGGCGGCGAATGTAACATCAAGAGAAATACAAAGGCCAGTCGGTTCCTCAAAGAGCCCAATGTCGTAGTCTATCTAGTGAAAGCAAGGAAACGACAAGATCACTGGAAATATGCCTTTGTATGGGGTCCACTGTAGCCTAGCCACAATATTGGTGATAAGACATCGTTGGAAGGATAGCTGGAAAGGTGCCATGTACAGCACTGAAGCGGGTATCTGAAATATCACTGAGACACAAATCATGGTCTTTAAGCAGCTAATAAATTGGAAGAGCCATAACAAATGAGCTGGTAGTCCCCACAGTGGTGGTGGCGTGTTAAAATCCTCGAGTAAGAGAAAGGAACAAGGGTTGGTAGTTTAAAGTGGTCAGCGGCATAATTAAAGTGTCTTTTCTGGAGGCAGGCAAACATTGCAAATTGTTATCACTTCGTTGCCCTGGGTGAGCGATGTTTTATCAAGAAGCTATTCACCTGAAGTTTAGTAACGGATTAAAGGCGGGCGACGCTGAAGCTCACAGCCGTGGTTCTTTTGGCTTTTGGACAGTTTCGGGAATCTGTTCGTTTTGTTTCCAGAGAGGATTTATCAGAGGAAGCTCTTTTCCTTAGACGCCGAAGAAGTGGTTCCTGGTAAAGGTGTCGCTAAGGCCACGGAGAGGGAGATGGCGGCAGAAGTGGCTTTGCAGGGAGGTGAAGAAAATGTCCAAATGTTTGTAAAGTCTATGGGACTTAACTACGGGGTCATCAGTCCCTAAACTTACAAACTACTTATTGTGGTGTCGCACAAGTACAAAGTGCGCGCCACCTACTTTCGCCGCGCACCGCCACGCACGCACGGCGCGGCGTTCTCACGACAGCCACGAGCGCCCTCTGCTGCAACCCCGCTCGTGGCCACCACGGAAAGTCACCGGGCACTTCGGACTGAGATAGCAACGAGTTAGGACCTTCGTAATCAGATAGGCACCAGTGAAGACTTTGCTATTGTACAGGCACTAGGCAGGCCTCTAACAACTATGTATCAACATTCTGCAGTACTATGTAAAAGTTAAGTATTGTTACATTCTGTGCAATATATATATCTCTTTCTAATTTACTCTAGTGTTTATAGTTTCTGGCTGCTCCCCTCCGTACCTGCACCAGCGTGCTATTTTTGTTCCGTTGTCGGTCTCGTTCCACTCGGCCACCGACACCTACGACGAGGCTGGGACACAAAAGCGGCGACGAAATTGGGACACAAAACTTATGAACTACTTACGAACTAGGACGGCACAAATATCCATGCCCGAGGGGGGATTCGAACCCCCGACCGTAGTGGCCGTGCAGACCGTGACTGGAGCGCCTTAGTCCCCGCGGCCACCGCGGCCGGCGGGAGGTGAAGGCAAGAGCGGTGTTTGTCATTATTTTCACGTAGTTTATAGTCATATCCAAGGAGTGTAAAAAGAAGGTAAAGAAGTCAACAATCCGAAGATTGGTTTGAACACCGCAGTGCTTTACTAGGCATGGTCCTGTATGGAGGTGGTATGCCGTTGCCTTCCTCCGACCTTCGAACTGACTTACCCAGCCAGTTATAGGGGGACCTACAGTTTAACGTGGGTTCCGAACCACGGTGCTGCTCGGTATTTTTCACATGAGCAATACTGCCAGAGGTGAAAGAAGTGGAAAGTGACAGATAAAAATCCTAGGACCTGGCGGGGATCGAACCCACGACCTTTGGATTTGTAGTCTGGCACTCTACCACTGTACAACCGAGGCGCACCAAGGAGTGTAGCCGTCGTATTTGTTATGCACTTTTATTAAGTGGTCAGTTGATTTGTATTCTCTTACGTCTGTTTCTTGAAAGCTGGACATAATGACGAGCGAGGAGGATCGTGGGCTGTGAACACACTGATTTGCTCACAAGGGTTACCTTCAAGAAAATACCGTCCACAGCTACCACAATTTGGGTCTCCTGTGCAGTCTGATAGTGGAGTTGGCCAGTTATCTCCGTGATATTTTCAGCATTGATAGGCCTTCGTTGGCTCTTTTCCAGTATTGTTCGAACATATGTTTTGTAAGCTATGCTCTTTGTTTATGGCCTACACTCCCTAAGTATTCTTTCAAAGAATCAGTCTGGCATTTGCCTAACGATTAATTTTATGTGGTCGTTTCACGTCAAGCCACTCCATACGCAGCTTCCCTGACATTTGTGGAAGGTATTTGCTGCAGTAACTTTTTAGCATTTGTGTAATCATACGAAATAGCTTTCTTTCTACGTATTCGTAATACATTACTTTTATACTGAGGGTTCGTTGCTACTTGCAGCACAAGCAGCGATGCGTGCAGATACTCCGAAATTTTGCTACGAATTTCCAGACTTGCGACTGCTGTTATCAACCGCGTCAAGTCTCAATATCTACCGAAGTTATCTACTAGGTCATTTACATACATATTGTGAAAAGCAACGGTCCAATAACAGCTCCTTGGAGCACGGCAGAAATTACTTTGCTATCAAAAGACTTTGTTGACAACGAGATGTATTTTTTGCTGGAAACTCTTTGATCAGTCACACGGTTCGTCTTGTATTCCACACGATCGAAGAACGTCTTCCAAAAGTAAAGCACACGGCACTTGCCGTGGGCCTTATCTACTGTATCTCGTGAATGAATAAAGGGAGATGGATTTGACACGATCGATGCTTTCAGAATCCGTATTGATGCCTATAGAGGAAGTATGTAATGCGAAAGCATAAAACATGTCCCAAAATTTAACAGACAAAGGCTTATATTCTTGTGCCTATGTTCGACCCTTCGGGGACGGTTATACCAGGGTCGTGCATTAAGTTATATCCAAATTCTTCAATAAGTCAAAACGCACAGAAAAATATGCATTTACATTATTTTCTCCTGCACACGTGTGAAACTTCGAACAATTCTGACAGACGACAGTCACAGAGAAATCTTCAAAAGGCATCCACGTGTTATAACCAGCGTGCTGAAACAATTCTAGATTGCGAAAAAAAAAAAAAAAAATAAATAAATAAACTGTCACGAACATCCATTAACGTTTGCTTGCATTATACGGGAATGTTGCAGTTGGGGGTACTGGCGGCCTTTGACAAGTTTAGTGACTACCATCTGTGTGCGCTGCCTAAGAATTCTCCACATGAAGGACGTTTTGATAATAGTACATTACCAAAAAAATTTGTGCGCGATACTGTCACAAAACTTCGTTGCGAATATTCTATTGTGAGAGAAAAGTGCGCGTCATTTTTGTTTGTGTGTTGCTACAGAGCAGGTGAAGACGGCGCTTTGTCTGCGGCGCCTGCAGCGGAGATCAAACGGCTCTCGCGCGCAGCCCCCGCCATTAATTTCAGCGGGGCGCGCAAGAAGCTGCTGACGTCACGCGCCTGATTAATGCCCTCCGCACCCCCACACTCTCACCTTTTATTCCGTGTTCTCGCTGCCGGTATCATCATTTCACTCCATCACGTTATTCTATCCTGTCGAGACGTACCTTGTGCGCCGGTTTCCCTCCTTGTTTGCCTTTTCAGCTTAGGTAATGCTTTCTCGCTAAATTACCAAATTCAGCACAAGCTATACTACACTATGTTGAACTAAATATTTACGAATTGGACTAAAAATGTTTCAAATGTTTGTATAGCTTATGGGACGTAACTACGGGATCATCAGTCCCTAAACTTACAAACTACTTATGAACTAGCTAATCCTAAGGACGGCACAAATAGTCATGCCCGAGGGGGAATTCGAACCCCCGACCGTAGTGGCCGTGCAGACCGTGACTGGAGCGCCTCAGTCCCCGCGGCCACCGCGGCCGGCAATTTGACTAAGACCAGTATATTCCTCATTACTGAGTATGAAAACTCCTCTTAGCACCCCCTCATATTTAGTGGTAAAATGACGCAACGGACAACCCCTCTAAAACTGAAAACGGATCAAGCGTGAAAACAGGAACTGTGTGTACTGAACTATGACACGAGAAGCGAACTAGAAACAGTGAATGATCTAAGTGCGGTTACGGTGTGGGACTATGGTAGTACGAGGTACGTATGTCTATTATGCTCTGTAATTTTATTTTTCGTTCTTCACAACTGTCTGTCCGATCATTGCCGTGTCTGGTCTCTTTTTGTAGCCCTGGTAATTATCATATACATCAGTTACAGAATATGAGTGACGGGGTAAGCATATATTAACGACGCAATTAAATGTCATCTATTGAGGGTACATACGAGATGTTATACAGACGTATTTCAGAAATGAAAACAAATATACTGCTCTTTGTTGCAAAACAAAGGAATTCAAGAGTGAAAAATCTCTAAAACTAAGCTCAACTACTGGGTTAAACTAAGGTCAATTAACCTAAGGACAACACAAACACCCGTGCCCGAGGGGTGACTCGAACCTCCGGCGGCGAACGGCCACGCGCACCACAGCATGGCGCCCCAGTGCGCGTGACTAATCCGCCGCGGCCAACTCTTAACATGTGCTACTTGTTTAGAATAAATGTGTAAGTCTGGATGCTCGTCGTCTTAATCACTCGATCCCAGTGTGGAGAGCCAGTGAGGAAACACAGATTCTCCGATACAAACCTACTGCTAGTGGTTCGGACCTCACTGGAAGCAGTAGGCCGATGCGAGATAACCACGCCGTAGTGCAGTGCCCAAACTAATATAGAAATAGAACGAATACGCGACAGTGCACAGTGAGGCGTAAATTTGATATAAAGCCTGCACTTACCATTCATTTACTTGTGACGGTAATCTTACCACGTTACTCATATTCTATAATGAATGACAATTGCCAGCCGGCCGCGGTGGTCGAACGGACTGCGGCGCGCCATTCACGTTCTGCACGGCCACTACGGTCGGGGGTTCGAATTCTCCCTCAGGCATGAATATTTGTGCCGTCCTTAGTATTAGCTAGTTCGCAATCAAGTCGTGGTTTTGCGGAAAAGAAATAATAATAATAATAATAATAATAATAATAATAATAATAATAATAATAATAATATAATAATAATAAATGCTACTTCATGCTATCATGCTTGCCATGTGTCCAGTTTCTCACTGGTATCCACTGCGCTATATTACCAGTAAATCTAGAAGGAGGTGCTGCTGAGTTTCCCTACTGAGTATTGAGTTCGTAGGCAACTAACGAGAGTCGTTTATATGGAAACTGGGACCACGTATCCGAGAACAGGTGGAGCTGCTTGCTGTAACATTCAAATAACCGCTAAGAACCAACACAGTATCACACAAATCCATTGTTTTTCAGTAGCGCAGTAGCGATGCTATAGGATTTCTTTGCTGTAATCGGAATTATTCAAATGATTGCAAATTCTGGAGCAGGCAGCCGAACTAGGCGACAACGAACGTAGAGAGTAGGAGAGCTGGAAGATGCGGGACGCAGCTAGCGGCAGCCTCTCTTCCCTGGACTACTTGGTCCCCCTTTTCACTGGCTCTCTTTGTGCACAGAGTTAGATTACCTTCTTTGTCACAGCCTTCTCTCATTTTCCACTTTGATCTTGGACTAACTTCGAACGCCATTCCAACCTTCGCAGGCCTGGGCCGCGGTGGAGTAGCCGAGCGGTCTAAAGCGTCTCGCTGCCGAGCGCGCGGTTGCTCACCGCGGAGGTTCGAGTCCTCCCTGGGGCATGTGTGTGTGTGTGTGTGTGTGTGTGTGTGTGTGTGTGTGTGTGTGTGTGTCCGTAGGTTAGATCACCTAGGTTTAAGTAGTTTGTAAGCTATGACTGATGACCACGCAGTTTGGTCCGATAGATTTACAAACATTTCGCAGGGCTGTCAACAGCTTATCCGATAGTAAACGAGCCGGTAAGAAACCACGCTTTGTGAAGTGGACGCCGGTCGCGGTTCAAAATTATATGCAAATCTCAATGCTAGGACATGTGAAGAAAGTTCGGATTATAATAATAGAGTAAATATTTGATTACAGAAGAGGTATAAGCGAATGTTAGCAGTTATAGAACTAACATCTATTCCTCCGCCATGCGATGAAGTCATAAAAAGCAGTTGTTAAAGGAATGTACATCTTTGCATTAAATTTATTGCCGCACTACAGACATTAGGTTAGTTCCATCTTCAGGTTTTTTGAAGATGATTAAATCAACTATTCCGAAGGTAGATAATTTATAAAAATATTTTAAAATATTTTAACTGATTACATTAATTCGCATGAAACAAATCATGTTAACTTCTGTCGCAGGCGCTGAAAATTCTTTTTATCATTTCTTATTCTCCGATTGCCAATGTCGACACCATACCATCTTCTTAATGTAACTGCGGCGGATTAGCCGTGCGCATTGATGCGCCGTGCTGCGGTGCGCGCGGCCGATCGCCGTCGGGGTTCGAGTCCCCCCTTCGACATGGGTGTTTCTATTGTCCTTAGGTTAGTTTACCTTACTTTAAGTAGTTTGTAAGATACGGACGAATGACAACGCAGTTCGATATTTACAAACATTTGAACATTTTTTTCTTAATATAAGAGTTTACTTGCTACTAACTAGCAGATATTACTCATTCTATTACTTGCCATCACTTATTTCTTATATGTTATAAGGTTGGGAGCCTACCGCAAGATAAACAGATGAAGCGACTCCAGGATTCGCGTGTCATGAAAAGTACCCTGGAATCTAACCGTATGTCCATTTGACAAGGATTGGGGTGCCGAGGCTATGGTTATGGACTAAACCAACAGCACAGAACGTCCAAATACGATAAGTCACAGCCGGTGCTACGTACTACAATTGTTCCTACCTTCTTGCCCTACTAGAGTGGTCTGTGTGAAAATATCAAGAACAGAAGTGGCATCACGCTCACTGACGAACTTGTCTGCCGGATCAAAACCACTCTGTTGAGCATTCCTGTTAGGAGGCCACTGCAAAGTATTTTAAATGTTTTAATGTTGCACGTCGATATTTTGATTCAACTCTTGACGCGGGATAAATTCATACAGGATCCCACTGGACGCCGTGTTTCTTATACCGTTCAGCACGGTTGCGTGATGAACGAAGTGCAAGCATATGGAATATCAGACCGATTGCATTGAGGCGCTTCTAGATAACAAAAAGCAGCATGTCGCTCTCAACGGAGAGAAGTCTTTAGACTTTAAACTTTAAAGTGATGTCAGGAAAGTCCCAGGGGAGTGTTATAGGACCTTTGTTTTCCACAGTATATATAAATGACCTCGTAGACAACGTCGGAGGATCAATCGGGTTTCTTTAGGATAATGCAGTGATTTGTCGTAACAGTGGGAAATGATTACGAAATGCGGGATGATCTGCAGTCTACCTGCACTTGGGAATGGCAACTGAATGTCAGCATAAAGAACTGTAAAGTGCTGAGATTACATAGAAAGAAAGATCCTTATTATATAACTACGCAGTTACTTCCATAGAATATCTGGTAGTAGACATTTGGAGCGATCTGAAATGGAACTACCGTATAAAATCAGTCATGGCTGAGGCAGATGTCAGACATTCATTGGAAGGATCATCAGGAAGTGTTGTCAGTCAACAAAGGAAGTCTTGTTCGGCCGTCACTTCAGTATTGCTTAATTGTTTATCAGTGTGGGATCAGTTTCAGGTAGGGTTAATAGAAGACAGACGATCCGACGGAGAGCAACACACTTCATTACGGGCTAATTTAGTAAGCGTCACAGAGTTGATCATGAAACTCCAGTCGTAGAAGCTAGAAGAGAAGCATTCTGTATCGCGGTACGCACTTTAGTCAAAGTTCCAAGAACAAATGTTTCATGAAGAATTAACCAATATACAGGGTGGTCCATTGATAGTAACCGGGTTACAGATCTCACGAAATTACTAATAAAAAAACTTTTCTAGCTTGAAGGGGGAAAACAGTTGGCGCTATAGTTGGCCCGCTAGATGGCGCTGCCATAGGTCAAACGGATATCAACGGCATTTGTTTTAAATAGGTACTCCCCACTTTTTATTACATGTTCGTCTAGTACATAAATAAATCTGAATGTTTTATTTGGAACTTTCGTCGCTTGTGATAGATGGCGCTGTAATATTCACAAACATATTGCTCACAATTTTAGACGAACAGTTGTTAAAAGGTAGTTTTTTTAATTAAAACAAAGAACTTAGGTAAGTTTAAACTTTATTTTGGTTGTTCCAATGTAATAAATGTACTTTCGTGAAACTCTCTCAGCCGGCCTCAGTGGCAGAGCGGACTGCGGCGCGCCAGTCACAGTCCGCACGGTCGCTACAGTCGGGGGTTCGAATCCCCCCCTCGGGCATGGATGTTTGTGTCGTCTTTAGTATAAGGTAGTTCATAAGTAGTTGTTAAGTTTAGGGAGTGATGACCACTCACTTAAGTCCCTTAAGCTTAAACATTTGAACATTTTGAAATCATCATACATTATGAGAACGCATGCTGTTACCTGTAATTACCTCATGACTTAAATAAATGTTCAAAATGATGTCCAACTTCAATGCATTTGGCAATACGCGTAACGCAATTCCTTTCAATAGCGAGTAGTTCGCTTTCAGTGATGTTCTCAGATGCATTGGCAATGCGCCGACGCATGTTTTCAGGCGTTGTCGGTGAATCACGATAACAATATCCTTCAATTTTCGCCACAGAAAGAAATCCGGGGATGTAAAATCCGGCGAACGTGCGGGCCATGGTATGGTGCTTCTACGACCAATCCACATGTCATTAAATATTCCATTCAAGACCGCTTCAACTGCACCTGAGCCATGTGCCGGAGATCCATCATGTTGAAGTACATCGCCATTCTCTCATACAGTGAAACATCTTTTAGTGAAATCGGTAAAACATTAGGTAAGAAATCAGCATACATTGCACCACTTAGATTGCCATCGATAAAATAGGGGCCAATTACCCTTCGACCCATAATGCCGCACCATACATTAACCCGCCAAGGTAGCTGATGTTCCACTTGTAGCAGCCATCGTGGATTTTCCGTTGTCCACCAGTACATATTATGCCGGTTTACGTTACATCTGTTTGTAAATGACGCATCGTCACGAAGCAGAACGCGTGAAAATATCCGTTATCGTCCCGTAATTTATTGTGTGCCAAGTGACAAAGCTGCACAAGACGTTCAATGTCTTCGCCATGCGAATCCTGGTGCACAGAAATATGGTACGGGTGAAATTTACGTTGATGTAGAATTCTGAACACCAACGTTTTAGAGATTCCGGATTCTCGCTCAATTTCTCTGCTACTGATGTGCGGATTAGCCGCAACGGCAGCTAAAACACTTACTTGGGCATCATTTGTTGCAGGTTGCAGGTCGTGGTTAACGTTTCACTTGTGGTTGAACACTTCTTGTCTCTTTAAATAACGTATCTATCCCACGAAAGTTCTGGACACTTGGATGATGTCTTCCAGTATAACTATCAACATATATAGCACAGACCCCTTGCGCATTTTGATCACAATAGCCATACATAAATACCACATCAATATTTTCTGCATTTGGTAAACGGTCCATTTAACACGAGTAACGTATCACGAAGCATACACCGTCTGCACTGACGAAATGTTACGCAATATCACGTACTAATACGTTTGTGACTATTACAGCGCCATTTTTCACAAAGTGACAAAAGTGTTCCAAATAAAACATTCATATTTATGTACTAGACGAATATTTAATAAAAATTGGGTTACCTATTTTAAAAAATGTAGTCGAAAGCCGCCATCTAGCGGGCTAACCATAGCGCCATCTGTTTTCCCCCTTCAAACTAGAAAAGTTTTGTTCTTTGTAGTTTTTTCGTTTGATGCTTATTCGTGAGATATTTGGCCCGTTCACTATCAATGGACTACCCTGTATTGCTGCCTCCTACGGTACTCGCGAATAGAACACTAGGGTAAGACCAGAGAGATTAGGGCTCACAGGGAGCCATTTTTCCCGGGACCCATACACGCCTGGAATAGGTGGAAGTGACAGTAGTGCGCTAAGTACCCTCCACCACACAAAGTGGCTTGCGGAGTGTGAGTGTAGGAGCAGACACGAGGGCAACCAGAAAGACAGGCCGCGGCGTGCGGGGTGGTCCTGAGCCGGCGCGATCGCTAGCTGATTGGCCGGAGTCCTGTGGAGTTGGCACCCCTTTTTTGGAAAATGTACATTTTTTTCAGAATTTTATACAGATATGCAATAGGTCTGGAGTTCTCTGTACAAAATTTAAATAGTTCTGCAAAATTTCTCAGAAAAAAATAGTTAAAATTACCACAAATTTTAGTTTTTTCAAAATAATTATTTGCCTATTAACGCAAACATAGTTCTGATCACAGTTCTAAATAGCTATCAAAGATCTTTACAGGAAATCCTAATAGCATTTTTCTGTGCAGATTATACTTTATGATATAATTACAATAATGGAGTATCCATTTACATGATACTGTGAAATTTTCTCCCATAAAAAAAAAAAAATACTTTTTTCCAGAGTTCTAGGGAGATGTGTAATAGTTGTTGTTTACGTTAAGCAGGAATAACTGAAACGTAAAAACAACAAATTGAATGTGGAGCGCATAGAATATCTGTCAAGACCTAAGAAAAAATGTATATTTCTCGAATAAGGGGCACAAATACACAGCTCATCAGTTATTAAGAATTGTGATCATAATTTTTTTCGGGCAGTTACATAGAAGTATTCACACGAACTCTAGAAATATAGTTTATGTACATAGAACCCCAAAAAACAATGTGTATTTCTCGAGAAAAAAAAAAAAAAAAAAAAAAAAGGTGCCAACTTCACGTGAAAATGAATTTCACATTACTGCATTTATGTCATAAAGAAAAATGTCATTAGGATTTCCTTTAGAACCCTTTGAGAGTTATTTAGAACTGATCAGAACGATGTTTACGGTAATAGGCAAATAATTATTTTGAAAAAAAAAACAAAAGTTTGTGGTAATTTTTACTATTTTTTTTTCGGCGAAATTTTGCAGAACTATCTAAATTTTGTACAGAGAACTCTAGAACCATAGAAGAACTACCCAGAACTCTGAAAAAAATGTATATTTAACATAAAACGGGTGCCAACTTCACACGAGTCTGGTGCAATTTTGTGTAGTTTATGTCCCTCATTTACACAATTACCTCATGAACTATTATCTGGGCAAAAAAATATCATTAGGATTTTCTGCAGAACTCTTTGGGAGCTATTTAGAGCTGTGATCAGAACTATGTTTACGCTTATAGGCAAATAATTATTTGGAAAAAACTAAAAATTATAATTTTTTTTTCTAATTTTGTCGCGAATTTGTGCAGAGAACTCCAGAACTATTGCATATCTGCCTAGAACTCTGAAGAAATGTACATTTTCCAAAAAAAGGGGTGCCAACTTCACAGGACTATTGGCCGGCCGCTGACGCACAACCCACTGGTTCATAGCGGCCAGCTAGCCAGCTAGTGACCGCGCCGCGGCCCGTCTTTCTCGTTGGCCTCTGCGCAGACAGCTGCAGAGCAGGCAGTCGCGCCTGGCGCCTCCCACAGGACGAGTGCGCAGGCGCGGCGCGCAGCCACGTGACTGGCGCAATCAGCGCGTGTAATGAGCAATACGCCGCGGGCGCAGCGCAGTCGTTACAATAATTAGCAAGGCCGCGCGCTGCCCGCGGCTCGCCGTCGCGGCTGCGCGCCTCGCTGCACACTGCTGTCACTGCGGGAGGCCGCGTCCGTATTCATTAGCCACGTCACTGTATTACAACCTTCATCAAAGAGAAGACACACCATGAATTTGTTCACACATGCACGACCTGGTAGTGCAGACTATACACATATACGAGGGTACCTGACCCAACAAAGAAACCACAAAAAATTTAACAAAATGTATTTTTTCACGATAATCTCCTTTCAGCTCTATCACTTTTCCCAGCGATGTTCAAATCAATAACTTCGATACCCTTTTTATTTCCGAACTGTCTGTTGTTGTTGTTGTTGTTGTTGCTGTTGCTGTTGTTGTCTTCAGTCCGCAGACTGGTTTGATGCAGCTCTCCACGCTACCCTGTCCTGTGCAAGTCTCTTCATCTCAGAATACTTTCGGCATCCTACATCCTTTTGAATCTGCTTACTAAATTCAACCCTCGGTCTCCCTATACGATTTTTACCCCACACGCTTCCTTCTAATGCTAAGTTGACAAATCCTTGATGTCTCAGAATATGTCCAACCAATCTATCCCTTCTCTTAGTCAGGATATGCCAGAAACTCCGTTTCTGGCCGATTCCCTTAAGCACCTCATAAGTTACGTGATCTACCCATCTAATTTTCATCATTCATTTGTAGCACCACACTTCAAAAGCTTCTACCATCTTTTTGTCAGAACTCCTTTTCGCCCACGTTTCACTCGCATACAATGCTATAATCAAGACAAATGCTTTCAGAAAGGACTTCCTAACATTTAAATTAATACTGGATGTTAACAAGTTTTGCTTATTTAGAAACGCTTTTCTTCCCCAAGCCATTCTGCATTTTATATCTTCTTTACTTCGGCCATCAGAAGTTATCTTGCTACCCAAATAAAATTCATCGACTACTTTTTTTGTCTCATTACCTAATCTAATTCCTTCAGCATCGCCTCATATTCTGACATTGCATTCCATTACCTTCGTTTTACTCTTGTTAATATTCATCTCATACCTTTCAAGACACATTCCATTCCATTCCATTCAATTGCTCTTCCAGATCTATTGCGGTCTCCGACAGAATTACTATGTCATCGGCAAACCGCAATGATTTTATTTCTTCACCCTGCACTTTAATGCGCTCTACAAATTTCTCCTTCCATTCCATCACTGCCTGCTCACTGTACAGATTGAACAACATTGGGGAAAGGCTACAATCCTGTATTACTCCCTTCCCAACCTCTGCGTCCCTATCTTGCCCGTCAACTTTAGTTACGGCTGTCTGGTTTTTGTATAGGTTGAATATAACTCTTCGCTCCCTATATTTCACCCTTGATACCTTCAGAATTTGGAAAAGTGTATTCCAGTCGACATTGTCAAAAGCTTTCTCCAAATCGACAAACGCTAAAAACGTAAGTTTCCCTTTTCTTAGCCGATCTTCTAAGATAAGTCGCAATGTAAGTATTGCCTCCCGTGTTCCTACATTTCTCCTAAATCCAAACTTATCTTCCCCGAGGTTTAATTCCACAAGTTTTTCCATTCGTCTAGCTCCTCAAAATACCCATTTAACCGTCATGTCTTAATTTTCTGAAAATCTTCGACCACCGAACCAGGCTGCATGAGATTGCAATTCAAATTTTAATTCATGAATTTTGTGACTGCAATAACGGACTTGTAAGCGACGCCTTCTCCTGAAGAAACAACACTCTTCTTAGGTAAATGCAGCCATTTTTGTTTGATTCCTGCAATAATTTCGCATAATACTAGCTGTTGACAGTTTTTCCTTTTTCAAGGTATTTAATGAAAATTAACCCACGCGCATCCTAAAAAATCGACGCCATTACCTTGCCTTCAGATAAAATGGTATTCGCCTTCTCTTGTGTCGGTTCACCCATTTGTGTCTGAATGTTCTCTTGACACGAGAGTGAAGTGGTGGATTTACATATAATCCACGGTTATGAAACGACGCAAATAAATAAATAAATCGGCTTCGTTATCGCGAAACTTCGCTGCATACTCAACTGAAACACCTTCAGTTTTCACATGTTCAAACTTTTATTATATAATATGCTTTGTACCGTACTACGTATGCCAGCTCGCGCACTTTCAGTCGACCATCATCCAGCGCTGTTTTGTGGATTCTCTTCGCCATGTTTAGAGTCGTCATCTCATTTGGTCGACTACTGCGATGCTCGTCTTGGCTGCTCGCACGGCCTTGCTTAAACTCAGCTACCCAATATTGTCCTGTTGCTAACGAAGGAGCTGACTCTCCTGAAGTAGCATCTAGCTCGGCTTTAAAATTCCAAAAAAATGTTGTATCATATCACGATGAGCAATTTTCTCCATTTTCACAAACTCACTCACAACATTCAACATTGATGGCTGCCAAACAAATACTAAACAACGTGGCGTCTTCAAACTTTAAACACATGCTTCATAGATCGTACACTTTCTAAACCAGAGATATTTTTCCCCACAACGACTGTCATCTCTCGGTTAGGCCGCGTACTTATGGGACCATCCTCGTACTAATGAGGATTGTAAAGTAACAGGAATTTTCTTCTTCAACATAGTTTATTCATCAACACCAACTTTGTCCCCTTCAACGTAATATCAATCAAATATAATACAGGTATGCAAGCGCATCTTCCAACCTTTTAGGAACTTCTGGAACTTCCTTCAACATTTCTGTTAATATTTCAAAAATGATACAGATACGATGTCCTTTCATAGTTCTCTTCAGCCTTAGGAATAGAAAAAAGTCGTGGGGGAGGGGTCCATGTCCGGCGAATACGGTGCCGGAGGCAACATAGCGGTATTGTTTCTTATTGCAAAAAGCCGAGCACTATGATAGGTAGCATTATCGTGATACAATTTCTGCTAGTGGTTTCGCCACAACTGTAATAGTTGTCATTTGGCTGTTTCACGCAAACAACGCTTAACTCCCAAATAGTATTTATTGATTGTACGACCATATACCAGAAACATGAAGCGCCATCACACTGTAATCGAAGAAAATAGTGAGGAGAATGCCCACATGTCATGGAACATTAATTTTTTTTCGGACATAGTTCGTTATGGCAGTTTCCAACAGGTTTCGACGTCATACCCGTATGTGTTATAAAGTGTTACATCGTTCCTTACAGGTTCTTGATCTCTCAAGTTCAATTTAGCAACCGGACGTAGTTCCTTAAGGAAGTTTCCAACAGGGTTTCGACGTCATACCCGTATACCATGTGTTGTGACGTGTTACAGTATTCCTTACAGTTTCTTCATCTCTGAGCTTCATTTAGCAATTCCTGAGCAATATCAACGTGACATACTTCTTAGTCAAATTTCAACAACTTCCGAACAAACATCTGTGTTACGCATTTCATGCCGAAAACATCAGAAAAAAATTCTTGACATGATATGCAGACACAACGAGAGACTTGCCAAAGTCGCTTGACATAGCACTCTGCATTTAGCAAGTTGTACCATGTTACGACGATAGCTTATTGAGCATATTTAAGTCATTTTGCTGAATCTACTCATAGATACAAGATGGACCCCAGTGGGACAAGTGTGCCCTTTTCCACTCTTACTGTACGTAAGAATTTCTGAAGTGACCTTTTTGCAAGATTTGCAGCAGAACTTTGCTCACTTTATGCAGTTTCATGTTTTTCACTATGACTGTAAGTGCGTGCTTACTAAGGAAGATGTATTGATAAAGAGCCGTGCGCCAATATACACTGATCAGGCAGAAATTTATGGCCCCTACCTACTACCGATATAAACCCGTCCAGGAGATAGCGCCGCCGCCTGACAACGAATGACTGCTAGGCAGAAGCGCGCATGGTGCATTTACCGTCAATGAGCTCGCTGTCCTTGAGCAGAATGGAGAAGAGGCGCCACCAACCCGAGTTTGTTCGAGGACAGATACTGCTCTCGCTACGAACATTTCGTAATCTGCTCGACTTGTCGGGTGTTCGACGACTGAGTGGTGTTAAGTAAGTGGTGAAAGCAAAATGAACCCGCGCCCTAACGACGAGGTGTTGGACGGCCATCCCTCGTTACTGATGTCTAACTGTCTAACACCAGTCTTCAATGAAGGCCAGAGTACAAGTTATCTGATCATAAGGAAAACCGAACATTGTTAATAATGGGCCCTGCAGGTGATGACCTATGCTTGTGCCAATGTTTACACCACAATATCGGGAACTACGACTGAAAACGATGCTCACGAGACCATCGTTACTGGACGATGGGGCAATGGCAGAACCTTACCTCGTCTGATGAATCCCGTTACCATCTTCATCATGCCGATGGGAGGGTGCGAATGCATTTTCCACAGGAACAGATCCTTGACCCCTTACTGCTGGACGGAGGCGAGGTGGCGGACGTCCCATTATGCTCTCCAGGACATTCACTTAGACATCAAGTGGAGCTCGTAAAAGGCACTTTGACGGTCAAAGGAATGTTGTACAATTGTTGCAAACCACTACACTATTCATGCCGATAGTGTTTTTCATCAAGATTATGCGCCGCGACAAGAGGCTCGGAGTGTGGTGGAGAGGTTCGGCGAACACAATGGCCAGTTGCAATTTATGTGCTCCCCTCCCCCCAACTCTACAGATCTTATCGTAGTAGGAAACACCTGGGATGTGACAGTGTATCATCAGAGGTCATCGGTTCCTCCCCATAATTTACGGGAATTATATCACTTGTATGAACAGATTTGCCAACTCCATCCAGTGATCTACAAAGACCCATTGTCTCCAGATCCAGACATGACGCCGCCCTTTCCGTGCTATAGGTGGTCATAATGTTCTGGTTAGTATATGTTAGCATTATGAGCTCAAATTCTACAAGGACTCATTTATATGGTAGATCTGTATCCACGGTAGTTTATTTACCAGTAATTGTTTAATAACGCTTGAAAGGATCAATCAAATTTGGGCATATAGGAAGGCGGAACCTGCAACCATGAAGAATGACAGGCGGCACGAAATTATTTCTTTGTCTTTGTCTTACAGTTTTGCTGACTTGTGCTTTGAAGTACGTTGATGATCGGGATTAGTGCGTGACGGAGAAATGATTGATCCTAAAAATCAAGAGACAAAACAACTTGCGAGATTAACTGCAAGTGGGCACTGTATTAAACGAATGCAGAAACTTGGAAAATACGTGCGAGGCCGGAATTCGAACGCGGGCCTCGTGCTTACTAGGCGACCGCATTGAAGCTAGCATCACTGCCTGTCTTCATATTGTACAGTATGTAGATATGTAAATCAACTGCTGTACGTTAGTCTCGCCAAAACTCAATAATGGCTAATCATATTTGAATTTCTTTTCTTCTTCTTTCATACAGAGGTTATATAGAGAAAACAATATATGGATATCCCAAAGGAACCAATGGAAAAATGAAAAAAATTGTAACTGGTAATTTTGTATAGGCATCACCATTTCGGATTAGACTGGTATTTTACGCGCTGCTATACCGTTCATGGGAATACGATAAAATTTTGCAAACTTTATTTACTTTCTAAACATCTACATAGATACTCTGCAAATCAAATTTAAGTGCCTGGCAGAGGGTTCATTAATCACCTTCATAACTTTTCTCTACCGTTCCATTCTCCAATAGCGCGCGGGAAGAAAGAACACCTAAATCGTTCCGTTTTCGATCTGATTTCTCTTACTTTATTGGGATGGTCATGTCTCCCTAAGTAGGTGGGTGCTAGCAAAATATTTTCACATTTAGAACTAAAAGTCGGTGATTGAAACTTCGCAAACAGATCACGCCGCAATGAATAACGTCTTTCTTTTAATGATTTCCACCCCAATTCGTGTAACATTTCCGTGACGCTTTCCCCCCCGTAACGTGATAAAACAAAACGAGCTGCCCTTCTCTGAACCTTCTCAATGTCTTCCGTCAGTCCCACCTGGTGAGGGTCCCACAAGGGGCAACAGTACTCCAAGAGAGGACGCACAAGTGTGATGTAGGAAGTCTCTTTGGTAGAGCTGGTGCATCTTCTAAGCGTTCTGCCAATGAAACGTAACCTTTGGTTCGCCTTCCCCAGAATATTTTCTATGTGTTCTCTCCAGTCAAAGTTGTTCGTAATTGTAACTGCTAGGTATTTGGTAGAATTTACGACCTTAAGGTTTGACTGATTTATCGCGTAATTGTAGTTCAGCGGATTTCTTTTAGTGGTCATGTGTATTACTTCACACTTTTCTTTATTTAGTGTCAATTGCCAATTTTCGCACCAAGTAGAAATTTTGTCTAAATCGCTTTGCAGTTGCTTTTGATCCTCTGTTGACTTCACTAACCGATAAACGACAGCATCATCCGCGAACAGTCTAAGGGAGCTATTCAGATTATCTCCTAAATCGTTTATAAACACGAGGAAGAGTAGGGGACCAATAACGCTTCCCTGTGGAACGCCAGATATCACTTCTGTTTTACTCGATGACTTACCGTCAATTACAACGAACTGTGTCCTTTCTGATAGGAAATCGTGAATCCAATCGCACAATTGGGAAGATATTCCATAAGCACGCAATTTCATTAGAAGCCGCTTGTGGGGTACAGTGTCAAAAGCCTTCCGGAAATCCAGAAATATGGAATCGATTTGAGATCCCTTGTCGATGGCACTTAACACTTCATGTGAATAAAGGGCAAGCTGTGTTTCGCAAGAGCGATACTTTCTGAATCCGTGCTGACTATTGGTTAATAGGTCGTTCTCTTCGAGGTAGTACATAATATTCGAACAAAGTATATGTTCCAAAATCCTACTGCAAATCGACGTCAATGAGATAGGCCTGTAATTATGGGGATTACTCATATTGCCTTTCTTGAGTATTGGAGTAATTTGGGCAACTTTCCAGTCTTTGGGTAAAGATCTTTCGCTGAGTGATCGGTTGTAAATTATAGCTAAGTACGGAGCTATTGCATCCGCATACTCTGAGAGGAATCTAGTTGGTATACAATCTGGCCGGAAGATTTATTTTTGTTTAGTGACTTAAGTTGTTTTACTACTCCAGGAACATCTACTTCTAAGTTTCGCATGCTGGCAGCTGTTCTTGGATTGAATACTGGAGTGTTCACTTCGTCTTCTTTGGTGAAAGAATTTCGGAAAGCTGTGTTTAGTAATTCTGTCTTAGCAGTACTGTAGTCGGTAGTATTACCATTGCTATCGCGTAGTGAAGGTATTATTTGTGTTTTGCCGCTAGTGTACTTCACATATGACCAGAATTTCTTTGGATTTTCTGCAAGATTACGAGTCAGGATCTCGTTGTGGAAACAACTATAAGATTCTCGCATTGAAGTCCACGCTAGGCTGCGAGTTTCAGTAAAAGATTGCCAGTCTTGCGGATTCTGTGTCTTTTTATGCATGCGTTTTTCTTTGTTTCTGCAACAGTGATCTGACCTGTTTTGTGTACCACGGGGGGTCAGCCCCCTCTTTTATTAATTTATTTGGTATAAATCTCTCGATTGCTACTGATGTCTTTGAAAGTAAGCCACAACTGATCTACACTCGCATTTTTAGTTTTGAAGGACTGGAGACTATCACTCAGGAAAGCGTGAAGCGAATTTTTATCTGCTTTATTGAATAGATATATTTTTCGTTTATTTTTGGTGCATTTGGGCATTTCGACATTTAGTCTCGCTACTACAACTCGATGTTCGCTAATCCCTGTATCTGTTTTGATGCTCTTTACTATCTCGGGATTATTTGTTGCTAGGAGATCAAGAGTATTTTCGCAACCACGTACTATTCTAGTGGGTTCATGAACTAACTGTTCGAAGTAGTTCTCAGAAAAAGCATTCAGAACTAGTTCGGACGATGTTTTATATTTGCCCCCGGTTCTGAATACCTAATTATGCCAACATATCGAGGGTAAATTAAAGTCGCCACCGATTATAACAGTATGCTTCGGATACCTATTTGAAATATGATTCAAGCTTTCTTTAAACATTTCTGCAACCGCATCGTCTGAGTCAGGGGGCCGATAAAAAGATCCAATTATTAATTTATTTCGGTGGTCAGGTATAACCTCTACCCAGACCAATTCACAGGAAGTATCTGCCTCAATTTCGTTGCAGGATAAACCGTTTGTAACAGCAATAAACACCCCCTGTTTTATTTATTCTATCCTTTCTGAAGACCATTTGGCCCTTTGAAAAAATTTCGGCCGAATTTATCTCAGGCGTCAGCCAGCTTTCAGAACCTATAACGATTTGTGCCTCAGTACTTTCTATCAGCGCTTGGAGCTCTGGAATTTTCCCAACACAGCTACGACAATTTACAACTGTTACACCAATGGTTTTTATGTCTACTCTCTTCCCGTGTCTGACCTGCCCCCTTTGAGACTGAAACCCATTTTGTGTATTCCCGAGGCCATCTAACCTAAAAAACCGTCAAGTCCACGCCACACAGCCCCCGCTACCCGTGCAGCCGCTTCCTGAGTGTAGTGGACTCCTGACCTATTTAGCGGAACCCGAAAACCCACCACCCTTTGGCGCAAGTCGAGGAATCTGCAGCCGACACGGTCGCAGAACCGCCTGAGCCTCTGATTCAGACCCTCCACTCGGCTCTGAACCAAAGGTCCGCAGTCAGTCCTGTCGACAATGCTGCAGATGGTGAGCTCCGCTTTCATCTTGCAAGCAAGACTGGCAGTCTTAACCACTTCTGATAGCCGGTCAAAACCAGAGAGGATCTCTTCCGATCCAAAGCGACACACATCATTGGTCCCGACATGAGCCACCACCTGCAGTTGGCTGCAACCTGTGCTCTTTATGGCATCCGGAAGGAGCCGTTCCACATCCGGATTGACTCCCCCCCGGTATGCACACGGAGTGCACATTGGAATTCTTCCCCTCCCTAGTAGCCATTTTCCTAAGGGGCTCCATTACCCGCCTAACGTTGGAGCTCCCAACTACCAACAAACCCACCCTCTGTGAGTGCCCGGATCTTTAAGGCAGAGGGGCGAGTACAGGACAAGCGACACCATCCGCATCAGGAACATCCCTTGCCACAGACAGCGCCTCGAATTTGTTGGCAAGACTAACCGGGGAGGCCTCCACTTCGGTCCCCCGGGAAGTCTTACGCCGCCTGACACGCGCTGAGGGGAACTCCCAATCCACCACGGATTGGGGAGCTACCTCCTCGCGGGCAGTGAGCGGGCTGGCCACAGCCGCAGGCCGATCGGAGGGCACAGCACACGCACAGGGCGTCTGCTGCACCCCCGCGAGCGGCCCACAATAGCGGCGCCCACCCACCGCAGTCTCAAGCGTTGCCAGCGAAGCCAACGCCGCCTGAAGCTGCGAGCGAAGAGTCACCAACTCTGCCTCCATCCGTTCGCAGCAGTCACAGTTCCTAGCCATTCTAAAAACCTTTGTTTCTTCCAAGTAAGTACGTCAGAGGACTCAGTAGTTTGATGAACAGTGAGCTTTGTAAAGTATAAACCTAACGCTGAACTGTTTATTAACGGCGAATCTGAAAAATATATACGCGAGCTAATTAAAAAATTCAGTAACTGAGCTGACAAATAAACGCGATTCTTAATAAACAAACACGCGAGCACACTAAAGTATAAAGAGCTGCAAGAGAAAGCACACACTAAATGTAAATAAGACGCTTCTATTAAAAGCCGGTTACCGTACAATGTAGAGCTGCTGCTGGTCACGTGTGCACTGGCCGCCGGTCACTGAGCAACTAAACAAGACTAATATCACTCCCTACGCATGATTTTATGTGGTACAAGGCGGAGAGTACTTTACTTCAGACTTCAGCACTTCATTACCACCCAATTTCGCCGTTATTTGCAATTTGTCATCTACAGAGGAGAGAGAAAAATAAACAGAGAGGGGAAAAGAAGCATTTGGCATAGAGCGAGGGAGATAAAGACAAAGGCAGGCGGATGAGGACACACACACACACACACACACACACACACACACACACACACACACACACACCAATACCGCTAAGTAGCAAAATACGAATTTTACACGGGGGACAAAAAACTGTCAAAAATTCCTAATACATTTCACACAGGCGGTATTGTTTTAGATCATTTTTTTCATTGTAAATAATAAATAATTAGACGTTATGGCGTTAACAGCAGATGCGCGTACGGTTAATGGTATCATCTGTCTGAAAAACGAGAAGTTGGCAGTTACGCGACATTATATATGTATATTATGTATGAGAGAGGGGGGGGGTGGAGAGAGGGGGTGGGGAGAGAGGGAGGAGGAGGAGGAGTGAATATTGGAATAAACAAATACCCAAAAAATGTTCAAATGTTTGTAAATCTATCGGACCAAACTGCGTTATCATCAGTCCGTAGCTTACAAAGTACTTAAACCTAGGTAAACTAACGTAAGGACAACACACACCCCTATGCCCCAGGGAGGACTCGAACCTCCACGGCGAGCAACCGCGCGCTCCGCAGCGAGACGCTTTAGACCGCTCGGCTATTCCACCGCGGCCCCAAAAAAATGTCTGTTTTTCATATTGTTAATGCAGAAAGAAGAGGACGAAGAGGACGAAGAGGAAGGCAAGAGACAGGTACAGAGACGTGGGAAATGTTGGGCAGAGAGATCAAGGTAAGGAGTGTGAGATGTATGTCTGATTCCCATGCATTCTTAGCAATTGCGAAGCAATGCCGAGTTCCCGCGCGTGTACGTATGTGTATAAGCATTATTCCACTGGTGTCCGGAAGAACAGACACCATGCATAGAAGATGTAAAAGCGGTAGACAGGTCTGTCATATCCATATTACAGGCATGCGTGTTTCATATTCTCGAATGGAAATTATTATTCAGCAAGTGAGAGATTTTATTCACGGTGTACTCTTGCGAACAGGAACTATTTGTAATACGTGCTCTCCTAGTCCTAAACAGCTAAAGAAAATTCTCAGAGTTAGTCATTTTAGGAGATGAGCAAAATGTTTTAGAGAAAGGCTTTCTCCCATCCTGTATCAGAGAAACAAGCACGGGCAATGTCGTGCTTCTTTGTCGCTATGGAAGACGAGAGGCGGCACTCTGAGGAGAGGAGGAGGAGAGGAGAGGAGAGGCGCGTCAGTGTCAGGTGTGGCATTAGCGGCTGTTGGGAGCGGCGCTAATGTATTTATCGGGTGACAGCGAGCCGGCGTCTGCAGCAGAGACGTCGGCGCCGGCACAGCCGCTGCGCTTGCGACACCGTCGCGCGCGCTGCCGGGGAAAGCGCCGAAAACCTCACCCAACTTCACTCCGAAACCACTCCAGCAAACAACGTGCTCCGCCAGGTCTCGACAATGTCAGACCGGCTAATTTTTTAGTGTACAAAAATGTGAAACTGTATGCCTGATAAAGCACAAAAACCATTAGTAACTAACCTTATTCAGCTTCACGAGCTGCGACATGGTCGTGAATTTAAGACCTAAATTGATTTTCTTTATTCATGTTAATCATCTTAATATTTAGGCACTAGAGCGCCGGGTTCGCGCAGTGCTTACCATCTTCAGATCTGCGGCAGAAAATGAACAATAGCACATACATTAGCGGGAATGTCTACATATTAAACCACTCGAAATATCTTACTGAATATTACAACTGTCATACATATAAAAAAAATCCGTTGAAGCCACAATAGACAATACATGTTATGATATGCCTTAATACATTGGGGGCCATATTAGCATCGTCACAAAAGAAACATGCTTCTTGGTGTGCATTTAACATTTACACTACTGGCCATTAAAATTGCTACACCACTAAGATGGTGTGCTACAGACGCGAAATTAAACCGATAGAGAGAAGATGCTATGATAAGCAAATTATTAGCTTTTCAGAGCATTCACACAAGGCTGGCAGCGGTCGCGACACCTTCAAAATGCTGAAATGAGGAAATTTTCCAACAGATTTCTTATGCACAAACAGCAGTTGACCGGCGTTGCCTGGTGAAACGTTGTGATGCCTCGTATAAGGGGGAGAAATGCGTACCAGCACGTTTCCGACTTTGATAAACGTCGGATTGCAGCCTACCGCGATTGCAGTTTATCGTATCGCGATATTGCTTCTCGCGTTGGTTGCGATCCAATGACTGTTAGCAGAATATGGAATCGTTTGGTTCAGGAGGTCAATACGGACGCCGTGCTGGATCCCAACGGCCTCTTATCACTATCTGCCGAGATGACAAGCATATTATCGGCATGGCTGTAACGAATCGTGCAGCCACGTCTCGATCCCTGAGTCAACAGATGGGCGACGTTTCAAGACAACAACCATCTGCACAATCAGTTCGACGACGTTTCTAGCAACATGGACTACCACCTCGGAGACCATGGCTGCGGTTAGTGTGTGTGTGTGTGTGTGTGTGTGTGTGTGTGTGTGTGTGTGTGTGGTCCTTAGTGTACGTTAAGTTAGTATTCGTAAGCCTAGGGAATGATAATCCCAGAAGTCCCTTAGCTTTACAAATATTTGATCATTTGAACCGTCTCGAAAATTTAATGTGATAGCAAGAAAAATGCTAGTTTACAGATTGAAGCGAAGTTCATAAACTTGAGTAAACCAGATTGCTGGAAAGTCCTGAAGTGAAGGAAGTAAGTTAAACCCTTTTTGCTTCTACGGAATGAAGTATGTAAGTCAAAATAAACGTAAAATATATGATACTAGGTTACCACAATAAAACGTGGTAGTGGAAATGCAATGATATGGAATTGTTTCCGAAAAAGTGGTGTTGGTCCTATTTAAAACTCAAGGTGAAAATGGATCCTCTGCATTACGCAAAATACTGGAAGCACACGATACCATACAGGAAGAAAGTATCTCCCGTAATTGGTTACTTCAAAACGTTACTGATCATAAAGGCTCCTCACCCAACTTCGTACTTTTATTTCAGAAGAAAATTCAAATTTAAGAATGGCCGAGTCACAGACCTAAATTGCATTGAACATCTGTGGGATGGGTTCGACCGCCGACGTGTTTGAGTGATGGAATGCTCTAATATGCAATTTTATTTTCTTTTTTTTCTTCTTTTCTTTTCGGCTTTAAAGGAGTGGAGCAAAATTCCACAGAGGAGTGGACTATGCTAGGTAGGTTCGTTGCAGTTATCAAGCCGACAGTTTAACCCACTACTTATTAAGATTCGTTTTGTGAAATGTGGAATGGATATTTGACAAAATTTTTGTATTACCTAGAGAAGACTAACTATGGCATTGATGTAAATATTTGTTTTGTGAAATTCGTAACAGGAAATTATACCAATGTAATTTCAGTACTTAGTACTACAAAAGACTTAAGCGCTAGTGTGTAACTCACATGAACTTTTGGTTTTGACCTGTGGTTAAAACACAAAGTAAGTCGATTTATTTTGCCATTTAATTTTATGATGTAACTGCCATCTGTATGGTACAATATGAAAAAAGGAAGGAGGAAGATTCGACAACGTTTTCATTACAGACGCAGCAAAAGCTCAGTCTTTTTTTCTAGTAGGGGGAAGGAAATCGACGTGCCCTTTCAAAGGCACCATCCCCGCCTTTGCCTTGAGCTATTTACAGAAATCACGGAAAATCTAAATCTGGATGGCTGGAAACGTATGTAAACTCCATGCTTTTCTTTTGCATTTGCAATATTTCTACTTCATAATGGCCACTAAACTTTGGAAGTGAATTTTGGAAAAAATTATAAGTCAAAAGGAGACTATGGGCGCAAATTAAAAAATTTTCCAAAACCTTCCTCGGCTTGCCAACCTGCTTACTCGTTCAGTAACTCAGTTTAGTCGGGAAGCTAATGGGGTTGAGCGCAATGACAATGAGAGCGCGAACCAGTTCTCTGTGACGGCAGGCCGTGATTGTGGGTCGTAAGGACTATGCGTTCCGGCCTGATCCCTTACCAACACTACTGCCGATGTAACGGTTTGCCAAACAATTGCGCTGCATTAGCTAATCGTGGGACAAAGAAACTCGCAATCCTAGCATTCGAAGGAAGTAGAAAACGGAGACTATGAGGCATCCAAGTCCGGATTTCCCAGCCAAAACAAGGCTCCCTGAAAACTTGGTTCGTGTATCTGGACCAGTAACTAACATTATCATGAACTCGTTTTACCTGATAAACGTACGCTCGTTCGGTGCGCTGGAGACAAGAGGTCGCGTCGTTACGTGATGGGAAAAGCTTCAAGAGTTGTGGGGGTATTTTCGCACAAAATTCTGCTGAATATGTCTAACATTCCGCTAAATCAGTGCTTTCCAAACTTTTCCTCATGGCGACACCCTTTTATAGCTTACAGCTTTGTGCGAAACCCTTTCACTAATATAAATACATATGGTAGAATTTAGATGGTTCTAGCAGGGGGGGGGGGGGGGCGGAAATAAAGTATCGCTTAAATGTAGTTCGTAAACTAAACTGAAATCCTCGTACGCATTGACATGTTTAATGATGATCCTGACTGCAGTAATTACGTACACTCATCGCAAGAAAAGGAAACATTAGGAATAGGAACTACGGAGATGTACAACAGAGTAACACCGCAGACAACAATGCCTAACTCACACAGTAATACTTGCTGCTTCTACATGCGACCCAACTTCCGAAAAACGAAAACTGAATTTCGGAAACCGTTTTTCGCTGTTTTGTGTACATGTCAGGGCCATATACGGTTTTGCTGGATCGATCGAAAACGGCATCTGGAAATTAGCTGCTCGGATTTCTGATTTAGACTGCTCAGTGGCTGTTTCATTTCAGTTCAATATCATCACATTTTCAGAAATAAAGAGGATGTATTTATGACAAGTGATGAATTATTATTTAAGTTCTATTGTGAGGTTCCTTCTTCACCACGACCTCTGAAGTCCCGACGTATTCGGAAAAATGGATAAATATTTGTGACGAGTAACAATTGAATCTCATTTCTGGTCCTAGAATCTGTTACATACAGGAAACAGAGAAAAAAATATTAACGCATACCAAGGTTCGAACCAACGATCACTGCATTTAAAATACTACTCTCCGTCAATCACCAGGCCATACTCCATACTAAACATCGCTACTGATTAGCTTCAGTCAGTGGACAATTGTGACAGCTTTTACAGCCACTGTGTCATTGATTGACATTTAATTGTAAGAAACGTTACTGACGGTGACGTGGCTTTGATAAATCCATTAAAAAACGCTCAGGTGCAGCTTTTTGACAAGGAAAGCAGACTACAGTGAAGGTTCGTTCAAGCAGCTGCCAGTTCCAGCAAACTGTGCATGGGAAGAGCTGTTATCGAGTATCAGCAGCAGCTCTGCGCATGCGCAGTATGCTGGAACTGGCAGCTGCTTGAACGATCCCAAAGTGCCTAGCGCTGCTGAAGCAGAGCTGCCACCTAGCGGCTGAGCATGCAATTAATGAGCACGTGATCTGTGGTGCATTGAATGAAGAGGATGATTAGCTGCAGACGAGTCTTCAGGGTAGTATGAAGAGAAGGATATTGTGTGTGTTTTATGACAAGTTTATTTTGTTTAGAGTCTAAATTTGTTAGTCTCGCGACGCCCTAGATACTACTACACGACACCCCAGGGTGTCGCGACACCCAGTTTGGAAAGCTCTGCGCTAAATGAATGGAGCCTTTAGTGATGCGTTCGCTGGACTTCTGTTACAGAATCCGCCCTGGGGCCTGGGAACTCCCACGGCATCTGTTACACTACATTGGTTTTGTTAGCACTACTTAACCACGAAGGGAAAAAAGTAGATGGTTGGTGTAGTTGACGCACGCATCTAAATACATCCCACCCTAGGGACTCGTCAGTGTATTTTGGGTCCCACCATTACCACAATAAACGTTCACTTTCAAGTGCTACTGAGTATAAAACAGTTTGTGCGCGCAAGTAAGTGACAAAGGCCCGAAACTGAAGCAAATAATTTCGTCAGGTAATTTCAGCCTTCAACAGAAGGAACTTTATTATTTATTCATTATCATTTCAAAACAAATATCTGCCTCAACGAGGAAACTATTCAGTTAATATTGTCACGCTGCAAACTGCAGGTAGTCCGGAATTTGAAAGCTTGTCGTCAATAAAGCACAACACTTTGTACTTCGAGCACGTTTATTCTAACAAGCGTATACTCAGTACAGCCTAACTCCTGTTTGCAGTGCTCCACTATTTACACATACAAACATTACAAACATAATAAACATGTAGAACATTCTAGAAATAGTAAATACAAAGAAATTAATTTTCTTCTGCCCGTGGCGGGATTTGAACTGGCGACCGCAAGCACAGCGGTCTGCGATGCTAACCACTGCACTACGCGGGCTGTCGGAAGACTCGCGGCCATCTCTCTCCCCGAAACTATTTAGATAAAACCATTCGATCGTCAAAATTGGGCTGGCTGTAGTGTTCTCCCAGCGACATACTGCATGTTGTTTCGCTTAATAAAGAGAAATACGAGCGCACCTAATATGAGACTAACTTCGTCATTATATTAAAGGGTTATTGGCAAACGGAAGACAACTTGTATTCGAGTTATGCTTACGGGCGAGAAATGTTCAGTAACGCTATATGCATCATACAAATAAGATAAATGAATATCTATTTCAATTTACAATCCTTAAGGGTTAGTCACCTTTTTTCGTGAGAACTGTGTAAGCCGAAATATTGATACGTACCTGCAAAAAATCGAAAACGCAAATTTAAATACGAATTAAAGAATGTACAAAGCATAAACTAAGCAATAACACTTAACAGCATTTCCACAACGTTAATACATATTGCAGCACCAAATGTGGAATTACAACAAAGTAAACTAACTCCATTGATACATAGCTTGAGCATAAATCAAGCGAACGTTCGAATAGTCATCCGTGTCCGTAACAGGAATAAAGCATTTTCAACTGCACACCAATTTCTTAAACAAGCTAAAATTGCCAGTGATATATTTCTTAAATAATGGAAAAGGGTAATTTTTTAATAACTGCAATCTTGTAAACAAGATAATGAAGAAAATTAATGAATTGATAAGACTAATATACATCAACAATTAACAACAATTTTTTCCAGAACTTAGCCTCCCGTTATAGTTTTGGATGCAAGTAACATCTGGAAGAAATGGGAATATGTATTGAGGGTAATTTTAGCTGATTCAACCAAACTGTACTGGACTGAAAGGTTTCTGTGAGAATTTGGTACATATTTTCGGAGATTAAACACTTGAAAATCACTGCAGCTGACAAATAGCAATAATAAGTCTCCCAAATCAATTGCACATAGTTACCTAAAACATGAACTAATGATGCATCTGAAGGAAAAAATCAGATAATAACAATCACTAGGTAGTTACGTAAATCTGTAAAGGTGTTCACTTATGTAATACCTTAATCGGTTGCAACAAGTGAAAAATCTACGTTTTATGGAGAAATACTACGAAGAGTACACCGTTGAGAATACAATTGTATGTATCTGAATCGAAGATTACAAATCAACTGTGTCAAGCACATTGGAGTAGCTGATTTCAAAAAATTTTACATGAAGTAGGATGGAGAAGGTACGAATGCCTGTAAGTTCGAATGAAATCCCTTGACACTGAATGCACTTGAAGACTGAATGTAGTTTCAATCCCTTCGTGCTGTTGGCTTTTAAGTAGAACAGACTCCTTCGGGACTCCCTACCCTCTTCCTTACCAGATGAAATCTCCACGGGTAATTTCGGAATTAAAGGGGATGCTAGCTATATGGCTGTAGTTTGTGACAGTTTTAAATTGTTTAATATATTGCTTCGAAACTCCGTATTTGTCTAATTTTCCGGTGTTGTAAATTGCCTGTACACTCCGGGAAGATCCTCTTGATGATGATTACAGCCACATTGCTACAACAGAAGACTAACGAAATAAGGAAAGGCATACAGAATTTCGACACTATGGTCAGGAAAAGTCAACTGATAAACATAACATAATCGTACAGACGTTAAGACACACTATTGTTTAATTACTCAACTGCCATTCAACGCGTACAAAGAGTACCATTTGAAAAATAAGCGGGAGCACTCTGCAGAAACAACCCAAGTATGAATGACTACATACAGACAGTTGTATGAAAAGAAGGCACCAGGTAGATCAAGTTTAAGAATTTCTAAGGAATATCATTCGTTGGAGGCAGCTTACAAAAACACTTGGCCATAAGTAACTTCCACTATACACCTTAGAGTGAAATTCAGAGTGTAGGTTTAAGTGTGAACAGGTTTCTGAGTAACGTTCCTGAGTCTGTCACCCCTATCAGAATGAAGAGGGGAGATGGAAAGCACTCAAATAATATCGGCAGATTTTTCACATGTGCGTTTACTAGGTGCGAGAGGGTTGCGGTGATGCATCACCGAAGCACTTGGCGGCCAGTGCTTAGGACTATTCCCGGTACGGACTTATGTTACTATATCATTACTTATTATTCATAATTATTCTATTTGTCGAATAGTCTTTGGATTTGAACGCTATTAATCCTCATTTATTTTGAATGATTTTCCTCGAAATTTTTGTACACTCTATGTATAATTTACGTTAAGGACATTTATTCCTACAGACAAGTGAAACAAGTGTTTAACTACATACAGAAGTCACCGTTTTAATAAAAGACATGAAAAACAACACGAGAAGATTCTATGAAGATACATAACCGTGTAATGGGCAAATCACTAAATTCAAAATATGTTAAAATATGTTGAAATGTGTCAACGACGTATGCTTCCCAGTGACGGCAGTCAGAACACACTATCAGCGCGAGGAAACTGTACTAATCATAAAATGCGCTTGGTGTAAAAAACAATTTTATGTTTCGCGTACTTTCCGCAAGAATATAGGAGCGCCACGGTGACGATAGCGAAGAATAAGCAGTATACTGCACATGATGATAAAATTTTAATTAAATAGTGAATTAATGAGGATTATTTGCGTTCATATCCACAAATTTAATCTTCAGAATCATGAAAGAGTGAATAACCCGTTCTCAGACAGACACAGAAACGGAGAGAAAGGATAAGTTAACATGCGGACTGGAACTCTAACTCGGTAACCGGATACTCATCCTCTGAGTCCCGCGGCCTTTGCTGTAGCTTAGGCAACAGTTTCGGTATGTTCTTCAAACCGATTTTCCTCGAAAACGGCCAAAAGGGGAGCTCTTACCTTTACCTACAACGAGTACCCCCTTATCCTAAAAGAAATTTAAAATCCGTGATCCCAATTAAGACTGTTCCTTTTAAACCATTCAGCGTTAAAAGTTTTTATTTCTTCTGGTAAAGATAGAGACTAGCTGTACTGTGATAATGAATAAATTCTCACTTTATTTCTGAAATGGCCACATCTCATCACATGCACTTTAAACAGCAACTGTTTCGTGCTGGCACTTACAAGGGACACCTTTAACCTCGAAAGCTCGTAACCGCACGAGACCATTTTAGGAATAAGGGGCAATCACAAACAGGGCAGTGCTGTACGTCATTTCCACGCAAAACGTTTCAATGTACCCCACAATTAACATTTTAACAGAGAGAAACAAAGTAACAAAGGTATCAAGAAACTGCCAGCAATGAGCATTTGGAAACCTTATACTACCGTGCGAAAGGTCATTGTCCGCTGCGACACAAAAAGTTAAAGTAGGACAGTAGTAGCTATTTTAAGTCTGATAATGAATTCGGACGAGGCGCGATTTTGGCTCTTTTCGGATGAGACAAGGCGCCGAGTGCATCGGGCTCGTCCGAAATGGGCAAGTTCTACCTGTTGGTGATAAACGGAAGACTCGAACTGGACAACTGCCCCCAAAGTGCCCCCTGAGTGGCATGCACGAACTGGGCAACTTTTACCTGCTCCGGTTAGACTGACAGGAACAGACGAACTCGGCAACTGCTACCTGCTGCTGGCAGGCCGACTGCACAATCTACAAATACAAAGATTTCATTACAAATTTCACATACAAAAATATTTGAATAAAACAAATGCATTTGGTTTGGTTCATATTCTGCTCACGGTTGCTTGGTATGAAACGCACTTTACGAAGTCTAATTTGCACATTTCACCATTCCTGAGTAATGCAAATTTCTGTTGCAGGAAACTGTGCCTCTTCATGGTTTTTGAGTCCGTTTGGATGGTAATATTTTTTGCAGAGTTGATTCTTATGTAAGTATCAGTTTGTTCATGCTTCAGACTTTTCAATAACTGAAAGATGTTTGGGTGAGGAGATTCACATGAATCATTGAATCGGGAATGAAAGCTTTCGAAAGCGTTAGTCGTCCTCCACAAGGAAGCGCAATCTGCTGCCCAAATGTTTGGAGGAAAGGCTATATCTACTTCATCAACGTCGAGTGCGAATAATATTGTTACGAATAAACCTTACGTCTTTCCTTGTTAATGTTTTCAAAGTTGTTGAATTGGCATCAACAGAATTGAGTATAAGCTTTGACGGTCTTTCAAACAAAGCGTCGCCTTTTGTTTTTGGAGAATTAGATAGTCTCCTGTTAAACAAGTCTTCAAAAGGTGCGCGGTCACGAGTGCCTTCCAAACGCGAAAATGTGTGTTCGCTGCCTACTGTATATAACTGCACACCGCGAACGTTTACCGCAGCATCGCCATCCACGTTCTTCCGTTGCTACAACTCTTCTCAAAATGTTCAAATGTTTGTAAATCTATCGGACCAAACTGCGTGGTCATCAGTCCGTAGGTTACAAACCTAGGTAAACTAACCTAAGGACAACAAACACACTCATGCCCCAGGGAGGACTCGAACCTCCACGGCGAGCAACCGCGCACTCCGCAGCGAGACGCGTTGGACCGCTCGGTACAACTCTTCTGTAAAGTTTCTATTTATAACCATCACCGATCAAATGTGTATTACCACGATCACTAATAACAGGTTGCAAATTGTGACTTTCTGCCGTATTATTCACTTCCATGACTAAACTGAAAAACAAAACGAACACTATGTGATTCTACACAGGTTTCAGCGAGCTGGTGTCATTGACAGGAATGACGAGTTTAGTGAGGGCCAGGAATGCCTTGGGTCGGACCGTCCTGCGAGCGGAAGTTGCCCAGTTCGAGTGTGGGATTAACTGTCTTTTCCAGAGTACTCTTCTAATGGTCACTAAAACTTGCCCAGTTCGGGTCTGACCAGTACCTCGACTGCCCTGTAGGCGGGTTCACACCAAGCCAGTACCTTAGTGAAGCAGTGACTGGCGGCTGAACGGCAAGTAGGCAAGAGCATCTTCACACATATCAGGCGGGCAAATGCTGGCTGCTGCCCAGTGCCTACTACATGATGCGAGTGTGAGTGGTAACTAAGTACTACATTTTGTAGCAATGATTACAGTGGAAGAGATTAAAACGTTAAGGAAGAGGCAGAGCGTACCAAAATGGTATGACCATAGAACCCTGAAGGAGGTTTTTCAATACGCTAAACAAACTTTTTCAATCAATTCTGAGTGTTTCATTTTCGAAAGAAAGATGAAGTTCTGACGCAAACGTTCAGTTGTTTGTTAGGGGAAAAACATGTGGGCTAGTAAATGTTTTACAAGATGAAAGTGTTGCATTTAGAATTGTGGCTCTCTCTCTCTCTCTCTCTCTCTCTCTCTCTCTCTCTCTCTCTCAACAGAATTCAAGTATAATGACCTTTCGTTAACAATACATGTAAATGTGTACGTGAGATGCCTGGGTTTAAGAGCCGTTATTACGGGACGAGCAGGAATGCCGACCACAGTTCGAATCCGCCCGAAGGATTAATGACGTGGGGTCAACGAGGCGGTCAGCGCGAATGTGGCTTAAAAGCGGTTTTCCACTCCATTTAGGATAAAAACGGGCTGGTAGCCAAGTTCCGCTTCAGTTACAGGACTCGTTTAAACATTTCGAAAATTTTTGCAGATTTTCACGTGTATAATACTACACACATATATTTGGAGTAGACCAATTTACTCCCGTAGGCTAAAGCAGAGGATATAGGAACGGCAGATCCATACTGACAATGGCGCCCCCGCGTCAATGTGGCATAAAGGCAAGAAGGAAACGTTCAACAAAAGATGCAAGCACTGTAAAGAAATTATAAAACTTCTTTTCTTACAACACAGGACGACAACTACTTTAGTAGAATAATTGATTTTGACAAACATGAAAGAGAAGAATCTATAACATAATGGTGCAAGCTACATTGCCAGGTTGTTTTGATGTAATTACATATTATCCATACATATACGGTGAACATGTTATGTTATACGTCAACTAAAGAAAAATACAATTGTCAAACTTGTTATCTCTTAATTTTTTTTCCTTCATACCAGGACACACATTTTCTTGTTACATACTATACAAAATTATGATTTATAATTTATCTACAACTTTCTTACGTACATACTTTTACCATCAACTCAACGAAGGCCTATGGTTTTGACTAAATTTTTTCCCCAAAAATAAAAAAATTCAAGCAGATGTAATTTCGCTTGGCCAATCTAATACACCCACTGAATTCAGCATGCAAAGATATTAAATACCTTTCAGCTGCATGCAATTTTTTTGAACAGCCGGACTGATACCTCCCCTTAATGGCCGGCCGCGGTGGCCGAGGGGACTGAGGCGCTCCAGTCACGGTTTGCACGGCCACTACGGTCGGGGGTTCGAATCCCCCCTCCGGCATGGATATTTGTGCCGTCCTTAGTATTAGCTAGTTCATAAGTAGTTTGTAAGCTTAGGGACTGATGACCCCCTAGTTAAGTACCATAAGCTATACAAACATTTGACGGTACATCTAGTGTAAAAACCGTATAGTTTTTTTAGGGCGCAAAACTACTTATGTCATTAGCGCCGAACACTGCCCATAGTAAAATCGAACTGGGGTTAGAACTTAAATGGCTTTCGCCATATTTGCACGATGTATAAGAAGTAAAACTCTGTCAGCAGAATGCGGATCATCAGCTAAAATATCAGACATTTCAAATGGTAAACATAGATCATGACGTAGACGAACGGACATTGCGCTAAAAAGTGGTACACAGTAAAAGGTTCATCACAGTGCTCACATAAAGGAGCAGGATCACTACGAATTAAAGACTGGAGGCTATAACGGCAGTGGCCAATACGAAGCCGGGCCAGAACAATCTCCTCTCGGCGAGAGGGTCGAGACGACGTTGACCAAAGATCAGGCACAGGTTTAATAGCTCGCAAGAAGTAATTAGTGTTTGGTTTGTGCGTCTTCGATCTGAGAAAATGTATCGCGGTTGTTCAATGAATCGCTGTTTCCGCACGTGGCAAAGGGCAGGGCTTTTGGTAGCGTTTGGGCACTCTGGTAATGAGTGCCGGCTACAACTGGGAACGCACAACGCCGGTTTGTACCGGACCACTCGGGATCTTGGCGGCTGCCCGCCCAGGCTTCAGACATGCACAGTTTGGCTGAATTGCGGCGACTCACTGCGAGTTTAAAGCCCAGCCGGAAATGAGTTTCTCGTCTAAATTCAGAAAGCAACCCAGTATTTAATGAGATGGCATGCTACGAGATTCTTCAGCCAGCAGCTTGTAATAGGGACGAGATTTGTTGTAATTTTAGATACAGTCCGCCCGCAGACCAATGGCTTTGTACATTTGCTTTCTTCGATACCATGCCCACTCGTATAATCAGGTCATTGGGTTCGACGGACATGCCGCATTTATATAATTTTAAACTAAAGCATTATCATCGCCTGAAACTTAGCATTTAAAGCTTAATTGTCAATTTCAAGCTTCAGTGATGAGCATGGTCAAATTTCAATGTTATGCTTACCAAATTTTGCTTTACGAACATAATGGATTTTTGAAGCATCGTTATTGAACATAAACAGACTAGTTCCCTCGAACTGAATACTGAAACATCTTAGCCCTTTATAATCTCACGGGACTTCAAAGTCCCACTTCACAAAAATGAGTGCAAAACATTCTTCGTCATTTGAATTGCCGCGGATATGTAGGGCGTCACTTATTCTTGCATAGCCGTGATGTGACATCTGTGACGCCAAAGCAATTTGAATTTCAGCACGTAGACCTTGGGATATTTAATTGCATGCGGGTGATTGTTCAGTTTTTATTCTGTGCATATCCTGTCAGAAAGAGATCTGGGTAATTTTTTTCCTCGGTAAGTCAATTTATGATAATGATTGGTTAGGAGCGGAATATATTATAAATCCTCAGAATAAATTTGTAAACTTTATTTGGTACTTGCAGGTGTCGTCAGGCAGATATAATATTTCCATTTGGTTTTTCTTTATACTATTTTTTATAAACATATTTCTCAAGAACTAAAATACCACAGAAAAATTTCCAAATATCACAGATAAAAATTCAGGCCGTAAAGGGTTAAATTGAATAGGTTAAGGCACATCATCTGCTGTATCTCCATTCCAATATGCAAGGCTTTATGAAGTTTACATTATGCATGTCGTCGTCATTTAAATCACCACGACTTATCTCAAAATTGAGAACAAAATTCTAACCTCTTGAAGTACAATCTGTGTAGGAATTTTTTCAATTGGACTAATTCCAACTGCTGGCTAAAGGTTGCAGATCAATTAACATTTTACGGTTTGTGAGTTACGGACGTCCAAAAATTAGATTGCATTCATAGAATAACATCAAGTTATAGCATCCGACTAAAGTAAGACAGCATTATGTTGTAAATTCCGTGAATACACACGACTTCTATCATGGGTACTGTAGTGAAATTCCCGGGAATTTAAAATCGGGGAAATATTCCTAGTGAATACCACCGGCAATATCCCCGAAACTCAAATTCCCGGGAATTTATGATTAATTAGCCAGATAGCTCAATAAAACTTCATTAGTAGGTTTAAGGCAGTAATTAAGCATATAAATCTCAGACCGCACGTCAGCAGTTAAAGATTATGATCAATTTAAGTAGATTTTTTAAAATTTTATTGCAATAATTTTCTTATTTGAGCACTAGAACATTTTGACAGGTTTCCTCTTTGTTTGAAATAAACACATTTTTCGGTTTTCGATATTTTAAATGTCAAATAATTAGCCCTAGAACTGCCAAGCATCGAAATTTTCCGATTCTTACGTTTCCTAGAACTGACAACCTCGAAGTAATCAACCTTTCGAAAAACGGAGTTTATATTATTGATACGCCATCTAGAGAGTAGATACTAAATACTAAAACACACAGGGAGGTTTGTTTATTCAATTTGTTAAGTTTTCTGTCGATCTGATATTTTAGGCTATATAGTTTATTTTAAACTGGTGCGAAATTTTTAAATATCAGTCCATGAAAATGGCATTTCGTGGAAAAATTATGCAAATAAATCGGCTAAGATTTACGATTTACTTGAACGTACAAGTGATTTTATTAATATACAACATTTGTAAAACAAAGATTCTAAAATAAATTGATAACGATATTTTAGAAAATAAAATTTTATAAATTATAATTCCACGCAGTAATTGAGGCGTCTTTGAATTATGAAAGTGAAACACCTCTCGTCATTCGTTAACAAATACTGCAGATGACGGCTGGTTGAGACTTACGCCCCAGAGAAATATTTTTTAAGTTTAGTTTTCATTCAGAGAAATGTGGGGTTTCAACTTGCCGAAAAATTGTAGCTTTAGCGAATATTTGAAATTATTTTTCCACCAGACAAAGTAAATGAGTTCTGCATGGAATAAGGAAATTAATGCATAGAATGATAAATCTTGGATTAAAATGTATGAATTTACTTAGTTAACCAAGTTATGATGTTCGTTGACTGTTAATAAGTGTTAAAACTTTCAAAATCTAAAAATATACATAAATTCCCAATTTTTGGGATCTTCCCGGGCCAAGGAAATATTTCCGGCAATATTCCCAATTTATAAGTTCCTTCCCACTGGCAATATTCACGGCCCACATCACTAATCATGGGTTATACCACAAGAAGAGAATTCATGAGAAAATATAAGTACAATGAAGTTTAACGGTAAAAGATATGGCACTGACAACGCCATGCTTACGGTGACGACTCATTTCCAAAAACTTCACTCCGATATAATGTTCATCACAACAAGGACGACTTTACATGTTTATCAAACCTTAAAATGTTTGTAAACTTACTTGACCGAACTGTTATGGTCATCAGTACGTCACTTAAAAACTACTTGGACTAACATTACGGACAAATACACACACACACACACACACACACACACACACACACACACACACAGAGACGACAGACACAGAAGAAGGACTCGAACCTCCGGCGTGATGTTTACTCACGCATAAAGTAATTTTCTTAGTGTTCATTTTATCAAATACTTGCCCGGGTATTCACTCATTCAGAAAGATTTAGCTGTTCCTTTCTCCCGTGAGCTATTAGAGAATGCAACTATAAAGAAATAGAATAAGAGCGGTTTGATGGACCCTCTACCTTTCATAGCAATGTGACTTGCAGAGTATCCATGGGTCAAGATGGAGGCAGCGGCTGGTGCATACAGACTCAAATCTGGCAAAAACTGGAACTCTTTGGGATATCCAGTATCACACACTAAAATAGTGAGTGAGGTAAATATAGTTAAGGTTGGGGAAATGCCAGCCGACTATATTATAACCCCATACTACTTCAAAAAGCCTTTCAATATAACAATTGGAAGGAGGGAGCAGTGGGAGAAAATAGTTAGACACCGTACGGGGGATATTGTCTGGTTCACTGACGGGTCAAAATCAGACCAAGGTGTTGGGGCCGGAGTATATGGGGTACAGCCAAGACTGGAGTGCGTCATCTCTCTAGGAAAACTGGCCTCTGTGGGTGGGTGGTGGTGGACATGAGGGACCAAACAACGAGGTCATCAGTCCCTTCAACCTCAAATTGAATACGCCATGGAACTCGACAAAAAATAGGTGAAAGCCAAAAGACCATTACACTAGGAAGTAAAATCGACTCGTCAACAAGACGAAGACCAACCCAGGGCAGCAAATGCTACAGTGTCCGAACCCACAGCTCTGGAAGCGACCTCTAGCCTAAACCACAAGGTACTAATGGCACAGTGGTCAACGTATCATAGCTCCAGAGCAGGGAGAAATAAAACTACATTAAAATGTAAAAGAGTGGGGGGGGGGCTGATGGGGATAAGGCTCTAAACCCCACAATCAGCCAAGAATCACAAACCCACTCACCCCGAACAAGCGAGTCCTAGAGCTGACAATAAAATCTACTTTCACGGAGGAAGGCAAGGACGCGATCAACCATCCGTGGGTCATCCGCCAAAACTGAAGGCAATGCAGGCGGTAGGCCATAGTCGCCACGGAGTGTGGAATGGAGAGGACATTCAGTCAGGATATGAAACACGGATTGTACGGCTCCACAATCACAATGTGGTGGATTGTCATTTCGTAAAAGAAATCCATGGGTCAGCCTGCAGTGTCCAAGACGGAGGCGACAGAGGACAATTGATTCTCTCCGGGAAGGGCGTAAAGATGAACTCCAAGCTGCAGTCGTATCCTTGATGGTGCGGAGTTTATTGGAAGGGGCAGTAGCTTTCCAACTGCTATCCCATGAGGAGTGAAGCAAAGATCTGATCTGCACCCGCAGATCCGCACCCGGAATTTGAAAGGGAGACGGGCAGCGAGTAATTGCCGATCTAGCCAACTGGTCAGCTACTTCATTCCCTGTAATACCAACATGGCTTGGCACCCAGAGAAAGGTAACTGAGCAGGCAGCACGATGAAGGTCAGCAAGGAGTTCATGGATGGAAATAACTAAAGGATGAGAGGGGAAACAACGATCAATGGCCTGCAGACTGCTCATGGAGTCAGCACAGATTAAACCACGTTCCACGGCAGAACGTTTAATAAAACAGAGGGTTCTATAAATCGCCATCAGCTCTGCCGTAAACACACTGCATGCCTCTGGCAGAGAATGGCATTCCGCCCCAACAGGAGACGTAAAAGCATATCCGGAGTGGCCCGCTGTTTTCGAGCCATCAGTGTAGAAGATAGAGGCTCCCTGAAACTCTTCTAGTACTGGGCGCACCAAACGCCGAAAGACCATGGGGGAAATTAAAGCTTTTGGGCCCTGGAAGAGATCCGTCCGAATTAGTGGTCGCGGCACCATCCACGGAGGTGTGCGTGCAGTAAAATGGGGGGCGCAATCTAGCGAAGGGAAATGGAAATCCCGGCAAAGAGAGGCAAGCCGCAGTCCGACGGGAAGGCCCGCCCGCGGCCGGGTATCAGGGGGTCGAAGCCCTTCATATGCAAAAAGAACCTGGTAAGCAGGATGAGCAGGATATTGCCGGATGGCGATAGCATAAGACGCCAGAAGCTGATGCCGCCTGACCTGAAGAGGGCAGATTCCCGCCTCAACAAGGAGACTGTCGACCGGGCTAGTCGGGAATGCACCTGTAGCCAAGCGGACACCATAATGGTGAACCGGGTCTAATAATTTCAGGGCAGAAGGAGCTGCCGAGCCATAAACTTGACACCCATAGTCCAATCGGGACAAGATTAGAGCCCGATAGATACGGAGGATAGTTGTTCGGTCTGCACCCCAAGATGAATGAGCAAGGAAACGTAGGGCATTGAGTTTCCTCATACAACTAATCTTTAGGTGGCGTATATGGGGCACCCAAGTCAATTTTTTGTCAAAGAGAAGACCCAGGAAACGATGCTGTGCTACAACTTCCAGGCGCTGATTACCCAAGAACAGTTCTGGATCAGGGTGAACTGTAGTACGACGACAAAAGTGCACCACCCTCGTTTTTGATGAGGAAAACTGGAAACCATGGGACGTAGCCCACACTGAAGCCCGCCGAATGGCGCTCTGGAGCTGACGTTCAGTAGAGGCTAATGAGTAGGAGCTGTACCATATGCAAAAGTCGTCGACATACAATGCCGGGGTTACCAGTGACCCAACAGAGCTCACCAACCCATTGATGGCGATTAGAAAAAGTGTAACACTCAAAACTGAGCCCTGGGGGACACCGTTCTCCTGTATCCGAGGGGAGCTAAAGGAAGAGCCAACTCTGACACGGAACAGGCGGTGGGATAAAAACTGACGGATAAAAATTGGTAAGGAGCCTCTGAGGCCCCAGTCATGAAGAGAACGTAAAATATGATGACGCCAAGCAGTGTCGTACGCCTTATGCAGATCGAAGAAGACTGCTACCAGATGATGTCTTTTAGAGAAGGCCTGTCTGATCGCAGTCTCCAGTCGAAGTAAATGGTCAATAGGGGATCGTCCCTCCCGGAACCCACACTGGTAAGGTGAGAGAAGTCCCCGGGATTCAAGAACCCAGCATAATCTGCGGGCTACCATCCGCTCAAGTAGTTTACAGGGGACACTTGTCAGGCTTATTGGTCGATAACTGTCCAGCGCCGACGGGTCCTTGCCAGGCTTGAGGGCAGGGACCACAATACTCTCCCTCCACTGGGAGGGGAACACCCCTTGAAGCCAAATACGGTTAAAAACTTTTAGGAGAAATTGTCGTTGTGAGGGGTTAAGGTGTTTCAGCAATTGATTATGGATATCATCAGGGCCAGGTGCTGAATCACGAGAAGAGGAGAGGGCCAGCGACAGCTCCCAGTCAGTAAAAGGTTCGTTATATGGTTCCACCTGGTGAGAAGTAAAGCCTAATTTGAAGGTTTCGGCCTGGTGTTTCTGAAGGAGAAAGGTCGCCGGATATGAAGTTGTCGCCGAGACATTGGCGAAGTGAGTTGCAAGATGTTCTGCAACAACAGATGGCTCCGTGCAGACCCCATCAGGCAGGGCAAGACCAGGGACGGAAGACGGCCGCCAGCTACCTTGGATAGATCGGAGCATAGCCCACACTCTTGTCAAAGGGACAGAAGAACCCAACGAGGAGACAAAATGCTCCCAGCATGTCCGCTTACTTTGTTTGATTAAGTAACGAGCTCTGGCACGCAGACGTTTGAAATTTATTAGACCAGCGAGCGATGGGTGGCGCTTAAGATGTTGCAAGGCCCTTCGGCGCTCGCGAATGGCTGCGGCAACAGTTGCATTCCACCAAGGGACAGGCCTTCGAGAAGGAGGGCCTGTCGACCGGGGAACAGCGGCGTTGGCAGCTTGGGTGATCATGTTGGTCATTTGGCTTATAATATCATCTATACAGCCTGAGGGGGAAGATGGGAACACAACCTGGGATGTATATAGCGGCCAATTAGCACGACGGAATACCCAGCGGGGTACCCTGGCTCGTGGTAGGCGTGAGGGAAGTGAAAGGATCAACGGAAAGTGGTCGCTATCGCAGAGGTCGTCATACGCCGACCAGTGAAATAAAGGAAGGAGAGAAGGAGAAGTGAGAGAGAGGTCTATGGCAGAAAAGGTGCCGTGAGCGGCACTAAAATGAGTTGGGGAACCATCGTTGAGAAGGCTCAGATTGTGGTCAGCAAGAAACTGGTCTATGAGGCGACCCCGGCTAGATGTATAAGCACTGCCCCACAAAGGATGGTGGGCACTGAAGTCCCCAAAGATGAGGTAAGGAGGGGGGAGTTGCTGAAGGAGGGCCACTAGGGACGTGAGAGTAGGTGGCCTGTCTGGTGGAAGGTAGAGGTTGCAAATGGTCAATGGAGTGTCCAAGTGAACCCGGACAGCAACCACTTCCAATGGAGTTTGGAGAGGAATCCAGGTACTGACAATATCTGTCCGGACCAAAGTACAAACCCCACCAGACGCCTGGAGGGGACCAACCCGGTTCCGACAAAAAGCACGGAACCCACGGAGGGTCGGTGAATGTGCATCCATAAACCTCGATTCCTGCAGGACGACACAGGCCGCAGAAGAGAGAGAGATTAGCTGTTTAATCTCCAAGAGGTGACGGTAGTAACCATTACAGTTCCATTGGATGATCACATCACGAGGATCTAGGCGGGAAGCGAATGGCATAACGTCTGTCACGCTGCTTTGTCAGCGTCCGTCACCAAAGAAGAAGGGACAACATCCATAAATAGCTGATCAGCCTCGGGCTCAATGGGATGAGCGAGTTGCGAAAGCACAGTCGGCACCTCCGGTGGTACCGGAGGGGCTTTATCTTGTAACTTTGGTTTCTCCTCCTCCTCCTCCTCCTTCTCTCGTGTGGGACGGGCAGGACCCACCCCAGAGAGAGGACTTTTGTCAGTTAGGTCTGGTACTGACGAGGATCGGGCGACCTTTGAACTCACTGACTGGGAGTCCGATGGCCGGCTGGAGGTCGAAGATCTCCGATCTGGGGAACGCCGGGACGGAAGGCCCTGAGATAGGGCACTGTCACCGGCAGGCGACGGAGAAGGGGTGCACTTCTCCGGCTGGGAAGGGGTGGGACACAAAGGGAGGGCTACAGGAGCTACAGGAGAGGGAGATGTGAGGGAGGGGTGTGGATGGGGTGTAGGGGGGAGATGGGAGTGGGAAGGGGAGGGTGAAAGGCTAGACGATAACGTCGTAGCGAAGGTCGTCGCCATTTGCACGGGATGCAGACGTTCATATTTGCTGCGGGCCTCAGGGTACGTCAAACGCTCCACGGATTTGTACTCTTGTATCTTCTTTTCTTTTTTGAACATAGGGCAATCTGGCGACCGTGAAGAGTGGTGTTGTTGACAGTTGACGCACACCGGCGGAGGAACACAGCGGCTCCCCTCATGTAGTGGGCGTCCACAATCGCCGCATACTGGGACTGCTGTACAGCGAGAGGACATATGACCAAACCTCATACATCGAAAACACCGCATGGGAGGTGGAATGTAGGGCTTCACTTCACATCGATATATCATGATCTTGACCTTCTCCGGGAGTGTGTCCCGCTCGAAGGCCAAGATAAAGGCCCCAGTATCGACGCGGTTATCTTTAGGTCCCCTCTGAACGCGGCGAACAAAATGTACACCACGCCGCTCGAGATAGGCCCTAAGCTCCTCATCAGTTTGAAGGAGGTGGTCCCGGTGGAATATCACACCCTGTACCATATTCAAGGATTTGTGCGGGACAATTGTGACTGGAATGTCGCCAAGGGTGTTGCAGGCGAGCAAAGCTTCAGACTGGGCTTCCGAGACTGTTTTAATGAGTAATGAACCAGATCTAAGCTTACCCATAGATTCCACTTCACCAAACTTGTCCTCTATGGTCTCGACAAAGAACAGAGGTTTGGTGGAAGTGAAAGTTCCTCCATCAGTCCTTGAGCAAACGAGATAGCGAGGAAAGGGTTTTGCTCCTAACCGGCGAGCCTGGCCTTCCTCCCAAGGGGTAGCAAGGGAGGGAAACATCCTCTTATCCGCAGTAACAGCATTAAACGATCTCTTCCTGTCTTGAGAGACGGCCGATGCACGACCATTTTGGAGTTTAACTCTTTTCATTGTGCTAGACGTCCGCCCTGGTGTCACCCACTCCGAAACCGGGGCTCTCTCCATGGGCGCCACCCAGCCTCAGCAAAGGCCACCTGGCATGATGGCCATTGCCGGGAGTTCTGATACCCCCGAGGACAGGCATCAACTCCTTGGCTTGCATGGAGAGGTCGCAGCTCAGACACCAGTAGTGTGATCCCTGGGGTGTCAGGGGGCTCAGCCAAAGGGTACATAACAGCCCCCCCACACGGACTGGCTACACGTGCTGGGGACCTAGCGGGGGATGGGGGCTACAGCGAGGAAAGGAAGTGGAAAGGAAAGGATAGGACCCGCGCTGTAGGGGCTAGGTCGGGAGTTCTTCCCCAATTGGCTCACACATTATCGGACAATTTTGGTATGGAAGGTCAAACCCTGAGGGGGACCAAACTGGGCCAAAAACCGGTGTACACAGCAGACAAAACCAAAGTGCAGGACAATCGGTACCATGGGATAGCCAAGCCGTCATCCAGAATACCACCGAGAGACGGGGTTGGAGAAGGTGGGAAGGAGGAATTGGGATGGGAAGGAGGGGGAACTAGGAGGGGTAATGCAGCCTGGGGAAAGCAGGAAAAAAGGCTGCAATGGCTTGGGGACCCGTGCGCGCCACACACGTACCCACAAAAGAGCTGTGGGCCCCCTGGGGGGACTGGCCTCTGTGTTCCAGGCCGAAATCACTGCCATCAGGGCGTGTGTGGAGGAGAATTTGCGTAGGTGCTACAAAGATCGTAGCATCTATATCTATTCCGACAGCCAGGCAGCCCTGAGATCACTGACAGCTCCTGCAACAAGGTCTAAAATTGTTGCAGAATGTCACAGGGTTCTGGTGGAGCTAGGGGATAGCAATAGAGTAAACCTATTGTGGGTCCCTGGCCACTCGGGGATCAGTGGCAACGAACATGCCGACAGATTGGCCAGGATGGGGGCAGAGACTCCATTTATTGGACCGGAACCTGTCCTGACAATCACCAAGGCAATGATCAAACTGGAGCTACGTAACTGGCTCAGAAGACAGCACGTAGAATATTGGACCAAAGTCCATCAACAAAAACATGGCAAGGTAATGATGCCAACCCATGTTTTAAAAGAAGCTGCAATCCTGGGTCGGAACAGGAGAGAGATTAGACTCATGATTCGATTGCTGACAGGCCATGGGAATTTCAAAAAACACCTACGTACAATGTGAATGTAAGATCTGTGATGACGGTGATGAAACTGCATCACACCTAATCTTCGAATGCATTGCATTGGAGAGTAAAAGGCACAGAACATTTGGGACAACCAGACCCGAAGAAATTGTGTCTAATAAAGAACTGGTAAAGGGACTCCTTGCACTGTTCAAGGGCATTGGTTGGCTTTACTAGATATACAGGGAGCGATACCGCACAATAAACTTAGTTTCGGTGCGGGCAGTGGCGGGTTGGTCCAAGACTGTTTTGGCTTCCCTGGAAAAATCAATCAATCAATCAATCAATGTAGATGCATAGATGTAGATTCAAGCCTTGACTTAATACAAATGATATGAAACATTCATTTAATTCAAAACTGACTATGAACAAAATTTCTTGTTATTTGTCCAGGAGAAAGTATGAAATTCTTTGGCGAGTCCACCCTTGAGAAAGCGACATAAAGTTGACCGTATTAGAAAAAAGATGTCAAATCCACTCCGCAGTAGTTAATAGACTGCCCTGTGATTAATTAAACCTAATTGAAAACTCAAGTCTCACTGGAAACTGCAGTCTCTTGCGGTTAAAATGTAGATGTCGGAAATAATGGGTATTCGTTGGATGGACACTTTCATTCTCTTCCTTTCGTTTAGCTCGACAGTAGTCGATCGTTTGCGCCTGCAGCCGTGTGCTGTTTACAGTTCAAAGTTGTCAACATGACTGTCAGTTTTCAGGAATTTTGTTAAGCTTACTGGAATACAGGATTGTCTTAGTAGTAAATAAGAAATGTATTAAAACGTTGGGCATGATGTGACAGGTTTTCATGCATCGCAAGATACATAGTTATTGAATTATAAGTTACACAATTATATAATTTTGCAGGTATACATCCATGTGTATAAGTACTGTATGTCTGTAAAATCTGTTACGAATATAATTAGTAGTCAAGTAGTAACATATTAAAACCTGGTGCATAATGTGGCGGTTTTCCGTGGTCATTACTGTTTATGTCCCCATATCTCATGAATTACATGTCTTACTATGATACAATTTCGACAGTATATTCAGCTGTATGTGTGTATACTGTCTGAAATTTCATGCAAATAAAAATTGCAGTACAGAAATTATAAAATTTAACTCTATCAACAGCGGAAAAGTAGTAAGAACTAATTTTTTTTCCCCTTTCATCGTTTTGCTGTGGTTGCCAGCGAGAAAATCAAGGTTTGAAATTACATTCAAAATTTGTTTCAAGTCGCTAAGAACTCTCAGTCTCATGCCATGTACTAATAAAGTCTCGTTACATTATGTGGAAGTTTTTTTTTTTTTTTTTTTTTTTTTTTTTACAACTCCTATTGTTTATGATGTATCTCAGGAACCATGTGTCATATGTCATTCTTACCATCAGGTAAGAATTTCTGTAGTGGTAAGAAATATGTGCACCAAATTTGGCTGAACTCTGTTCGGTTGTTTAGGAGCAAATGTGTAAGATTCTCGCATGATGCAGTTTTTAACGTGATCCTTACACTTGCGGAGACCGTTCTCTTGGTTTAAAGGTTAAGTATGCAAAATTTCATGAATACTGGAACAAAACTAGAGATACGAACGCAATACAAACGCAAGAACACAATGACCTATACAGAAATGTTTAAGTATCACGTAACGTTAAAAAACAAAATAATCATCGGACATAGCTTAAACATTCGATCACTTGTTTAAGTGGGGCAAACGAACTCAAATTAACTGACTTATTAAAAATCCTGAAAGCTCTCCTTGATGCGGACGTGAGAGCGAGTGAATGAATGAATGAATGAATGAGTGAATGAACAAATAGATCTACAACGGTCGTTCAGTTAGTCCCGCTCCTCGTTAACCCCTCATCAATCTCCCCCCCCCCCCCCGGCAGCCTTTCTGTCTCGTCTTTTACTTAGCTTGATGTTGCTACACTTACTCCATGGAACCAAATGGCACGTTTCACACCTGGTCTGCCACGACTTTCCGGCGATTCTGGTGGAGGCATATATATACACGCGGCTGGTGCCAGTTCCACAATACATATATTTTTTACATGTATCTTTCTTTGCATAGCCTTACGCCACCGTTATGTAAAATCAGCATTCCGTTTAAAAGATATTTTCCTGCACTGGTAGTCATGTTTTTCGCCTACCAACATAAAATAGGGAATTCTGCAGTGCCCATCCCCACAATTCTACAAGCGTCTGTAAAAGTTGACCCCCATTAGTGTTCAAATGTTTGTGCTTATGGAACTTAACTGCAGGGTCATCAGTCCTTATAGTTGCAAAATACTTACGAATTAACTTATACTAAAGATAGCACAAACATCCATTGCCGAGGGGGGAGGATTCGAACCCCCGACGGAGAACGGCCTCGCGCATCGCACTATAGTGCCTCAATGCGCTCGGCCACTCAAGCGACGAGCATGTGCTGGTCAATAGATCATGTCCCTAGAGCAGGAGGCTAAACGTGGAAGAAACAGTATTAAGAACAAGGTAAAAAGTTTAAATGGGTGGCTGGGAGGTGGGTGTTCCAAACACTGCGAGCAACGTAAAGAGCCATAAACCCGCCCTCACTGTCCGAGTGTTAGGGGTAAAGTGTTATAACCAGGAATAAAAACAGCTATTACGGAGATAACAGAGGACCCAATGAACCATCCGTGATCATCCGCCAAAACTAGAGGCAACGAGTGCGGAAGTCCATATTTGTGGCATGGTTGGCAAAAAATGTCTAGATGACAAAGCAACGTGGTTGGATGCCATGAGCAACTGCCTGCCGTTGAGGCTACTCGGTGCTTAACGGGAGACAGTAATCAGAAACTAGCGCCATGTTTACATTGCAGGTGCTGCGCCTCGACTTTCCGTTAGCAGCCGGCTTCTCCAAACAGCTGACATCTGGCGCACGCTCTCGAGTGAAAGCCACTTGCACCTTTAAGAGCAACCGCCTGCAGACAGGCTGCGGGAGTACCCGCTTCCAAGCAGCGCCGGATATACCATATTTCTCAACCGGGGCGTAAATATGGTAGTGTCGCCTGCTGTCGCACCTCCGTTTCGCGTGCCTCTTTTTCCCACTCCCTCTCTTGACATGAGCACGTCCTTGTCTTTGTAGACTGTTGTTTTTTCAATCTTTCTAAACGCGCGATCCCCTTTCCGAGTAAAAATGTTTGGCGACCCCAAGCCCGGAATGAAACTATGTCGTTGATGCCAAAGGCAAAGTATTTTAGTTCTTAGACGTTTATAGGGTCTGCGCAGCGATTCCCGACTGGTGAAACTTGCGGAAACGAATCAAAGACTTTTTAACTGCAAGTACTTGATATAAGGTTATTCTGTCGTGAATAATAAATCTCAATGCTTAATTAGTGGCAACGTGTTTTAATGTGCGAGTACGAAGCCATCAAAGCTGATACAGCACTTCTAATATATAAAGCAGAGTGTCCATATGTTTGTACGTGTTGCATACGAATCTAGTTTTGTTCCGATTTTTATGAAATTTTGTACAAGTAAGCTTCAATACATGAGGACGGTCGCCGTAAGTGTAAGAATCACATACGATAAATAGTTCACGAGATATGACGTCATAAACAATGAGATGCGCGAAAAACTACTGCATTTTGCGACAATGCTGCTCATTTTCTCTTAAACCATTGGACCGATTTAAACCAAATTTGGTATACACATTGCTTACCGTGAGGTAACAATTGCTGTATGGTTAAGAATCATATACGACACATTGTTCAAAAGATATTACGTCATAACCAATAGAAATCGCGAAAATGCCATATAATGCGGCGAGACTTTCGAAATACACTGTATGAGAATTACAGTACTTAGCGACTTGCAACAAACTTTAAACATAATTTCAAACCTGTATTAAACTTTTTCTCGCTGGCAACCATAGTAAAATGATTATTAAGTAAAACTACGACTCTCGGTAAGACGTTACAATTTATAATTTGTACACTACAAATTGTAACAGCAGGAAATTTTACAGACAGTATACACACATATAGTTGAGTGTACCTTCTAAATTGTACCGCAGTACGACACGTAGTCCATGCTATATTAGCACATAAATAGCGTTCATGGAAAACCGCCCCATCACGCACCAAGTTTTCATCTACTACTTCTTTACTACTAATTGTATTTCCAAGAGATTTTACAGTCATACAGCCCTTATAAAAATGAATATACACCTGAAAAATGACAGGAATAAATAAATACCGGGCAACGCCGGGTTTTCAGCTAGTATTAATATAAAAATTAAGCAAACTACAATCATCCAGTAATGAAATTGCACTGTTATTAGTTGAGTAAAAATAATACTGCATTGAAAACTTGTTACCAGCAGTAGTTCTTTGATCCAGTAGTAAGAAGGTATTGTTATCTATTTATTAATATTATGTTAGTGATATTTGCTTTTCTGACAATGTCTGAACATGTGACAGTCATACAAGAAGATTGCGACCACTGTAAATAACTGTAGCAGTACCGCACAAACGCCGGTAAGTCACTTAATTAACAAGTCCTTATGAGTTGGAAAAATGGGCTTTATTGTTTCGCGTTTCGGTTGGCCCATCATCAGAAATCGAAAGTGCCATAGGTACAGCTTGTACCTGTAACACTTTTGATGTCTGATCTAGGGCCACACGAAACGTGTCACAACAAAGCATTGTCCCATCTATGAATGACTCGTTAATTAAGCGGCTTTCACGAAGCGTAGGTTTGCCATCGAACATGCTGCTACTGCATCTTCCTGCGACCCCCGCCCCTCCCCTAGCAAGACTTAGCGACATCCCAGGTGGTCGCGACCCACAGGTTGAGAAACACTGTAGTAGATCATTTGGCGTCCTCTCCCTCTGCGGGGGTGCCATCCGGGGATGACACGCCGGTTCATCCCCTTTCCCCATCACCACGACATCCGTGGCTGCTTCCAAAAAAGCACTACTCGGTACGGACACCAAGAACTGTGACGGCTTTCTGGAGAAAGAAAAGAAAAACAATTTGCATATTTTAAGCAAAGTCGCGGTAAAACAGTTTTAAACAGTATATCCATACCGTTTATGGTGATTCCTCACATTTATGAGCACTGAGTCAATAGTTGAAGTGCCACATTGGGAAAACTGTCTGTGTGCTACTCAGGGACAGCCACACTGCTTTCTATTCGCAGCATGGGCCGTCAGAGCAACAGGGAAGTGTCGACAGGAAGCGCCTCTGGCGAGTGGTCAGGCGCGGCGTGGTGAAGGCTTGCTACTCCTCCCACGTCCCAGCCGAGGGTTGCCACGGCCAACCATCAACCACGTGCTACTGACTGCTCGAGCAATACGAGATACGGAGTGTCTCGGGCACAGCGCTCCCAGCAAATCTTTGAGCACGACGACCACCAACTACTCAGAACTAGGCCGCATCCGGACGTGATGCACGCAGTATTGGCCATCCCCTGTACTGACCACAAAAGTTACATTTTCATGGCAGGATGACAATCGATTCTTTTGCTTTCTCTCCAACACTCTCGTACCGGCTATCTGTAAAATTGCGTCTGATGAGTGATCACGCCAATTCAAAGTAAAGCAACCGATTTCAAAAGGCTTTCTATTCTACAAGAATGAAAACAACATGGAGTTAATTTAAGCCCCAGTACCCAAGCCATTTTTCTTCTTCAAGCCGCGATACCCAAGCCATTTTTCTTCTTCAAGTCGCGATACCCAAGCCATTTTTCTTCTTCAAGTCGCGATACCCAAGCCATTTTTCTTCTTCAAGTCGCGATACCCAAGCCATTTTTCTTCTTCAAGTCGCGATACCCAAGCCATTTTTTTTTCAAGTCGCGATACCCAAGCCATTTTTTTTTCAAGTCGCGATACCCAAGCCATTTTTTTTTCAAGTCGCGATACCCAAGCCATTTTTTTTATCAAGTCGCGATACCCAAGCCATTTTTTTTTATCAAGTCGCGATACCCAAGCCATTTTTTTTATCAAGTCGCAATACCCAAGCGTTTTTTTTTCCAAGTCGCAATACCCAAGCGTTTTTTTTTCCAAGTCGCAATACCCAAGCGTTTTTTTTTCCAAGTCGCAATACCCAAGCGGTTTTTTTTTCCAAGTCGCAATACCCAAGCGTTTTTTTTTTCAAGTCGCAATACCCAAGCGTTTTTTTTTTCAAGTCGCAATACCCAAGCGATTTTTTTTTTCAAGTAGCAATACCCAAGCGATTTTTTTTTTCAAGTAGCAATACCCAAGCGATTTTTTTTTCAAGTAGCAATACCCAAGCGATTTTTTTTTCAAGTAGCAATACCCAAGCGATTGTTTTAATTCGCAATACCCAAACGATTTTTTTAATTCGCAATACCCAAGCGATTTTTTTTAATTCGCAATACTTATCAATGTGGCTATCTTATTTGTGACCTAGAATTAAACAACTAGGGATATACCAAGAACAAGATGGGTAGAGGTTTTTTTTAATTTTATTTATTAATTTTTTTATATTGAGAAGGGGAAAAACCATTGGACAAACAAAAACGACTGTACTCATTACCAGACTAGTGTTAAATAAGATGGTTTTCCATAAGTCTTGTTCAAATTGTTATGCAACGATCAAGAAACAATACCTGATCACATGTTGTTTAATCTGAAAGTAGACTAAAACACGAAAACGAAGTCTTGAACACTGGTATATGATAGCCAAACTATATCCACCTCTCTAACTGGGTCAATATCAAAGCAGTACTGAATCTGCCAAATTACCTTCCACTTCTGTTTTCTACTGAAAATATATCCACAGGACGATACAGTGTTGCCGACACTTTTGTCCAGTTTGTATACAAGGAATAAGCGAATTTTAGTTCACCCTTTACATTTTCGTCTATAATAGCCATATCGCACTGCTGTCGAAAACTCTGACGTGTGAAAAGCAGTTCATAACACCCTATCTTCATCGCAGATTGAGTCAACGTCAGTGTCTTGTCGATATCGCAGTTAATTTGCCTTGCAGAACAAGTCCACAATTTTAGATACTTACCAACGACCACCTCTTAATGCCACTAAGAACTCCTATCTCAACCTCAATGCCTCTGGGTAAAGCTGAATTACTTTTTACGTTCATCCTAGTGTTTCATGTAAGGAAAACGTCGTTCCAGACAGACGATCATTTTCAGTTGCTTTCAACGCGAGGCAAACTGCCAGTCTTTCCTCAATATCAATGTTCCGTTCGCGTGCAATTTTTCCCCACATGAAGTAGTAAACGTTTTCCATTTCCCGAATCTCAGAAAACGCCATTACAGGCGTACTTTGTAACTCCAAACTAATTACCTTTTAGTGTGTATCCACGACAGTGAAATTGGCATTTTATGGATAGGATCAATTCTCTCTAGTTACACGACTGTAAGGAGTAGATCAGGTGAGATATACACAATATACATATGGTCACGTATTTTATTCAGGTATTGGTTACAATAGTAAAATGTGATTGATACACTACGATATTTTGCTGTCTCAACTCTTTACTTGTGGATTACATGGCGTTTACATAGAGCGAGGCACCATGAAGTTGCTGTAATAGTGAAAGGTCATTCTCATTGCCCTCTAATATAGTGATCACCTCGAACGGCAAATAAAGTTGCACAACTGCATGGCATGGAGAGTATGAAGTCATCAATCAGCTCTGCCAACTGTTGTAGAAGGTGCTGGTATGGCTGCAGTGCGTCTGCCAAGTGCATCTCAGACATGCCCAATCAGGTTTAAGTTTGGTGAACTAGCTGGACACTCCTTTCAGTTCCCTCAGCTTCAAGCATGTTGTCCACCAATACAACTCTGAAGGTAAGAGCGTTAACGTCCACCAGAAGGAACAAATCTCCTATGACACCAGTGTACGGCGCAACAAAAGTCAAAAGATCTCGTGCCTATACCTCTGAGCATTACAAGCGCCATCTGAACGACATAGGTCGTACGTTTGCCAATACTGACTGCTGCCCACAACAAGCGACCACCACAATGATATGATGTTTGCTACACATAATTAAAGATTGTTACACGTTCTCTCCAGATGAGGGAACAAGGATTGTCCGCCTGAACAGAAAATCATGACGCATCTGTGAATAGAACCCGGCGCTATTCGTTATGACTCCAATGTTGATGTTCCTCCGTCCAGTTCCTGCGGACTAAGCGGTGTGATTTTTATGTGACACACCATAGTCCTCCGTGCGTAGAGGCCACATTAATGAAGGCGATTTCGGGCTGTGTCTTGATACTGCGCATCCTGTTGGTGCCTGGACGGTGCGATGTAGCCGAGATGCATTTAGCCTCCAGCCTCGACGGGCTGTTAACCGGTTAGAAAGGTCATCTGTTGCTTATGGTACTCGTGTATGACCTTGGCCTTGCCCTCTTAACGGTCGCTGTTGTCTGAAATCGCGCCCAGGTCCTGGAAATTACACTACGCGACACTCCAATAGTTGCAGCCACCTCCCTCTGTTTTTATAGGCCTTGAAAAGGCCTTTGATAGAGTTAAATGGGATAAGCTGATGGAAATATTGAACAGGAAGGGATTTAAATGGAAAGGGAGAAAACTGATTGCAAATTTGTACTTGAATAAGAAGGCAAGGGTAGTAGTTGTTGTTGTTGTGGTCTTCAGTCCGGAGACTGGTTTGATGCAGCTCTCCACAATACCCTAACATGAGCAAGACTCTTCATCTCCACATAAGAATGGCAACCTACATCTGTCTAAATCTGCTTACTGTATCCATCTCTAGGTCTTCCTCTGCGATTTTTACCCCACAACTGCCCTCTAATGCTAAATTCACAATTCCTTGATGTCTAAGAATGTGCCCCACCAATTCATCCCTTCTTTTAGTCAAGGTATGCAAGAAATTTCTTTTCTCTCCAATTCTGTTCAGTACCACCTCATTAGTTACGCGATGCACCCACCTAATCTTCAGCATTCTTCTGTAGCACCATATTTCAAAAGCCTCAATCATCTTCCTGTCCGCACTGTTTATCGTCCATGTCTCACTCCCATACAAGGCAACACTCCATACAAATGCCCTCAGAAAGGACTTCCTTAGGCTTAAATCAATATTCGATGTTAACAAATTTCTCTTTTTCAAAAACGCTTTTCTACCCATTGCCATTCTGCATTTTATATCCTCTGTACTGCGACCATCATTGTTATTTTACTGCCCAAGTAACAAAACTCATCTACCTCCTTTATTGCTTCGTTTCCCAATCTAATTCCTTCAGCATCACCTGATTTTCTTACACTGCACTCCATTACCCTAGTTTTGCTCTTGTTAATGTTCATCTTATATGCACCTTTCAGCACACTGTCCATTCCGTTCAATTGCTCTTCCAGGTCCTTTGCTGTATCTGACAGAATTACTACGTCGTCGGCAAAACGCAATGTTTTTAATTCTTCACCCTGAACTTTAATTCCTTATCCAAATTTCTCCTTGATTTCCTTTATAGCTTGCTCAATGTACAAATTCAACAACATTGGGGAAAGGCTACAACCCTGTCTTACTCCCTTTCCAACCACTGCATCCCTTTCATGCCCTTCAACTCTGACAACCGCTGTCTGGTTTTTATCCAAGTTGTAAATAATCTTACGCTCCCTATATTTTACTCCTGCTAGCTTCAGAACTTGAAAGAGTTTATTCCAATCAACATTGTCGAAAGCCTTCTCCAAATCTACAAAAGCTAGAAATGTAGGTTGGCCTTTTTTTAATCTATCTTCTAGAATAAGCCGTAAAGTGAGTATTGCCTCCCGAGTTCCTACATTTCTCCTGAACCCAAACTTATCTTCCCCGAGGTCGGCTTCTACCAGTTTTTCCATCCTTCTGTATATAATTCGTGTTAATATTTTGCAACCATGACTTATTAAACTGATGGTTCTGTAGTTTTCACACCAGTCTGCACCTGCTTTCTTTGGAATGGGGATTATAACATTTTTCTTAAAGTCTGAAGGTACTTCGCCTGTCTGATACATCTTACACACCAGGTGAAACAGGTTTGTCATGTCTGGTTCTCCCAGAAACTTCAGTAGCTCTGAGGGAATACCATCTACTCCAGGGGGCTTGTTTCGACTTAGGTCTTTCAGGGCTCTGTCAAATTCTTCTCTCAGTACAGTATCTCCTATTTCATCTACATCCTCTTCCCTTCCTACAATATTGTCTCGAAGTTCATTTCCTTTGTAGAGCCCCTCTATTATACTCTTTCCACCTTTCAGCTTTCCCTTCTTTGCTGAGAACTGGTTTTCCATTCGTGTCCTTGATATTCATAGAGCTGTTTTTCTTATCTCCAAATGTTTCTTTTATTTTCCTGTAGGCTGTATCTATTTTTCCCCTATTTATACATTCTTCTACATCCTTGCATTTGCCTTCTAGCCATTCCTGCTTAGCCATTTTGCACTTCCTGTCAATCTCATTTCTTAGTCAACTGTACTCCATTTTGCCTGTTTCATTTACTGCATTTTTATGTTTTCTCCTTTCATCGATTAAATTTAGTATCTCCTGTGATATCCAAGGATTTTTTGTAGGTCTTGCCTTCCTACCTATTTTGTCCTCTGCTACTTTCACTATTTCATCTCTCAATTTTACCCATTCCTCCTCTACTGTTTTATTTTCCCTTGTTTCTGTCAATTGTTGCCTAAAGCTCCCTCTGAAATTCTTAAGAACCTCAGGTTCCTTCAATTTATCCAGGTCCCATCTCCTTATTTTCCTACCTTTTTGTAGTTTCTTCACTTTCAGCCTACAGATCATAATCAACAAGTTATGGTCAGAGTCTATATCTGCCCCTGGGTATGTCTTACACTGTAAAACCTGGTTCCGAAATCTATGTCTTACCATTATAAAATCTAACTGGTATCTCCCGGTGTCTCCTGGTCTCTTCTACGTATACAACCTTCTTTTGTGATTCTTGAACCAGGTGTTTGTTATAACTAAATTATGTTCCGTGCAAAATTCTACCAGGCGGCTTCCTCTTTCATTCCTTTTGCCCAGACCATATTCACCTACTATCTTCCCTTCCTAGGCCTACTACCGAATTCCAGTCTCCCATAAGGCAAGGGTACGAAATGGTAATGAGACCTCTGAAGATAGCAAGACTGGTAGAGGTATCAGACAGGGTAACTGTCTCTCACCGATCATATTTAACATTTATTTAGAGGAGATGAAAGTTGTTTGGATGGAAGAAGAGATGTTACGATAGGCTGGCGGGAAATTGAATGCATAAGATTTGCAGATTACATGATGATTCTCGCAGAAAATCATGAGATACCCATATGCCAAATGATCTGAATGATGCCTATACAGCATATGGTATGAAAATTAATAAAAAGGAAACAATGCATGGTTATAGGTTTAAAGAAAAGAAATGTACATTTTAAATTGTGGTTATAAGCGATAGGTCAGGTGAGAAAGTATTTGGGAAGCTGGATTAGGGAAGACATGGACTGCCAAGAGGACTTCAAAGTCAGAATGGCACTGGCGAAAGAAGCGTTTCGTAAGCAGAAAAGACTCTTAACTAGTGGGTTACACAAGGAATTAAGAAAGCGACTGGTGAAATGCCTTATATGCAGCGTGGCCTTATACGAAGCAGAAAGGTGGACTTTGAGAAAGAAGGATGAGAGGAAACTTGAAGCATGTAAAATGTGGATATGGCGTCGAATGGAGAAAAATCAGCTGGGGTGATGAAGTCGGGAATGAAGATGCACTGGGCACAGTTGGAAAAGAATGAAGGATGTTACCGACTGTAAAAAATAGATAAAATGGATAGGCCATAATCTAAGAAGTGATTGCCTTCTAGTGGAAGCAATTGAAGGTTTCGTTCCAGGGAACAGAGGGAAAGGCAAAAAAAGGTACCACAAGCTGGATGACGTCACTGGGTCACAAGAAGGATATCGTACCAACGAATTAAGACGAATGCAGAAGACCGAAAAGCAGGGAGGACTATGCAGTCAAAACCTGCCGCAAGTCAGATAACCAGATGATGATGATGATGACCTTCCTCTGTGTATGTCCCGCTTCCAACCTTCGTATGAGTCCCCACGCCATGTCTTCAAGCAATGCACGTTGTTGCTGCATTGCACTACCTGCTAACTGCACTATGTGAAACCAAGTGCTCGTGTAATTCATTTTGTACAATAAACAGAAGTCCATGCCAATCCCCTCTGCAGCTACTTTCTGCTATTACCTCTATGTCAGTTGCCGCAATGTTGTTGTCTCCACCTCGTAGAACCGACAGAAGGACAAAAATATTCAAGTGTTTGTTAAGCTTAAGGTACTTAACTGGGTGTCATCAGTCCCTAAACTTACAAACCACTTATGAACTAAATTATACTAAAGGCAACACAAACATCCATGCCTGAGGGAGGATTCGAAACTCGGGAGGCCGCACGAACTGCAGCGTGGCGCTCCAGACCACTCAGCTATTCCCGCGCGGCGACAGAAGGACGTCGAACCATTTCAGTTCCTTCTCCCGAACTGATCCTTTAATTACAAATATACAATTCCTGACACGGATTTTCGTCTCGAATATGTCAGACATTAATAATAAATTTGAAGCATTGATTTAAAATTTGTGATGCGATCGGGAAGTGAACTCTGACCTCCATGCTTATTTGGCAGACGTCATACCGCTAGACCACCGCATCACTAGCGATTAAGGCGCCTCGGAATAGTCTAAGCATGATTTCTATGGAACACAGAAGCTGAATGAAAGTTTCTGACGTGAAGAAAATCTTGCTTAGACTATTCCGAGGCGCCTTAATCGGTAGTGATGCGGTAGTCTAGCGGTAAGACGCCTGCCTAGTAAGCATGGAGGTCCGGGTTCGATTCCAGGTCGCATCACAAATTTTAATTCAATGCTTCAGATTTAAGATCCTTTAATTGTTACGATCAGTTTATATGCCCTCTATTACGTCATTCTCAAGCCGCTATTAGAGTCAATACTACTGTCGTCAGAATTAAGTAAGAGTGATAAACGTCTTGGTTTTAGTATAAAACACACTATACAGCGCGGAAAGGAAATGAAGTATACTCCTTTGAAAACTATGTTTAGCTAACAAGTGCAAGTAGTAGTAAGTTATGTTTAGAGATGATGAAAAACGTCAGACGTCTGACAGGCTTAAGTAGCAACAACTTTGTCGGAGCAACGGTTTAACATAAGCTATGGCAAGAGGACAGTTAATTACATAACCACTATAACTTTGCCACTTACAACTTTCTTTACTCTTGTGTGCACGTGACCATGTCACTATCTTGCACACGCGGGCTTGTCTGATCGGCGCTTTATGTAACGTCTTGCTCTGGCAGCTGCTTAGCGCGCAAGGAAACAATGGTGTGGTTTCTCTCTTCTTTTTTGCATAGTTGCTCACATGCCCATTGTTGATAAATAGTATACAAATGTTTCAAAGTTTAAGTAATCACAGTTTCATTCTACCGATACTCAGCTTTTTAATGTTGCGTTGTATGGGGGTTCTGCTCCCTGCAACATTATTCTCCTGGGGCGTCGTGGTAGAAATGACTAGTCGATATGTACAATTTTCATTTCTTCTTTAATCTGAATCAAAACTTCTCCACCAAAACATTACAACTTAATAACATAAACAAAACATCAGAACGGTAGAACTTCCATTTCAAAACAGAGAGAGACATGGATTTGAGAGCACTTGACAAACGACTGAAACTAACTCCCCCACGCAAGGCGGTGAGGCAAATATATAACCTTGACAATGGCGTTTCATTAAGCATTGTTCATAACAATAGAATATACTGATTTACAATTAACAAACATAACAGAAAAACATTGCATGTATACAATAATAATCATAATATAAAATGAAAACTATGCATTCAATAATTTTAGATGGCGCATGTATTTTTAAGACGAAATTTCCGATATTTCCGTTGACAACAAAGTGCGATGTTAAATGTTAATTTGTTAATGAGTACATCATACATGTTCCTAACGTATACTGAACTATCAAATATTCTGGCCATTCACAAAATATACTCAAAATCTCTTTCAGTCAATATATACAAAGAATAACAATATTGATAATGTAATAGTCGAAATAACACAATTAGCTGGTCAACAATTTGTTTATGAGCCTAACATACATACAATGCTATTTATTTTAATGTCTTTATGTGGATACAAAAGTTTTTACAATTCGTCTGTAAGTCTTGAAATAACATACAATGACGCAATTATTGTTTATAGAACTGTCTGGAAAGAATATATATCAATCTCTTAATGAATTCTATCACTTGTTTTAATCGCAGTATCACCGAGACACTGCCCTACACTGATTCCTAGGCTGGCTATATCGTTTTTAACTAACTTCACACGCAACTTTTATCACTATTGAACCACACGATTCCGGATCCGACGCAGACGGTATCGTAGGATGACATTGAGATGAGAGGACCAGGCAGACGGTATCGTACGATAACATTGAGATGAGGGGGGTCAGCAGTATCGTTACAACTTAAATACTCATTTTTCACTATATTGATTCGAAGCAAAGTAGAAGCAGGGACTTAAGGAGTGATGGAAGTTTCAACTGCCGTAAACGGGCGACAAATCACACGGAAATGCTATGAGACTCAAGTAGGGTTACTAGACGTCCTCTTTTATCCGGACATGTCCTCTTTTTTGGACCGCAAAAATGGTCCGGCCGGGTTTTTAGGAAAATGGGAAATGTCCTCTTTTTTGCTTTATGGACCTGTTTCAACTTGAAAATGTGTAAATAACTCTCTGAAGTGTCACAATTACAAAATCTAGGTAATTTAACCGTTCTTCAAATAATGTGATTTTTTTCTAGAATTCTCTCTTCTCTATGCCGCCGCTGCTCTGAGGTAAAGCTACTTTAGAACAATTGAAATAACTGGCGTGGCAATTCGCGGAATAGGAGCTGCGAGGCAGCCAATTAGGTCCGCAACAATGCCAGTACACTAGTTTCTAAGAATTTCACGTTAGAACTGCTTAACTCAGTTGTCTGTTGGATGCTGTGAAGGGAATCAGTGGTCACGTTTAATCGAAATCATGGCGAAACGCAAATGTGTCTTTAGTGAGGAACTACAAAAACGCTTTCTTCACTTCAGGTCCGGAAGAAACAACTCCGAGGCAGAATGTCTTTATCTGCCCGCCTGATACATACGTTTCAATTGCCAACAAAGGTAAGGTTTATTTACCTTACAACCGTTTGTGCGTAAATACCAATTGTGAGAGTAGAAATTCGGTTAAAATAGTTCAGTGTTTATGCCCTGAATCATTTATGATACAGCGTATAATTATTATTTTGCAGGGGGTGGACCACGAAGCACACCAAAACACGGGTAAACACAAAACGCGAGTTCGTACTGCCGCATCTTTCTCCAAAGTTGATGACTTATGCAAAAAATCTAAATGTAGTGATCTGGTAAGTGCAGCTGAAGGCGCCCTATCTTTTCACAAGGTCGAACATCAAAGTTTTAAATCAATGTACTGTACAGGAAAATTACAGGAAGTGTTATTCAAAGACTCAAATATAGCTAAAGAAATGCCATGTGCTCGCACTGAAACATAAACAATTGTTAGTTCTGTATTGTCACCCCCACTCTGTTAATGTGTCTATTGACGTTTTGAAGTGTATTTCATGTTTTGATGTTTCAACAGACGGCAGTAACCATGGTTCTACGAAACTGTCTCCAATTCTCATTCAGTACTATGACGGAAAATCTGGAGGCATTTAAACAAAGGTGATAGAAGAGAGGTCGAGAAATAATGTTTACACCCACCTGAAAAATAATTTAATTGATAGCATAGTAGGAGTAGGTTGTCCTGCTCACGTATTACATAACTGTATTTAACATGGTATTGATGCAGGACTCACTTTAGATGTTGATTCCACAATATTAAAAATATTTATGTTTCTGTTTACACAGTACGGGCTGAAAGTACTAAGGACTTTAGTGAATTTGTACATACCAACTACAGTACTAAGTCATTCTAAGACTAGGTGTCTTAATTTGTGTTAAAAGAGTAATTGAAATATATCCTGCACTGAAATGATATTTCATGTACCAGGACGAAATTCCAATTTTGGTTAAGTGTTTTTCCAAGATGAGCTTAGTGAAGCACGATTATGGTTTGTTAATTCTCTTGTCATTGTTTCACCATAATATTTTAGCTCTAGAAAATGAGAAAATTCACTTGTGGAAATGATACTTATTCTTGAGTGTGTGTTTAATGTTCTTCAAGAAAGGCGATTATAGAGTTTCAAATCTTTAAAACTAAAAGAAATTTTGAGAAAAAGAGTAATGTAGGTTATGATTGTAAATGCGAAATTCTAGAAGGAGAAATAGCCCATGTGTATGATGCAACAATTAAATATCTCAAGAAATGGTTGGTTCACTATCAAGAGGTTTTTTGTTTTACATGGATGGTTTGAAGAATGTTCCAAATCGGGAAGATGTTGAACAAACAATTCTGTATCTAAATAATAAGCTTAATATTAAAATTGATGACATACAGTGCTTTGACCAGTTCTGCAATTTCCAGATGTTTTTGACAAATGGAGATCAGTTGTCAAATGACACATGGTGTAAATATTTCCAGGAGACAAAGAATATTGCTTTTTTCTCAGAACTGCTTAAAATGGCAGATTTTTTTCTTTGCTATACCAAGTCACAATGCCAGTGTGGAAAGGATTTTATCACTAGTAAACAGTCAGTGGAACAAAGAAACAGACTCAATATTGAGTCTGTTAAGGGAATTATTAAGTGTGCAGTATAATTATAAATATGTCTCTTGTGTACAGTTTTATGATTATTTGTTGCAAAACAAGAAATTACTTTCAGAAATTGCGTCATCAAATAAATATTTGAGTACTTCAGGAAATGATACACATCAAGAAGACTAGTTTTGCTCACGATTATTGTTAGGTTTGTATTAAAATCTGCACTATATTACTGTAACATTGTATAATTAAATAAACTGATATGAAATGCTTCAGCTGCAAATCCTACAGTGCAGTACAAGTAGTAGAATCTGAAACTCTCCCCTTTATCTGTAGGCTTTCTCAAGTGGAAGTGTTCTGTGACACCACAAAATATGACGCTCCTCTATATCGTGCTGGGGCTCGACAGTTCTGGGTGTTGTCTGCCTACCACACTTACGAATTTAAGATCAAAAGCTAGTGGAGTATTCGTTATACATAAATTAAAGCCGGCCGCGGTGGCCGAGCTGTCTGCGGCGCGCCAGTCATGGTCTGCACGGCCACTACGGTGGGGGGTTGGAATACCCCCTCGGGCATGGATATTTGTGCCGTCCTTAGTATTAGCTAGTTCATAAGTATTGGGACAGATGACCTCGTAGTTCCCATAAGCTCTACAAACATTTGAACATAAATTAAAACTTGTTCAAAACTTTATACAATTGTGGTCAGATGCCGCAGTCACAATGCCATTTCACCATGCGCCTGTATAGGACCAAAAAGAGACAACTACAAAAATAGTGCTTGGGTATAAATCGATTTAAAGCTATGTTCCTAAAATCTGTGTAGTTTCTAATAATATTTTGCGAGCCTCTGTACGGAAAATAAAAAGCTTATTTGATTAATTGTTTTTCCCCTAGCTGTTACGTATTCCATTCACTCACTAGATGCTCATCACTGTATATAGTCATGTCGGTCTGCTCCTAAATGAGCGCATAGCTATATCAACATACGGTTAGATATTTTTTACACCTACTTTATTCTTTTCACGATTTAACAGTCAACAGTACTATTGTTTCCTTAAACGATGCGCAGAAAAAAAGGTAAAAGCAGAGGTCATCAGCAAGGTATCAAATAAGTTTGGAAGCCTCGCATTTGGATAGATGGTGGTTCAAATTCACGTCCGGCCATCCAGATTTAGGTTTTCCGTGATTTTCCTAAATCACTCCAGGCAAATGCCGGTATGTTTCCTTCCCTTCAGAACCTGAATCGCCTTTCCCCGAAATCAATCAACCAACGAAGTGTGGAAAAATGTTCAGTAGTAAGACGAAAAGTGGTGAAATGATGAAATGTTAGTACTTCACTGTTAAGTCGTCTTGTAATTAGTTCCACGGGTGTCAGTACTTAATGCTTCTTAATTTGTAAGCAGATGAACAAATACCGTAATATGAATAGATGTAGTACAATAAAGATTCTTATAACATAGGACAGCCACCAGTACTTGAGTTATAAATACGATTTTGTCACAGCTTTACACTTAATATTTTTGTAATTTTCATTTTGTACATCTGAAGACTGTATGAAAACAGTATATCGCATCATTTGAAAATTAAGGTAGAGATCGTTGAAACTGATTATGAAAAATAATAAGGCAACATCGACTATGGAATTTGACATAATTTGTATGAAGTTTTTAAAAATTATTTACCATATGCATTACTGAACCGTAAAACTAATCGTTTTTGGTGTCTGTTAGGCCCACGGCATTATATGCGTTTTCAATGAGATTATGTAATTAAAACTCCAAATTCAACTTTAGCAGTCAGTTTATTTGTTACTATAGGCACCTATTTCAACTTGAATGTCATAAGGTTATTTGTGAAAATATGAAAATTTACGACACATAAAAAAATCACAAACACCAACAAGATTCCAACTGCAAATATTACGAAAATTATAAATTAACTAAATGTAACCGATATAGAATCGTGGATTTATCTGTCAAGGAACAGTCAAACGGTAATTGCGAAAATCTATATAAAAATATAACCAATATTACTCCAGTATGAACAGCTTGACAGTATTAAAACCACCGATATATATGGGACCAACAGGCATACGTAGCTACACATTTTTATAAATTTAACTTATGGTTAGTTATAAAATTCCATGTATTATACTAAAAACATGCACCTTTTCTCAGATAACTTTAAGATGACATTCAAGCTGAAATAGATGCCTATAGATAGAAATTGCTTTATAAGGCAGCATTTGGAGTTATATCGTAAAAAATGTCTTTTCTCAAATTTAAACTATTTATTATCTCGTAAAGTGGGCACTTGTTTCGCAACGCAAACACCGTCATAATGAGGCAACAAAATAATTTTTTTTTAATAATTGACAGTATTTCGTAAGTTTAGAATCACCTAGTCAGGATTGGACGTGGACAATTGGGATTATAATTGCAAAGCAATTGTTTTAAATAACATCGATTTATGTCTTTGTAAGTACTAAAGGTAAAGGTGAAGCAGTCAACAATCCGAAGATTGGTTTGAACACCACAGTGCTTTACTAGGCATGGTCCTGTTTGGAGGTGGTACTTCGACTTACCCAGCCAGTTATGGGGGACCTACAGTTTAACGTGGGTTCCGAACCACGGTCCTACTCAATATTTTCCACATGAGCAACACTGCAAGAGGTGAACGAAGAGGAAAGTGACAGATAAAAATCTTAGGACCTGGCAAGGGTCGAACCCGCAACCTTTGGATTTGTAGTTTGACACTACCACTGTGCTATCAAGCCGCACTTGTAAGTACTATGGCACATGAATCAATGAAAATTACTCGGGTATTTCCTACCGTAAGAAATAAGTTCCTAGTATCATAACAGCAAACAATTACTCACTTGAAGCTTTATTCGATTTAAATGTATCGTTAAGACCTTGGATGGTACCTCAAATCTAGATGGAAGACTGCTTGGGAAAAGTGTGTCACGTTTTCTAGTCTGTGCAGCTCTCAACTGCAAAGTAAAACGAAGGGAGGTGATATCGGCGCAGGATTACAGTAATTGGACGACCTGGCTGTAAAAACTTGCTCTCCTACTCTCCCCCTCCCCTTTCTTCGAACAGCCTGTAAAGCTACTCAACCTGACAGCAACTGAGGACCAGTGCCCAGAGAACCCGCGCCGGCAGTGACTGGCCCCTTTGAAGACGCCAAGCGTTACAAACAGATCGAGACGCCGCAGCTCCTGATTACCGCTTCGTCGACGGTTTATAACGATTCCAATTACGCAGGCAGGAGAAAGCCCGGAGTTAACAAACTGGGCGTAACTGCCTTTGGGAGGAGCGCGCAGTGGGGAGCCTTTTCCCCTCAGCCCCGCCACACACAGGCCGCAGCCGTCACCTCCAATTACGCGAGCTCATACTATGTTTCTTTCTCAAACGAAAAAACACCACTTTTATCTTTACGGGTTGTTCGCAAGCTTAACAAGATAAACCCCGCACTTGCAGAGCACACCAAATGAAAATATAGCTTTGTAGTGTAAGAACAGAGAAATACAATTAAAACTTGCTCACTCTACAAGAGGCACACAGGAAAAAAAGCTCCCTTTGGAACTTGTGATTTAGATGGTGGCTGCTAATTCGGACTCTGCGACATTACCTCGAATAATGTGTAAACGTGTTGCTGGCAGGTTTTCGCTTTCCTTTGATTCTGCGTGGGCCATACAACGCTAAGTGAGCCAATGCAAACACGAGGTAAAGCAGGCGGCTCAAACACTGCGCCACTATTCAGATGGCATCAGATTTATGACCCAGTGCAATTTAAAACAGCCTTAACCCTTTTCCTAAACCACGGGAACAAGCTACTACAGAGTGGCAAGACTTCGTATTTCACTAACTAAATATATATAAAAACGAATTGCTGTTCGTTAGTCTCGCTAAAACTCGAGAACGGCTGAACCGATTTGGCTAATTTTAGTCTTGAAATATTCGTGTAAGTCCAGGGAAGGTTTAAATGTCGATAAAATATGGAAAACTTGTCCGGAAAAGAGGAAAACCGGGAAAAGCTGCAACAGTTTTTTCCAGTGATCTATCAATACCGTTCGTCCAATTGCGATAAAATGTTCTACATTTCATGCTGAAAGCAAGAGGAAGGGTAGCATGAAATTCGGAAAAGTCGCCCGGAAAGTAGGAAAATTTAGGAAAAACCAAAAGCGATTTTTTCTAGGAATAAAAATCAATTGCCACATGGTTGTAAGAGCATCACTTGAGTACGCCTTGACAGGACAAGGTTTGGAAAAGTTTTCAGTAAACAAGATAGTGGCAGTTAAAAAGAAAAGTCGCAAAATTCGAGCCAAGTTCCTTTTGCAATGTGTTTCTAAATGTACTTAACACTAAGTAAAACCGCTCATTTTGATCATTTGACGTATAGCGAAAGATGAACGCTCTTATGAACTAAAAATTTGGAAAAGTTACCCGGTAAATTTGAAAATTCGGAAAAATAGAGATTTTTCTATGAAATATCAATACCATTCATCTGTTTACGATAAAAGTTTGCACATTCGATGTTCAAAGTGGGAGGAAGGTTTGAGTCAAGTAACAGATTGTAATAGTTGGACAGAAAATAAGAAAATTTGTGAAAAACTGAAAGAGCTCTTTGTGATATCAATAACTATCATTCGTACATTGGCAATAAAATTTTTAACATTATACGTTCACCGATACTTAGTCTATCTGATGATGCCTTTATAAAGCTACTGGGTCTAAAACACACATGATGTAAATTACTATGGTAAATGATACGAAGTTCATCGGATCATCTAGTCAGCAATATTTAAAATTCACAATAACAACGGTGAGATAAGAAATGAAGCGTGCAAAATTTGCGTGGCTTGCATTAGATGGACAGTGAGAAGAAGAAGATACAGAATGATACAGCATGTGCACATCAGCAACTTACTTTGATGATACTAGAGGTAGCTGGTCAGGTTGGAAACTGAAGGGGAAGAGAATTATTGGAACAGATCCTAGAAATAATGGGTACCTGCAAGACAAATATTATCCCGGGATAAAGAGATCTCAACAGGAGATTAGGTTGTGGCAGGTTGCCACAAAAGTCACAGAATTTAGAACAAAAAAAATGTTATCTTTGCAAATATTTATTAGACATTTTTCTACACTGTATGACCAAAAGCTCACTTGTCACAGCAACATACAGGGTGGTCCATTGATAGTGACCGGGTCAAATATCTCACGAAAAAAGCATAAAAACCACACTACAAAGAACAAAAATTGAAGGGGCAAAAACATATGGCGCTATGGTTGGCGCTGCAATAAGAAACGGATATCAACAGCATTTTTTAAAATAAGTACCCAAATTTTTATTTCATGTTCGTCTAATACGTAAATAATTATGAATGTTTTATTTGGAACACTTTTTTCGCTTTGTGATAGATGGCGCTGTAATAGTCACAGACGTATTAGTACGTGGTATCGCGTAACATTTCGCCAGTGCAGACGGTATTTGCTTTGTGATGCATTACTCGTGTTAAATGGACCGTTTACCAATTGCAGAAAAGGTCGATATGGTATTTATGTATGGCTATTCTGATCAAAATGCCCAACGGGTCTGTGATATGTATGTTGATCGTTATCCTGGAAGACATAATCCATGTGTCCAGACCTTTCGTCTTATAGTTAGAATATCTAAAGAGAAAGGAAGTGTTCAGCCACGAGTGAAACGTTAACCACGACTTGCAACAAATGATGATGCCCAAGTAAGTGTTTTAGCTGCAGTGGCGGCTAATCCGCACATCAGTAGCAGACAAATAGAGCGAGAAAATTCTACATCAACATAAATTTCACTCTTACCGTATTTCTATGCACCATGGTTCGCATAGCAAAGATTTTGAGCGTCGTGTACTGTTTTGTCATTTGGCAAAAAATAAATTACGGGACGATAAATTTTTTCACGCAATGTCTAGGGACGAAGCGTCATTCACGAATAGAGGTAACATAAACCGGCATAATATGCACTACTGGGTAACGGAAAATCCACGATGGCTGCGACAAGCCGAACATCAGCGACCTTGGCGGGTTAATGTATGCTGTGGCATTATGGGAGGAAGGATTATTGGCCACTATCTTCTCGATGGCAATCTAAATGGTGCAACGTATGCTGACTTCTTACGTAACGTCCTACCGATTTTACTACAAGATGTTTACTGCATGACAGAATGGCGATGTACTTTCAACATGATGGATGTCCGACACATGAAGAGGATGAAAGGGATGCAGTGGTTGGGAAGGGAGTAAGACAGGGTTGTGGCCTTTCTCCAATTTTATTCAATTTGTACGTTGAGAAAGCTATAAAGGAAAGCAAGGAGAAATTTGGAGAAGGAATTGAAGTTCAGGGTGAAGAATTAAAAACATTGCGTTTTGCCGACGTCATAGTAATTCTGTCAGAAAACAGCAAAGGACCTGGAAGAGCAGTTGAACGGAATGGACAGTGTGCTGAAAGGTGCATATAAGATGAACATTAACAAGAGCAAAACTAGGGTAATGGAGTGCAGTATAAGAAAATCAGGTGATGCTGAAGGAATTAGATTGGGAAACGAAGCAATAAAGGAGGTAGATGAGTTTTGTTACTTGGGCAGTAAAATAACAAATTATGGTCGCAGTACAGAGGATATAAAATGCAGAATGGCAATGGGCAGAAAAGCGTTCTTGAAAAAGAGAAATTTATTAACATCGAATATTGATTTAAGCCTAAGGAAGTCCTTTCTGAAGGCATTTGTGTGTGGAGTGTTGCCTTGTATGGGAGTGAAACATGGACAATAAGCATTGTGGACAGAAAGAGGATAGAGGCTTTTGAAATATGGTGCTACAGAAGAATGCTGAAGATTAGGTGGGTGGATCGCGTAACTAGTGAGGAGGTACTGAACAAAATTGGGGAGAAAAGGAATTTCTGGCATACCTTGACTAAAAGAAGGGATCGATTGATAGGACACATTCTTAGACATCAAGGAATTGTGAATTTAGCGTTGGAGGGAAGTGTGGGGGTAAAAACCGCAGAGGAAGACCAAGAGATGGATACAGGAAGCAGATTCAGACAGATGTAGGTTGTCCTTCGTATGTGGAGATGAAGAGGCTTGCTCAGGATAGGGTATTGTGAAGAGCTGCATGAAACCAGTCTCCGGACTGAAGACCACAACAGTTCAATGTAAGACAGCACGTTTTGGCATTTTCTCCCATTCCAAATGCGAATGGTACAAAGATGACTATGATACTGTCTACCACGCATCGTACTGTGGTTCGCAGTCGGTGTACTGCCGTAGGTATAGATGTAGCAGTAATTGTGATGCCATTTTGTCAGATTAAGCGAAAGGCTGTATGCGTCGTTATAATCGGTGGCTTTAGGTTTTTCTGCTGTCGTAGCGTGAGATGCAGGAGCACAACGACCTATATAAACAACAGACTGGCTAAGGTGCTGCCATACTTTAAGCAAATTGAAAGCTCGGCCGCCATGTTTTACAACGGCACGTAGGCGTAACCAGTCGTCTGCTATAGCACTGAATCATGTCACTTTCACTTTGTACAATGACTTAAACCATTCTCTACCTGCTTATTGTTATTTTCATACCCAAGCTAATATGGATAAAGGATAAATGATAGACAAGTGTGTGGTAGACAAATCGGAAAGTTTAATTACAAATGTCACATACACTGGATCGGCTAAACATCGTCTCATTCATACAAAAACCATGCTTTTTCACTGACCTTTAAACAATATTAATTTCGTGTACATTTGCCCAATCTGCTTACCTCTTTTCTCCGCAGATTTGGCTTTACATAAAATGATGTATTCTACAACTGAAGTAATGTTTTAATAACAGTTTTATTAGGCTGGAATAATGAGATTCCTCCCAAAATTCCGAGGATACTATTAAGTGCACGTAGTTGATAAATAAGATAGGTCTGTTTCCCAACATTCTAAATAAATCTAGGCCTACATACTTTCGCAAAAGAAAATTTTTCTTCCCTAATGGTGTTTAATGATTCCTCAGAACCGTTTCTGCCACTTGGAAAAGTTTTACAAGATCTTTATAGGGATTGAACAGACTGTTTTTTATATCTTTTAATCCGATTAATCCTGTTTTACACTCATTTTTAGTAGCAAGGAGAACTTTCAAGCAATCTAAACACTCAAGTTTTTTATTGACTTGCCTAATGATGCTTCCAGAAATATATTCAACCACTTTTTCGGAATGGTCAAACTGAATAGGCCTACTGCTCTCTGAATGACTTAAATCATGATTTGCAATAGGTGATGTCTCCTGCTTGGATACATGATGTATCTTCTAATGAAGCTGATTCAGCTATTAGCTAGAAGCCGCTTTGTATCATTTGTTGCTTACATGATTTCTCCTCAAAATGCGAGGAACAGATGTAACTGTATGCAGTAGGTTCCCACTTACCTCGCCTCATATTGGCTAACCATCGTTTTGTAAGCTCTTCATTTTTCAAAAGAAAAATGAAAAATATAATTACAGATTACTTTAGTAACAGTTTAACACGTACACAGCCCATAGGACTATTGTATGCAGAAATGTGGTAAGTACAAAAGACGAGTACACGAAATGTTAGAAACTGAAACATGCAAATACTAACTGCGATTCGTACAGTTATATGCTGCGCGTACACTCGGCACGAGTTCTGGTTAATAAATAACCTTTGAAGCTTACTACGATATATAAGCCGGCCGCGATGGCCGAGGAGACTGAGGCGCTCCAGTCACGGTCTGCACGGCCGCTACGGTCGGGGGTTCAAATCCCCCCTCGGGCATGGATATTTGTGCCGTCGTAGTTCGTAAGTAGTTCATAAGTAGTTTGTAAGTTTAGGGACTGATGACCCGTAGTTAAGTCCCATAAGCTTAACAAACAACAACAACAACGATATATAAAATGTGAAACCAAAAAACGTAAATAGCATCGGTCTAACTTTCGCATTCGGCGCACTAGACGTTGAAAAAATGGCTGGCACAGATCTTGGTCAAGGAGGTTAAAATCTCTGGAGATGCCCTAACACTGAAGAAGTGTAGCTAGCAAAATGCGGATTCCGGCATTTGTTTGTTCCCTGAACATTGATCGTACTGTATAGTAAAGTAGTACTAGTCGTTGAAATTTATCTCATGTATGTGTAAATACTCCTATGTGACTACTAATGTAGTGACTTTACGTAGAGGGCAATAAACGCTCAGGATTTTAAGCGAAAAATCGCTGTTTTGGGCACAAAAAAAGGCCCCTCTGGCTTCAACTTATGCGCGTTCTCATCACAGGTAACGCCGCCTCCCTCTACTGTAACCTTGTTCCTGGCGCCTGTCACTGTTCCTGGTGCCTGTCACAGTTCCTGGTGCCTGTCACAAGGAGCGCTGTTCACCCAGAGAGAGCCACTCTATGTAGTTTATACAGCTCGTTGCAAGAGCACTGGCTGTGAGCTGGCAGCAGTTGGCACGGCGGGCGCGGACGGCGCCACTATCGCGGCCACTCGCCTTGTCCAAACAAGATAACAGCCGCGCCGCGCAACGCCAAACGCCTCCAAAACGCTGCTTCACACCGTTGTTCCGCAGGCTACGGATTATCCTGGTTGACAAGTTTGTCGCTCGGCAGCGAGGGTGCCGGTGTTTGTTGATACAGTACGGTACTGCGCCACTCCGAGACTATTTGGCTCGGCGCAGGGCGCGGCATCAGGTAACAGACAGTTAACGGACCAGGCGCGAGAGCTGGCGTGCAGATACGCAGCTGCAGCCCACAAACAACCGACTATCTCACACAGCTACTGCCTGCACGTCTGCAGACGATTGCTCTAACAATTTACGGTGGTAGGTCTGCAGAGCAAACGAGGTATCATCGCATAGATAGCGTTACTTGCCACCTTCCTTAGCAGCAGATTTCTCGTGGAACTACAAGGACGGCGCAATAGATGGAGACTACAAAGAAATGGGCTACCCCAGGGCAGTGTTCCAGCTCCTATAACCTAATATATATCTGAATGATCAACCACTTACATCATACACAAAAGTTTTATCTATGCGGATGATATCGCACTGGCCACTTATGGACAGAATTTTCATGATATCATTTGTCTGGAGCATTGGAAGAAATAGGACAGTACTACAAAAGTAATAATTTAAGGTCTAACCCTAACCAAACGCAAGTCTGTGCTCGCCATCGAAAAAGCAGACCGGCCAACCAAGAACTAAATACGGCGGTTGGCACTTAAATAGGGCAACACTGCTGTGGAGACACTATACAATTTAATCTACTATTATCGCGGATGATGCAGTCGTATATCGGTTAGTGAATTCAACAGAGGATCAAAAGCAACTGTAAAGCGATTTAGACAAAATTTCTATACGGTGCGAAAATTGACAATTAACACCAAATAATGGAAAGTGTGAAGTAATACACATGACCACTAAAAGAAATCCGCTGAACTTCAATTACGCGATGAATTTGTCAAACCTTAAGGTCGTAAATTTTACTAAATACCTAGGAGTTACAACTACGAACAACTTTGACTGGAGAGAACACACAGAAAATATTGTGGGGAAGGCGAACCAAAGATTACGTTTCATTGGCAGAACGCTTCGAAGATGCACCAGCTCCACCAAAGAGACTGCCTACATCACACTTGTGCGTCCTCTCCTGGAGTACTGTTGCCCCTTGTGGGACCCTCACCAGGTGGGACTGACGGAATACATTCAGAAGGTTCAGAGGAGAGCATCACGTTTTGTTTTATCGAGTTACAGGGGGAAAGCGTCACGGAAATGTTGAACGATTTGAGGTGAAAATCATTAAAAGAACGACGTTATTCATTGAGGCGTGATCTGTTTGCCAAGTTTCAATCATCGACTTTTACTTATGAATGTGAAAATATTTTCATAGCACCCACCTACATAGGGAGACATCACAATTCCAATAAAATAAGAGAAATCAGATCGGAAACTGAACGATTTAGGTGCTATTTCTACCCGCCGGTTATCAGAGAATGGAACAGTAGAGAAAGGTTATGAAAGTGGTTAATGAACCCTCTGCTAGTCACTTAAATGTGATTTTCAGAGTATCTATGTAGATGTAGATCGCACACGTCGTTGACGTAGTTACCTTACTTCCGAGCAACTGAACTCGCCCGTCCCACGTCACCAGCGTGCGCACGATCGTGGGAAATAGCGGTCTAACGCAACTATGTACGACTGTCATGTGTTATCCTAACGTCAATGCACAGTATTACTGTTCGTTGGTGTCACCTGCGACCAGCTTTGCGAAATAAGCGGCAACACTTTCTGGTTTCTGCGCAACCCAACCATCATTTTGCTCGACAATGCGCGGGCGCATACAGCGCAAGCTGTGGCTGCTCTGTTCGGTAGAAGTCGCACTATCAAACAAGCAGGCTCTGCTAACGGTATACTACGCCTTCCACATCGTTGGCAACGGGTTCTACACAACGCTGGTGACTACTTTGAAGGACAGTAACAGGTGCAGAGATGCAAGGCTTTTGTATCGGCTGTGAATAAATAGTTGCCATTATTATAGTTCCAACCCTCGTATTTCATGAAATGACTCAAACATTAATTTTCTTTAACTTATCTGGGAGTGACCTTTGATCGGACTTTAATCTTTGAAATGCATTTTCATAACACCAAGATGAAAGTGTCAGCAAGAAATAATATACGAAAAGTAAGGGGATCTAACTTGAGTATACCTTCCAGACATTCGGTAAAAGCTCATAAATAACGGGGCCGATTATGTTGAAAGTGTGTAACAGTAAGCATTCCTGCCAATAATGTCATTTCCGAGACAAATAATAGTTATTTTTTTTCTCCAGACCATATATGATTCAGAGATTTGTTTCCGAACACGAGTTCGTTATCACAATGTTAGCTTCTCGTACTATTCCTAGAAACCGGGGATAGCGATTCTGAATTACTCAACATAGAACTATTTACCTCTCGCCCTGGCATCTTACAGACTGTCAGGCTTTCCCTCCATCTACAGACTGCTTACTGCAGGTATAGACTTACCAACATTTCCATTTCTCTGTTCATAAAATGTAATATCGCAGAACCAAATGTAAATATAAACAGAAAATTCCGTAACTCTTAAGAAATCCGCTTTTAAAAATTCAAATTAAACTGGAGAGCTCTTGTATATTCAAGACCGTGGTGCAGTTTTCTGGGCTATTTCGAGATGTAGGGCTTTGGAAATCATCATGGAACGAGAAGACAAAATGGATACAACTCACCAGGTTAGACTTGCATGGTGCCGAGGCATTCAACACTATGAACTCACCTGGAACAGAAATAAACGAAAATTAAGTTCAGAATACGGGTATCGTTAAAACATTTAAAATACGCCCTCTAAAAATATCAGCTGAAACGAAATCATCACATCATATTCACACACAATAAACGACAGCTTTTAAGCATATTTCATCTGTAACAGGACAATTCAATAATTAGACACATACTGTAGTCAGAGCAAAGAAAGGCAAACGCAGTGCTCTCTACTGAAACTTTATGTGCGACATATTCACTGTTTATGTGGCGTTACAGATTTTTTTTTGTTTCAGTTGTCGTTTCTGTGTTAATGACGGTTAACGGCGAGTTAGAAAACTATTGCCCGTGTCAGTTAAGAAGTGCAGGATGTAACTAGATTTTTATGTAAATATAAGGAACTTCATCTGGAGATGGATCTAGTAAGCCATTAACACTTCGCAAAGCCATATGAAAGGGATTTTCAACGTTTTCCAATATGCGATCCCCTTCCAATTAAAAATATTCTGGCAAGCCCCTGAACCCCTCCTCCCCAACACGAACTCCAACAAAACTATGTTGGTTATTTCGCAGACTACGAAAGTCATGTTTTTTCTGTTGATGCAGCTTTCTTGTAACTTGCTGGACGCCATTTTCAATGTGCATTTTTCGGAATGGAATACATTTTTAAATGGTTTCTACAGAAATGTATATTTTGCATAACGAGTGTTTCGAACTTAAAATTGAGAACCGAATTAAGAAAAATACATTTTTTTAATTTCTTAGAATTAATTATTGCATCTTTTACATTTACCAAACGAATGGTCCCTGAAAACAGCTTTCAGACTTTGCGCTTATTCATCGATAACACACATATTATGGAACTTTTTGTAGTCATAGGTGCACTGGTGCCAGTACTTCCTCGTATGACCCCCGAGCAAGTCTTTGCGACCCCCTGAGAGTCGCGATCCACAGGTTGAAGAACACTGCTGTAATCTTAGAACGGCTATGAATTCTTACATGACTGACATAAAAAGGTCCTTGTGCCAAATTACAGAGGAAAAGCTGAAAAACTTTTATATAGCAATATCACCTGTATATATAACATTTCTTCTGAGTTATACTAACGAAAACTGAAAATTTGTCTTTTCACAACCTTTTTTTAAAGTTTTTCTATTAATAGCTGCGTAATTATGTAACGAAATGATGATTTTTTTAAATTAATTATGTAATATTCTTGGAGATTTAAAACAATAGTAGTAAGTTTCTCCTACCGTTAATAATAAGGGAGTTATCTGAAATTATTTACTGTAATTATTCACTAGTCTGAAATTATTTACTGTAATTATTAACTAGTTTGACCGCAAATTAGAATTGTAAGGAGATATTTTTTGAAGTGAAGCTGCTGCTTCGTACCGACGGACTTCTCTGTAAGAGGCATAAATACCCATGTTATGAAGCGTATCTACAAGATGGCGAAATCCAACACGTCTGTATAATATGTATACAGCCAATCCTAATTGTATGAATGAAAGGAAGCACAAGCCGTAATAGCGTTATAAATGACATGAACTTTGCGTTTCACAATAACTTCCTCACTATGTGTCTTGCTAATATCAAAAATAAAAGTGCCGAGTGTTTCTGGGATGACTTCCCTACTGTTCAGCAACGTCGTATCAGCTGGTGGGTATGTATCAACTTCTTGTCCAATGGATCGTATGTGTTCTGCCTTCACTATTCTCATACGTTCCGCTACAGGATCCTCCTCTCTCTGTGCGTACCAAGCATTTGCCAGAATGTTGTGAGCAGTACTGCGAAGGCACAAAATTGTAGGTATTTGTCCTGATTATTAGTTATGATAATGGTATACCCAAAATGATATTCAAGCTTTTTTTTTTTTTTTTTTTTTTTTTTTTTGCAGCATTTTCTCCGAGCACATTTCACTTCTTTAAGGCAGATAATCACGTAATCGTTGGAGCAATTCATTCAAAGATTCTTGGCATTCATCACAGTCCTCTAACTACGAAAAAAGTTTCCGAAGAGATTCAGCCATATCTTCACCTACTGGCTGTCCTACCTTCCGAGACGTTGGCATTTTGAAGAACTTCTTGTAACAGCTATTGCGGTATCTGGCTTCAGCAGCAACTAAATCGATAACACTTTCCAGCCGAATTGTCACATTGCGACCCCATTCATCATTACGAGATTGAACGGCACTCAAAAGACACTCTGCTCTTTATGGATCTCACTTCGTAAACATTTCAGCGGTCCAGAGGCAAATTTTTATCAAAGTTCGCATCACATTCATCTCCACAAAAGAGGCAATGCTGTTTGACTTAAAACATAGAGACACTGGTTCTCAGGTATTAAATATAAGGAGGGGCATTCAATTAAAATTTGCTCTGTGGCCGGGATTCAAACCCGGGACCTCCTACTTACTAGTTAGGCGCTTTACAGTACTCAATTAACATAGAATAGCAGACAAAGCGACTACACGGACTGTCTTAAAGCACGTCTCCCTCAACACCACATACTTTTATTCTGCCTCAATGTTCCCTGTGAAATGCGTATCAAATTGCCAGTGCTCTCCTATATTGGAATAGCACCCTAGCAAAGAACGCGAATGGGAACAATTCCGCCTTGTTCCTCAGGCCGAGGTGATATAAATAACAACAACAATAATAATACATTTCCTTGATACGCATTTCACAAGGAACATTGAGGCAGAATTAAAGCATGTGGTGTGGAGGGAGACGTGCTTTAAGACAGTCCGTGTAGTCGCTTTGTCTGCAACACTGTGTTAGCTGAGTGGTCTAAAGCTCTTACCTAGTATGTAGGAGGTCAAGGGTTCGAATCCCGGCCACAGCACAAATTTTAATTCAATGCCTCTCCTTATGTTTAACACCTTTGGTATAACGAGATGTTGTCTCAAGGAAATTTATTATTGTTGATACTGGTTCTCAGCTTCGGAATTTTTGAAGGAGAGGGCTGAACAAATTCCGCATTACTGCTTGCACGTGTATAGTTCCTACGGCAGCTCACATGAACCACGACTGCTCCAACACCTTCCAGTTTTTCCGTGTAATCCATCTTTACGTTGAAGACCACCTTTCACTAGAGCAGCGATACCACGAGTGACATGTATTGTTCCCTCTTGTGACAGCAAGGTGTTGCTGCAAATAAGGCACACTTCTTCCATCTAACAATGCGTAAAAATTGATAAATTACTCAAACCTGAAAAATACAAACAGAACTATTGTTGATACTATATTTTATGGACTTACATTTGAAGTACATACAGAAACGTAGCAACACCATTAAATCTGTAGCTTTATCAACTTAGAAATGAACTTAGAAAACGTGGGGCGCTTACTTAAAACTTGCGGTGAAGGACGGTGAGGCGTCTTAGCGCGAAAACGCAGCGGCGTCGGATCGAGGAAAAGGCGTCGCGTCGCGGGGCGCTGCACCCCAGATCACGTTTCTTACGTGATCTGGGACTGCACGTCGCACGTTGTGGTCACGCCAAACACCGGCACAAATCGCCACGTTCGGGATGTGTCGTTTTTACGAGCGTCAACCCCAGAAGAAAGTAGTCCTGTGAAGTTGGTACCCCTTTTTTTTTGGAAAATGTACATTGTTTTCAGAGTTCTAGACAGATATGCAAAATTTAAATAGTTCTGCAAAATTTCGCCGAAAAAATAGTAAAAATTACCACAAATTTTAGTTTTTTCAAAATAATTTTTTGCCTAATAGCGCAAACATAGTTCTGTTCACAGCACTAGATAGCTGTCACAGAGTTCTACAGGAAATCCTAATGACATTTTTCTGTGCAGATTACACTTCATGAGATAAGTACAGTAATGTGGAATTCATTTTCACGTTACTGTGAAATTGGCACCATTTTTCGAGAAATACATTGGTTTTTGGGGGGTTCTATGTACATATACTATAGTTCTAGAGTTCATGTGAATACTTCTATGTAATTGCCGAAAAAAAAAATAATGTTCACAATTTTGAATATCTGATAAGCTGTCTTATTTGTGCCCCTTATTCGAGAAATATACATTTTTCTTAGGTCTCGACAGATATTCTATTCGCTGCACATTCAATTTGTTGTTTTTACGTCTGAGTAATTACTCCTTATCGTAAACAAGAACTATTGCACATCCCCCTGGAACTCTGGAAAAGAAGTCCGATTCTACAGGGGGAAAAAAATAAAATAAAACAGGTGCAAATTCCACAGTAACATGTAAATGGATACTCCATTATTGCAATTATCTCATGAAGTATAATCTGCACAGAAAAATCTCATTAGAATTTCCTGTGGAGCTCTTTGAGAGCTATTTAGAACTGTGATCAGAACTATGTGTTAATAGGCAAATAAATATTTTGAAAAAAAAAAAAAAAAAAAAGTTTGTGGTATTTTTTCGGCGAAATTTTGCAGAACTATTTAAATTTTGTACACAGAACTCCAGAACTATTGCATATCTGTCTAGAACTCTGAAAAAAATGTACATTTTCCAAAAAGGGGTGCCAACTTCACAGGATTGAAGAAAGTTGCGAACTGGCGAGATCCAGCCAGAAAAAAAAAAGCTTTTGCCTGGGTCGTGGCTACCCTACTGGCCGCGGGGTTGGAACACTTGCACGGAGTGACACTTTAAGACCGGTGTCCTTGCCCGGGCTAACCGGCTTTTCACCGGTACACACTCACTAACAAGTCCAGCAGTTCACCACAGCCTGCGAGATGGCTGACTAACACCACAGCAGAAAGCAACCATGCATTGCTTCAACGTGGCTCATTAACGCGTTCTGGGGCAAATTTTTTACGACTGTTGTGGTAATCAGAACTGACAAAATTCGGGATAATGACAACTGATACTGAAATTCATAATTTTTGTAATATTATAATGGTGCAAAGATCAAGGGGCAGCCAAGATGGCATTTCTGTCAAAGCCTTATGATACTTGCCGTTTTAGTACGAAATTTAAATTGACAAATTTGTATTTCATTGTAATTTTAGTTAAATATTAAACTTAAAAACACACCGAATATCAATTCATATTGTTTTCCTTTCACTAAAGGATCAATGTCTGATACCACTATTCCAGAAATGCTAATACGAAGACAAGCTCTTAATTTGAAATCTGCCAGTGAGCAATATGTGAATTCAGTACTTTGTGCAAAAAAAGTAGCATGTACATGCAAATCTAAACACCGACATAATCGTAGCTGCAAACGTACGTCTACGAAATTCATTTTGCAATGAAACTAACTGCGCAAACATCACGCTGTACGTGTGTAACTTTTATTTGTATACAAGTTTCCACAATGTCAACATAACGCACAAATCAGCGAAAAGGCACGACCTTATGCAAGCCGAAGAGCAGTATAGTAACTTTATCTTACAACAGAATAGTTCGATGAGCGTTCCTCCTGAAAACAAAAATGTATTTTCACAGCCAACATTTTATCATCAGTATTAACCAATCTGAATGAAATTTTTTGAGAAGTAGTCTCTATGTGATTGCAATATATCTGGTGCATTAAAACTATCGAACATGTAATTTGTTTATTTTCGTCACATTTAAGTAGCAATAATTGAAGAAAATTTAAGGATGAAATTTGAAATAAACACATAAAGCAAGTTATTAATATTTCTCGTAAGATGAAAGGAAAGATCCGTTTAGCTGTCTTGTGAATATACCTACAAAATCTTCCGTGTGCAAACTGTGGCGTGAGAACCACAAGTTAGTTTACTGGAATACCATTAAGGGGATATTAAAATTCATAGCTCGATAAACAGTAATGTTCTTAAAACCTTGGTTATTGTTCATAATCACATAATAGAAACCATTACAAAATTTCGTATACGTATTTGCAGGTTATTGGTAACTTTATTCTAATATCTTGCATATTATCACTTATGTTCAATTTGCACTGTACATCTTTCATTCTGTAAATCGAATATTTTGAACATTTGTATATTCATGTATTTCGTTTTAATGATTTTGTTTACGATCAAGGTTTGCGAGTTACTTGCAAAATAAACATTAACATTCTTGCTAAAGTAGATGTTTTTCATCTGTGAGCAAACAATTGTAATCTTTTCTTATAAGCGAGACCTCCATCTAGCGGTGGTCAGTTGTAAATCAGTGTCACTGACGTTACATTGGAACGTTCGCCTTAGATAGGGAAATAAACGACTTGTGAAGATTTCATTTCAGCTGTTCTTTAAACTTGACTAGTACTCATATGCAGAAATCCTGTTATCACGAACAACCTGGGAGTGATCATTTCCTTGCTGAATATGTGAAAGGTTTTTTGTTTTACTGGAAGTGTCGTCCCCGTTTGCAACCCCCAGGAAGTATGGGGCGGTACTCTTTCACTATGGTCATCAAATCAGAAGCCAACAAATAATCTGTCCGGTAATCTGCCATAAAATCCAAAGACATTGTGGTCGTATGTCCAGGACAAAAGCGGCAAGACATGACCTTTACTGTGCGGTTGCGGTAACGTTAACAATGACCTTACGACAAAATCTGAACTATTAAATACGGCTTCCTGGAGTTCCTTCAACACAGAAGACCAAAAACATATTCCATAATCCGAAACAATAGCAACTGCTAGCATAGCAGTGGGTATTTTCGGTATTGCGAGAGCTTTAACGACACGTAAGTCTTTTTGTTCGGACTGTAAAACCAGGTTTCATCAACTGCGCGGGAAACTTTAGAGCTCTTTTCCTGGCTAGAGCGCTTTACAACCACTGTTTGTGGACGTTCTTGGTGTATACTACTACTAACCTAAGTCTCATACCGAAACAGACGTCATATATCGTAAGGTCCCCTTTTGAGTTCCTGTGCAGAGGCTAAGTTTGCATAAGGTATTCTTTTAAGTATTAGTTACACTTTACGAGAATTATCTAGTACTCAATGGAGTCATTTTGTTCGGCTGCCAGAATTTGATAACGCTAACGGCTGTGCCATCACTTATTTCTCTGCAGTGATGTTGGTTTCCAAGGGCGTCCTGCTGGCAAAAACGACTGCGTAGCTGAGAATAGTTTTGGAATCTACATCTACATAGGATACTCTGCAAATCACATTTAAGTCCTGGCAGAGGGTTCATCGAACCACCGTTATACTATTTATCTCCCATTCCATTCTCGAATAGCGCGCGGGAAGAAAGAACGCATGAATCTGTTCGAGCTCTGATTTCTCGTATTTTATTCCGATGATCATTTCTACCTATGTAAGTGGGAGTCAACAATTATTTTCGCATTCGGAGGAGAATGTTTGCGATTGGAGTTTCGCAAGTAGCCCACGCCGCAGCAATAAGCGCTGTTGTTGTAATGATTCCCATCCCAGATCCTGTATCATTTCCGTAACGCTGTCCCCCCTGTATCGTGATAATACGAAATGAGCTGCCCTTCTTTGGACTCTTTCGATGTCCTCCGTCAAACCCACCTGATAAGGATCCCACACTGGGCTGCAATACTCCCAAAATGGACGGACAAGCGCACTGTATGCAGTTTCTTTAGTAGTTCTGTTGCATCTTTTAAGGGTTCTGCCAATAAAACGCAGTCTCTGGTTCGCCTTTCCCACGATATTACCTACGTGTTCTTTCCAATTTAAGTCTGAAGTAATAGTAATTCCTAGGTATTTTGTGGAGTTTACGGCCTTCACTTTTGATTGATTTATCTTGTAAACAAAGTTTGACGGATTTCTTTTCGTACTCATGTGGACGACTTCTCACTGCTCATTGTTTAGAGTCAATTGCAAATTTTTACACCATACTGATATCTTATTCAGATCGTTCTGCAGTTGGATTTGATCTTCAGATGATTTTACTAGACGGTAAATGACGGCGTCATCTGCAAACAGCCTAAGAGAGAATGACTCAAACCATGCCTCCAGTATACAGGAACACTAACGACTGATTAATCCAGCCTCACGGCAGTGGCCCGCGGCGGTTTCCTCGTGCCTGCGGCAGCCGCTGACGGCTTGAGCTTAGTCGGTATGCCAAGAGAGAGCACAGTTGTGATGCTATCTCTGACAGCCGAGCGCAGCATTGCATCACAACAGTCCGTCTGCCGCGCCGACCGCTGTCATGGGACACGCCATCCCCCACACCAGTTCAGTCTGACTTCCCACCAAGTGACGAACAAGCGGGTTGAGTGAGCACCACACAACTCGCCCTATATATAGGCGCAGACGGCATAGCAGGGGACGTACAACGGTAGGACAGGATTTCCGCTGTCTACAGCTACGGCACTGTAGGGGTGGCGCGGCGGAACATTTGAGGCCGCCTCGCTTCTGAAGAACGGCTTCCGAATCTGCAAGCGATCGTATTAAAACATTGGGCCTATACAACCAATAATTTCACTGGTCAGTTATCTCTATAAAAGGCAATGTCCCGACTGACTGAAAGACTCATCATCGCCCAGCCCAAACCACTGAAGATAGAAACTTAAAATTTATAGAGGGTGTTGATCTTACTCTGTAGGCGTCATTTAAGAAGCGATTTTTCGGATGTTCCGTCCGTAAGAGGGTGAAATAGGGGATGAAACGTTTTTTGAAAATACGTTGCTATTTAGACAATTTTGAAGCTAGAAGTACAGAATTACGGATTTTAATTCAGGGTTCGAATTTGAAAGACACGTATTTCGGCATTTTTTTGAAACTCAACCAATATGGGGGTAAAATAGAAGCAAAAAAATGATTTTCAAAAATTTGCTGCTGTTAAATTTTAAGCTACAACTACGAAATTTTTCGCGTATGGAATCTTGGTCAGCATATATAGTTTCAGTATTTTTGGAAATTCAACAAGGTGGGTAAAATAGGGGATGGAAAAATTCTTTTTGAAAAAACGTTGCCATTAAGACAATTTTGAAGTTAGAGCTGCAAAAAATTTATATTTGTATTGTTGGTTAGAATTTAAAAAAATACGTGTTTAGGTATTTTTGCAAATTCAACCATAAAGGGGGTTACATTGGAGAGGGGATATTTTTAGAAACTGTTGCTATTTAGGCAATTTTGAAGTTAGATCTACAAATTTTCGGATTTGGATTCGGGGTTCGCCTTTAAAAGACGCGTGTTTCGGTATTTTTGGAAATTCGACCAGTAAGGGGGTGAAATACGGGATGCAAAAATTGATTTCCAAAAATATGTTGCTGTAAACTCAAATTCAAGCTATAACTACAATGCAATTTTGAGGCTACAACCACATAATTGGTATATTTCCTTGGTCAGAATTAAAAAGACTGTTTCGGTATTTTCAGAAAATTAATCATTTATGGGGTGAAATAGGGAATAAAACATTTTTTGAAAATACGTTGCTACTAAGTCAATTTTGAACCTAGAATTACAAGAAATGATATTTGCATACTTGGTTGGAATTTAAAAGACATATTGGTGTGTTTTTCGAAATTCAACTACTAAGGAGTGCCATAGGGGGGTTACCAGTAATAAAATCAAATGTTTGTAAATCTTAAGAGACTTAACTACGGGGTCATCAGTCCCTAAGGCTTACAAACTAATTCAACTTTGACTAACGTGTGCTAAGGACAACACAAACACGCATGCCGGTGGGGCGAATCGAACCCCCGACGGCGAACAACAGTGCGCACCGCATCATGGCGCCTTCATATGCACTGCTATTCTGCCGCGGTTACAAGTAGTATCGCAACATTTCATTATGACGGTACGCAAGATATATCTATAAAACTTGTATTAAGAGGGAGAAACAACTGGCGCAGACCAACCAGCCTACGCATGCTAAGCAGCGGGCGTTAAGCTAGTCTCTTAATAAACTTAAGTTTTGAAAAGCAAAATTATTTGCTTACTGTAAACATATTGTAGGTGGAATGACCTAGCATTTCACACACCTCTGACCCGATTTGACCATCCGGTTAAAGAGGAACATTTAGTCTAGCGTGGAATCCGAAACTGCAGTTATTGTAGTAACAACTGCTACCAGAGGTGAACGAAGAGCAAAATGGAATTTAAAATTTTGTGTACATACAGTGAGGTAGACAAAATATGAACACAGACAATATTTATTTATTAGTAGGCAGTCGGCCCACCACTGGCTTTGAGAACGGCTGCAACTCATCGAGTAAGAAATTTGTGGAGCGTTTTTATAGTTTCCAACATAATGTAACCCATTCCTTGTGCCAAAACATCCGTGAATTACATCAGTGATGTTGGAGGCGAAAAATTTGTCCTCACTCTGCTCTGAAACTATTAGAACTACCCATGTCGATTCAATTACGTTGAAGCATGGCTATCCAAACTGTCCAGGGGACATGGATAATTATCGAAGGATGTACAAAGCACGCCTTAACCTTTTTGGCTGTATATATTTTGGAATACAGCAGTGATTGTTAGCCAAATGTTATTCATAGTAAGAGGTTTACTGTCGAGGATGGTAAGACATTCACTCAAAGTTATAGGACCAGTGAGGGATGACTACCACGATACAGATGCCCAAATCATGACTGATCTCCCCCATATTTCACTGCATAAAGCAGGCATATCATATCGTAATCAGATTTTGGGATTTTCGGTAGATAAACCCGGTTGTTTCTAGGAAGCAATGTAAACGATGATTCATCTGACCATACCACATACTTCGTCTTTTTATGACCTTGCCAGGACTCCCTACGCAGCTTAATGTTGACTTTCGTTACTCAGGGTTTAGCAACTGCAGACCTTCCCTGAATACTATCCTCCAGCCGAACTATTTTTATCGAAACGGTATTATTCAATTGAATTTCGAGTTTGGCAGTCCTTTTGCCGTGGTATTTTTATGTTGTCTGGCCACGATCGTATTTAATACTCGTAGGTCGTGTCAGTTCACTTAAAGTTTCAGCACTCTTCCTCTGACCTTGTTCTGTCTACCGCGACATTACCGAGGATATTATCGCTAGTGAAATGTTAAACAGTGCAGCCGTTTTCGTCAAATATATTCTTTTTATCTGAGCATCGACTTGGCCTCTGTGGAAGTGAGAGATCAAGCATTTCACCAACCATGTGTGTTGACAGTCTTTAACAAAACGTATAATATATTGTATGGTAATATCCAAGCATTCCTATCACAAATGCGCATTGCGGTCGCATCCCAGTTTAAATGTGTACACAGTGGTGCCAACTCTGTTCATATTTTTGTTCACCCCTTGTGGTTTGCCACTGTACTAGCGATTCACTGAGCCGGACTGCAGCCGCCTTTGTCAATTTTTTTTATTTTAGAATACACCGGGATACGTTTCCAACTTTCGCGACACCCCAGCAATATTTTTTTTTCCTTGGTGCAATAAAGGAAATATTTTATTTTTAGGGAACAGTGAGATATGATTTTAAATGATAGGTAATTACCTGCAAATTGAGGTACTCCGAGGAACAACTTGGATATAAATTTGTTCTTTTTATCTGGTAAATTTAGAAAACATAAGCAGTACCGAGACACACCCGAAACATATTCGGGACACACGTGTCGCAACGCGACGCTTTTGAAACGTTTAACTGGAGCAGTTTACAAAGGCGTACATAATTTATTCAAAGGGTTACCAGAAGTATCCCACAATTAAATTCCCTAATTTGTAGACACAGTTTTAGCATTTTTCCTGACAAATTTTGACATATGAAGTTCGAGTAAACAGGGAGATGGCGAAAAATGTAAGTAATTATGTATTTTTAAACGTGTTATTGTTTCTTAATTTTAAATGAGCAGAACGACGTTGTGTCCTACAGAAGGTTTGTGAGATGAAGGACAAACGTATGACTTGTTGTCTAACCCTCAATTAACAACAAGGTTTTACTTCTCACGTCCAGAACTTGTGAACTTTCGAGGTGAGTTAAAGGGGCATACCGGACAAGAAGCATTAAAGGAATATATTGAGTAACAGAGTTGAAGTCTGTACGTTCAACAGCAATGGGTAAGGTGTGATGACATATTGTTTCTCTCAAATATTACTGTTTTGTCAAACATGACAAAAATCAATATCTATATATGAAAACCAATCAAAACTCTTGTGAGAGAAACGGCCCCTTTGTCCATTCCGATGTATGGCTACTCTGTGAACAAACTATTTTATCAATTTTCTGTCACACATTTGAAACTGTCTTATTTTCAGAAATTGTGCAACCCTGATTCTTGAAGGAGGGCGAAAGGTGGGGGTTAACTAATGTTCAAGAGCAGTATGTTCATTCAGATTAAGATTACAAACACCAGCAGCCTAGTGAACAGAACTCACCTGGTGACAGCGAAGCCAGGAGCCATACGGGAGAATGCGTCGGTACAAATGTACAATGTTATTTTGCACCAGGTGCGTGAAATGCGCAGAAGATGATTACCTCGCCTGTCAAATGCGCTGATTTGCTCTGTCGTGTCTATCCTCAGCTTCAGTGCTAACACGCGGTTTGATGACACCGCCAGCCAGCAACAAGACCAACTGTCATATTCCACACAGTGAAAGGTACGTTCTCTCTGACAAAAGCATTAGAATAAAAATTGCAAAAGGACTGTATTAGCTGACGTGTCACAGAATAATAATTTTAACTAATGCATCAAAAGGGGTGAAATCTTGATAACTCTAGCGTTACACATCGCAGCTCAGCAAGAAAAATGACAAATCATAAAACGGAAATTTTGTGTTTAACATTGAAAAGTGTATCCGAAGAGCCGCATCGTGCAAATAAAACGTTACATCTCTTTCTTGCAATTTCTCCGCTTGAGGATATCGTATCAGTTCAGCATTCGTCACTACAAGGACTGTCGCTTTTTTCACGCACTGCATTTTAGAATTGTGTCACTGTTCTTGACGGCGTACAAATATGAAAAAAGTTTTCAGCGAGACACCTTCCACGTTAAGACCAAAGTTTCTCGATTCAGATAACGTATGTTGCGAAATGAAATCTTCTGATCAGTTCAGAGATTCTGGCGTGTCATCAAATTAAATAGCACTGCTCTGATATTAATTCAACTGTAACACCAATTTCATACGTCCAAGTCAATTTGTTGTTTTTTTCCCCCTACACAGACATCCTAGAAAAATTTTATCAGTGAGCATGCAAAGAAAGTAGAATGACCTCCAGAATAAAAGCGAAAACGAAGTGCAGACACACCCATCCTGCTTATCTCCCCTGAAAATAACTGACACAAACGTGAGAGAGATCGCTGTCACGCCAAAAGAACGCTTGAATGATAAGATTGTAAGGGAGCACCGTAGAATACGTAGCGTGTAGGCAGGTTTGCGATCAACCGCGAACTTCGAGGGGTCTCCGAGTCTGTTGGACAGCTTACACGACGAAGACATTAACTGGATACAAAGTAGACCATAGCTCAAGAGTTTCTTCATTACATGAGACGCGTACGTATCTATATTAATCAGATCATTATGACAACCTACCTACTATCGATATTTTTTTTGTGGTTTTAGGGCGCACAACTACTAAGGTCATTAGCGCCCGAATCAAAACTGGGATATACCCAAGGATAATAAGACTATATAAAAACAGCTAAAAAACACAGAATAAAAAACAACAAAGGGAAGAGCTAAATGTCCCTTGACAAATTGATAAAATCCAATACTCGAGCAACAGCCCGCACGTCATCAGCTAAAATTTCTTCCAATGTGTCCGGCAGATGTAGTGCAAGCTGAACAGGAGTAAAATTTGAACACGACAATAAAACATGGCGCACCGACAGCGGGTGGCCACAGGAACATAACGGTGCGGGGTCACCACTGAGCAAGTGGCGGTGGCTGAACCGGCAATGTCCGATCCGCAACCGGGCCAAGATGATCTCTTCTCGTCGCGAGCGGCGTGATGAGGTCATCCAAGACACCGGGAGCGGTTTAATGGTCCGGAGCTTATTATTAGTAAGTGAAGACCACACATTATGCCACGACGATATAAGGCGCCGCGAAAGAGCCCCTTGAAAATCATGCGATGGGACACAGTACGTAGCTGTCCGACGTAAGAGAGTTGCAGCCTTGGCAGCGGCATCAGCAGCCTCGTTACCAGGCACGCCCGCGTGGCCAGGTACCCACAGGAGGTGAACGCGAGGGCCGTCAGAAGCTAATAACTGAAGGGAGCGGTTGATTCGGTGCACAACAGGATGGGCTGAAAAGGGGGCGCTCAGACTCTTGATGGCGCTGAGGGAGTCAGAGCAGATAACATAAGAACGAGAACGGTGTCGATATAAATCCGTCCAGTCGAGAGCAGCGTCAACTGACTAGATATGATTGCTAGTCAAACGTACGGTGCATGTACAATCAGAAAGCGCACTGTGTATATAGAAGGTCAGCGATCTTCCTTAGTCTGAGCGAGGGCAAAATGATGGCCCAAAGGCTCAGCACGAGCATTTCGTAAACAGCGCGACTGATTAGGTGCTCGAGGCGGGCTGAGGTGTCTAAGTGGTGAAACCGCCTCCAAACATCGCGGATATGTGCAATTGTCTGATGCTGTTGCTAGGCGGACTTCTAAAACAGAGCAGGGGGCCAACCGTGGCTGAGCTTACAGCAGTGTTTAATGATGGCAAATGTTCAAATGTTTGTTAAGCTTAAGGGACTTAACTACGGGGTCATCAGTACCTAAACTTACAAACTACTTATGAACTACCTACGACTAAGGACGGCACAAATATCCATGCCGAGGGGGGATTCGAACCCCCGACCGTAGTGGCAGTGCAGACCGTGACTGAAGCGCCTCAGTCCCCTCGGCCACCGCGGCCGGCTTTAATGATGGCCACAGTACAAGTGTGCCTCAACATACAGTGCAACAAACGCTCCTACCAAAAGGCATCCGCAGCCGACGACCCGTGCATCTGCCAATGTTAACACCAGGACTTCGGCCACTATGGCTGAAATGGGCAAGTAAGCATGTCACTGTACGCCTGCACAGTGGCAGAGCGTTCCAATACACTCATCATGCCCATGGAAAGGTGAATCCTTAGTCTTCCATTGGAGCTACTACTCGAGATCTTTATACTGCGGTACGTGCAAAAGAAGACGGCGGCCCGATTATGTTCTGTAGAACATTTGCATTGGCACCCAAGAGTGCAGTGGGGCTTTTTTAAAGCGCCACAACGCCAATGAAGTATTGTGCACTGGCTGCAGAACAGTACACCTTTTCATGACTACCTATTCCAGCTGTGGTCGCTCTGTCAAGATTCCACTTCCTAATCAGATGTCAGACAGTCATGTGTAACTTCTCTTGTAGCTTACGTAGAGATGCAAAAAAATTGTTGCTTTCCAAGACGCTGCACCAATTCTTTCTCACTTTACCACACGTTTCAGCATTCTTCCCATTCGGCGAACAGGATTTCTGCAATATCTAGAAAAGTTATTCTTCTAAGATAACAATGATAGGAGATTTTAGCATAAAATTCCTACATTCAGTCCCGAAACGTAAAATATTTGGCTGACACTTATCTTCTTTGGGTGTCCCGACACCCTAGTGTGTCAAGTAGTGGCATCAACGATATAGAAAGCTTAGTAAATTCGTTACATGAAACAAATGGAATGATAGTGAAAAAATACAGAACATCGTTCTCGTTGTCCAGTATGCAGTGTGCTTAGAAAGGGATTTAATATATATATTCCTTGAAGTGTCGTGTTATACAGTGTAATGTCATTCAAAAATGTAAAGAGGAATCTCGTGAATTCTCCCGCATAGCATGACATAAGTCAAATACTTCGGCGGAAAAAGACTATCTTCATCATCAAGTTTTGCATCACACGAGCAAATTATTATTCTACAAATCAAGTCGCAAGTCAAAGAATGCCCAGTTGACATTTGGCTCATCCACTCATACTTCATGCATGCCGTTAAAACTCACGTCACATGTTCTGCTTCATCTGCAGGAGCTTGCGTGGTCGGAATTTACACTGTCTCTTTAAATTTGTAATTACTTACTCTCAAGTAAAAATTCCTTTTTTACTTTAAGTAACATACGATTTCTTCAAGTAAATGGGTGATCTGACTGACTTTCGAAAACCAGAACCAATTCGTTCGTGGTGATGTCTCTTAGTAGAGGCGAGCGCCAGCGGGATAAAACTTTTATCGGCAGCAGTGGTATGAGATAAAAATTCGTATGAAAATAATGCCATTCGTCCTGTTTGCTCACTTTGAGCTTTTAAGATTACAAACGGAGCGTTCCATCAAGAACTGCTGCAACATTTTTCTCTAACTGCGGAGTTAACCCACCGAAGTACGGTATGATTTGGTGAATCACCCAAGCTGCAGGTTACCAGCAATATTATCGTTAGGGAAGAAGACCAGAAACAAGAGTGACTGCGTGTGGTGGAGCGGACACTGGGCTGCGGTAGCAGGGAGACGTCATCTGCGAAGTCATCACGGTTCAGGTGATCATCCTCATCATGCACAATTATCTCAGAGAACGACAGGAAGCGCGATCCGGAAGTACCAGCGCCCTCAAGATACTCTAATGTTCCCATCAGTGTGACACATCAGGTGAAGAAGAATAGTTAGTAGATGGGTTCGTGCGTTTTCAGCATATACACGCAATGAATAGGGAATTTATGAAAGAAACCCCCTTGTCCAATGAGAAGAGGAATAGAAACATCGGTGCGGCTGTACATCATTCCTCTTTACTACGAACGTGTAAAAGCACTGATTTAGTACTCTTGAAGGCGTAAATCATCAGTAAATCTACGGGGTAAAGGAACAACACAATCTTCGAAATAAAATCCCATTAGAGACATTACGGTATCCATAGAAATACATAAAAATAGAATACACACTACAGCTAGTTAAAGAAATACTTAAGATTGTGCGGAGCTACACAAATACGGAGTATGCGAATTGACAATCTTACTGTTCCCCCGACTGCAAGGACTGTCTCTGAATACTTCATTTCTCTCACACGACTATGCCATGCAGCGACAGAGAAATACTTTATGTATAACGAGCAATACTGCTGGAAATCTGTCGTCCTGCGGGTGTCGCTGTCCCCAGCCATCGAGCAACGAATTTCACATCGCCTGGTTTCACCAAACGCCGGGAGAGTTGCCACAGAACTGAGGACGGAAAGTTGTTTGTTGATAAGGTTCCTGCAGCAAGGAAAAGCCTTCGAACTGGAGGCAAAAACACGAGTATTGCTGCGAGATGCAAGGACACCGGTTGCAGTTGTGACCTATCCCCACAGTTATCGGGAGTGACGATACGCCCAGGTGAACACGTGTACGGACCGTGCAACAAGCTGTCTGGTGCATTTTAGAACATATTAATTCCAACTAATACATTGAATATTTCTTTGCAATAGGGAGCAGATAAATAATACTAGACTCGATAAAATTGATTGCATATGGCGCGTTCACTTCCGCTCACGCACACAGGACAATGAAATTTTCTCTATGTAAGTTTTGGGTGAAAACTATACTTGTAGAAATAATATTTTAATGCAAAAATTCGCGTTGTCTTTGTTTTATTCTACACGACCGGTTTCGTACGGAACCACCTGGAATCATTTTGTAGTATATGAATATTGGGTTGGGGGGGGGGGGGATTCAAATAGGAGTGTGATAGGACCGCTGTTATTTTCTAGCTATATAAATGATCTGATGGAAGAGAAACTTGTAATTTGCGGCTGTCTGCTGATGATGCTGTGGTGTATAGGGGGGTGTCGTCTTTGATTGACTGTAATAGCATACAAGACTAACTTAGACAAAATTTCTAGTTGGTGCGAAGAATGGCAGCTAGCTCTCAATGTAGAAAAATGAAAGGTGATGCGCACGAGTAGGACAAACAATCCCATAATGTTCGAATACAGCATTAATAGTGAGCTTCTTGATGCAGTCGCGACGTTCAAATATCTAAGCGTAACATTGCAGAGCGATATGAAATGGAACATAGGACAGCCGACTTCGGTTTATTGGGAGAATTTTGAAAAGATGCACTTCATCTGTAAAGGAGACCGCGTATAAAACGCTTGTGAATATTGCTGAAGTGTTTGGGACCCCCAGCAGATCAGTTTAAAGGAAGATGTAGAGGCAGTTCAGAGGCGAGCAGCTAAGTTTGTTACTGGTAGGTTCGACCAATGCGCGAGTGTCACGGAAATGCTCCGGGAACTCAAATGGGGATCGCTGGAGGAAAGAAGACGATCTTTTCGTGAATTTCTGTTGAGGAAATTTAGAGGGCCGGAATTTAAAGCTGAGTTTAGTACGACCTCGCTGCCGTCTACTTACATTTCGCGTAGTGATCACAAAGACAGGATATGAGAAATTAGGGCTTGTACGGAGGCATAAAGACATTCTTTTTTTTCCTTGTTCTATTTGGGAGTGGAATAGGAAAGGAAATGCCTAGTAGTGGTACAGTGTACGCTCCGCCACGCACCTTACGGTGGATTGCGGAGTATGTGCGTAGATGTACTACAAAATGATTCCGTAAGGTGTGAAGATAACAGGTTCTGTAGAAACCCGTCATGTGAAAATATAAATACCAACACCTTATTTTGGCTGTAAAATATTACTACAAATATTAACGAAGTCCTTCAAACAGTTACGAATATCGAAACGAGATTTTGGCAAATGACAGCATGGAATGAGTAGAGAATCTTGCTATTAATAAACTTGTACAATTTGCTTGGTCTAGTTTTGAAACAGACTGATGTAATTTTAAAGTCATCGATATCTGGTCAAATGAGATGCGATTCAGTCAAGGTAAGTGAAGTAATTATAGATTTAGTTTTATATCAAGGTGACTTAATTGTTATCATTCCTTGCTTCTTAAGTTACTGTATGAGGATTATGGGGTAACCGCAACTGCATTTTGATGACAGATTGACCAAACTCCGATTTCATTTGCCAAAAGAAAATTTATAACAGTTCCAAGTAGTATCATGAAAACACTAGACCAATAACCAAGCCGAAATACGCTATTGCAACGTGAAATACATTGTTTGTGAAAATTGACACGAAAAATGTGAAATCACGTCGTAAAGAGAGATCTGTGACATTTCTGGACAGTATTTGATCTGTGCAGTGTAACAATTAGTTCGAAAATGCAGCGTACGAAAATTCTGTTCTTCAGACGCCCATAACTCTGGTTCTATTTATCACCCCCTGGTAAGATTTTTGATATATCTTGATCTATCGATAATTTTTACATCTGTAGGAAGAATGGGCATACTGCAGCTATCTTTCACTACAGGGTCTAAATTTAAATAGTGCTCTTTTCCTGCACCCAATCAAATTGAGTAAACCGGTTGGTTGTTTTGTCACTCATGTGTCGTCGGAAAAAAAAAAAGTTCAAATGTTTGTATATTCTATGGGACTTAACTACGGGGTCATCAGTCCCTAAACTTACAAACTACTTACGAACTAGGACGGCACAAATATCCATGCCCGAGGGGGGATTCGAACCCCCGACCGTAGTGGCCGTGCAGACCGTGACTGGAGCGCCTTAGTCCCCTCGGCCACCGCGGCCGGCTATGTGTGGTCGAGGGCGAGCTTCAATACGGCTATTAAAAATATTTGTTCATGGGCCGTTTCTGGAAAAACGCGAAATACCTGATGTTTCGGTATCAAAACTAGGAATTGCAGGGACCGTCACTTACATAATTTCTATACTCTTGTAAATCATGGAAAATATTCGTAAGATGATATTCTGGAGGAACTTTTACTTGTCCGTTGCCGATATTCTGAGTTTCAAGATGCACAAAAGCACCAAGAGATTTTAGCAGCTTTTGAAACACGGGTCGCAAATATCTAAATAATAATTTTAAATAATACATTTTCGACATTACATAAAACGTCATTCTCTAGTTTTGTAAAATATTTAAACTTTATCAAAATAGGCCCCCGCAAAATCATGTTTGGATACGGAAAGAGCAGCTTGTGGGGGTGGCGCTTCTGTAATTTCTATTATCATGGCAAATAGAATTTTTTTGCAGATAAGATGACCCGTTAACGAGATGCAGAGGCTCGAAGTACTTAGTACTTATCCCCTATGCACCTACATACATTCTCTCTGCATTCCGTAAGAAGCGCGGCTTTATTGTCGTACTGTTGGCATGTGGTAAGATTCGGTGTACCGGGTCCTACAAAATTTTCTTATTCGATTTTAAGAAAAATACTTTGCGAAAGAAATTATTTTATATTTTACAACGACATCTTTGTTCGATTAAAAGTCTGATATTTTCTTTACTGTCAAATTACTGGTCCGCAAAAAAATTACTCCACAAAATTTCCAACAATTGACAGCGATAAAAACATTGTCTAGACTTTTGGTACCATTAAATCTAGCTAATACATTGTAGGGTATGACATGTAGAGATTATATGTTTTTTTAGAACTGCGAGCACATCAGTTTTATCCCATTTCATTCTCTAAATACTGCTTTTTATATACGACAAGCTGACCCGCACGTAATACCGCGTTTGTCTGTGTGGGCTTAGCGACCACTCCATTATAAGTATTCGGTGTAAAATAAAAATAAAAAAAAATTGTAGTTTACACATCGAATAGTCTGATCTATTCGCTCGATAAAGAATTGAACTTTTCATTATTAGTCAGATATGTACGTATGCAGATACACGTAACACTTTTCCGACATTTGAAATTTGTGATACAAACCATTCACATCTACATGTAGAACCATCCACGGCAAGCCACCTCACGGTATGGCGGAGGGAAGCCTACTATATACACCAGGGATGTAACAGAAGTGGTTATATCGGAACCGAATTCGGAAGCAGAGTTTTTAAATTTGGTTTATCGGAACCGTAATCGCAACTGGAGGCAGAAGAGGGCTATGTTAAACTTAAGGGTAGGTTTAATAAAATTACACACGTTATTCATCAGTTATCTATTATTAGTCCAAAAAGTAATACAGGTAGGCTTATACTGTACACCTGAGAGTTGAAAATGAAAACAAAAAGTCTTCAACAGTAATAATAAATCAACCCACATGAAGGGACTCCAAAAGAACTAAATTATATTTTATAAACAAAAGCTTCGCAGCTTTCTTCACCCAGTCTAATCCTCAAAGGGTCATAGATTAGTCCAACGCCACTAAAACGTTGTTCGCTGGCTACTGAGCTTGGTGGAGACGACGAATATTGGCGGACAATCGAGTACAGGAGTTGAAATCTTGAATTCAGCTTCCACATTCACTGTCCAGAGCAGCATGTTTGTGAGATGTAGTATTATCAATATCATCATCGCTACTTAATAATATATTCCATAAAATCGCTTGGACATTGTTATGATTGCTGGTAGACTGGCCAGCTGATGATGATGCCAACCTTGCCCGTTTCTCTGCAGGTGCGTCAATATTTTCAATCTCATTTCAGATTTATTACCATTAACCAGTGAACTCTCAAATTCAGATTCAATCTCTTCTTTAGTGACTTAGATGAAAAATTTTCCTTTAAAACGAGGATCCATATATGTAGCAATTGCAAATATATATATGGTAAAGCGAGCGCAGTGACATCTGTGCACAGCGGCAACGGTTTCGCGTCCACACTTGAACCCGGAAGTTGCATATGTGCACGTGTACAGAATTTCTGGCCGGCCCTGCTATAAACCACTGTATTCTGACAAATAATGGAATTTCAGCGTTAGTCCTAGGTCTCATTACTGATGAAAGAATTGTCTCAAAAATTAATTTAGACTGTCTTGGACAAGAAAATGGTTGTAAACGCTGACTGGCCGTCGCCACTGTAGTGACACTACATCAACCACCGATGTAACTTTTAAGTAAAAATTTTTATCGGAATTGCAATTTTATCGAAGGAGCAAAATGAATCGCAAGTTCCGAACTTTCGCAATCGGAATCAAACCTCCGTAACATCCTTAATGTACACCACTGTCACTTCCTCCTATTCCACTCACGTAAGGTTCGCGGAAAAAACAACTGTTGGTTTGTCTCTGTGTGGGCAGAGACATTTCAGTCATTTTATCCTTGTGCTCGTTTCGCGCGATACACACAGGACGAAACACACTGCTGTAACAAGGAAAAGGGAAACAACGCACTAACTGTCCCAGTCGCCATTCTGCCTTTCTCCCAAAGAAAAAAGGGCATGCGAACATATTCGCGGTCTCTCCTGCTGAAAAATAGGGGGGGGGGGGGGGGGGGCAGGGGAGAGATAGAGAGAGAGAGAGAGAGAGAGAGAGAGAGAGAGAGAGAGAGAGAGAGAAAACGCCTGCAGAAAGCATTGGTGGAGAGCGGTAGTGGCAGGCGCGCGCGCGCACACACACACACACACACACACACACACACACACACAGTAGCACTGCGAGAGAAAAGCTGAGTATGAAGGCTTGACTGCAGTGAGAAACTGGGTAAAATGATTCAGCACACACAACAGAGCGCGAATATGTTCGCATGTTGAAACTTTTGTTGAGGAATTCGTAATGAACCCCGAGGCATCCCTTTAAATTTTCTCACATTCTCTTAAAGAAGTACATTTTTTGTGCCCGGAAAAAAGTCTGTTTGCTGGTAAAGACTAACTACAAAATTCTAAACGTTAGAGAAAAAATTCTACGCGTCTGTGACAATTTGGTTTGTAGCTTCTTCATAATTATGGCAGGTATTTTAAATTCGCCTTTGCAACTACAGTAGAAAGAAACAGTGCAGATCAAAGCAAATTCCTAAAAAACGAACGCAGACGGGTTTCACGAACTTAACGAAAATCTGACGAGTAACATTAACTTTAACGATCTGCTTTAGGATGTAGAAAGAAAACAGAATTCTATGTTTCATTATAGAAAACTGATGATATTTGAAGGAAACAAAATTAATTTGGTGAAAAAAAAATGCATTTTCTTGGAGTTGCTTACAGTCCACTTTAAACGAGGATGTGGGGCGATGAAATGTATAAAGCAACATTACAGTGGGTGTAAAGAAAATGTTGCTGGGGTTCATCGCAATACTATTACTACAATATCACATTTCACAGGTACTCAGGGCGTTTTTCTTTTCCAGAAGTGTACGAATACGTACCTTACGAACTGTTGGGGACTTTCACTATTTCCTTACTATCACACTATTTTTCTGGAACACAGGGTGTATCAACATGGATGGAGCAAACATACACGGTAATGGAAGCAATGTCCTAGTAAAAAACTGGCAGTTTGCGGGATAATTACTGATGTATGGTTCCTAGCCGCTACAGACGTCATTGTAAACATTGTCCTAGTTACTACAGATTAATTTGTATTTTAGCCTTTACTAGGCTTAACATCGCATTTATTTCAATTTTCTTGTATGGGTTATCTGTTACAGGAGGTTTTCTAATTGCCTTCCTTGTATCCGGATGCGGGACAGCGCTCGTCTCTGAAATGAATTTCGATTTTTTTCGAAAACTCTTCGATCATTTCGGAATTCTTGACAAGCGTGTTCAACTCTTCGCTAAACTACTTCAACCGTGTTATCGGGTGTGCTGAACACTTCGCTTTTCAGGTGGCCCCCGACACAAAAATCTAGAGCATCTAGATCGGGTGATCTTTCAGGCCTATCCGTCTTCGAACGTATCTCCTATTTAGATGGAGTCTCACAGCAGCAGCAAAATGTACTGAAGCTCCATATAACTAGGATATTTACAGTAAAGTCAGTGAAATGTCAACTTAATAGTAAAGTCTGAATTTCGAATTAATGTATACTAACTAGGACGATGTTAACAATGACGTCAGTATCGGCTTGGCACCATACATTCCTAATTAACTCGCAAACTGCCAGTTTGCCAACCCATGTTTACTGGGGCACATTTGCTTCTATTGTCTTGTTTCAACCGTGTAAGATTACCCCATCCTTTTTGATACACCCCGTCTGTATACAAACACTTTAAAACTGCTGAAATGCAGTAAAAGCCTATAAAACGCCGCACTATGAAACATGCTTTTAGAGAGACAGTTGGAACTCTCGAAATCTGCCGCCTGCAGCGGACAGGCCTGTCAAGCATGCACTGCAGTTCTGTGACTGTGGATCTACATCTACATATCGACATGAACACACTGCAAGTCACATTGAAGTGCATGGCAGAGGGTTCATCGAACCATTATGATGTTTCCCTACAGTTCCATCCACTAATAGGTCGTGGAAAAAAGGAACAACTAAACATTTCCGTTTTCGATCTGATTTCTCTATTTTATTTTGATGATCATTTCTTCTTATGTAGGTGGGTCTTCACCTCTGATGGGCAGGCGGATACCCGCGGAAGTGCCCCGCAGTTCTCGCCCAAGAGGGCATCCGCTCACGTCTGGCCAGCTATTCACGCCCATAGCCTTCAGCCACCGACAGTGTGCTGAGGAACTGAGAGCGCAGAAAGCAACCCGTGCAATGACTAACTTGTGCGATACTCGGAGATCCAAACGAACCTCTCGTCACGCCTTGCTTTCCCGGTGGTAGCTGATTGGTTAGCACGAAGCAGTTCTAGCGGCACAGACTGCAGGAAGTATTGAGCGGTGAGGAGGGGAGAACTGGCAGGGTTGGTTGGTTGGTTTAAACTACGAGGCCAACTGTCACTATATCTGGAATACCAAGGGAACGCAAAATACGAACGGTAATCTCATTAGTAACATTTTTAAAATTGTCGATGAATGTCATATCGCTATCACTTCTAACAAATCAATACTTTACCCGCAGGTTTGAGGGGCCCCGATAGTGGCAGGATGGATGGAGGAGGGGCCGCACAACACCCAGCACCAGCACCTCCGTAACAAACCAACTCTTCTATAGAGCCAGCAACGAGAATTTCGATTTCTTTCCGAATTTCCTCGACACATTTGTAATCCCCCGATTTCAAGGACTTGTGTTACTGATTATAATGAATCTGCTTTTCAGTCCACGTTCGAAGTTACTGAGCTCTTCTGACATACCGACGCTGCTGTTCTGCTGACAATACTTCCCACAGTGGCGAATATAGAATATGTTTTCGGGAGGGGCCAAGATTAAGTATACACCCCATGATATTTTTTTTTTTATCAAATTTGCTGCTCATATTAAAAGGATAATTTTCGCTGAAGCCCTTATAATTTACCAAGTTCTTTGTTGTTGACGTTAAATCATATAAAGTATAGCTATTTAAAAAAACGAACATGCACGAAATTCGTACCACTAACACGCCACTCGCGTTAACAATACAGGGAAGTATAACTGTCTACCACAGGGATGCCTCCACGCATCATTCATTAAAATAATTCTGATACCGTACTTGTTTTTTTTTTATTTTTCCTCGCTATTATTGTTTCGGAGGGGTCCAGGCCCCCTGGGTTCCTCCCTTATATACGTCACTGACTTCCCCTACTTTTGAACTTGCAAGTCAGCCTACCGTGCCATTTAATGGTGAACTGTCGACTATTTAACCCTTTCAGACCCTCTGTAAAAGTTATGTACACAATTGTAGCCAGTGTCTAAGATAGAGCAGAAATATTTTTTCTCAAGTGACACAACATGTATATGACTGAGTGTTCAGCCTTTTCATCGTGCACACTTACTGTCAACTGCGGAAGATCACTATAAAATATCAAGTAGTCAATGTTGCATTGCGCAGCAACTTGTGAACTCCAAAGAACGCGCAAGTTGTGGGTTACTTGTATTCCACGATATAACCGAAAAGTAGTAGTAATTATTTTGCATGACAACTTTTGAATGGTAAGTTTATTTATTTAGTACCATAGTTAGTGCTACAAAATTATTTTAATCCATAAAAGGAGCCTTGCTTTTCAACATGTGCGATTTTGTAGTATGTAAATGGATGCATACAACAGCGTAAATCTTGCTTCTAAAATCATTAAAAACGTAACTTAAGAGCAAAAAAAAATCCTTCCTCCAGAAAAAAGATCAGGTCTGAAAGGGTTAAGAATGTCTGGATATTATTTTAATTACAATGCGACAAAACCATACTTCCACCACGGTAACTTCAGATGAGATTTCGAGAGGTTCCCAACATTTATTTCGAGGTTAGAACGTCCCAGGATGCAGGTAAAATTCTAGCTTCCAACAGTTTCGTACTAGGTCACATTCTGCAGACAGGAACGCTGGAAACGAAAAAAAAAAATCGCCAGCCACTGGCATAGAATTAAAAGGGGGAAAAAATAACGGCCGGGATGTTGAAGCGCAGTACCATCAACGTAATTGGTGTTGCTCCCGCTGCAGACTGTACTGCGGCTGGGGTGGGGAGTGGGCAGTCGTCATAACGGCTGTGCGGCGCGGCGCGGGTCCCCAAATAGCACTGCGGACGCCGGGAATTGGCAATCCGAGGAAAGCGGTGCAATTTGCCGGCAGGTGGGGCGAGGGTCACGCGGCAGCATTGATTTTTGCGGCCAGGCCGCGCTGACGTCTCCTGTCGCGTGCCGCGCCGCGCCGGGAATCGATGCCGGGACCGCCGCACACTCTCCCTATCCGAGGCGCGCCACGCCTGCCTTTCTTACGGCAGGTCAGAAATACACCGACAACCGTGCCGACCGACACACAGTGGTTCAGAACGGCCTAATCCCTGGCCAAAAGTCGAAAAGTGAGAATAATAATTTCAAATTTCCCAATTTTATGTTTTTGGGGTCGCTGATTATGAATTTGATAATAGATTCAAGATATTTGAAATTCTAAGATGAAAAACAATTTTGTAGAATATATAAATTTCTATTTTATGTACATAATTCCATACAACACATCCCATTAGACTGAATTAAAACGGTATGTATCAATGTTGGCATCTGGTATTAGGAATACAGCTCAACATATCGTTCCGCGACGTCTAAGCAATAAACCCTGAACTTGTCGATATGTACAGCGAAACCGCTCATCATTGTCTGCAAAAATACTTTGCAGCTTGCTACGAATTTTTCGTCCAAATTCAAAATATCTGCTGTTAAGGCAGCATTCTCAAAGTAAATAAATAAATAAAAAATAAAAAAATAAAAAAAAGTCGGGCTCTATTGCCGTCGTTTGTACTGCAAAATCCTTGCTTAGGCATATCGATGTGTAAACCTAAAGCAGTTTTAAAATTTCTTTCGTATTTTTTCGTTACGATCTTTAACTACTTTATTTCCATCCATTAGTTCCGTCATTCAGTTTATATGCAATATGAAGCATCCATTCCATAAACCTTATCCACGCGTGTAAGGAAGAAATTCCAAAATTTAGTTTCGAGCTATCACATTTTGTTTGTTCCACCAATTCTAAATTGTTGAAATTTTGCGACGTCAAATTACATAAATAACATCTATGTGTAGATTTACAGTCAGTAATAGCATTTCTCACGTTTACATCTATCATTGTAAACGGTAAGTCATGTTTCACTTGAACGTTAGTACCCTCCGTTACCATAGTGAATGTGACGAGAGATGCTATCTACTTATCAATGATATTTTTTTCATCAATAGTTGACTGACGGTTTCTTTCAAAACTTGCAATCTATGTGGTGTGCAGTAACAGAATGAAGAAGGCCTTTGGTTCATCCAAACATATTTCTGTAAAAATGGTCATTAAGGTTGGAATTTTATTTAAAATCTTTATTCACAATGCTACACCGTTGCAATAATATACCGTACTTATCTCCTCAATACTTTAGAAAGAGGAAGAAATCATCTACAAAAAACCCTTCATATGTGGGACCTTTCAAGCCTCAGGTATAGGAAGTTGAGGGGAGAGTATCGCCATTACGTCACAGTGCGCAATGCGCACGACAGCGTGCACAGTAACACTAAAATCTCTATTATTCTAAATGGGCAAGTTTCGAGCAGCTAATTCTTGAACATTTCATTAACAGATAGTTCAACCATCATGTCCCTGTCAATTCCAGCGTTAAAATGTGTTAAAATTTTTTTATATCGACACAAGTGTATTTCTAAAGAAGCGAAAAAAACATGATAATCACGATTACCTTTAGTATAGCGTTTCATAAACAACATACATTTTCGAACACTGAAGTACATGAACTGTTTCTACATACCTTCGTAAACATTTTCATTTTTGGAAAATTGGAATCGGACGCTTCGTTGTAAAATTCTGTATGATTTTCTGAAGCACTGTATAACTGGGCACTGACGCGTCGCGAGTGTGTTCCTACGAGAGGCAACTAGCGACTGTCGCAGGGAAGCAGGTGGACAATATTATGACCTCTGCTAATGAGATCTGAGAGCCCCAAACCCTCCTTAACAAGAATCCATTCCAAAAACATTGATCTTTCAACCTTCATTTTTCGACTTTTGGCCAGGGAATCGGCAGTTCTGAATCACTGTGCGACAGGACAAACGTTCGCACGTTTTGCAGCTGTAAATATTGAGCCCTAATACAACACCGATTGGCATCTGCATCATAAAACCTATATTCCTCCCTCAATGATAGTTTGAAACCAATTGTGGTGGGTCTAATGTATATATAGAGGCTCTACGAAGGAAATAATAATAAAAATAATGTCATGTGGCTCATTGGTCTGGAGCAATTGAACATGCAGCTACTGCTGTGTCCTGTGAACCCCCTACCTCCCGGCAAGACTTTTCAACCGTCCAGAAGGTCGCGACCCACATGATGAAAAACACTCATCTATGCCACCTAGGATATAAGCGACGTCATCAAAAATAGACGCGCAAATGGTGTACGCCTTCCAGACACTCGGTAAAAGCTCATAAATAACGGGGCCGATTATATTGCAAGTGTGTAACAGTAAGCATTCCTTGTCAATGTCGTCTCCAAGAAAAATAGTTATTTTTTCTCCAGACTATATATGAGTAAAAGATTAATTTACTAACATGAGTTCATCACAATGGTAGCCTCTTGTACCATAGCTAGAAACCGGTGATAGCGATTCTTAATAACCCACAACATAGAACTATTTACCTCTTGCCCTGGCATCTTACAGGCTGTCAGGCTTTCCCTCCATCTACAGACTACTTAACTGCAGGTATAGACTTACCAACATTTCCATTTTTCTGTTCACAAAATGGGATTCCCAGAACCGAATGTATATGTGATTATAAACAGAAAATTCCGTAACTCGTAAGAAAGTCTCTCTTAAAAATTCAAATTTAATTGGAGAGCTCTTGTATATTCAAAATCCTGGTATAGTTTTCTGCGCTGTTTCGAGATGTAGGGCTTTGGAAATCGTCGTGGAACGAGAAGATAAAAGGGATACAACTCACCAGGTAAGACTTGCAAGGTGCAGAGGCATTTAACACTGGGTACTCACCTGGAACAGAAATAAACGAAAATTAGGTTCAGAATACAAGTCTCGTTAAAACAGTCATTTAAAATACGTCCTCTAAAAATAACAGCTAAAACGAAAGTATCAGATCATATCCTCACACAATTAGACAGCTTTTAAGCACATTGCATCTGTAACAGGACACAAATTCAATAATTAGACACATACTGTAGTCAGAGAAGAGAAAGGCAAAAGTAGTGCTCTCTGCTGAAAGTTTATGTGCGACATATTCACTGTTTAGGGGGTCACAGATTAATGATTTTGTTTCAGTTGTCGTTTGTGTGTTAATGACGGTTAACGACGACTTAGAAATAATAATAATAATAATAATAATAATTTCGTGTGGCTCATTGGCCTGGTGCAAGTATTTCAATTGGACGCCACTTAGGCGACTTGCGTGTCCCTAGCCTACCCCAGTTATCCAACCGGGGAAAGGGGACCTACAGCTTAACGTGGAATCCGAACCACGTGTCGTTTCTGGCGACTCCTCGCATCGTTGAGAGGTGAAGGATGGTTTAAAGTGCAAACTGAAAAAATCCGTGGTCTGACCGGGTTTCGAACCTGCGACCCTTCGGTTTCCAGTCTAGCACTTTACCCCAAGACCACCGGGCACCGACTACGAAGGAAATGAACTTAGCGTCAATATGGAAGGAAGGAGAGAAGAAGTAGATGAGGATGAAATAGGAGATAATATAATGATACTATAATGAGAGATGAATTTGACAGAGCACTGGAAGACCTAAGTCGAAACAAGGCCCCTGGAGTAGATGATATTCCCTCAGAGCTACTGAAGTCTCTGGGAGAACCAACCATGACAAAACTGTTTCACCTGGTGTGTAAGATGTATGAGACAGGTGAAGTACCCCCAGACTTTAAGAAAAATGTTATAATCCCTATTCCAAAGAAAGCAAGTGCAGACAGGTGTGAAAACTACAGAACCATCAGTTTAATGAGTCATGGTTGCAAAATATTAACATGAATGATTTACAGAAGGATGGAAAAGCTGATAGAAGCCGACCTCGGGGAGGATCAGTTTGGGTTCAGGAGAAATGTAGGAACACGGGAGGAAATACTCACTTTACGGCTTATCCTAGAAGATAGATCAAGGAAAGGCAAACCTACATTTCTAGCTTTTGTAGATTTGGAGAAAGCTTTTGACAATGTCGATTGGAATAAACTCTTTCAAGTTCTGAAGCAAGCAGCAGTAAAATATAGGGAGCGTAAGGTTATTTACAACTTGTACAAAAACCAGACAACGGTTGTCAGAGTTGAAGGGCATGAAAGGGATGCAGTGGTTGGGAAGGTAGTAAGACAGGGTTGTAGTCTTTCCCCAATGTTATTCAATTTGTACATTGAGCAAGCTATAAAGGAAAGCAAGGAGAAATTTGGAGAAGGAATTAAAGTTCAGGGTGAAGAATTAAAAACATTGCGTTTTGCCGACGACATAGTAATTGTCAGATACAGAAAGGACCTGGAAGAGCAATTGAATGGAATGGACAGTGTGCTGAAAGGTGCATATAAGATGAACATTAACAAGAGCAAAACTAGGGTAATGGAGTGCAATGTAAGAAAATCAGGTGATGCCGAAGGAATGAGACTAGGTAACGAAACAAAGGAGGTAGATGAGTTTTGTTACTTGGGCAGTAAAATAACATGCGATGGTCGCAGTACAGAGGATATAAAATGCAGAATGGCAATGGGTAGAAAAGCGTTCTTGAAAAAGAGAAATTTGTTAACATCGAATATTGATTTAAGCCTAAGGAAGTTCTTTCTGAAAGCATTTGTATGGAGTGTTGCCTTGTATGGGAGTGAAACATGGACGATAAACAGTGCGGTCAGGAAGAGGATAGAGGCTCTTAAAATGTGGTGCTACAGAAGAATGCTGAAGATTAGGTGGGTGGATCGCTTAACTATGCCGTACAAACTAGGCCAAGAGGAAACATTTTCCATTAGTAACTTACGTTTAACTTCTTGGTACATAAAGCGACGCGCGCCTACCGCCGTTTACACTCAACAGCCGACGAACAGTATTGCGTTCACCTTATTTATTTTGCGGACATTTCTGGAAGTATAAAAATCGAACATAAAAGTGCGTTGTTTGTAGTATGCGTATTTTCAAGACATTTCTGATGTCTTCAAAAATGACACCGTTTAACGATAAAAAAAAAAAAAAAAAAAAAAAAAAAAATCACGCGGTACACACAACAGTATGAATCATGAAAAATGATGTTTTCCTCTGTGTGGAAAGGTCATAGAACAACTCAGGAAATAAAAGTCCTTTGCAACTGACCTGTAGGTGTAGCCCAGTGGATAGCGTTATAACCTTGATCGGACATCACACTACTGTGGCGTGGACAGCCACCTGATTGAGCGGTTTTCCGGGACTTTGATGTATGCCGGCCCCGGTTCGGATCCGCCCTGCATATATCGAAGTTGCTCAGCGTACCGGCCAGCCTGGATGTGATTTTTACGAGGTTTTCTCACATCACTACGTGAATACCGGGATGGTACCCAAATTCTGCTTAAATGTCCCGCGAACGTTTAGAAAACTTCCATACACATGTATGACCATATAGGAAGACAACTGGACGGGGGGGGGCGGGGGCGGCGGCTCACACACACCCTCCCGGGACGTAAAGGGATGCGCTACACGAATAGAATCCAGCCACTCCTTCACATAACAAAACCGAAATTACCAAGGCAACCCTGCCAATGCGCGACAAAGGGCAAAGAAAAAGAAGGATCCTATTGTTTTATAGAAGGCGCAACGCTACAGCAATGCAGTGAAATGAAAGGGGACGGTAAATGGTGTCCATTCGCGCGCGCGCACGCGCACACACGCACACTTGCTTGGCAAGTCTCTTTTTCTGTCCCCGCAATGGTACCGTGCACTGTCAAAATCTAGGTACAAGTTATCGTACTCCTAGAGAGGGCTTACGAGTATCATCTATAAACGTGGGCTGCGCGTGAGTTTCCATGATATTGTTCGTCCCGTTTTAGCAAAGTTTGCTAATGTTTAACTGCAATTCTAGACAGCTACAAATTTGTACGGTGTTCTTAGCGACAACGTCACTGTTTGTGGAGGAGACTGATAGCCGTTATTTATAATGGAAGTTACTCTCGTGAGACAGAGGCGCGACCTTATCAGCCTCCCGCTACTTTACCCCGCTACTCCAACAGTGAGCAAATTAGGCTGATGATAAATTTCTGAACCATATCTGTATAGATCACTCGGACTAAAAACTAATTACTTTTTTAATACCGATACACGGTCACGGATACCCCAAACAAATGTCTACATCTGTGTCCAGACGATGTACTAGCTTCTCTTCAACTTGGTGTAGAAATGTCAAGCGACTGAACCACCTCTACTATGATCAACATTCCTGTTATGATATACTTGTCGGTTCCTGAACAGTTTAAGTTTCTGTCAACATCACGTTTTTAACGTTCTGAATACACTTCTTACATTGTCTATTAACTACACGGAGCTAAGATATTTACAATTATACTTAGATGAGCATCTGATCAATAACAAAGTAAGTGTTATTCTAATTTTCCGTTGGATGCACGTGTCATTTCAATTTTCTGTATTTTCAGAAAATCGGGCGATGCTGAAGGAATTAGATTAGGTAATGAGACAAAAGTAGTAGCTGAATTTTGTTATTTGGGTAGCAAGATAACTTCTGCGTTTTATATCTTCTGTACTTCGGCCATTAGAAGGGCTTTGGGAAGAAAAGTGTTTCTAAAGAAGCGAAACTTTTTATCATCCAATATTAATTTAAATGTTAGGAAGTCCTTTCTGAAAACATTTGTCTGGGGTGTAGCATTGTATGGGAGTGAAACGTGGACGATAAGGAATTCAGAGAAAATGATAGCTTTTGAAATCTGGTGCTACAGACGAATGATGAAAATTAAATGGGTAGATCAGGTAACTAATGAGGAGGTGCTTAACCGAATCGGGGAGAAAAGGAGTTTCTGGCATATCCTGACTAAGAGAAGGGATAGATCAGTTGGACACATTCTGAGACATCAAGGAATTGTCAACTTAGCATTTTTTTTCTGTTGTATTCTTTATTTTTTAAATTCTTTATGTATATATACTTAATATATAATAAGAGGTGCGCCGTAGTGTTGCCGCCGGCATAGTTAGAATCGTCCAAACGTGTCTTCTCGTTGATTATTATGTTCCGTTGTGGGTCCTGTTCAGTTCAGGTTGGTTGTGTTAAGATTTATCATCGCATCGCTTGGACGTTCCAGCTGCGAGGCGGGTCGTGAAAGGCACTCCGTAAAAAGTTGGAAAAATATTGCTGGTACTTTGGGTTACGGGTTAGGACGCAGTGTCCATTAGTTCCAGTATCCAAGTACTGATTTCTCGCCAGGATCAAAGAGGTATCGGATCGCGTAGCCACGAATCCAATTTACCGAGTGTATTTTGGTGGTGGGGTAGAAAGTCTCCCCCGGAAATAAGAGCATGTTGATGTCGGGAAGCGTGAGGCGTAAAAATCGTAGAGGGAGACCGAGGGACGAATATAGTAAGCAGATTCAAAAGGATGTAGGTTACCGGACGTATTCTCAGAGGAAGAGACTTGCACAGAACAGGGTAGCGTGGAGAACTGCATCAAACCAGTCTGCAGACTGAAGACCACAACAACAACAACAGCAGCTGTTAGTTTCTGCTGGGCTCGTGGCCATATCGGCTGGACCCTAACCGAATGAAGAACCCTGGCTTGGCCAGATGAGTCCCAATTTCAGTCAGCAACAGCTGTTGGTAGGGTTCCAGTATGGTGCAGACTCCACGAAGCTGTGGTCCCAAGTTCCATCGACAAACTTGCAAGCTGGTGTCGGCTGCATAATGGTGGGGCTGTTTTTACATAGAACTGGCTCGGCAATCTGGTTCAACTGAACCGATCACTGAGTGCAAATGCTACTTGGATACCATTTACAGACTCTAAGTTTCCTAACAAAGACGGAATTTTATTGAATGACAATTCGCAATATCATCCTGTCACAATTATTCTTAGCAACTGGTTTGAAGAACGTTCTAGATAGTCCCAGAGAATGAGTTTGCCACCGAAATCGCCCGATATGAATCCCATCTAATATTTACGGGACAGTTGGTGCGCAAAATGCTGACCGCCAGCCGCGGTAGAGTAGCCGAGCGGTCTAAGGCGCCTCGCTGCGGAGCGTGCGGTTGCACGCCGTCGGAGGTTCGAGTCCTCCCTGGGGCATGGGTGCGTGTGTTTGTCCTTAGGTTAGTTTACCTTAGTTTAAGTAGTTTGTAAGCTACGGACTGATGACCACACAGTTTGGTCCGATAGATTTACAGACATCAGCGCTTTTCAAATACCGACAGCTATAGAGGTAACATGAATAAATATTCCTGCAAGGGACTTGCAATTACTTGGAAGGTGCATACCACGCCGGCCAAGATGACCTCCGACAGGAAATGAGTTTTCCCATGTCTTACGTTCACAATGAGTAGATAGTCCGTTTGAAGCGAGAGCGCCTCCTGTAGTGCCGCGCAGTGGGGCCGCCGCTATTCGAGGCAGCGGTAGCGGCCGCGGTCAATACGTCAACACTGGATACAGCACGGCTCACCTCTGCGGTGACAGGCGGCTGCTACCCCAGGGGCACCAGGCAGTAGCAGGGGCAGGCCGCCAGTGCCCGATGGATGAGGCGAGGCAGAGGAGTCGAGGGGAATTCTGACACTATTTGTTTCTCTGTTTTGGAAGTAGCCATTGTGTTGTTCGTGTGGTCGCTGACTACGAAAGCTATTTTTGGCCTACTTTAGGTTACGGTAGTAACACTAAAAGTGGGCCTTTGGGATAGTCTTTTGACAGCTCGAAATTTAAACTAAAGTAACGGCTGAACTATTCATTTGACACGAAAATTGAATAATAGAATTTGTAGACGAGAAAATTCTCTACAACTTTGCTCTCTCATGTTTTAATCTGGTAGCGATTCAAAGATATTTGCAAAAATAACGGTGATTTTGGGATGCATGTTTATCTGTCCGTAACGTGTTCCCTGTTTTTAAGACGAACCGTTCAACCGATCAGCACCAAATTTCACAGACATGATTGTAGGCCGCCAGAGATCAGAACCTCCCTTTTTCAAATTTTTCGGACAAAAAATACGGCAGTAAAAAAAAAAAAAAAAAAAAAAAAAAAAAAAAAAAAAAAAAAAAAAAAAAAAAAAAAAAAAAGAGCCGTTCGTAATATAATTGTAATTGCAAACGAACCGTTCTTCTGACACGAAAATTGAATAACGTAATTGGTAGAGGAGTAAATTCTCTACAACTTTGTTCCCTTATGTGTGTTTTTTTTTCATATCTCGTATCGTTTGAGACATATTTACAAAAATAACGGAGTTTTGGCATCCTCCATTGAATTAACGAAAACCAGCCGTTCGCAGATGTCAAGTGACATTTCTCGCCCAGAACTGTCTCTGGCATACGCCATCTTGCATTGCGTATTTAATAATTTTCTTATTGTAACATACACTGTCATTTCAAAGCGATGGCGCACTGAAGAATTAACAAAAACACATCGTTCCTCGTACGATAAATGATAATCTAGTGTCTACAGATGCCATATTAGCATCAGTTAACAACTACCATCAATAGTATGAGATTAAAGGACTCATCTTTTGAATGATAGCCGTAGCGTAGTGGGCAAGGCCTCTGACTATAACGCTAAATGTCAGTGGTTCGAAACCCGCCACTAGTTAAATTTTTTTAAGGGTTTCAGACAATTTTTTTATTATTTAGATTATTTTGGTCCAAAATGTTTGCAAAAACTTATAGAACTATAAATCTAAAGTGGGCCGTAAAACATGTCAGTGCGATTTTTTTTTAATCCTTGGCATTATTTTTAAAAGGACCATTCTAGCCATTTTTGCTTTCTTTACGAATGGTAATCGCAATTCGCCGATCAAACACAATTTCATTGTCAACCAATGAAACTACGTAAAATATCACTTGACATTAGGTCTTGATGATAAATAAAACAATGTCAGGCTGCATCATAGGCGGATCAAGGGGGGGGGGGGGGGGAGCGAAGGGTCCCTACTTTTAAAAAAGTGTAGGGCAGAAGAAAGTAAAGCAATCGTCTCTGCCAAGAACTGTGTAATATAGCGGCGGTTCATGATAGCTATCACTTCAGATCACTGAAGCTGTTTCATATTCAGTGAAGTGCAGAACACTCGGCTAAAAATTATCTTCTACTTCTCCGACACTACATTTTCAAGATGATTAACCCTTTCAGTCCCACACTATAAAGTCTTTGGAAAAATTAAAATCCAGTGTTTCCTGTATTAATACAGTGCAATAAACATCAAAATTTGTGTTCAAAGTATCTTCGGGATTTCTGCCGGATATTAAAATCTAATTGATTCAATATTTCCACGGTACAACTGTCCGTTATTTTCAGGAACCGTCGCTGCTGCTGAGTATTTTTGTTATTTATTTCATGCACAATACAGACGTTTGTCTCCATTTTTTTTTCGAGTATTGCTGCCCAGTGTAGGATCCTTATCACGTGGGTTTGACGGAGGACATTGAAAGAGTCCAGAGAAGGGCAGCTCGTTTCGTATTGTAACGATACAGGGGAGACAACGTTACGAAATTGACACATGATCTGGGATGGGAATCATTACAACAACGGCGCTTATCGCTGCGGCGTAGGCTACTTACGAAACTACAATCGCCAACATTCTGCGAAAATATATTGTTGACTCCCACTTACACAGGTAGAAATGATCATCAGAATAAAATACGAGAAATCAGAGCACGAACGGAGAGATTCGTGTGTTCTTTCTTCCCGCGCGCTATTCGAGAATGGAATGGGAGATAAATAGTATAACGGTGGTTCGATGAACCATCTGCCAGGCACTTAAATGTGATTTGCAGAGTATCCCATGTAGCTGTATCGAGGTATTTTATTACTTGGGCTTTATTTTGTTGATAGTTATCAATTCCAGATCGATAACGCTAGCATGATATTTGCCACAGCACCAGAGACAATTCACTGCTAGAATAAAATAAAAGCAACCCCACTCACGCTCACACTCTCAGGCACGTACAGGCGGCAACGCAACACAACCTCCAAGATGGATAGATTAACACCTCAGAAGTGGCTAAACGCCACACCAAGCGGCAAAATGTCGTAGCGTACTAGAAGCATGTTGTTATCAACAAATATTGAACTTTTCAGGATTGATGCACGAAATACGGTATAAATCAACTTTTAATAAGTTGTTGTCCTGTAACAACACTGGGAATTTTTTTTTTTTTTTTTTTTTTTTTTGTGGTTTTAGGGCGCACAACTTCTATGGTCATTAGCGCCCAGCCAGGAACAGATTCGCTATGATCTAAAAATGTAGACTGTCAGAACATCAACAAGAGGCTAAAAACGAAAGACAAAAGACAAGTAAAAGAGTTAAATATCCTTGGATAAGTTGGCCAAGTTGATAAAACGCAAAACTCGAGCAGCTGCTCGTGTGTCATCAGCTAAAATTTCCTCCAGAGTAGACGGAAAGTGAAGGGCTACACGGAGATGATTAAAATTAACACAAGTCAGTAAAACATGTCGCACTGTCAGCAGTTCACCGCAGGAGCATAGCGGTGCAGGTTCGGCGGATAGCAAGTGACGGTGGCTAAAACGGCAATGACCGATCCGCAACCGAGCCAGGATGACCTCCTCCCGCCGAGAGGGGCGTGAGGATGTCCTCCAAGCGGTCGGGATCGGTTTGACAGTTCGCAATTTATTGTTGTACAGTGAAAGCCACACACTGTGCCATTGCGACACGATACTCCGGCGAAGAGCCCGTTGAACATCGTCCGATGGGACGCAAAAGGTAGCCATGCGAGGCAAAAGAGCTGCTGCCTTGGCTGCTGTGTCGGCGGCCTCATTCCCGGGCACACCCACATGGCCAGGGACCCACAGGAAAGAAACGTGACAGCTGTCATCCGCCAGCAACTGGAGGGAGCGTTGGATCCGATACACGAGAGGATGGTTCGAGAAAGGGTCCTGAAGACTCTGCAGGGCACTAAGGGAGTCAGAACATATGGCATAGAAAGGGTGGCGGTGGCGGCAGGTATACAAAACGGCCTGGTGGAGGGCGAAAAGCTCAGCCGTGAAGTTTGAGCACCGGTCAGGGAGCTTGTATTGGAAATGGTTGTCCCCAACGACGAAGGCAGATCCGACACCGGCAGTGCTCTTGGAACCATCAGTGTAAATAAATACGGCATTATCGAACCGCGAACGGAGTTCGACAAGCCTCGAGCGGTATACCAAATCCGGAGTGCTCTCCTTGGGGAGCGAACTAAGTTCGAGGTGTGTGTGAACCTGGGCCTGATGCCACGGTGGCAATGGGCTTTCGCTCAACCGAAGGGTGGAAGGAAGGGTAAAATCGAGCCGCTGTAGCAGGCGGCGAAACCGAACTCCCGGTGGAAGCAAGGCAATCGCAGACAGCTGGTATTGGCGATCGAGTGAGTCGTCAAAAAATAATCTGTAAGAGGGATGGTTGGGCATCGACCGTAGGCGGCATGCATACCGACACAAGAGTATGTCACGTCGAGTGGTCAAGGGTAATACAGCAGCCTCGGCATACAGACTTTCAACAGGGCTGGTATAAAATGCACCGGTCGCCAAACGTAATCCACGATGGTGGATAGAGTTGAGACGTCGGAGAATCGACGGCCGTGCTGAAGAGTACACAAGGCTTCCGTAGTCGAGCTTCGACTGAACAATGGCCTGGTAAAGGTGAAGCAGGACGGTACGATCCGCTCCCCATGACGTGCCACTGAGGACACGAAGAACGTTAAGGGATCGGGCACAACGGGCAGCCAGGTAGGACACGTGCGTGGACCAGCAAAGTTTCCGATCCAACATGAGTCCCAAGAATTTTGTAGTCTCCACGAAAGGGAGAGCAACCGGGCCGAGACGTAGAGAAGGTGGAAGAAATTCCTTGTATCTCCAGAAATTGATACACACAGTTTTCTCAGTGGAGAATCGGAAGCCGTTTGCGATGCTCCAGGAATACAGACGGTCAAGACAGCGTTGGAGAGAACGCTCCAAGAGACACGTCCGCTGGGCGCTACAATAAATTGCGAAATCGTCAACAAAAAGAGATCCGGAGACGTCGGCTGAAAGGCAGTCCACGATCGGATTGATTGCAATGGCAAAGAGCGCCACACTCAAGACGGAGCCCTGTGGTACCCCATTCTCCTGGCAAAAGGTATCTGACAAAACAGAGCCCACCCGTACCCGGAACTTGCGATCCGCCAAAAACGCTTGGATGAAAAGAGGAAGGCGGCCCCGAAGGCCCCATGTGTGTAATGTGCGGAGAATACCCGCTCTCCAACAGGTATCGTATGCCTTCTCCAAGTCGAAGAACACTGCTACTGTTTGACGCTTCTTTAGAAAGTTGTTCATAATGAAGGTCGACAACGTAACGAGGTGGTCAGCAGCAGAGCGGTGTCGACGAAAACCGCATTGGATATTAGTCAGGAGGCGGCGAGATTCGAGGAGCCAGACCAACCGAGCGTTAACCATGCGTTCCATCACCTTACAGACGCAGCTCGTCAGAGAAATGGGACGATAACTGGAAGGAAGGTGTTTGTCCTTCCCTGGTTTGGGGATGGGGACAACGATGGCTTCACGCCAACTTGTGGGAACATGACCTTCAGTCCATATGCGATTGTAGGTACTAAGAAGAAAGCACTTGCCCGCAGGAGAGAGGTTCTTCAGCATCTCAATATGAATGGAATCGGGCCCGGGAGCAGAGGACCGGGACAGGGCGAGAGCACGGTCTAGCTCCTGCATGGTGAAGGCGACGTTATAGTTTTCACGATTAAAGGAGCGGAAAGAAGGCGGCCGTGCCTCCTCTACCTGTTTGCGAGGGAGAAAGGCAGGGTGGTAATGGGCAGAGCTCGAAACCTCCGCAAAGAAACGACCCAATGCGTTTGAAACATCAGCTGGGTCCACGAGGACCGCGTTCTCCACGGTCAGGCCAGGAATCGGGGAGTGGACCTTGATGCCGGACAAACGGCGTAGGCCTCCCCAGACAACCGTGGAGGGAGTAAAACAGTTAAAAGAACTAGTAAAAGCTGTCCAGCAAGCTTTCTTACTGTCGTTTATGATACGACGGCACTGCGCTCTCATACGTTTGTAATTGATGCAATTCTCCAAAGTTGGGTGGCGGCGGAAGGTGCGTAAAGCACGGCGCCGGGCTCGAAGCGCGTCGCGGCAGGCTGCAGTCCACCAAGGGACCTGGACACGACGTGGAGAAGAGGATGTACGAGGTATGGAACGTTCAGCAGCAGTGAGAATAACCTCTGTGAGGTATTCGACCTGACTGTCACAGTTGGGAAAATGCTGATTGTGAAAAACAGCCATGGAAGAATAAAGCCCCCAGTCGGCTTTAGAAATGTTCCAACTGGTGGGACGTGGAGATGGGGAGTGATGTAGGAAGTGGATGATACAAGGGAAATGGTCACTCGAGTACGTGTCAGAAAGTGCATACCACTCAAACCGACCGGCAAGCTGAGGAGTGCATATTGCGAGGTCTATATGGGAATAAGTGTGTGTTGTGTCAGAAAGGAAGGTCGGTGCACCGGTGTTGAGGCAGACAAGATCGAGGTAGTGGAGAAGGTCCACCAAAAGGGAGCCTCTCGGACAAGGTGCCGGAGAGCCCCATAGAGGGTGGTGGGCATTAAAGTCGCCTACCAACACGAAAGGTGAAGGGAGCTGGTCAACAAGGTTTAGCACATCTGCCCTAGTAAGGGCAGATGACGATGGCGAATATATATTACAGAGGGAGAAGGTAAATGTGGATAAGGTGATGCGGACGGCAACTGCCTGTAGGTGAGTGTGCAAGGAAATGGGATGGAAATAGACGTCGTCTCGAAGGAGCATCAGAACCCCTCCATGGGCTGGGACACCTTCCACGGGAGGCAGGTCGAACCGCACAGAGGTGTAGTGTGGAAAGTCTGCACGATCACGTGGACGCAACTTAGTTTCCTGGAGGCAGACTAGAAGCGGGCAGTGCAATCGAAGGAGTAGTTTTAACTCCTCCCGGTGAGAACGAATGCCGCGAATGTTCCATTGAAGGAGCGCCATGATAAAAATGAGAGAAGAAATAAGGATAAAAACCAAGTAGCGAGCGGGGTCACCTCGACGGCCGCTGAGGACCGGATTTCGAGGGAGCACTGCTATCGCTGACCAGGGGCAAAGGGTCGTGGTCCATAGGTTCGACCGACGCGCCTGCCACCTCCCTGAGTTGATCAGGAGGGGCAGTTTCCACCGCCGGTAAAGGGCCGGGCGCCCGGCAAACGGAGCGTCCCGGTGAAACAGAAGACGGCCGAGGCCGGCAACTGTTGGACGGCGCGACAGATGGGTCACGCCTCGGCGGGGAAGGAGAGGAACTCTTTTTCTTGTCAGCTCTTCTGGAAGAGTGACGGCGGGAAGAGGCAGTTGACTGTTGGGAAGCCTGAGAACGCAGAAAATCCTCACGGACGGGTTCCTTTTTCAAGGTCCGGGCATCTTGTTTAGGTGCCCGCGGTTGACTAGATGTTGACGAAGACTGTACCTTAGAAGCAGCAGGAGGAAGCGGGGACGTGGAACGGGCAATCTTCGGGCTGGCGGATCGCACAACTGTGTCAGCGAAAGTGAAATCACATGTCTGGGTACTGGAATCTTTGGTAGGTCGAGGTGAGGTGAGTACCTTACTGTATGTACCCGCTGGGAGGACAGTGGGCTTTCGACTCGCCAACAACTTACGAGCGGCAGATGTCGATACCTTCTCCGTAACCCGAATTTGCTGAATGATTTTTTCATCCTTATATACAGGGCAGTCACGAGAGGAAGCCGCATGGTCGCCGTTGCAGTTAAGGCAGTGAGGGGACGGAGGTGGGCAATCCCCCTCATGGGCGTCCCTACCACAAGTGACACATTTTGCTGCATGTGGGCAATGTTCACGGGTATGGTTGTACCTGTGGCATTGGTAGCAGCGCGTTGGGTTCGGAATATAAGGGCGGACTGAGATAACTTCGTACCCTGCTTTGACCTTCGACGGGAGGTCAACTCTGTCGAATGTCAGAAACACAGTACGAGTCGGTGTCAGCTGGTTATCTACCTTTTTCATCACCCTGTGGACGGCTGTCACACCCTGATCAGACATATAGGACCGGATGTCGTCATCAGACAACCCGTCAAGGGATCTCGTAAAAACTACCCCCCGTGACGAGTTGAGTGTGCGGTGCGCTTCTACTTTGACTGGAAACGTGTGCAATAACGTAGTCCTGATAAGTTTCTGGGCTTGGAAAGCACTGTCCACTTCCAGCAACAATGAGCCATTGCGCTGACGCGAACAGGTTGTAACAGGGCCAGCAATTGCATCAACACCTTTCTGTATAATGAAAGGATTGACAGAATTGAAGTCTTTTCCGTCGGTGCGCGACACAACAAGAAATTTCGGCAAATTAGGCAGAGTCTTCTTTTGCTGAGGCGAGTCTATCTTACGTTTCTGGGTCAATGTCAGTGAAGAAGAGAAGGAAGTCATTGCGGAAGTGTCCCCCGTGATTACCGGCGTCTCCGATGGCGCGCTCCTTCCTAGTGGGGGCCCTCTCCGAGGGCTTACCCGCCTTAGGTGATTGTTCACACCTCAGGTCACACCTCCCGGGAACTGACGGAGGGACCAATTGGCATGTTCGGAAGGTACCAGCTCGGGTAATCACCCCTCCCTGGGCCTGGCCTTTACCAGGGGGTACGTACGTGCCCTACTTGTCTACCCGGGGCGGGGAATTACGCGTTACCCCGTCACCTGCTACGCATGATAATGCGTGGGTCGGCCTTCAGACACGCACAGGGAGGAAAGAAGAAGAATAGAGGAAGTGAAGAGAAAGAAGGAAAGGTGTCTCAAACGCCGAGGCGGAGACTAATGAGGAGAAGAAGGCGAGGAGAGGACAAGGAGAGAGAGACAGAAACAAAGGGTAAGAAAGGAAGGAACCAAGGAATAAGAGAAACGACAACAAGAAAACACCTGAACTCGTGAAATACGCCCGTCTCCGGGCGAAGGCATAAACCGGGAGGGAAAGTGAAGCAGCCTGGGGCAGAAGAAAGGCTGCTCCGGCTCGGGGCCCCGTGCGCGCCACACACGTACCCACAAAAGAACTGTGGGCCCCCTGGGGGGACACTGGGAATGAAAGGGTTATTGTGTACAGTTTATTTGGATAGAATTCGAACCGAAATAACAATACAAGAGTTTTAATCATATATATGAACGCAGTTTCCACGAGTAGTTAAGCAGCAGAACGGAAGGCAGTGCATCAGGCAAATACTGGAAATGACGACGAAAATGTAAGACATTTTAAATGTATGTTTAGCCGTGAGTTTCATAAAATATAATTTTTGTTGAATTACGAACAGCTGACACAAAAGGTATGGAACTGTTTTTTCTAACGCCTCGTCTACGCCCTAAATGAAAGGATTGAAATAATACTTGCTGTTATACATTTGTTGTTATTAACCACATTTTTTTAAATTATACGCAAAGAACTAATTACATTTACTCTTGGCTTTACAAAATCTTATTTCTGAAATCTTTATTAACAATATAGTTTGGGCATAATAAGTAGCTTTTATTCAAATGCTCTGGGCCATTCTTTCAAATATGTTCAAATGTTTGTTAAGCTTATGGGACTTAACTATAGGGTCATCAGTCCCTAAACTTACAAAGTACTTATCAACTACCTTATACTAAGGACGGCACAAATATCCATGCCCGAGGGGGGATTCGAACCCCCGACCGCAGTGGCCGTGCCGACCGTGACTGTAGCGCCTCAGACACCTCGGCCACCGCGGCCGGCGGCCATTCTTTCTCAAAATTCTTTGCTTACGAATAACCCACTGCCCTGTATCTGCCTAATAGCCTCCTTGGCCGCGGTGGAGTAGCCGAGCGGTGTAAGGCGCCTTGCTGGGAAGCGCGCGGTTGCTCGCCGTCGGAGGTTTGAGTCCTCCCTAGGGTATGGGTGTGTGTGTGTGTGTGTGTGTGTGTGTGTGTGTGTGTGTGTGTGTGTGTGTGTGTTGTCCTTACGTTAGTTTACTTGGTTTAAGTAGTTTGTAAGGTACGGACTGATAAGCACGCAGTTTGGTCCGATAGATTAAAAAAAGTAGCCTCCTTGAACTATCGTACTAAGATATCTCTATTTCTGGGGAACCTTAAGAAGAATGCGTACATCGCTGTTTGTAGTTAACTACTACAGCCGTATGTAGCACATACACTCATTCCTCCTTCCAACCATTTGCTACTTATATGAAGTACGCCGACAAATGATGTAAGTGTTCTTGCTCCCAGTTTTAGTTTGCAACTCGTGCCGCCCGCAGGTGACCGGGAGCGCTGTGGACGCTTCAGGGAGAGATTCGCCGTTTTCTTTACAAGGCTCGGTGTGGGTCGCAGCATCGCTTCGCGTCGCGTGCGCTCAGCGGGAGGCGGTGACGCGCGGCGCGGCGAAGCCCCGGGCCGCCGGCGGCGTTATTGGATTACAGGGCGTTGCGCTACACTCGCTGCTTCCGCTCCCCTGCCGCCTGCCCATCATCTTCCACCTCAAGTACACTGCAACCACCGCAACCAGTCATAATGTCATGTCGCGACGCGCTCGCACAAGCGTAGGGAGACTGCTCTCGGCTAAAACTTGTCTTACCGCCTACTTCTCCGACATTACGTTATTTTCATTATACTAGTATTGCCTGTGTTCGAAAATCGACCAGTTGGGTTTACAATGGTCACTGGGGGTAAAATTTTACGTATTATGTCGGCGGCCTCGCGTGATTATGTTGGCGTCATCAACAACACGTTAGAAAATCTTTGCCCATTTGTTGGAACCACATAGATTGACTATTAGTGTATCGTTCAGACCATGAAGTAAACAAATAATGCTGTTCCTGCTTTATGGTTGACAGGTTCTTTTGTGTACCCTCGTCCGCTCAGTAAAAATAATTACCCTTGTAAAGCGAAAATTCCATGAGAAAACATCAGAGTTGTCAAGCGATTGGCTAAAATCAAGACTTACAGGATTCTCACTATTCAGCATCTATTGCCAACATTATCGGAGGAGGCCGCTGGGATGTATGAAACGGTATCTTTGACGTGTTAAGGAAAATGCCTGACACAATAACAAATAGAAACGGAACTATATACTTCTCATGCCATTTTCGAATTGTATAACTTTCTTTAGCCTAATATTTGAAATGAACAATTTCGGTGTTCGTATATTTATACAACGCCAAGAAATAATGTTATTTCGATACTGCGATATTCAGAATTCCAGAGCTGACAACTTCGTAGTTCCACCAGTGTACCGCTACATGCCTCTCCCGGCGCATCATCATTTATATGGACATTCTCGACTTCGTAGTTCCACCCGAGCACCGCTAGATGGCTCTCCCGGAGCATCATCCTTTATATCGTCATTCATATGAAAACAATTTCCTTTAACCACTCTTAATCACTGCGAAAATGAAGCATTTGAACGGCACAACAAAGTTAGTTGGTAGCACTCCATGTTTCGATATTCACTTCTTTCAATACTGCAAATACGCTGCATTACAGCGTCTTTGGTCGAGGCGAACAGCCAATCAGTGAGCTGATAGTTGGAGAATGTAGAACGTGATCCCAGCTGTAGATAGGAAAATTTCTACTTCTTTTTACCACTTTTAATAGCTAAATGCACACATATTTACATTCGTGAAATCTACGACAAACAATCTTTCGAATTATGTAACTTTCATTGGCCTTATTGTACGAATAAATTAGTAATCTGTACCATAATTTTTGTGTTAGCGTATTTATATTAGCATGTAATACAGTCAGTGAAATGTTAACAAAATGGAATGTAAGTCTTAATACGAAAATCTGAATTTCAAACTACTGTGTACTAACTAGGACGATCTTTGCAATGACGTTAGTGGCGGCTTAGAAGGATACATTGGTAATTATCTCGCAAACTGTTGGTTTGTGGACCCATGTTTATTGGGACTAAGGACCGACCGAATATTAGGTTTCGCTGACGGCCAGTTTCGGCCAAAATACTGGTTTCGGCCGCAGTTTCGTTTTCGGCCACAAATCAGCCGAATCTTCGGCATTGCCGAAATTAGCTTTCTTGGACTTATTGATGAAGTCCGGTCGCGTTCTGGTTGGATTTAGTCAACAATAACGCTTTCCCTTACTTGACGGTGCACCGTTTAACTGCTCGGAGTCTCTCCTCCCGCGTACAAATTGTGAATAAGTTGTTGTTAAGCACTCGTATCTTATAGTGAAATGTTAGTAACAATTTAACTTATTCAGTACATCTACATACATACTCCGCAATCCACCTTAAGGTGCGTGGCGGAGGGTACATTGTTCCACTACTAGGCACTTCCTTTTTCTATTCCACTGCCAAATACAACGAGGAAAAAAAGAATGCCTATATGCCTCCGTACGAGCCCTAATTTATCTTGTCTTTCTGATCACTACGCGAAATATACGTAGGCGGCAGCAAGATCGTACTACACACAGCTTCAAATACGGCCCTCTAAATTTCCTTAACAGAAATTCACGAAAAGAATGTCGTCTTTCCTCCAGCGATTCCCAACTGAGTTGTCGGAGCATTTCCGTGACACTCGCGCATTGGTCGAACCAACCGGTAACAAATCTAGCTCCTCGTCTCTGAACCGCCTCTGTCTTCCTTCAAACCGATCTGCTGCGGGTCCCAAACACTTGAGCAATACTCAAGACGTGGTCGTACAAGCGTTTTATACGCGGTCTCCTTTACAGGTGAAGTACATCTTCCCAAAATTCTCCCAATAAACCGAAGTCGGCTGTCCGCCTTACTAACAACTGTCCTTACATGTTCGTTCCATTTCAGGTCATTCTGCAATATTACGCCTAGATATTTGAACGACGCGACTGCATCAAGAAGGCCACTACTAATGCTCTATTAGAATAGTATGGAATTCTTTTTTCCTACTCACGCGCATCACCTTACATTTTCCTACATTGAGACCTAGCTGCCATTCTGCCATTCATGCATCTATATTACACTACATTTTGTCTAAATTCTCCACCATGGCGTCATTGCCTCGGTTGAAAAATATGTCCAAGACTGTCAATTTAAAACCAAAGATTTTGTGAAACAATTAGGTTAGAGACACGAAATCGAAGCTAAATATCTACAGATTACGTTAATACGAGTATCAAAAAGCAGTGACAGCCTATAGAGGTACTTATTTCACTAAAATACAAACTCTAAAATTAGATCCAAAACGTCTATACTAACAATTCCTTTCACACGATTAAAACCTGTCTACAATCACGGACGGCGAGCACAGGAATTAGTTCCGCGGTAGGTAAAGGAGATAGAACACTGGAAAGCTTACTCGTACTGTAAACCGTTCTTCATAAAACTGTGGTGGCGCCGTTGCCCTCCTCTCCCCTATGGCGAGGCGTAGTTGTGTAATGCAGCTTTTTAGTAAAACCTTTACACTACTTTGAGACGGGACCGACAAATTCATCCGTGCCGCCTCATTAATACGCACTGGCAGCGTTATCTTGTATGAGAATAGTCTTGGACGTTCGGCATATGAAGCGTCTGCTTGGCGGGCTGTGGAGCGGCAGACCTTGGCGGGTTCGTTTAGCAGCGCCGTCACGTTGCAGGACCCGGCGACCTGCTTCCGCGCAGGGGAGGTAAATGCAGGAACCTGAAGACCAGCCAGCCAGCCGCCGCACTCCCCACTAACAGTCGCGTTTTAATTACACATCTCATCTCTCCACCTCCCTCCCAAATTCACTTGCTAGCACAGCGCAGGGCGACGTGGCGCGGAGAGAGAGAGAGAGAGAGAGAGAGAGAGAGAGAGAGAGAGAGAGAGAGAGAGAGAGAAAAGGAGGGGGGGGGGAGTAATTTGAATGTCACGAGACAACGCTAACAGTGCCTACCTTTCCAGAGACTGAAAAATTTAGCAAAAATCGACATAGGCAATATAAGTGACGGTTCCGGAGAAATAAGGAAAAACGCCCACAGCAATAATGACCTTACAAATGTTTGTAAATCTAAGGAACCTAACTACGTTGGTGATCAGTCCCTAGGCTTACATACTAATTATACTACGAGGTATGTCCACAAATTAAGTTCCGTTTGGTTATATAAAACAAACGTGTACAAATACAGAGGAAACATTTATTGTACAAAAATCTACAACTATTAAACTATTTTCCAACATGGTTTCAGAAATTTTGTAGCCACTTGTCATAGCGTGGCGCAAGTTTTTGTATGCCTTCTTCATAGAATGTTGCCGCCTGCGTATTCAACCATGTGGTACGATGTTCTTTCAGCTCGTCATCATCGTTGAAGTGTTGATCACTAAGGACAGATTTTAGGTGTAAGAAGAGATGGAAGCCACTAGGAGCGAGGTCCTGTCTGTACGGAGGATGATCAAACACGCCCCAGTGAAATTCCCGTAACAGTTGTTGCGTCACTTTCGCCGTGTGAGGTCGGGCATTATCGTGAAAGGAAACAACTTCTTGCAGTAATCCTCTTCTTACACCTAAAAACGACGATGACGAGTTGAAAGAACATGTCACCACATGGTTGAATATGGAGGCGGCAATATTCTATGAAGAAGGCATACAAAATCTTGTGCCACGCTATTACAAGTGACTACAAAATTTATGAAACCATGTTGAAAAATAGTTTAATAGTTCTAGATTTTTGTAGAATAAATGTTTTCTCTGTATTTGTACACGTTTGTTTTATATAACCAAACGGAACTTACTTTGTGGACGTCCCTCGTAAAAGTAACTTATGTTAAGGACAACACAAATACCAATGCCCCAGGTAGGATTCGAACGGCCGCGTAAACCGCAGCAGAGCGCACTGCTATTCTGCCGTGGCACTCACCTTACAATTTATTTCCTAATGCAACTGAAGAATTTGTAGAGTTAGATGTAGCCATTGAAAATTTGCACTCGAGCACAAACTTTGAAATTCTGATAACAGCAGGGATAAAGTACATGGAAAGCAAAAGTTACTGACAACTCGTGAAGAAACGAGACTGCAGTCTGGGACAAAGAGAAGGAAGGGAGAGCAACGGTTGGAGTGGCACATTCCTCCTGGAATTCAAAATGATGTGACCGAAGGGAAGGACAAATTTGCAAACGGGGTTTCAAATTCAGCGAAAAGGAACAAAAAATCAGAACGTTGTAGATGGCGAAACATGACAAAGCCTGAAAAGCAGTTAAACTATATGCTTAGAGTCTTTGAAAGAAGTTTTCAAAGTAACACAAGAAGAAGTGTAGTTGAGTTATGCACGGTGGAAGAAATAAAAGTCGCCGGGACGAATGGATATGAATGTTCCGGTCATACAAGTCTTTGTGGGTGCGGAGGTGGCGACCGATAGGGACTCATCTGTTCCAGCGGACTGACATCTGGCCAACACGCTAACGGAAGCTGTCACTCTCATCCAACTACTGAAGCAATACGGCATCGCCATGGAAGAAGATGTCAATCACGAAGAGCTGCAGGTCACTCGAGATAACCACAACAGTCATGGTGTCTAACTATCTCAGGTTCCATAGAAACATGTCAATACCCCCCTACAGCACAAATTACCAAGTCACGAACACAAAATGTCACTCATTGCACCTTGAGACTAGTTTCTATTCATCCACGTCGTACTTGTATCTACATGGGAATGAGAGAAATCCGCTGAACTTCAATTACGCGATAAATCAGTCAAACCTTAAGGTCGTAAATTCTACCAAATACTTACGAGTTACAATTACGAACAACTTTGACTGGAGAGAACACACAGAAAATATTGTGGGGAAGGCGAACCAAAGGTTACGTTTCATTGGCAGAACGCTTAGAAGATGCACCAGCTCCACCAAAGAGACTGCCTACATCACACTTGTGCGTCCTCTCTTGGAGTACTGTTGCCCCTTGTGGGACCCTCACCAGGTGGGACTGACGGAAGATATTGAGCAGGTTCAGAGAAGGGCAGCTCGTTTTGTTTCATCACGTTACGGGGGGAAAGCGTCACGGAAATGTTGCACGAATTGGGGTGGAAATCATTAAAAGAAAGACGTTATTCATTGCGGCGTGATCTGTTTGCGAAGTTTCAATCACCGACTTTTAGTTCTGAATGTGAAAATATTTTGCTAGCACCCACCTACTTAGGGAGACATGACCATCCCAATAAAATAAGAGAAATCAGATCGAAAACGGAACGATTTAGGTGTTCTTTCTTCCCGCGCTGTTAGAGAATGGAACGGTAGAGAAAAGTTATGAAAGTGGTTAATGAAACCTCTGCCAGGCACTTAAATGTGATTTGCAGAGTATCTATGTAGATGTAGATTAGGGGTCGCCTCTTCTGGAGCTCGCGTCTCTGTTTTCGAGATGCTCGCTCCCAAATGCCACTCCTTAACACGTTGGCGCCTATGACGTCATCGCGACAGCCAAGTTGTTAATGATCGTTACACAAAGATGATTACGCTAGTGAATTTCCTCACCTGCAGTCCGTGTCATCGCTGGAGTGATTCTTACTCGTCTTCGCTGCAATTCAAATGTTCAAATGTTTGTAGAGCTTATGGGACTTAACTACGGGGTCATCAGTCCCTAAACTTACAAACTACTTATGAACTACTTACGAAATAGGACGGCACAAATAGCCATGCCCGAGGGGGGATTCGAACCGCCGACCGTAGTGGCCGTGCACACTGACTTGCGCGCCTCAGTCCCCTCGGCCACCGCGGCCGGTTCGCGGCACTTCAACACTTTCGTTGAGGTTGGGTTGGGTTGGGTTGTTTGGTTGGACTGATGACCCCCACAGGTCCCATAAGCTTAACAATTTTTTTATTTTATTTTACACCTCCTACATAGTTGCATTTTTCGTAAAAACGCGATTTTCCAAAATATATAGATGTAAATATGTAAAAAAAAAAATTCGTGTTTTCTGATCACAGAAGATGATTATTGCTACATATGTCTTTTTATACGAACATATATAATGCACGTTCAAATCCTTTTATATTTTTCGACCTGATTAACCATTCTATGTAATGATTTGGTTTGTTAGCATTTGAAATCCACTGTCGTATAGCTTCCGTTGGAACTTATACCCGATTGGCTAAAATTTAAATTAGAGGGTTGAGCTTACAGTATTTAAAGAATGATTGCACCTATTCCACAGCAGTCAACATTTAATCTATAGGCACCTCCAGCTGAAAACAACCGTTGGACAACATTAAGGGTATATTTTATTCTTATTTTAAATACCCAATTTAGAAATAATTTATCCCTCTAATAATATACTATATATCATTACAATTGTGGTCTGATGTTGTCATGTAAGATAGAAACCGGTTACCAGCGAAACAAAAGAAATTGCGGTCTAGACTGCTTTGTCACTTGAATTAATACTTAATTTTTTGTATTGATGCGGCCAGAAGGTCAGTTAATCGATCGCTGCATAATCGGTATGACGTCGAACGAAAGCGCCGCGGCGTTCTCTTTCGGTAGTCTTGTAACTGCACTTTCCTCATGTCTGCACTTATATTTGTTTTACTTCTGGTAACAGAGGCGCCGACTTTTGAAAATCAGTTTGGGTGCTCTATATCACGGTTCACCAATTTTCGAAACCGACACTCCTGATAATCATTTCACGCATTAAGAATGATCAATACTTGATAAAAGTAAACAGGCAGTCGTCTGGCCCTTTAAAGATAGAAGGAAGGAGGAGGAGGAGGAAGAAGAAAAGGAAAGCATGACTGCATTAGGACACTACAATAAAGCGATCTAATTGGCCGAAGTGGATATTTCTATATAAGCAACACCCCACAAGTTCTACACTACCAATGAAATAATTTTTCACTGTACACTAACACTTTCACTGCGAATCTATTCTTTCTGACAAAAGCGTTTGGTAGAACAGTCACCAAGCTTTAAAGATATCTTTGAAATATTTTGAGATTTTGAAGTCCGACCTTTTTTTTTTTTTTGTTTGTTCAGTTCCAAGCAAGAGCGGTATACTTCATCGAAACTTTCATCACTTCGAGATAACTTCGTGACCTCTCTGACAGTATTAATATAGTCCAAGGTTTTTTTAAGCATTACAAATTTCAACTGAACCTATAATTTTAATAACAAGGGAAGTGACAAAGATAAATAAAAAACGATTAACTTCAGCATCAGCTTCAGATTCAAGCTAAATTCCTGAAAGAACACAATTGAATGTTCATAAATACGTACACATGAAAAGTCGAAAGGACCGACGTGCTTCAGGATGCTTAAAGCTAGTATAGTGGCTAAAACACGGACACTCATTACTACTCGCTCGGGGACCCGCGTACGAAACTGATCATTTCTTTCACGTATAAAATATCTTCTCTCGCTTTGTTCACGTTTTACATTGCCTCTTGAGTCATAAGGTAGGTTTTTATTTTTTCCGATTTTTTAAAAATTTATACAATTTTATTTTTCACCTCAATTTTATGTCGGTGCTCAGCACCACCAAAAAATTCTTGTGGGGGTGCACGAGCCCCGAGCACCCACGGAGTCGGCGCCCCAGTCTGATAATAATACGGTAACACTACAGGTTAATGTGCTTGCTTACGTCGCAGCTTGACACAATTGCTACTAGATGTTACCTCTCCGTGTGGTATATGGAGCAAGAGGATCTATACCCCCAGTGAACAAATTACCGGCTCAAGTAAGCGAGAAGCATGCTTGGTGCTGCCTTTCGGGAGCGTCCAGTCTGGCAGACACGGGACGCGGGAACCGGTCCTGAGCACCTTGTCGCCGATACCCGTGTGAAAGCGCCATCCGCAGCCGAGCACACCAGTCTGTTGCGGCCCCCAGCCGCTTGTATTCGTTTCACTGTTTACCGCTGCCGTATCACTGCTTTTTGGGACCACTGCGAGACAAGGACAAGACCGGAGCAGTACAGTCACGGCAAGCAAAAGCGTCTCGTACACACAGAGTCGCTGTATATTCATTCCTTCTTTGTTGTATAAAGTGAACTGCCCTCCTGAACACTGGCGATTTGACCGCGCTTGCCAATGTGCTCAGTACGGTACAACTGAACATTTTATTGTGACAGACTCGTAGCGATCCAATAACGCTAACGCCGTCGGCACACGTAGCGAGTGCGGCCACCGTGTCGAGTCCACCGTGCGGCTGAACGCTCTAAGATGTTGTTGTTGCTGTTGTTGGGTGTTTAAAGGGGACTCAACTGCTGGGTTATCAGTCCCCTACTCCCAGCTAAGAGTTAACTTTTAAGATTCCGTTTCGTCGCATTGTACTCGAAGCCCAGTATACTCCGCGTACAGAGAGACAGTCAATGGTAAAATGATGACATAACAATGAACAAGACAGGAGTTGACAAAATAGACAAAACTAAAACAATGCAGCAGAAGCGTGTGGCTGGCTGATCACAAGAATAATACAGGATGAGCCAGCCACTCTGCACACTTTAACATCCTTAATTGAAAAACAAGTCATAAACCGTAAAATGACAGCGGCCTATTGTTCTGGAGGGGTTGAATCCCGACAGGGCGAGCTTATAAGCCCCACCACTAAATAGACCAATAAAAGCCAGTTGCGCGAATAAAACCTAAAACACCCTAAAACACAATCGACCATAGAGGCATCTTCTGATAAAACCAATGGAAGCTCAGAAGGCAGGGTAAAAGACTGCCTCAAGTCTGCTAAAAGTAAGCAGTACACCAGAATGTGGACCACAGTCAATAGTGCACCACAACGGCAAGTTGGTGGGTCCTCTCGTCGTAGAAGGTGGCCGTGTGACAACCACGTATGTCCAATACGTAGTCTGCAGATGACTACTGACTCCCTACGAGAGGCTCGCAGGGAGGATCGCCACACGGCTGTGGTGGGCTTGACTATGCGCAGCTTATTTGGTTCGGTCAAGGCTGCCCATTCCGAGGTCCAAATCCCCAAAACCTTACGGGTCAGTTGATGTCTGAAGTCCTGGTCTTGGGGACCAATCTTTAAGGGCCGTGATGTGGTGGCCTGCTTGGCCAGGCGATCAACCCGTTCATTACCCGGAATGTCTACGTGGCCCGGGGTCCAAATGAAAACCACCGAACGGCCTGACTCGCCCAGAGTCAAAACGGCGTCCTGAATGGACCGAACCAAATGGTGCTGTGGCATAAACTGGTCAAGGGCGATCAAGCCACTCAGGGAGTCACTACAGATAACTATGGACTCCCTGGGGCAGTCGCAGAAATGTGTAAGAGCGCGAGAGATGGCCACCAGCTCAGCTGTGTAAACACGAGTCCCACAGGGTAAGGAATGCTGCTCAACGTGGTCACCGTGAACATAAGCGTACCCAACACGACCGACCACAAGGGAGCCATCGGTGTATACTACTTCTGCACCACGGAAAGAATCAACGAGTGCCTGGAATTGACGACAAAGGACCATAGGCGAAACTGAGGCTTTCGAGTCACCGGACAAGTTTAATCGAAGCTGTAGGCGAGGTACAAACCATAGAGGTGTATGAGAAAGGTAGCGGAATGTGGTAGGGATAGGAAGGGATGGGATGGACGAAAGAAGGGAACGAACACGAACCGCAATCGGGAGACCCGACCGTGGACGTCATCGGCGCGACTATAGTGTATAGGGGACATGTGCCTCAATTTGCTACGCGCGATCGCACAGCGCCCCAGCGACAATTGGGTCGTTTATCATGTTTTAGAATCACACTGTTCACGAAATTAAAGTATTGCTTTAGCTCCATAAAAACGCACATTTCCGCTCTTGTGCATATGCCAGTCATTTTGTGATGTCTGTAACATACGGCCACAAAAATATCAAAAATATGAACATTATGGAAGTTAAATGTTATGTCAAAGGTTGCGACTGATGAAAGTTCCATGGCCAACTCTGTGATATAAAGTTAGAATCGGCCTTCATATAACACAAATATTATTGGATCGGTCTCGCTTTTTCGTAAAATGTAAAAGGTCATTTTATCTCTATCACTGCCATTATTCAGCGGCATACATTTAGTAACATCAAAAATACAAAACGTGAAACAATGAACTGCCTATTTTACTGCAAGTAAGGTGCGATCTGTTCATATAACCAAACGACCAACCTCACTTTCCAGAGGATGTGCACCTATATTTATAGAGCATCGAATATTATAAAGTATACTTCTATCAAATTAATAAGTCTTTAAGCCTATCACAAAATTTGAATTCGAGTCAAAAATAATTGCTCCAAGAGTTTCGAACCGGCATCACCTAGCATCATTAGTTTTGCAGCTTCCAAGTCTACTGCCTGCGCTAAGCCACTCGCGCGTTTCGAGTCTCCAACATACATAACACCGATGTTGAAAATACTACTCGTTGATACGCCATTTACGGGCACGTAATTACAACAAATCATATACAAAACTATTCGTTTTGACAGATCTTCAGTGCGACGTGTCCTTGAAACGACAAAATTTCATAATGCGGAAATTCGGTAACCGAGTTTGTGACACTTGCGGGGAGTGATACTTGCGGGGAAAGGGAATGTGTAGACACTTGCGGGGAGACCCGGACGCTGCAGGTAGTGAACAGGGTGTTCCATATGTAGGGATACACCACCCCTACTCCACGCCCTCCAGCCGCTACCTGTGCCGTATTCAGAGGATTTTAACATTTTATCAAAAAATGAATGTTACTACAACAGATACAACCATTCAAATTTACGGGCACCATAACGTTTCCCTTCCTGAGTAAATGAGCTGCTTCTCGTAGTTTCAACACCACAGTAGCCTTTTTCTTGAATGTTCTGAATATAAATCTTCACACAGACTTCTTGAAGAGGAGAGTGATACGGATATCTGATTGTAAACCACTGCCTATTACCTTAGACCTTTGACTGTACTGAACAGGAGTTCCGCGTATTCGGTAATTTATAATTATACAGTTAACAGGCAATTAATTTATAACCAACTATTGGCTGCGAATTTCGCTTCATTTTTCCTGGAAGTCTTGCAACTTGTTTCTCCCTGTTGGTTTCTGCCGAGTTCGGAGTAAAAATGGTTCTATGTGACGGTGATAGAAAATAGAATTTATCTTTAGCATTTTTCGATGTGTGACATTCCCTTACACATTCCGTATTTCATACATTTCTTAGATGTATTTGTAATTCGAATACAGCCAAATCGTTTTGGGGTCTACGAATAAACGCTTCAAGTATGTAAAATACTCATTGACTTATTAACGTTTTTTAATTGAAGGTTTAAGGTTGCGTCTCCTATTAAAAGGCATAGTAGCTATTTTTAAAGAGATGGAAGTTGCGTATAGTGGGGTTAACTACATAGCGGTCAATTACATCAACGTATCTGTGCAGGATGCCTAATATATTTATTGCTTGCCCAGGTGTCTTGATATGCTTAGTGTTCTGAATAAAATGCTTTTAGGAGGTATGACTGTGGAAAGTCATCGTCGTGTAGTAGCAGAGAATGTCTTAATAACTCTCCAAACATTATCACTATTAAAATATCTTTTTGTTTTCAGGAGGAACACTCAACGAATTAATATGTAGTTAGAACAAGTTACTATATTGCTCTTCAAAGAGTTGTGCAATTTCACCGAGTTTCGTCTTATGTTGACAGGGTGGAAACTCGACAACAGCAGTGCTAGACTTCTTGGTGTGCCTGTACCCAGGAAAAGCCATCAGCCGCCCCAAGGGCCCCAGGTTCCCCGCAAGTGTCACTCCCCGCAAGTGTTCCAACCTCCTGTAACCACAAAGACGTCGTTTCCGGTTATTTAATTACAACAAATAGGTCCTATAAGGGACTATTTTTCCAGAAATCCTTAATTTAATCAACTGCCTTGACTTGATTTGAAATGACATTTTCGTAAGACTTAAGTTATATATACAAGACCCATCAAATAGGAAATAATCTACTAACAATCAATAAGGCGTCTTCCTATCTCTACCAAAAAGAACTGCCCCCTCCCCTGGATAGCCTGGTGTGACGTAGCTGGCGTTCTCTCACATTACTGGTGAACGATCAGACGTAGGTTGGGAAAGCCTCCCCAAAATGCGGTTCGCACTTTGTGACGTCAGAAACTCGGCACGTCAACTACATACGTTCACACATACTCAGTGTCTTGACGGCTGAAAGTTCCTCTGGCTATACAGTATATTTTAATTGTTGGCGCTTTGAGACTTCTGCACCATGAGCATTTCGTGGATCGTCTTAAACCAGATTTCCTATTAGAAACAATGTCCTCTTGCAAACACCACTGGTCTATCATACTGCATGCTCTGATATCCGTTCTAAGTTTCAAGCGACCAGATATCTTTACAATTAAGTTACCAGTAACCAAGGTCTATACATACACGCGTCAAGCCGTAGCGCACTGATCATTCGTGCCTGTGGCTCGCGTTCATCGCTGTGATGAAAGTTAAACTGTTGTACGCTAACCGGTGTATTATGTATTCGTCCGCTCCGTTGACCAGGCGTTAAGTGACAAAGTAACAGGCTTTTGACGCTCAACGAGCTCAAATTGTTGGGGCGCGATCACTTCCAACACGTGTAACGAAAGCCAAAGTAGTTTAAGTGAATGCACCACTGTCGTGTTCATCGAAGGATCTATATTCGGTCCCAATGCTGGAAGACCAAAACTTAAAATTTTTATTTTTGGAAAAAAAAAAATCAAATATAACTTATCGACGTATATGCCTGTGACTGGACTGTAATTGTTGCATATTTAATGACCTTAAACGGCACTAACTGTAAATATACAAACATCGATAATTTCTGAGTTACGTGGCAAGAAGTAAAGATGGTGTAAAATTTAGCTGTTTTTCGCTTATTGCTAAAAAAGGACGCATTTGCCGAAGCTGAAAACTTGGTTTAGAAGTGGAGGTACCCTAACTGATCCAACTATATGTATCAGAACTACATCATTCTTTGCTATGTCAGCTCCTCTGTTTACATTGTGATTGGCCTAATATGTAACGCAACCGACCGCTGACATTACACAGTGTATTTTGCACAATGTTGCACCCTTCTCCTGTAGACAGCTCATTTAAGTTCATAAAGGCTTCGTTCTTCGACACGCGACTTAAAGTGTGTGAACATATCAGCATGGCACATACTTCTACCAGCATTGTATACATACTGTTTCTTTTTTACGGCCCTAGTTTTACAGCTAAACAGTCGACTACACTTACGTTCAAGAAGACCGCATTAGAAACGACTTTTTTCGTACTTAACCACTAGGTTACGGGATATTGGTAGAGTTCCTACAAATAAAAGAACGTATCATGATGGGCACTATCTTGCTTTTTTGTTCGGACATGCTTCCTGTCTAAACCTAGCCTTCTGTACTTCCGCTGTCATGAACATTTCAACAGCAGTCATTTGGAGAGCACCGAGGAGACCGACTTGGCGGTGAAGCAGCGGTGAGAGGAATCTAGATGGGTCCGAGACACTGGGGAGGGGTGGGGGGGGGGGGGGGCAGATGCAAGGCAAGGTGATATGGGATTCCCAGCCTGTAAGTCAGATCACAATTACTCGCCAGTTGACAGTTCACGCATTGGAGCTCCTTTCGTCCAATATGAACGATTACAGTCACCTACGAACCTTCGCCGTAGCCAAACTGCCCCAAGTCGTCAATTCACTTCCAATTCCATGTCTTGTTTTCTATGTGTGTTATGATCGCGATTCGTAGATCTGTTCCTTTTACTTCTCATTTCCTCAAACATGATAACCACATGAAAAACAATACATACAAAAAAATGCGAACGAAATACCTTTTTATACACAGTTACCATCACGAAGACCGATTACATTACATGCTATCGCTACGACTTACGTGTTGGGAACTTTCCAAAAGCTACAATTCAGCGTTATCAGTAGCATCTCAGAACAAAGGAAGGAAAGTAACGGAATTTTAGCACGGCGCAGTGGTAAGGCAGCTGTATTTCGTGCTGAGGGTTACTGGATCGAGTACTGCCAACGGCAATAATTATTTTTTATTGCGAGATCTGTTCGAAATAACTCACTTTTGCTCAATTGTTTTTACAATACTCTGTGGCACATAATTTTCATAACGGCATTTACTTTTTTACTGGCTCTTATTGTTCTTCCTCTCATTATTGTATCGATCGGAACTGCCTACCGAGTGTGAAGTAGGGATGGGCAAAATTTTAAAAATATCGGTATATATCGTTTCGATATTTAGATATATCGGTGAAATCAAAATCACAGAAATTAGCAACATACATTAAAAATTGACAAATATTTTATAATTTTAAAACATTAATCAATAAGAAAAGCACAATGTATAATCAATAAAAGAAACGCAATGTAGAGTAAGATATTTATTTGAAAAGAATTGAGCCAGTAGTCATCAATAATAGACATTAGGAGAGCTCTTTGTTACTTCTGTTATCTTGCACCACTAACTTGATCAATGAAGCCACTTTTTCTGACGAAACAGAAGAGGCTTGGCATATCAGGTATTTCTGCGCAATATCTGGTGAAATGGGCGTAAAGTGTCGAGTTTCAGCCCAGAACTTAAGAGGATCACTGTTACGCTCTAAATATGGTTATATGTATTATGTAAGTACTCTATCTTAAAAATATTTATGTAATATTCACACTGACGAAGCCAACAGTATGGAAAACATACCAAAAGGCCATTAAAGAATCTAATCTAATTTTAAAAAAGGTGGCTTTTAAAAATATCGCCTTCGATATTCAAAATTTAATATTGATATATCGGAAAATAAAATATCGTCGATAAATATCGATAAATTTCCAAAAAATATCGATATTTTTTGCCCATCCCTAGTGTGAAGTGGTAGCGCTAATCTGCTCGGGGCGCGGTGGTTCGTGTAGCCACTAGCCAGTCAGGATATTATCTGGTGAACTGTGGTAGCGAGAAATTAGCGCTGGCACTGGATGTATTCAGTCTTCAGTTTTCTTGTAGAGGCTAGCTTTAATAGCTATGAAGGAAGCCATTACGACGTTCCTTCTGTCCCAGATAATTTACTGGCGTTTTCCCCGGATACATTGCACATCCGAAGGTTGCACTTAGGTTGAGAGATCAGTTTAAAACAAAGGCAACAGAAACTTCCTCTGCTACAGTTGAATCATAGGTCAATTAAAATCGGCTGTCGCTTTCTAAACATACCTCGCGACGGACACTTCTAGCATTGCTCCGCGTTAACAGCTTTTGTGAAGTGATTGGGCGTATCTGTGTCGCTTAAAGTGGATGGTCATTGCTACCGTATCCACAGACAATGACCACTTCACGAACTAGTTGCGCGTTAATTCCCAATGAAGAGAATAAACGCCGAGGCTGTTTAAAACGTGCAGATGGAATAATCTTGGCTAAAGAGCAGCAGTTTTTTCCACCTGATGAAGCATATAGAAAAAAAGAGCGCTTAACTGCAGGGAAATAGAAAAGAAAGAGTGTCTTCCAAATATTCAAAGAGGAATTTCAAAATTTGAAATGCAAAGGCTAAGATTCCGTGGCATTGTATGCTGAATTATAGAAACATTAAGACTGAATCGTGTATAGCGAGAATGACGTTACTGGGGCGGCCTACTAGTTCGGAGATTCATCTGAGTAAAGACATTTTGAGCATTAATTAAACGTAAAAATATTCTGAAAATATTAAAAGTATTAATATCCTGGGTTTCTTCCTGACATTAGAAATAGTGTGTTCCATTGTCAAGAAGTGACAAAATCATGTGAAAATGAACTGTTCTCTTCGGTAAGTAATTTGACAGTTGTTTAAAAAATGTTTAAATGTTTGTATAGTCTATGGGACTTAACTACGGGGTCATCAGTCCCTAAACTTACAAACTACGTATGAACTACTTACGAACTAGGACGGCACAATTATTCATGCCCGAGGGGGGATTCGAACCCCCGACCGTAGTGGCCGTGCAGACCGTGACTGGAACGCCTTAGTCTCCTCGGCCACCGCGGCCGGCTGACAGTTGTTCAAAGACATTCTATCACGTTTTCACCATTTACGTTTACAACGGAAGCACATAACAAGATACCAATGAATTTCTTGTGTGATTTACTTTTCCCTAAACAAATGTCAAAATGACGCGGTGGAGTGGCGAGGATGGAAATTTGGGAGGAAATGCCAGAAAAAAAAAGTAGCTTTTGCCAGCCATACTGCAACAATTTCACATAGTGTCCAAATACAACCACCAGAAAAAGAAGCGGAGAGCTGCATTAATAAATAATACACCAAAATACACAGAAACAGATTACTGAAGGAAATTTCAGTATCTACCAGAAATAACGAAGCCGAAGTATTAGGACAAAGAAGACTACTTCAGAAGGACAAGGAAAATGGAGGTGGTTTTTCAACTAACAAAGAAATCTACGCAACAAAAAAAGTCAATTGCCCGAGCATGTATTGTCTCAAAATATAAAGATATTGAACAGAAGGAGACGCATTGAATTAAAATGTGTGCCATAGCCGGCATTCTAACCCGAGACGTTGTGCTTACAAGGAAGACGCTTTATCCATTAAAAAAAATTTGTCAAACAGCATAAATACAAATTCTATCAGTCTTACAGTTTATAGAATTATGTATAATTACTTATGCAACACACAGGAGGCATTCTTCAAGACTTGCAACCAACATTTTACACTTAACAAAATGGGCGATTTGTAAATAAGTGTGCAGTTTTCGATCTACATATTAACAAGAAGTTGGAATGAAACGTAATTAAGCAAGGAGAATGTAACTTAAGTCACTTTGCAATGCCCACGGAGTATTCTGTGCTCCATTTTCTCCCCTTCCTGCTGCTGCTCGGCTGGAACTCCCATCTCCACAACACACCAGCGCCTTCTGCCTCTTTGCTGCTGTGGTCGCGGCGTCATCTAATGATAACTGCGAACGCACCTCGCCACACAGTGTCCTTCGGCAGCAAAATGCGACGCTTCATGTAACAGTGCTCACGTTACTGATCTTCATGTTTTGCCTCTAGCACCATTTTTACCGTCAGCTCCTCCGGTTTGAACTTTATGGCTGTCAATACAACGAAACTTCTTTTTTTCCTTTGGAAGAAGAAGAACAGGAAAATAATAAACTATTCTCCTTCAGAAGTAGTAAGTATTTCTGTGTGGCTTGTCCGTGAAGTAATCATCTCCAACGATAGTCTATGCAATGTATTTTAAAGTTATTTTTATTATCTCATTCTATTCCCAATTTTTCAAATATTTTTAACATGTTTCCGTATTTCTTTCGATTCATATAACGATCAATTTTGTGGTATTCGCACTGCCAGTATACTTTAAATATTGTGACGTCAGTTCCTAATTTGTTAATTACATAACTTACATAATTTCATATCGATCAGTACACGGCGTTACTTTTTGACTCTGGGAAATAGCGTTCCAGCAGTCTGAGAAGCATTGACGATGAAATGTTCGCTGGTGAAATCGGCCACCGTAGGCTTATGGATACCGCGACTGCGGGCACTCTCTTAAGCAAGTCTCTATCCACAACATACGCTTTATTTCTGCCTCTCAATATTGTGGAGGCACTCCAATAGTGAAATACCACACCAACATTGAAACAATCCTTCCTTGTACCTCAGGCGTAGGTGATACAAATATCAAACAATCCAACTTCCAGGGACATAAATTGTCTCGATATATCAAATATATTGACTATAAGTAAGCAGCAGGTCCCGGTTTGCATCCCGGCTTTGGCACAAATTTCCTCCTATTCAACAAAACTTCTGTTGGAGACGCAGATGTCGGTACAACAACAATCAAACCGGAATCCCTCTCGTTAAATACAGCCAAACTATTAGATGAAATATGAAAAAACCTTGCGATCAGACAACGTGAAACCATATAGGTGCAAACCATAGACGACTAAAAACGATTGATGAAAAGATAAAAGTGTCTACATTTAATAGAAACCCAAAAACGTCAACGGCTTAGCAAAAAAATTAAAGCAGCCCTAGGGGAAAATGGAAATAACGGAGAAAACAGTTTAGGGGCTTCCAGAAGGGAACAAATGAAAGGCGCAGTTTGGAAAGGATAAAGAAAATAAAAATCATGGAGAAAGAATGAATATGTACCAGAACAGAAAAAGAAAGTTTTATAATATGATCCTTAGTGGACTCTAGCAATTACGAAAAATTAAATAGTTCTCTGCAGCCACCAACAACGTCAGGTTTTTTCTGCCTGTATAAGGTTAATTCAACCCTTAAGCAACTGTTTTCTGTTACCAGACACGGAATTCCAAACGTAGCATACTGCAGATTCTCCACGAATCATTTGAATACTACAGCTTCATAATACCAGGAACTATTGCGTCTGAAGAATGCAGCGGTATCGGTTAGCTTTTGGACTTCTGCTTTGACAGCTCTGGCGCTCAGAACTACGAACTGGCGGAAATTCAAGTTATTACAATGAAGGAAAAAAATAAATCTTAAGACGACCGCCCTTTTAAATTTTCTCTAATTTTTTGTAACCGCAAGAACTGAATGACTAGTTTTACTCCATTCAGTGTATCTCCGAAACATCACTTGCCTTGAACCTACACACAGTTAGCAATATCTGAGGCGGACACAATACCAAAGCGAGAACTTTACAGGTTATATACTTTTTATTGTTCGGATTTACACTACAAATTCTTTGTAAAAAATCTCCTGACATTTAATTCAACAATTTTGACAAAGTGGTAACGTCATGAAAATGCATTATACGAGATGGATATACAGTATAATGAAATCATCTGGCGACGTGTCGGGGTGCACTAAATTGGGGATGTGTATCGTTTTAGGAATTCCTGAATACAAAAAACTGTGTAGTAACATATTTTATAGAAACCTTCCGACTAATATTACGCCATTATGAACAGGAGAGAGGGAATACATTCAACTATACCAACACTGATGGTTACGAATGACAGCCTCACCTTCTCAATAGTAGTTACAAGGAACACAACTACATGTAAAAACCTTAGAAAGACTTATCTTACTCTAAATTAACTTTTGAATTAATTAAACGAAATCAGAGGAACTGAACACGAATCTGAAATGAATTAAAGTGCTATTACGTGATTTATTTAATTTCATAGAATCTAATTCGACTGACGTGTATCTACAATCGACACAATATAAGCAAAATATATAAAATATAGTTGAGGCGCCCCTTTGGTAGCTCTGGAGGGATACTACTGAACACACAGGCACCAACCGCATATTATACTGTACAACGTTCACAGTGCCATAATGTGTGCGCCGCTGCGTTCGGGGATCTATTTCGTTGTGCGATAACCAAGTGCAATGACTGCTATTATTACTTTTATACTGCCTTCCTGTTCTACGGGTTGCTCATTCTTTTACGACATTGTTGCACGTTCATGTTCATATGTTCCTGAACGGGCCTCATCAGTTCCAGCATTGCGCAAACAATTCACGTGCTTTGACTCACACAGGGCGATACTGATTCTGCACAGACTGCTGTTTGTAGAGACAATCCGACCTTATCTGTTTGATGGGGTGTGTTTCCACACAGTATGCTGCCAGCAGAGACAATACGAAACCTTATCTATTCGGAGAGGCTCGTATCAAACGGAAATAAATAACGCGAACAAGTGTATCACTGACGCCAACATTAACCATTCGTAGAACGCGTTTCCATTCCTGCGCCATTTCCTGTGACTTAGACGTCATTTAGTTGAGATTAAACATAGTCCACTACAAAGTCCTTATCAAGGATCGTTTATTTGTGATGACTACAACGTTGGTATATATTTTTATGCATGACTGTGAATCAGCGACTTTTACAATACAATTAAATTTTTAAGGGGCAGCCCTCAGTCGCAAAGTACGAAAATAATCATTACCTCATTACCAGGTTTCAATGGCGCTATGGGCACCTTCTTCAGACGAAAATGAATATGTTAAACCTACATGTCAAAATAATTATTATGTCAGATATATTTTTTTTTGTATTTTAAATTTTGACATGTAGGTTTAAAATATTCATCTTCGCCTGAAAAAGGTGCCCATAGCGGCATTGAAACCTGGTAACGATTATTTTCGTACTTTGCGACTGAGGGCTGCCGCTTATAAATTTAGTTGGTATATATGCCGTTACATCACACAACACAACTACTGCACATTATATGGATATCACAAGAAAACATTTCAGGTTCAATCTGCGAGAACCAAAGCAGTCCTCGTGCGTCGTTCTGACCCATAAATGGTAGGAAATGACATGACAACGAACCGAACTTTCGACTGGCATTTTGGAAGTAACGAGCTGAGGAACGTTTTTAGTAACGTATTTACGAAAAGCTGTGTTTTTAGCTGTTCGCTTGAGGACCGAAGCCATGACGGGTCCTTGGCTGTACGAAGCAGCACCAAGTGGTGCTCTCTCTTCACGCCATTATTCCCTTTAGCGCTTGCTTCTAATTTTTACACAGATATCTAGTGTATGAAGTAGAAGTAGTCCTACATCAAGGAAAAAAACCTAACTTCGTCATTTTCGTACAAAATAACTGGAACAATTGGGAAATCAATAGTTAGCTTTGGCTAGGTTCTCATAAAAGAATAACCAAGATGGAAATGAACCGCAACTATACTCTTATAGCTTCGCTATTCTGAAAAACAAAATGGGGAGACTTCTTTTCTTTCGTACTTTAGTATACCGTGCAAGCCTACCAATCTTAGTTTGAGTTTGCTTGACTCAGCGTAACGCAAACTTCTAAGGATATGTTCTTAAACGGCAAGACGCATTCGTTTATTTCCTGTCGGAAGTACGTTGAGAAACGAACGAGGAACTAAGGCAACAAGCAAATGATCGTCAAACCTGTGTTGGATTCAATCAATATATACACGTCTCACTTCCGTAAGTTTTCACACTACTCTTAAGGAGCAACGGTCGTTGGAGGTGCTCGTATAATTGAAAGAGGACTTCCAAACAACGCTGAGAGGTTGTCAATATGGTTCAAGAAACAGGTTCTAGAAAAAGCTGTCCAAAAATCAGAGCGTTTAACATCCCGATGACTTCAAGATAACGACATGCAAACTTTGCCTGTTTTTAATGCCATCGGCAATTCTATCAGTTTTTCCCCACTCTTTTCCCGGCTTCCTTTCCTTCCATTAGGCCGAGCGCACATTGAGATGCAGACGAAAGGCATGGCAGGCCACGACAGCACAGAATTTTGCGACTGCCAGGTTTAAATGCAGCAGCGCTAGTTGTAGGCCACGGCAGCGCAGCTGTTGCTCCAAATGTTCAAATGTTTGTATAGTCTATGGGAATTAACTACGGGGTCATCAGTCCCTAAACTTACAAACTACTTACGAACTAGGACGTCACAAATATCCATGCCCGAGGGGGGATTCGAACCCCCCACCGTAGTGGCCGTGCAGGCCGTGACTGAAGCGCCTCAGTCCTCGCGGCCACCGCCTCGGTCGCACCGCGTGCGGGATACCACAGTTTGTTGTGCAAGTGTGTCTGCAACGCGACTTCAGACATTAGTCTAGTCCATGTCGTGTTGTTTCACTTCTGCGTGCTTGCGTGGCACCTACACAATAGTAGGCAGGTGTCCATGTTTCTTTGGCTCTTCTGTGTAGTTTGAAGTTTAGTGAAAGGCAATTCCATACTCCCATTCTCGCTGTCATATAATCAATTTTATTTCTATAGTTAAGTGACATTATGCCTATGGAGATCGATCAAAATTTATATAAAACACACTTCAGCCAAGATCGCTAGTTTATTTGTTGGTTTTTTAACCGGTTTCGATGAACTATTTTTTTGTATCCCAGCCTCGTCGCCGCTTTTGTGTCTCTTTCGCCGATTGTCGTAGGTGTCGGTGGCCGAGTTGAAAGAGACCGACACAGGAATAAAGGATGCACGTGTGTGCAGGTACGTAGGTGACCAGCCAGTGGGACAGCAGAAACTAGAAAAACTAGAGTAAATTAGAACGAGATATATATTTCATAGAGACTTAGTAATACTTAACTTTTACATAGGTCAGTACTGCAGAATGCTGATACATAGATTAGATAGAGGCCTGCCTACTGAAGAGTCTTAGTGCCTATCCGATAGCCAAGTCTTTACTGGTGCCTATCTGATTCCGAAATGTTAACTGGTTCTTATCTCAGTCCCAAGTGAACGATGTCGTTCAGTGGTGGCCACGAGCGGAGTTGTAGCAGAGGGCGCTCGTGGCCGACGTCGTAAGAACGCCGCGCCGTGCGTGCATGGCGGCGCGCGGCGAAAGTAGGTGGCGCGCACTTTAGACTTGTGCGACACCACACTATTATCTTCAGAAACAATTTTTTATAACAATTTTATCCTATTTTCACTGCAAAAAGGTATAAAGATTGTTAAAATCTGTAAACTCCATGACTGTATAGAAATAAAAGTTAACAAAACTCGTACAAAAACTTTGGGACACTCATAGAATAGTTACTTGTGAAAATCTCCACACACAATTTTTAAATGTGCAATACAGATGACGATCCACTTTGATGATGCAAATTTTAATCGTTTGACAATGTTCTTTTTCTTATATTTCATTTTCACAAGTAACTCTATGTTATGTGAGTCCCAAAGGTTTTGTGTGTGTTTTGTTAACTTTTATCTTATTTGTATACAAACAAAGACTACACAGATTTTAACAATCTTTATAACTTTTGCAGTGAAATAGGAGAAAATTGTTTCTGAAGATAACATAGTTCATCGAAACCGGTTAAAAAACCAACAAACTAGCGATCTTGGTTGCACAGTTGTAGAGTGCCAGACCACAAATCCAAAGGTCGCCGGTTCGATGCCTGCCAGGTCTTAGGATTTTTATCTGTCACTTTCCACTTCTATCTCTGGCAGTATTGCTCATGTGAAAAATACCGAGTAGCACCGTGGTTCGGAACCCACGTTAAACTGTAGGTCTCCCTATAACTGGCTGGGTAAGTCAGTTCGAAGGTCGGAGGAAGGCAACGGCATACCACCTCCAAACAGGACCATGCGTACTAAAGGACTGTGGTGTTCAAACCAACCTTTGGATTGTTGACTGTTTTTTTAAGGAGAAACCTGTTATAAAAAAATTATTTCTGAAGATGACAGTTAATCGAAACCGGTTAGAAAACGAACTAATAAACTAGCGATCTTGGCTGAAATAAGTGTCTTTTATATAATGTTATTTCTGCCACGATTAACTGATGTGAGCTTTTCTCCTTTTTTGAAACGTATATTCGTAAATTTATACCTTTAGTCTGAGTGTGTACTAATTTATTACGGCTAACATACGTATTAAAAAGACATATAGACCCTACTTTTGTATTCACCCAAAATAGAGGACGGTTTAAATTTAAGGGTATAGGAACTGGAAATGGCGAGCAACTGACTTAAGGTGATGGTGGAGCTATTTGCAGCTGGGCGCTGGTGCAGCCAGGCTCGGCATTCACAGCGGCCGCTGCCCACTCGCAGCCTATTCAGACGCCCGCCCGCTCCTGCACTCCAGAGCCCCTGGCGGCGCGTCGCGAAACAAAGCGCGCAGCTGCGGCTGTGGTGGCCCACTACTTTCTCTGAGTGCCCCCCCCCCCCCACTCTGCTACCACGCCCTCCACCATTTGCTTCTCACAGGCTGAGAGTGCGGCTACTGCACTACAATGAGAAACACCGCCTCAGCCAACATGTAAAATCCTGGGCTCTGGTTCATCGTGGCTGCAGAGTCATTTCTTAATGCAGCGGCTGTTTAATTAGTACCCGTATTTCGAGACGGGCGATGTTATATCAAACTGATATGAAGTCTGCATAAACGAGCGTGACTTTGACCAAAATTAACAAGTCACTGTGGATGCACGGCAAGCACAATGTCGCGAGTGGTTGAGGCAATACAGGATCATCTGACTACCATTGGCGCGGGAGGGAGGTGCAAGGGACTCCACTTGCACCCCCTGGCTTGGAAGAAAACACACAGAAAAACAGAACAAAATTTTTTTGTTGTTGCTGTTGTCTTCAGTCCGGAGACTATCCTGAGCAAGCCTCTTCATCTCTACATAAGAACGGCAACCTACATCCATCCATCTGCTTACTGTATCCATCTCTTCGTCTTCCTCTGCAGTTTTTACCCCACACACTTCCCTCCAATGCTAAATTCACAATTCCTTGATGTCTAAGAATGTGCCCTACCAATCTATCCCTTATTTTAGTCAAGGTATGCCAGAAATTTCTTTTCTCCCCAATTCTGTTCAGTACCACCTCATTAGTTATGCGATACACCCACCTAATCTTCAGCATTCTTCTGTAGCACCACATTTCAAAAGCCTCTATTCTCTTCCTGTCCGCACTGCTTATCGTCCATGTTTCACACCCGTACTAGGCAAACTCCACACAAATGCTTTCAGAAAAAGACTTCCTTACCCTTAAATTAATATTCGATGTTAACAAATATCTTTTTCAAGAACGCTTTTCTACCCATTGCCATTCTGCATTTTATATCCTCTGTACTGCGACCATCATTTGTTATTTTACTGCCCAAGTAACAAAACTCATTCATCTCCTTTATTGCTTCGTTACCTAATCTAATTCTTTCAGTATCACCTGATTTTCTTACACTGCACTCCATTACCCTAGTTTTGCTCTTGTTAATGTTCATCTTATATGCACCTTGCAGCACACTGTCCATTCCGTTCAATTGCTCTTCCAGATCATTTGCTGTTCTGATAGAATTATTATGTCGTCGGCAAAACGCAATGTTTTTAATTCTTCACCCTGAACTTTAATTCGTTCTCCAAATTTCTCCTTGCTTTCCTTTATAGCTTACTCAATGTACAAATTGAATAACATTTGAGAAAGGCTGCAACCCTGTCTTACTCCCTTCCCAACCACTGCATCCCTTTCATGCCCTTCAACTCTGACAACCGTTGTCTGTTTTTTTTTTTTATTATTGTGTAATATAAAGTATACTTATTCCAGCGTACGCTTTGGTGCAAGTTACTGTCTAAATAGAACCTGAGGCGTCTACGCTGTTCAAAAGTGTTGATCTTTTCAATGTATTCGGTGTACTATTTAACCGTTTTTCTGTGAACACTGAGCTTGTACAGAGCACATAGCCTCGCGTTACCCACTGTAGAGACCCACGTCTTGACACGTACACTCTAAGCTATATGTTGTAGTTGAAACATTTAGGCCTATCTTGATTGCCTTGCCAACAAATGGATATACCAGTGTGGCTTGTGCAATTAAATCTGCATAGTCAACAGACTAAGGTAAAATTACTTCCATCATTTGACTTTTACAGTTCTTACCACGTCGGAGCTTCAACAACAAATTTTTAAGAAATTTCCGTAAAAATTCCGTATATCTTCTGCGGTGACTATAAGAGTAGATTTTGACAAATTTTCTTAAATTTTCGGAATGCAGCTGCGTAATCGAAAATGCCTTATTGTGGGTAGATAAAAATCTGTATCTTAGAGAAGAGGTGGATAGTCTAAGTATGGAATGAAGATAGATATTCTGAAGAAGTCTTCGACACTTTCAGATGGTTTATTTGATCTGTAGATTTGTTTTGACAGCAGTCGATGACGTTTAAATTCATCCCATAGTTTTTTGCAATTTTTTATAGCTTTCTCGAAGATGTTTCTAAACTCCGTTGAGGCATTATCACGGTTAGCTCGAATTATATTTGTTTATTTGTGTGATCGTGTTCGTATTTACTTGTTGCAGTTCGTTGCACAGGGATTCAAGTTTGGCAGGATACTCAGCACATTTTAAGAGCGTCACAATATACGTTGCAATTGTTGGAGTCGTGTAGAGCTGATAAGCATGGTTTTACTTTTAGAGTTTGATGCGTTCTTTTAAAGCTTGTACAATATTAATAAAAATATTAATATATACTTGAGAAGAAAATGTAATTACGCATATCTCTCTCATGACGATTTCAGATTAGTTGGGCTTGTTTGGGGGGGGGGGGGGGCGTGGATGTGGTATTGTTATTACTTTCAGCATTTAAGTAAGCACAAAAAATTAATATCCTGGGAGTTCGACTGACGATATGCACAAAGCTCCTCATGTCTCCAGCACTGGGGAGCGTTTCGCTCGGTAAGTCATGCAGATCAATTCGTAACATGGAGCTGTTGTCCGATTTGGTGCAGCTACTCTATTCTGTGCGAGCCTCTTCATCACGGAACAAGAACGGCAACCCACATCCACAGTCTCTCTCTTCCTTTGGACTAGATACAGAAAACTTTTTCTCGCCAATTCTGTTCACTTCTTGCTCGTTAGTTACGCGTCTACCCACCTAATATTCAGCATCGATCTGTAGCACCACATTTCGAAAGCCTCTATTCGCTTCTGATCTGAAGTGCTTATCGTGCAGGTTTCACTCCCGTGCCAGGCCATACTCTACACAAATGTCTTCAGAGAGAGCTTCCCGAGACTTCACACCGTCGCGGGCGCCCGTTTTGCAAAGATAGCTTTTTTGCATAGTATCAATGGACTATTTTAATTTTTATGTTTTTTTTGTGATTCTGTCAAAAACTCTGGTGGTATATGTGGTGTCGCACAAGTACAAAGTGCGCGCCACCTACTTTCGCCGCGCGCCTCCATGCACGCACGGCGCGGCGTTCTCACGACGACAGCCACGAGCGCCCTCTGCTGCAACCCCGCCCGTGGCCACCACGGAAAGACATCGGTCACTTCGGACGGAGATAGCAACGAGTTAGGACCTTCGTAATCAGATAGGCACCAGTGAAGACTTTGCTATCGTACAGGCACTAGGCAGGCCTCTAACAACTATGTATCAATATTCTGCAGTACTATGTAAAAGTTAAGTATTGTTACATTCTGTGCAATATATATCTCTTTCTAATTTACTCTAGTGTTTATAGTTTCTGGCTGCTCCCCTCCGTACCTGCACCAGCGTGCTATTGTTGTTCCTGTGTCGGGCTCATTCCACTCGGCCACCGACACCTACGACGAGGCTGGGACACAAAAGCGGCGACGAATTTGGGACACAAAAGTATATGAATTATCACGGCATCTTACGAGCTGTTTAACTACGGTGGTAAATGGATTTCCCACTTTTGGAAACTGTGGTGTGTTGCTATTACATGTGAAAATATAAAGTACAGCGTTTTCCGTTTTTTCACTTTTCTGAGATGAACTATACAAGAAACTGAGTTTCAAAACACAAGGTGTTTCAAAAATACTAATTACGAAGTATTATTTTGACAAAACTATTGACCGCTACGTCTAGGCACTAGGAGAAACGAATACATAGTCTACTTTATATTAATAGCCACTAATTGTCCGTTTGCTTTGCAACCCTCATAACTTTAAAATGACTACTCTGCAGCAGAAATCATTTTGTGTTCTCAAGTTTTATAAGTGCCATTCCGTGATTACAGTGCAAACACGTTTCAGGCTGAGGTACCGGATTGATCCTCCGAATGGGTGGAACATTCGCAGATCGTATAGACAGTTTGTAGATACAGGATGTGTCTTTAAAGAAAAGAGCCCTGTCCGGTCTCGTGCTTTTGAAGAAAATTCAAAATGCTTTTCAACGTAGTGCTACAAACTGAACTCGTACGCAATTATAACTGCCAACAAGCACGAAAACATCAATTTGGCGTGTTTTGAGACCTCGGTTGATTATGAATCCGTACAAGTTTTAGCTGCTACAAGCTCTGCATACTGTTGACAAACGCTAACGTATGGCATTTTGTAACGATATTCATGATGCTATTTTCAATGATAACACTTTCGCACAACGCATTATCTTCAGTGATGAAGCGACTTCCCATGTTGGTGGTCGGGTAAACACAGTATTCAATTTGGGGCGTACAGAACCCACATGCAGTCACGGAACATGTACGAAATTCGCTCAAAGTCAACGTGTTTTGTGCGGTATCCCTATCATCTGTTTACGGCCATTTCTACTTTGATGGAGACACGGTTAAATGTTCAAATGTTTGTAAATCTATCGGACCAAACTGCGTGGTCATCAGTCCGTAGCTTACAAACTACTTAAACCTAGGTAAACTACCCTAAGGACAAACACACACCCATGCCCCAGGGAGGACTCTAACCTCCACGGCGAGCAACCGCGCGCTCCGCAGCGAGGCGCTTTAGACCGCTCGGCTACTCCACCGCGGCGAGACACGGTTATCTCGCTATGTTAGGAAACTAGTTGTTTCCGAGGTTGCACGAAGACAATTTTTCAACAAGACGGGGCACTCCCTCCCTGGAGTCGCCAAATGCGTGAATATCTGAATGAAACTCTACTGAACCTTTGGATTGGTCGTCAAGGAACTGGCGACTTAGCATGTCTCAGCTGGAATCCACGGTCAGAGGATTTGACACCCTGTAACTTCTTCCTGTGGGGTTTCGTTAAAGACAATGTTTGTGTACCACCACTCGCACAGAATATTGAAGTGTTGAAGAACCGGATCCGTAATGCCATGCTTGCTCAAGTATGGGGGAGAAATTTGAGTACCGATGTGATATTGTTAGTGGTACTGATGGATGAGTGCGCCTCGGTTGTACAGTGGTAGAGTGCCAGACTATAAATCCAAAGGTCGCGGGTTCGATCCCCACCAGGTCCTGGGATTTTTATGTGTCACTTTCCACTTCTTTCACCTCTGGCAGTATTGTTCATGTGAAAAATACGGAGTAGCACCGTGGTTCGGAACCCACGTTAAACTGTAGGTCCCCCTATAACTGGCTGGGTAAGTCAGTTCGAAGGTCGGAGGAAGGCAACGGCATACCACCTCCAAACAGGACCATGCCTAGTAAAGCACTGTGGTGTTCAAACCAATCTTCGGATTGTTGACTGCTTTACCTTTACTGATGGATGAAATTGAACATCTGTAAACTGAACTTGAGAGGTTCGTAAATGTGTAAATTTTCATATGCGAATGTCTTAAAGCTTAATAAATATATGCATTCGAAATAAGCATATTCTTTTTGAAACACACTGTATATTGGCCACTAATTAATTAAATGCCATGTGAAAACAGTGACGGTATGAGCTGGTAATACTGACAATTGCAGAAGCAAAGAAATCTGTTCCGGAAACAGCAGTGATTCCACGACAACCAGAAACTAATTGCTGTTGCAGTTTTCATACACCTGGTGCAGTGCACTATGCAAGACCTCACGCCCCCTGCCCGGAATTGGCGGGAATAAAGTGGATTGTGTGCGCAAATGTGGCGCCGGCTCCCCACATTACGTACTAACGCCGCATTGCTTCCATGCCAAGACGCGTCGCACTGTTTTTAGTCCCAAGGCGGACACATCGGCTGTTAGGCAGGTGGTCAATTTCTGGGCGATGAATGTGTACTTCCCGTGAACGACGTATTGATTTTACAGATAGTATAACGCCCCTTAATCTCCTTGGCAAAAATTGGTGAATGTACGGACATGGGCACACTAGAAACGAAGTAATAATAGGGCTTATAACCTTAGTCTCTCAGGCGGAAACCCCGACGCTAGACCGCAAGTAATACCGCTTCGGTGAAACTGGTGACGCACCGAATCGTTTCTATAGGCCCCTGTAGCAGGTCTATAACTGTCATTTTCTCAGAAACGGTCGAGACTGTAGGGATAATCCAGAACAGCTTGCGCGTATTTCAAACTCTTCCACTGAACAGTTTCTTGGAAATCGGGTTACGATACTTGCCGTGTTCTCGTCTGGTGAAATCAATTTGCTAGTCTGCCCTGAACGACCCACTTCGATTACAAGTTTCTATAGACAGCGCAGTTCTACCAAAACAGCAGCACATATGAAACGACAGCAGAACACCAGTGAAATGACGGCCCGCAATTCGTTCGTATTTCTTTGAAAATTTACTATGTATGTTGGCTGACAACAACCGCTTGGAACTTACTTCAACGGCTGCTGCAGTATTTAACTTGTAATACGAAGAGTTTGTAGTCAAAACAAAAGGAAATTCTGTCGATACGTCTGACAACTCATCAAGATACTGAGCTTAATCAGATGAAAAACCGTCATGGAATATTGAATACAGTTTCGATAATGTATCGTCCGTTACGCGCATTGTATGTATTGATACAGAATGGAACTGTAGCCTAATCAGTAACGAAGTATCTACTTTAATACTATTCATCACTATCACGATAACGTTAACCTAGATATGACTGGTAAAAACGGAGTTTTCAAGCTAACCACTTATTTGGGACACCGAATAAATACAGTCGGGATCATAGTCCTGACTACCAGTTTCTATCTGGTAGAACATGCAAATTGTACACTACTTGTATGATCAGAAAACACGGTCTGGGTCAATGAATATCTTGTTTTATTTACATGTTATTTGCATCGCTCAAAGATCTTCAGATAGATACAGAAGTACTACCGAGTATTCAACAGTGAACAACGGAAAATAAAGTGCCATTCATTCATTCAAATCACGCAATTTCGTAACACTTTCCTCCTCGACCATCACGGACTTTCTTGGAATTTCGTGTGAATATTAACACATACACCCCCCCCCCCTCCAATGAATAATGGTACAGTTTAAAATTCGTCAATGCATTACTGTCGGAGATAAACTCACTCTTTCGCTCCCATGCCCAACTTCGCGCGCAGCGGCCTTAATTACACAGGTTTTTTTTCCTTCAAAAAGAAGTCAAAAGTAGACTATTTTCGGCCTTTTTACAAAATCTTCATCTTTGCACTTTATTCGGCTTTGGAAGGCGATACATTAATTAAACTTTATATTTAAAAAACATTGCACTGTTATAAACTAACATGCCAAGTTTCACGTTTTTATTATCTTTATTGCCTGATATATAGAAAGACAAGCTTTGAAATTTTTTCGAGTGACGATTCTTTCGGCCGACTTGTTACTTTTTGCTTAAAAGGCTCCTAAAATGATTTTCATTGTTTTTCTTAAATTACATGTAATTGTACAAAATGTCCAACTTTAATTTCTTTCAACAAAATACTTCAAGACATTACAGCTGTATGTCGCTAGAAAGTTACAGCCGCTGCGCGCGGGATTGCGCTGGGGTCAGACAGCAGTATTGCAGTGGACTTCACCAGTGTTAACGGAAGGCATGTGCGAACGTTCACATGAACTGTCAAAAAAAACCGTGATAGTCGAGCAGGGAGGTCTTGTTCACATGGAATGACCAAGAAGTGACTAAGACAAGTGCAAATGGTAGTACCGCAAAAAAACTTGAGGTATCAAATTAATAAGTGGTGGAATTATTAAAGCAAGAGCAAACATGTACAGATGTTAACAGAAAGAATACAATACAGGAAAGGGTGTGCCGCATACAAGTAGCTAGAAAATGGAACCATATCTGCTAAACCTTTTGTTTCGGGAAGTATATTTCCTAGTTTTATTTATGCATGAAGCAATTTTATTTATTGCCTTCCAAGGATAAAGTCAGTCCCATATGCCGGAATTCAGCGATGGTGACATGCCTGAGTCTCGCATTGTCGTCATGAACAAGGCCCATTTGTACAGCGTACTGTTGTGTTCAGTTTTTGGACAAAGGGAAGGGTGTCAAAATACGGGGCCGGCCATCGGATAGTTCAATATACCATTCTGATGGTAGTGTAATCAATACCGTGTAAAGGTTATGAATTAATCCAAGGACACTGGCAAGGAACCAGTGCTCTCTGTACAACCATCTGAATGTATTGATCTCGTATCTGAGCATGGAATTGTAATGTGTCTGCACTTTCACATGTTTTGCATACGATTTTGCTTTGTACACCATGTTGTAACTAGGCAAACGAATTTCCATCAGTTATTGCATGATAAATTTTAAAGAAGAGGTAAACAATTGTTTATGTCAATATGCGCTGTATCAGGCTGGTCTGTGTGCGAAATCTAAACTTATTTTGGTAATATTTTATAGTAGCCATGTTGTGATTAGCCAAGATACAGAATGAGAATATCTTTGACTCGCTGAGATAAATGAAATCTAACATCCAGGTAGTATAGAGATCAATGCCAAGAATTGACCGCCACGGACCCTGAAGCGACAAACCAAACCCAGCTAGTCACGGCACTGAAATAGGCGTTTTTCCAAACGATTGTTGACACATTCCAGAACCTTAGACTCTTCCTATATGTCTTACCGCCGTTCGCTCTTTTCATTAACTTCTGACATGTAGTAACAATTTCACTACAGAGAGTACCCGAGAATGTGTAAATCGATTACTATTGGCGAAAAGCTGATACAGCTGGCGGTAACAGAAACAGGGAACAAATACTATTTACAGTGAAAATGAAAATACTTATTTGGGAAAGGAATATTAGCGCTTCACATCCCGTAGACTGGGAATGCACAAGGCTCTCGGCCCAACCATTTCGAAGAAACAACGCAGTCATTCCCTTACGCTAGTTACGGAAATCAAAAGAATGAGGATAAGTGTAAATACAAACTGATTTTTTTTTCCTGTCGCGAGGGACTTCCCGTGCATTTCTAGGCACCACGTCAGGAACTGGACGGCCGCTCCCGCCAGAGGTTCAAGTCCTCTAGTGTGTGTGTGTGTGTGTGTGTGTGTGTGTGTGTGTTTGGTCCCACAGTTTCACAAATATTTGAACTTTTTTTTCTCCTATCTGTTGTGACCGGTAGCAATGTCAGCCAACATCGAAGATTGTTTCCCGTAGACCACATGAGACTGACGCTTGGTGCCATTATAGAACTAAAAAGTTTACATCAGTAGTTGACACTGAACAAAATCTATCACCACTAACCGGAAGAAAATACACTAACAATTTGACTGTTAATGTTTATTCTCAATGAAGAAAACTACTAGTTCAAACACGTTACTAAAATTTGTTACACCACAGACTGCCTAAATCTAGGTGGCCTGGCGACGATTTCAACCGCCGTCCTCCAGAATACAAAATCCACTGTGCTCACTACTTCGCCATCTAGCTCGTATACTATTAATTTTAATTGTTACTGAAAACAAATGAGTTACAAAATTATTCCATTTAAAGTCACTAAGTGTTTCCGATATTTTCCACGGTCCTCCATATTTATAGAAGACAGTAGTGTACATATTCCTCACAGTGCAGTTCACTTAAACCTACTTAACGATGCAGAATATGTAGATAATTTTCACTCTCGTGAAGTACATCGTACCATCTGTCTTCTGACAAAGTCGCTGTACGGGCCCTCAACAAATCAGTGGTACTCTGCTGGTGCAGCCTGATTACTGGATTCAAGGCTGTGCACGAGTGTAATGCACACAGTTTTACAGTAGGGCGTGTCTCCGAGCCATAAGTCACCGCGACTGCTTTAAAATTCAAATCCTGTGCGAGAGAACAGAATGACTAACTTCACATGACCGCGGCATACTTGCACGCAACTGGCAGCAATGTGTTTAAAATTCTGCTTACTATCGATGGCAGGGACTACTACATTGCTCAAAAGTTCACTCGCAAAATACACGACAAAGTGGTGCTATGTTCCTTACTTTTCGTACGTTTTTATTAATTACGTTTTACTCGCCATTTTCGAAACATCGGAGCGCGCTTCGGTTGGTCGTATGACCGACTTCCCGAAAGTCATTTTGTCGTTTTTTTTTGAAAGAGAAGATGATACACGGGAAGACGAAGAAAGGACCATAGGAATCCAAATCACTTGTTAGTTCAACAACGGAAGGGTTGACAGCAGAGGAAGAATTAGGCAGCTGCAAAGGAGTTCTTATATCCCAAAAAACTTTCCCACCAATGGAAGTCGCTTTGCCATCAACCAACGAGTGGCGACATGACATTCACTCGATGCAAGTAGTGATGAATCAATAGTTAAAACCCGGCGAGAAGTTTATCATATGAAATATAGGAGCCTGCAAACCAAGTGATTAGCGTTGTAAAATTCAACCCAACAGAAATTGCGAACGAAACACTTATGATTATATAATCTTACTGTTCGTAAAAAAAAAAAAAAGAGTTGAATTAATTGGTAATAATACACTGTGGGCCTGCCTTGTTCTCATGACGCGAGTCCTGTGAAATACTCGATTTTGCCTATAAGAGAGCGCAGTCATAGTAATGACGTTCATCTCCTTTGTGATTTGCGTCTGATTAGCAACTGCTTCAAGTGCAACGACAGCACTCTAATTCTGTTCAGATTGCTTCTTAAATATTTGTCAGTTTTCCGAATGTCACGATTACGAATCTCGGATACAGTTTAATTCACTGCTGGTGAAAAGAGTGGCAATGACATACTGTTCTTTTGTCAGAAATGTTTATGGGTTCATTGCCGAATATCTCGCTACTTAGAGAATGTGGATAGCCAAGATCGTATGAGCACAACTTCCATTTCTGCTGCTAATACATATAGCATACTCTGAACAGCGTCCTCTGCAGGCAACTCGACTGCACCTCCGTACTCTAAGGACGTTTTAGACTGTCGCGCCGTGCCGAACAACCTGACCCCGGATACCAAGACTGCAAGAATCGAAATCAACATCCACCGGCCGCGGTGCAGCGCATTGCGGCGCTCTGCTGCGATGCGCGAGGCTGTTCCCCGTCTGGAATTCGAATCCCCCCTCGGGCATGGATGTTTGTGCTGTCTTTAGTACAAGCTAGTTCATAAGTACCACACAGTACAGTTCAGTCCCATAAGCTTCACAAACAGTTGAACATTTTGAACAATATCCATCATTTGCGCGACAAGAAATTGAGTTCCTGTTCAGAATGATCACATGTGACGTGTGCACCGCTAAAACGCAAGACTTCCACAGTGAGGTGAAACATCCCAGTGTACCAGTAACGAAAATATTCGAGTCACTCTCCCCAGGAAAGGTTATGGTCATAATTTTCTGGGACAAGAAAACTCAAGCAAGCTATGCGACAATGACATCCCTTGCACCATCGTGCGCCAAGTTGTAGCATTTATTTTCTTTAACTGGCTACTTTAAACGACAAATGCCTCAATGACAAAACAAGTATACCTGCTGTTGGGTACTGGAAAATTCCAATGTACACTATTTAATGCCACTAAATTTACACTAACATTATTCTTAACTGCTTTATGTTCTCGTATTACTGAAATTCTCAAATGCTACAGAACACTGACGTGATGTCCCCGACCATGTTGCCATATGGCTACTGAGTGCATAAAGACTACATGTTCTTCCGGACATTTACGAAAGGCCTGACACCATCGATGAAATAGTACCATAGCCATACATATCCACAAGCAAATGATCTATTTGTGGATGCACAGCCACGGTAGAATAGCCGAGCGCACTAAGCCGCCCTGCTAGTGTGTGCGCGGCTGTTCACCGTCGGGGTTAGAGTCCTCCCCCAAGCCTGGCTGCTTGTGTTGTTAGCATAACTTCCTTTAAGTTAGTGTAAATAGTTTGTAAGCCTACGGACTGATAACCAATGTAGTTAAGTCCCTTAGATTTACAAACATTTGAACATTTTGTGGATGCACAATTACAGTTTGTCCCCTTGTGGGAATACACGTGACGGTTGTAACAAAAGTGAAACCTGAGCGGGGCCATTACGTCAGTAACGCTTAGCTGTTGAGAATCTGGGTTGACGGGAAGCGTGGTTACGGCGACCGCTCGCGTAAACCAGAAAATCCGGGTTCGAGTTCCGGACCGGATGCCATTTTTAAACTCAGCTCTTTAATTTGAACGCCTAAGAGCAGCTTGTGTCAAATTTGTCATTTGTCGGAAAATGCGATTGGCTGAGTGAGGTCTGTTCTTTCGGATACATCCACAAGAACAGTCACATCGTTATATGAATTCGTGTACACGAAACTGAAGTATCTATTATAATATTTGAGGCCAAAGAAAGTTATGTAACTCTTAAGGTGCTTTGCCGTACTTATACAGAACAAAAAAAGTGAATGTACGTAGGCGTTAAAAGTCAAAAGAAACTTAATTTTTAATATCTGTAACTGACATTTTTCCTAACACCAATCAAAACCGACAATTTTCATAATAAGTGAATGTGGAAAATTGAAGTTCTAGCAACGTCTGCCCCGAGTGCCGGTTGTGTACTATGATAGAATTGCCACGCGAAAAGTAACAACGGCCCGTGACATCGCATTCAAGGCTATTTCTTGTTTAAATGGTTCACACTGAGCAGCTACAGTGCCGCAAATGACATGCTGATGAAGGTATCAGTAGTGAAAATCAATACATTGTAATTACAAAATCTGTGAATGACATTTATTAGTGACGTTATTTCCTTTACTTTTCTGTCAGAGTAATTGGGGCTATTCTGAGATGTTCGTCCAAAATTCGAAGTTTATATTTGTTAAATTTTTATTTTTAGTAGCTACGTAGAGGGGAAGAGAGATGGGAATAACTGGAGGAGTAGGAGGGAGGAGGAGGAGGAGGAATACAGAAAGGAAAGGGAAGATGGACAACGACGAAGGATCGATAAAGGGAGGGGAGGGGGAGGAAGAGGATAAAGAGTGGGGATGTGGAGCAGATGGACATAATTTAGACAACAACTCGTTTTCTCGAGGGCAATGTGTCAGAGTCAGTGAACCATCTGGTTCATATGTTTAAGCAGAAATGTTTTGAGTGATGTATTTTCTTGGTGATTCTATGTTCCAAGAATCCTTTTCTGTGCATTTTCGTTCCTTTCATATCAAGACCTAGCCGCAGGAAAGCGTGACCAAGTTTAGCTAGCATTTATATTTATATCTCAACGAGGTCACCGACTGTGACGACGAATAGTCCAAGGTGTAATTTCATGTTTATTATTATTAAAAACACTAAGGAAACTTACTTTTTGGGCGTCCCACGTAAATATTCTGCTGTAGTTGTTACCTTGTGAGTAAGTTGTTGAACGACTATTTAATAGATCATTAATAACGTTAAGAATAATTAAAAAACGATTTCGATATGTTACTATTTGTACATAACCGACATCTATTTCAGATAATGACTATATGGTGAAGTGCTGAACTACATCTTTGTTAAGGTCGGGATTCGAACCCGGATCTGTTGCTTACTAGACAGTCCCTTTCCCCGTTCATCCACCCTGGCGTTATGAATAATTGTAGTCCACAGACTACCTCAGTATATATCCCTCTCCAATACAAACTTTAATTCCCCTTGACGTTTGCCTTCAGTTTATTATATTCATACAGATGACTTTTAAATTTATTAATTCGTATTTGATCAATTTCTGGATGCTTCGATATTCCTTGAAGCATCTCCTACACATCAGAATTAATAGAACACTCAAATCCAGTGATACTGAAGACACAAAGCCAGCCTACGAAATTTGGGGCTCAGCCAGACACGGGCACTTTGGAGGTCCTTATTTCGTGTACATTTTACTGTTTTAATTTTGACCAGCCCTCCATTTTATATCTGACTATCGACCAGCACAAAATTTTATATGGAATGTTTTAATAAGCTGTTAAATGCCAAATGTAGGAGACCAGAAGATGACCCAACTGGGTGTTGAAACCGGTCGTGTTAAATAAAAGATTGGCATTATCTTTACATTAAGATTGCAGGAGACTATCTGTAAAAGCAACCGAACCGATACTGCGCATTGTATAATAATATTGACCCTCTGAGATTCGACGGTTTGCGCAATGTATTCAAGGAGACTGCAGAGTTTTAAAAGTTTTGACTCTTGCACAATATATTCTACAAGGTAACGGTGGTCTTCAGTTTTCGGATCTGTCCAATAAGCATATATGGACTTTGTCTGCTTGCAACGGTTATGGTACGAATGTACTGTAATAACATGCAGCTCAATCGGTAGAGCTGCCTGTCCGCAAAATGTGCAGGCCCTGAGTTCCACTTCCGGTGAGACTCCAGTTTCAACCTGCCGTCAAGTTCAGTACCAGCGCACACTGCAATGCAGAGTAAAAATTCCATTCTGTATAAGACATTGTAAGGTTTCAATAACCAATCAATAAATACTTTGTTTGTAGCAACTGTTAAGAAAAGAAATGCATAGAAAACAGCATATGTAGAATTCGAAATATTGAAACATTTTTACGATATGTTGAGAATTTGGACAGAACTGAAAGCGTGCCTGGATAGACTAACTTGCAAAGAAGGCCGTTGGTCGTAAGCTGGAAGTCCAGGTTCGAATCCCGGTCTAACACAAAGTTTCAAGTGAGTCAATGAATTTATTTCAATGCCCTGCAACGGTCGAGATTTTTCAATATTTCTAATTCATAAACTGACGCCCGTTAATTTCAACCATTGTTTACATATTCATACAATTTATGTTTACGAATATACGCTACATTAAAAAAATCCTAAGTCCATAAAATGTTACTGGAAACTTTTCAACACTTATTTCTTCCGTTTTGCATAATTTTTGCTTGCATCGTACGATGCTAACAACTTAGTCACAATCAACGTTGTCCAACCTGCATCCGACCAACCCAAGACCGGATCCTTTAGCTGATGCTTCAAAAAAGTTGACGTGTTCGGAACAGAGCTGTAATTGACGCGTTCGGGGTACGATGTTTGGACAATATTGTGCCGCGCTTCGCATTTTCGCGTAATACAGTGTGAAACCAATTTATTGCTCAAGAGGACGCGAGAGGGCTCTTTAAGAGAACGGTTCATTTGGAAGAACCAGGCAAGTGCCGTTGATGGGAGCAATCGCTGAGAGACTTAGCAGGTGACAACTACAACAAGTACTGAGTGATTTAGGGCACCTCGCAAAGTGAACCAAACCCAAATTTCTAATTAATGTGGAATAAGGGAGTCTTGTTTCACAGTTATTTCTTTCCTCAATTATCTTCGCTGTGTCTATAACATTCAAAATATTTGTACAATATTAAGAATGTCAATGATATCCGCTGTGTGTTTCTATTGGACACAGATTTATTCTTATCACTCGTAATACCTTCTGGTGCTGAAAGTGGTTTGTTATACTTCCTCAAGCTTTCTTCACTATCTCTCCGTTCTGTCTGGTTTAGTTTTTCTGACTTGTTACAGGTACAGTAAGAGTGGTACTACAGTAGCGATAGATTTACTGATGAATTACCGGAATGCATGTTATGCTGAGCTCTCTTCGAAATGGCTACGTCAGTTGTTTTTCATCTAATTGTCGTTGAATTACTTTTTTGTAATTACAGGCTTGATTATTTTTAGACGTGTTTCCGCAGAAACAAATGTACGGCAACAAAGGTAATACCAGGTTATGTTAGGTACATCAAGATTTTCTGAAGGCGAGTGCTACAGGAGAGCCATACAAGTTGATAAAGTATCTAATTTGCATTGTAACTAAGATAGGGAGCTCAACGCTAGCCACCATTCGTGTACGAACATTAAGTACAGTACCGATGTGCGTGTTAGTGCTATAATTGTTACGTGACCCAACTGTGGTGGTTCGGGCTCGGTTTCAGATCAAATATTAGGCAACTTCAACAAATAAAAAATCCTCGGGTGGCTCACCACATTGTTTAAGACTGGAAGTTTACGACGTGCGGAGAGAACAGGCCGGTCGGGCCCATGAACAGAGAAAGTGGAGTTAGTGCACCTTTCGCAAGGCCGCACGATCGCGTTAGTGGTCTGCTGTGAACGGCGGGGAATTTTAAAGTCTGCCGGTATATGCTAACCTGATCACCTTTCGTTGTAAAATCTCCTTGAATACCTGTTTCAAGTACCCAACTACAAGATAATTTATGAACCAGCAGCAGCCAGTTCCTCTTTAACGACCTTTTTGCGTATTATAATACAATGACCATAAGAATTTGTCCACAACTGAAAGTGGCTTATTACATTAGCAGGAGTTCCAACTGCAGTATTTCGTTCTGAGGTGCTAAAATTTATTTGAATTCAAAACAAATGTATTTAGTAGTAGTTTAAGGGAAGCCTGAGGTAATTAAATAAATAAAAATAATTCGATTTTTTTTTTATTTTTTTTTTTATTTTTTTATTTTTTTTTTTTTTTCGACAATTGAAACATTCCTGTTTAATGCAAACTTTAAATTATTGTTCTACTTGTCCTAAAAGTGGAGTTATTACCTTTGAGGAAATGCACACTGTAAACCATCAGCTGTTTATTATTTTTCAATCTTCTAGCGGTTTCGGTTATAAACCATCTTCACGGAAAAAGACTGAAAAATAATAAACAGCTGATGGTTTACAGTATGATTTTTCCTCAAATATCTTACGGCTGTTGAACCACATCAATAAATATTTGGAGTTATTACCATTTCTCAGGAAATTGGCGGGGCCGCTGACTGCATCTAAGCCCTCTCGTGACTCCTGGTGCAAATATGTCAAAAAGGACTATGATCACAAGCACGGTTTGCCAGCAGCTGTGATAAACACAATAAAACCAATTTTTCATGACTTAGCACAGACAGAATTGTTACACAAATGTCTACACGGAAAAACGCAGAATTCTAATGAGAACGTAAACAATTTAATTTGGACAGCGATTCATAAAACCGTGTTTGTAACCACAAAAACACTGCACTTCGGTATTTATGATGCAATAGCAACCTACAACCAAGGAAATAGTGTGAAATGTGAAGTATTGGAGGCATTAGGATTTCAAGCTGGAGTGAATACTGTACGAGCACTAAGAAATATTGACACTAAGAGGATCAGAAAGAAGAGAGGAATATGAAATATGATAGAAAAACAGGCCAGAAGAGAAGACCAAAACCAAAGCTTTTGGAGGATGAAGAAGACCCTGATAATCGATCCTATACTGCAGGAATGTATTGAAAAAAACTTCGATAGCCATTTCCTGCGAATTAGAATTTTCCGAATGTAAGGAACATTTTCTCAAAATTCACTCAAACAAGGGAGACGAAATTTTTATACAAAACTCCTAGTGTTCAAACTTAAATTGTAACATAGCCAATTAGCAATATGTTCAGTAGTTTCATTTCAGTTTTATTAAATAAAGGAGTTTTAGTAAAAAAAAGTTGGATCATTAATTTAAAAAATATTGAAAGGAAACTAGAAAGGATACTCCAATATCCCTACATCAAAACTGCAATACTAAACCACTCTGTATGTTGAAAAAATTTCAAATTCTTCGCTTAGGTAGATTGTTCATTAATGTTTGCCAAACTTAGTGATTTTAACATGAGCAGCATAGGCACCTCCGTCTCCCCTTAAGGAAAGACAGCTACTCCTAAAAGAAACAATGTAAATTCAGCGATGTCTGCTTTCTGTAAATGCACGGTGCTAGGACCTAAAGGCCACCACACACAACCTATAACATTCACGGATCTGTGAAGGGAGTAATTTCTTTACCGAATTAGATAGCGACAATGTACAAATATTCGCCATTCGTTTTCTACGCACATAGGAATGCCTAGACAGTCAAGCTATGACTAAAGAATAGTTTGTGTTCACCATTCAATACTCCATTTTCTAAATGTGTTCTCGAAAGTCACCTATTTCACCTTACCGCAAGTCTCGCCTCTTATTATAGCGTCCAGCGAAAGGTTAAAATTATCTCTTGAGTAATTTCCAAGAACGCTTGGGAATCGAAGATGGAGCGATATGAAAGGAACGAGAGACTGTCACGGAATGGAGAACGTATTGCCAATTCTATTTACTTACATTTAGTGACGAAAATAAAGTTGGTAAAGTGTTTGTGCTGTCACTTCACTCGTCCGTGACATACAAGGAATTCTAAACAGTGGCCCATCTCAGAATTAATGAACATACGTCGACATTCCAATACCAACACTAATTTGTCGTTACACGTGTTTCTGTACACTTAATGAGCTCTGCTTACGGTGGAAAACTTACAAACACTCTCAGCTGGTAGCAACGAAATATGGCATTCCATTTTTCTAGAGAAAAAAAAATATCCAATACATAATCCTATATTTCCTGATCACCGCGCAGAATATCCAAAATCGGCATCGACAGTCACTTGTTCGGTAAATATAGCTCGCAGTGAGTGATTTATATCGACTTTTCTAGAGAAAGGTCTAGTCACAATTTTATCAATAGTAATGTATATAGGATCTCCTCCTGCTACCAATTTTAATTTTATCCTTCAGCCAACATTAGTTATTATGATTTATATCTTCTCCACTGTGAATACATGGGTTCTTGGAAATTACCATCCCGCGCCAGCGAAGTCCTGGGAAGCATCGTCATTTTAACCAGATCCTTTATCATTACTCAGTACCAAAGGGAATCTACGCCAAGTGCGAGCACACAACTGAAGATAACGCAGCCAACTGTTTGGTTGCAGTTGTTACACGCGCTCACTGCTCGGGGGCAAGGGGGCTTTCTCCTGGCTGCTGGAGGAAGACCGTCGTTCGTAAAAATTCGTTTTCCGAGTCGAGACCGTTCCATGTGCCAGGAAAAGTGAACCTTCTTAACCCTTCACTGCGTTGCTTTGCAGATGTGCAAAGCGAAGTTTTAACTCTCTTTTTGTCATTGACCTACAAGTTTAACACTGGAAACTGTCTTGCAGATAACCAGCGCTGCCTTCTAAGGTTAAATGAACAGATTCTGTCAATAGAATGCGCTACAGTCCTTGCTAACATGACAATGTGTACTGCTCTTTGTAGCATTCTCAGACCAGCACACAGAGCTAGTGCTCTCTTTTGATGGTCATTTTTTGTAGCTGCAAGCAGAAACATTCATGAACTACGTATGTCCATTTCACATCGTTTTGAATAAGTGCAAATTGATAGGTATCAATAAATTTTTTAAGTTTCACTCAGTTTTGCATAAATGCAAAGTGTAAGAAATGCACTTTTTTTAACAATTTAGATTGTGTAATTTTTTTGACATTTTTCTTGGCACCCTTGATCAAATTGGAATACGAAAAAAGTTATTTGCGATTGAAAAAGAATGTGTGTGATGGAGGGTTAACGTGTGAGTTTGGGACAGAATACCCACATCAGTTTGTGGGATACATTCGTGACGGACCCACAGTTGAAGTATTACGTGCCACGTTCGCTTCGAATCTTTACGGAGCTTTTTCCTCAGAAGAGAAACGAGCGCGTGGCCTCGTGTACCTAGAGGTGATGCAACAATAGATTCTACCACAGTTAAATCGTTCTGCTAGAGGGCGCTGCTCTAATGCATTTTCTTTCAGACGTTCGTGATTACTTCAGTGGCCTCAAGGGCGTTAAACCCGTATGATTTTCAAACGTTTGTAGAGCTTATGGGACTTAACTACGGGGTCATCAGTCCCTAAACTTACAAACTACTTATGAACTAGCTAATACTAAGGACGGCACAAATATCAACGCCCGAGGGGGGATTCGATCCCCCGACCGTAGTGGGCGTGCAGAACGTGAATGACGCGCCGCAGACCGCTCGGGCACTGCGGCCGGCCCGTCTGATTTTCCTCTTGTGACTATGGAAGACTGCAGTTCCTTGCACAGCCGTACAATTTCGAAGCGTCGAAGAGGATGGTAATTTATGTATTCGTTGATGTTTACAGTGACGTGCTGGAACGTGTGCGGAAATTCTGACCAACGTATATCGTTTGTTGAACTATAGCTTCAGTTAAAAACTTTTGGAGCTGCTCTGTCCATTGATTTGTGTATAATTCGTGTAGGTCTTTTTAGTTTTAGCGCAGTGATCTCCTTACTTGAGAGAGAGACGGTATAATATTTACAGTACGTGGCCACGGTCCGTTATACGGAAACACCCTGCTGCAGCCTGACGCGCGACCCCCAGCCCCAGCCATAGCCACAGAGCTGCGCGCGGGCACAGACACATATGTTATGTTACTCTGTGGCGCGGGCTACGGTGTGGGTGGCCCGTAATCTCTGGAGCCCGGCGACAAACAGGCGGTAAACAAGTGGCGTTACTGGGAGCTTGCTCTGCTGCTATCACGAATGGCCGGCTACTTCCACTTGACAAGTCAGCACCACCCTACAGTAGAGACAGCTGACGGCGCAACATTCCGCTGGCATATTAAACATTACAGACGCACCAATAGGGACAATGAATTCGCTCAAGCCTGCGTGAAGAGCCACACTGCACATCGCTACATCGTACTGGTTACGTCAGTCAATTATTTCGCCTTTGTCTCACTCTTCTACGTCTACAACAGTTACCAGTCTCCTAACAGTCGTATCTAACGAGACATCAGTTCTAGGAAATTCAGTCTGAGATGAGACTTCCCATGTTGCAAGTACACATCAAGGGTTTCCACTTACATTTAAAAGGGCACTATTCTGGAAAGTCAGAGAAAAAGGGGTTCAAAGTTTAAGCGCAACTTAAATTCATCTTATGCACTTGTCAATGAGGCATGCGATGCAGCAAGTCCAATTAGCTAAGACAGTAGCGTGCCTGCCTGTTAGACGTGTGATCAGGGTTGTAGGACCAATTATTGGGGTACCTAACTGCTGAAGGAAGGCAGATGCAAATAACAAGACAGTCTAGCCCTGTAACAAAGGGTAAAGGAAGAGTGCCGTAATAAAATGAATCCCGTAATTTTGACAGTAGATTCGGCCTTACGTGAAATTACGAATCGAATGATATCTGTCGCTGGCTGGTCGGCCCAGTACTTTACAAGTAGTATAAATTAATTGCCAATTCAACCTCATAAAGTGAATTTTTCCCGACAAGTAAAAACCTCCACAGGCTCGGCTGACACCTTGACTCCGTATTGATGGAGGATTTATAATTTGTGTGTGTGTGTGTGTGTGTGTGTGTGTGTGTGTGTGTGTGTGTGTGTGTGTGTGTGTTCTTACCATAAGTTAGTTTAATAACTTTGTAAGTTAAGGGACACATGACCACTGCAGTTAGGTCCCATAGCTTTACAAACATTGAAACAAAAAGAACACACACAACGCACCTTATGGTGGAAAATCAAAACGACACCGCTCTTTATTTTGGTTCGACGAAGCAGTTCATGCTGGAGGTGCAAAGAAAAAAAAAGAGAGAGAGAGAGAGAGAGAATGCAATATTTCTTCCGCTGGAGGAAATCTGTGATCGTGTAAAGGATGAACTAGAGCATCGAACTTAATACCGTAGTAGAGGACATGGGCAACACTGCACTGCATCAATTTTCAACTTGCACCCTCACGAAACAGCTCCTTTGTTAGCCAACCTAATCCCGACAATTTGTCATCTTGCACAGTCTGTAGCACGTAACAAGAAAGCCATGACTAGCGTTAAACCCCTACATACTCCATCGAGTCGATGAGTACGAAGCGGGCGCTGCGCCTCCGCACTCATACTCGCACAACAGCGGGAAGCGAGGAAGCTGATCAGTGAAGAGCCAAAAAAACTCATATGTAGGCGCCCGAGAGCACGCAAACGTGCCGCAACACGACGCGGCACAGACAGTGAACACGAGGCGGAAAAGAAACAGGCGAAATACGAAGGCAAATTTGGAAAATTTTTTAAAGATACCCCTGCAATATGTTTTTGAAAAACAGGGATTTTAGCCTATTTTTTATTTCCCTTTTTTTTCCTTTGTTCTCTTTGATGTTCTTATAACCTTTACTTTTTCTCTTAATATGGGCAGTGAAGTGCCCTCGTTCTCTTAGATGTGCTCCATGGGTTTTCTGTGAGTTTTTCATATTTTTTTATTGTCGTTTATTCAGCAGCATTGTATGTTTCTTTTCTTTCCCTTTGTTGTGGGGCATTGCTAAGGCGTAGACTAGCCTTTGCCATGCCCTTTTTCTTGGGTGACGATCATTCTCCCTAGGGTGGCAGGTGCACCCAATGGGACACATCATTCTGAGTACATCACTTCCTCCCGTGGATGGAGAATTGAGGAATTAATGCCCGCATTTTAATTTTCAGTTTTATCCATCAAGGAGCCGCTTCGGTTATGAGGACATATATTTTACAAACCTATCTATGCTTTTATTTTCACTTCCCGCTCCAACAGGTGATGTTGTAGCGTCTATTGTCTGTATGGCGTGGAATACGCCCATATTTCTAACACTAATGGAATATTTACAGTCAGGTGACGGTCCTTTTGTTTTCATTGCCATCGGGGGTCCCCTTTTCAATACTAAAAAAACGAGACCAAAAAAATAAATAAAATAAAAAAATAAAAAAAGACGAAAAAAGAAAAAATCGGCTGATATCTCAGGCTGCCGGCAGGGTTCAGCATCCATGTGCTGAGCCGATTGGTGCCTAGTCGGCGCGCGTCGCCAGCGTAGTGTTCACACTGCGCAGGGCCGAAAAAGGGGGTAAATATACTTTTCCGATTTTCACCTTTTAGAAAATATTAACGGTATACGAGACCATGTCAAAGCGTTTTATAAACTTATTTTTTCCTTACAAGCTTTGGTTTGCTCGTGAAAAAAAAAGGAAATGTCTACTTTTCATTCCCCGCGAGTTCTTAGTTTTGTAACGCTTCACACTCGATTGTATTGAAAGTATGCGTTTAAAAAATCTGATTTTTGGACACGTGGTAGTAAAACATTTCAGCTTTCTAGTAAATCATTCACTTTTTTTATATAAGTCATAACACTCGTTTTAAAATGACGTTATTTGTCAGGAGCGTGCGCTTGATTTTCAAATCGTGTATTGAAAAAGTTGGATAGCGGGTAGCTTACTGTTCTATGCATTTTAGACCATACATTACAGCGAGTGAAATGGCGCTAAAAGTACAGAAAAGTTTTTGAAATGGTAGTCGCACTGATATCTACCCCTTTCACAAGTAATTGCGACTTACCTGTGCGGCGTCATGCCGCGATCGCAAGCCTTTTGATCTCGGTGGATGTTGGGCGTAAGTGAAGCATTGCAGCGCTGAAAAAATTTATGGCCACATGTGTCGCTCCCTGGTGATGTCCAAAATTATACTGAAATTTCTAGGGACATCTACGCCTAAGTCATATAGTCTTATTTTCGCTTTTGTAGGTCTCGGAAAATGTACCACAAGGAAAATAAAGTAAGAACGAACTAAGTAAAAAAAGAATAGATAAAAGTAACATTAAAAACATGTTACCTCCTTACAAAGGATGTTGCAACTTAGAGACGATAAACTGCGTTCATATTAACCCAGTGGAGTTTCTCATTGATTCTCGTGTAACTTCTTATTCACTTATCTTCGTCATTGACGTGACGTAATGTTTACCGGTATTATGTAGGACACGCTGTATTGTATTTCAACCCATCTCCACTTTCAGCGTACTACAGCGTACGCACTCACTTCTCACCTCTTCACCTGATACCACGATGAACTGTTGGATAACTTCGGCAGGTTAGGGACATGCAAGCCACCGAAGTGGCGGAGAATTGAGACTTGCACCCGGCCATTGAGCTACACGAAATCATTAATCTACTAAGAAGGCAGTTAAGGCTTTGAAATAAGAAGTCAACAGTTATATATGTCACTCCATATTTATTATGGAACTTATACGCAAAGTAGAATTTGTGCAAAATTCATAAATTAAAACAAGCAGTAATTTCAACGAATGATATCATTCTGCAACGGGTCCGCCATATTCACTGTTTTTCATTGTAGCACGCCATTCTGGTGACGGATGGCAGAAGAAGCACTAAACTAAAAGCGACAGATGTCCACCAAACAGGCTAATGGGTCTCCAAGTAAAGAGCATCCGTATAGTGTTCTAAAATACTAAGTCGGTCCCATTACAATGAACATCAGTTCTGAAAGGGTTAAACCCATAAATTCTGTTCCTCCCGCAAAATACATCTTTCACACCCGTAAGCAAGAAGTGTGGTTTGTGACACGCCACTGCTACAGGCGAGAGAGAATGTTTGAGTATTGTGAAGTGGGGGCCGGGTCGCTGGCCGCTAGAGGCTCCGTGCGGGCAGGCGATAAGCCACTGCGCATATCACGCTAAAGTAGAATAATTTGCATACGAGAAGAGTGCGGCGCGCAACGCACGTAGCTCGCCATTCAGAACTGAGAGTACGACTCCAGGCACAGTTTACTTGAGAAAACACGGCTCGTACACGCTTATCTAACATCTGTGAGCTTCTCCACCCTGTTCCATTGGCTCACTTTAGGTTACGCTAGTAACACTAATATTGGGCATTTGCGATCATCTTTTGACAACTCTAAATTTAAATGAAAATAACGGCTTAACCATTCATCTGACACGAAAATTGAATAACCGAATTTGTAGAAGAGAAAATTCTCTACAACTTAAATAAGAGAGCATTTTTTTCCTCCATATCTCGTATATTTACTTGCAAAAATAACGGAGTTTTGACACCCTCCATTGAATTAAGGAAAACCAGCCGTTCGCAGATGTCACGTGACGTTCCTCGCCCAGACCTCTGTGGCATACGCCATCTTGCGTTGCGTATTTGATGTTTTTCTTATTGTAACTTACACGTTGTCATTTCAAAGCAATGGAGAACTAAAGAATTAACAAAAGGGCATCGTTCTTCGTACGATAAATGATAATCTACTGTCTACAAATACCATGTTAGCATCAGTTAACAACGGCCATCAATAGTGAGATTAAATAACGCAGCTTGTAACTGTTAGCCATAACGTAGTGGGCAAGGCGTTGGACTGTGACGCTGAAAGTCTATAGATCGGAACCCGCCACTACCTAATTTTTTTCCTAAAATGGTTTCAGACACTCTTATTAATTAATTTATTATTTAGATTATTATTTTGGTCCAAAATGTTCGCAAAAACTTATAAAACTACAAATCTAAAGTGGGCCGTAAAACACGTCAGTGCAATTTTTTCTACTGCGACACAGCGAACAATGAAAAGCCAATCAATAGACATCAAAGTGCTGCGGCGTTTATGTATCGCAACACGAAACTGCGGTTGATACATCACTTTCATAAAAAAATCTAGGACCACCGTAAGTAGTACAAAACGTACACTTACATTCCAAGCAGACATCAAGGAAAAGGCAAGTTTATGAAGCGATACATGCCTGACACTATGATGTGCCAAACCACCATAGCAGAACATAAATTTAACGAAATTCTCATTTTAAACTCTTCTATAGTCTACAATTAGGTCACGAAAAATACTAAAAAATCTTTTCCTCCGAGTTTAAGATAAAAGGACCCACACGATCGTGTTTTTTTTTTTTTTTTTGCAAAAGTTGTGATGTACGCCTCAAAAGTACATACGACTGTGACAGGCAAACTGCTTACCGGTATATCTCTGCTCCAAATATAGTCACATAATGTATCATTTATCTCAGTATTTAGCACAATGTAAATTGAAATAATTACAGATCTAGGTTGACAACCATTAATAACAATGTAACTCAATAAGATACTACTGCTTATGTATGTTAAACTGTTTATTTAATCCATGTTCCAACTACAATACAAATTTAAATAATCAGTTAATGTCATTGGGAAAAAATTACAATTATCTAAAAGACTAAGACCACATTACTTTGTGTGAAATAGCATGAAACAATTTTTGTGCTTCAAAAGACAAATATACATTGCATTTTTCTCGGCGGGTTCTTGTTCTGCTGTTACATTAAGTTAATATACACATTCCAGGAGATGTTAGATCAAATGACTGGGAAATAATCGTTACCATCTAATATTTTATCGTCGCAAGGAACAGGGGCAGGAAGGTTGTAATATTTGCATCTTTTTCATACCTCGGTCACAGTTTCATAGATTCTTTTTTATGGTTTTAGGGCGCACAACTGCTAAGGTCATTAGCGCCCAGACAAGAACAGAGATTCCGAGATCTCAAAAAATTGGTAACTGCCAGTTAGAATATCAAGAGAAGGCTAAAAACAAAAGATAAAAAACAAAAGGGTTAAATAGCCTTTGATAAATTGGCCAAGTTGATAAAACGCAAAACTCGAGCAGCTAACCAGGTGTCACCTAAAATTTCCTCCAGAGTAGACGGAAAGTGAAGTGCTACACGGAGATGATTAAAATTAAAACAAGACAGTAAAACATGTCACACCGTCAGCAATTCACCGCAGGAGCACAGCGGTGCAGGATCGGCGGTTAGCAAATCACGGTGGCTGAAACGGCAGTGACCGATCCGCAACCGGGCCAGGATGACCTCCTCCCGCCGAGAGGGGCGCGAGGAAGTCCTCCAAGCGGTCGGGATAGGTTTTACAGTTCTCAATTTATTGTCGTACAGTGAGAACCACGCACTGAGCCAGGACGACACGATACTCCGGCGAAGAGCCCGTTGAACATCGTCCGATGGGACGCAAAAGGTAGCCATGCGAGGCAAAAGAGCTGCTGCCTTGGCTGCTATGTCGGCAGTCTCATTCCCGGGCACACCCACGTGGCCTGGGACCCACAGGAAAGAAACGTGACAGCTGTCATCTGCTAGCAACTGGAGGGAGCGTTGGATCCGATACACGAAAGGATGGTTCGAGAAAGGGTCCTTAAGACTCTGCAGGGCACTAAGGGAGTCCGGACATATAGCATAGAAAGGTTGGCGGTGGCGGCAGGTGTACAAAACGGCCTGGTGGAGGGCAAAAAGCTCAGCCGTAAAATTCGAGCACCGTTCAGGGAGCTTGTATTGGAAACGGTTGTCCCCGACGATGAAGGCAGATCAGACACCGTCAGTGCTCTTGGAACCAACAGTGTAAATAAATATGGCATTATCGAACCGCGAACGGAGTTCGGCAAGCCTCGAGCGGTATACCAAATCCGGAGTGCTCTCCTTGGGGAGCGAACTAAGTTCAAGGTGAGTGTGAACCTAGGCCTGATGCCACGGTGGCAATGGGCTTTCGCTCAACCGAAAGATGGAAGGAAGGGTAAAATCAAGCCGCTGTAGCAGGCGGCGAAACCGAACTGATATTGGCGATCGAGTGAGTCTTCAAAGAATAACGGGTAAGATGGGTGGTTGGGCAACGACCGCAGGCGGCACGCGTATCGACACAAGAGTACGTCACGCCGAGTGGTCAAGGGTAATACAGCAGCCTCGGCATACAGACTTTCAACAGGGCTGGTATAAAATGCACCGGTCGCCAGACGTAATCCCCGATGGTGGATAGAGTTGAGACGGCGGAGAATCGACGGCCGTGCAGAAGAGTATATAAGGCACCCGTAGTCGAGCTTTGACTGAACAATGGCCTGGTAAAGGTGAAGCAGGACGGTACGATCCGCTCCCCATGACGTGCCACTGAGGACACGAAGAATGTTAAGGGATCGGGTACAACGGGCAGCCAGGTAGGACACGTGTGTGGACCAGCAAAGTTTACGATCCAACATGAGTCCCAAGAATTTCGTAGTCTCCACGAAACGGAGAGCAACAGGGCCGAGACGTAGAGAAGGTGGAAGAAATTCGTTTGGATTGATTGCAATGGCAATGGCAATGAGAGCGACACTCAAGACGTAGCCCTGCGGTACCCCATTCTCCTGGCGAAAGATATCTGACAAAACAGAGCCCACCCGTACCCAGAACTTGCTACCAGCCAAAAACGCTTGAATGAAAAGAGGGAGGCGGCCCCGAAGGCCCCATGTGTGCAATGTGCGGAGAATGCCCGCTCTCCAACAGGTATCGTATGCCTTCTCCAAGTCGAAGAACACTGCTACTGTTTGACGCTTCCTTAGAAAGTTGTTCATAATGAAGGTCGACAACGTAACGAGGTGATCAGCAGCAGAGCGGTGTCGACGAAAACCGCATTGGATATTAGTCAGGAAGCGGCGAGATTCGAGGAGCCAGACCAACCGAGCGTTAACCATGCGTTCAATCACCTTACAGACGCAGCTCGTTAGAGAAATAGTGCGATAGCTGAAAGGAAGATGTTTGTCCTTCCCTTGTTTGAGAATGGGGACAACAATGACTTCAAGCCAACTTGCGGGAACCTGACCTTCAGTCCATATGCGATTTTAGGTACTAAGAAGGAAACACTTGCCCGCAGGAGAGAGGTTCTTCAAGATCTCAATATGGATGGAATCGGGGCCGGGAGCAGAAGATCGGGACAGGGCGAGAGCACGGTCCAGCTCCTGCATTGTGAAGGAGACATAATTTTCACGATTAAAAGAGTGGAAAGAAGGCGGTCGTGCCTCCTCTGCCTGTTTGCGAGGGAGGAAGGCAGGGTGGTAATGGGCAGAGCTCGAAACCTCCGCAAAGGAACGGCCCAGTGTGTTGGAAACATCAACGGGGTCCACATGGACTGCGTTCTCTACGGTTAGGCCAGAGATCGGGGAGTGGACCTTGATGCCGGATAAACGGCGTAGGCCACCCCATACAACCATGGAGTAAAACGGTTAAAAACTAGTAAAAAAGTCCAGCAAGCTTTTTTGCTGTCGTTTATAACTTTACGACATTGCGCTCGCAGTCGTTTATAATTTATACAATTCTCCAACGTTGGGTGGCGGTGGAAGGTGCGTAAAGCACGTCGCCGGGCTCTAAGAGCGTCGCGGCAGGCTGCAGTCCACCAAGGGACCGGGACACGACGTGGAGAAGAGGATGTACGAGGTATGGAATGTTCGGCAGCTGTGAGAATAACCTCTGTGAGGTATTCTACCTGACTGTCACAGCTGGAAAAGTTCTGATCGTGAAAAACAGCCATAGAAGAATAAAGCCCCCAGTCGGCTTTAGAGATGTTTCAACTGGTGGGACGAGGAGATGGGGAATGATGCAGGAAGTGGATGACACAAGGGAAATGGTCACTGGAGTACATGTCAGAAAGTGCATACCACTCAAACCGACTGGCAAGCTGAGGAGTGCATATCGTGAGGTCTACATGGGAATAGGTGTGTGTCGTGTCGGAAAGGAAGGTGGGTGCACCGGTGTTGAGGCAGACAAGACTGAGGTGTTGGAGAAGGTCCACCAAAAGGGAACCTCTCGGACAAGGTCCCGGAGAGCCCCATAGGGGGTAGTGGGCATTAAATTCGCCTACCAACACGAAACGTGAAGGGAGCTGGTCAATGAGGTGTAGCACATCTGCCCTAGTAAGGGCGGATGACGATAGCGAATAGATATTACAGAGGGAAAAGGTGGATAGAGTTATGCGGACGGCAACTGCCTGTAGGTAAGTATGCAAGGAAATGGGATGGTGATAGACGTCGGCCCGAATGAGCATCAGAACCAGTCCATGGGCTGGGGTACCTTCCACAGGTGGCAGGTCGAACCGCACAGAGGTGTAGTGTGGAAAGTCTGCACGATCACGTGGACACAAGTTAGTTTCTTGGAGACGGACTAGAAGCGGGCAGTGCAATCGTAGGAGTAGTTTTAACTCCTCCCGATTAGAACGAATGCCGCGAATATTCCATTGAAGGAGCGCCATGATAAAAATGAGATAAGAGATAAGGATAAAAACTAACAAGCAAGCGGGGTCACTTCGACGGCCGCTGAGGACCGGATTTCGAGGGAGCACTGCTATCGCTGTCTAGGGGCAAAGGGTCGTGGTCCATAGTTTCGACCGACGAGACTGCCACCTCCTTGAGTTCATCAGGAGGGGCAGTTTCCACCGCCGGTAAAGGGCTGGGTGCCCGGCAGACGGAGCGACCCGGTGAAACAGAAGACGGCCGAGGCCGGCAACTGTTGGCCGGCGTGACGGATGGGTCACACCTCGGCGGGGAAGGTGACGAACTCTTTTTCTTGTTGGCTCTTCTGGAAGAGTGACGGTGAGAAGGGGCAGTTGACGGTTGGGAAGCCTGAGAACGCAGAAAATCCTCACGGACGGGTTCCTTTTTCAAGGTCCGGGCATCTTGTTTAGGTGCCCGCGGTTTACTAGACGTTGACGAAGACTGTACCTTAGAAGCAGCAGGAGGAAGCGGGGACGTGGAACGGGCAATCTTCGGGCTGGCGGAACGCACAACTGTGTCAGCGAAAGTAAAATCACTGGTCTGGGTACTTTAATCCTTAGTAGGTCGAGTGGAGGTGAGGACCTTATTGTATGTGCCCGCTTGGAGAACAGTGGGCTTTCGACTCGCCAACAATTTTCGAGCGGCAAATGTTGATTTTTTTTCCGTAACCCGAATTTGCTGGATGACCTTTTCATCCTTATATACAAGGCAGTCCGCAGAGGAAGTCGCATGGTCACCGTTTCAGTTAAGGCAGTGAGGGGACGGAGGTGGGCAAACCCCCTCATGGGCGTCCCTACCACAAGTGACATTTTGCTGCGTTAGGGCAAGATTGACGGGTGTGGTTGTATCTGTGGCATTGTAAACAGCGCGTTGGGTTACGTACATAAGGGTGGACGGAGATGACTTCATACCCTGCTTTGACCTTCGACGGGAGTTCAACTCTGTCGAACGTCAAAAACAAAGTACGAGTTGGTGTCAGCTGGTTATCTACCTTTTTCATCACCCTGTGGACGGCTGTTACACCCTGATCGGACATATAGGTTTGTATGTCTTCGTCAGACAACCCGTCAAGGGATCTCGGAAAAACTACCCCTCGTGACGAGTTGAGTGTGCGGTGCGCTTCTACCTTGACTGGAAACGTGTGTAACAATGTTGTTCGTATCAGTTTTTGGGCCTGGAAGGCACTGTCCGCTTCTAGCAACAATGTGCCATTGCGCTGACGCGAACAGGTTTTAACAAGGCCAGCAATTGTATCTACACCTTTCTGGATGACGAAAGGATTTACCGAAGTGAAATCTTTACCGTCGGTGCGAGAGACAACAAGAAATTTCGGTAGATTAGGCAGAGTCTTTTTTTGCTGAGGCGAATCTATCTTTCGTTTCTGGGTCAACGTCACTGAAGAAGAGAAGGAAGTCATCGCGGAGGTGTCCCCCGTGATTACCGGCGTCTCCGATGGCGCGCTCCTTTCTAGTGGGGGCCCTCTTCGAGGGCTTACCCGCCTTAGGTGATTGTTCACACCTTAGGTCACACCTCCCGAGAACTGACGGAGGGACCAATCGGCATGTTCGGAAGGTACCAGCTCGGGTAATCACTCCTCCCTGGGCCTGGCCTTTACCCGGGGGTACGTACGTGCCTTACTTGTCTACCCGGGGCGGGGAATTACGCGTTACCCCGTCACCTGCTACGCATGATAATGCGTGGGTCGGCCTTCAGACACGCACACGGAGGAAAGAAGAAGAATAGAGGAAGTGAAGAGAAAGAAGGAAAGAAGTGTCTCAAACGCCGTGGAGGAGACTAATGAGGAGGAGAAGAAGGCTAGGAGAGTACAGCAAGGAGAGGAAGACAGAAACAAAGGGTAGGAAAGGAAGGAACCAAGGAATAAGAGAAACGACAGCAAGAAACTACCTTAACTCGCGAAAGACGCCCGTCTCCGGGCGAAGGCAAGAAACCGGGAGGGAAAGTGAAGCAGCCTGGGGCAGAAGAAAGGCTGCTTCGGCTCGGGGCCCCGTGCGCGCCACACACTTACCCACAAAAGATTTAAAGAAGTCTGTCGCTATTGTGAAACTAGAATTACAAAAACATATAATTGGATTCTTGATTAGAATTTTAAGAAATGTAGCGGCATTTTTTGCAAATTCAACCTTTAAGAGTGTGAAAATGAGAACGGAAATTTTATGAAAAATAATGACATTTCGTATCCCGAAGATTGGTTAAACTGTGATGCAAACTAGAGTACAACCTAAATAGAGCTTAATTTTACAATGGTACTAGACCAAGAACATCCCCTCTCAACAAAAATATAATACAGGCCACCGTGCTTGCTTAATGTGCTACGGGTTAACCCGTATCCACTCGAATATTACTTACTGACTACGCATTGGAGTTTAAGCAACTTCATTTCCCCCTTAAACACTGTTAATCACAATAAATCTCAAGGACAGTCAAAGGTTGCTGTCAATGATTTGGAAGATTGCCTCCCACATGGGACGTTCTACGTCGCCCGTTCCAGACTATATTCGAACAGCAGACTGCTGAATTTGGCACAAAACAGTACCACTACCAATGTGGTAAATAACGAATTACTTCCTGCCTGCAGCTCTTATGACAAACTGTTTTAGGTTGTAAATCTGTACGTACAATTTGTGTACGAATATGAATTCAAATGTTTTCAAAAATGTACAGATCTTACACGAAGAATTGCTTTATTAATTGTTAATACCCTATCTGCAGCTTAGTTTGCATACGCTGTTTGCACAGTGTGTAGATTTACACTTGAGCAGTGGCAATAACATACGAATTCGGGGCAAAAAAAATCTGGGCAGTCCATAGAGCGTAGGCCAACGAAGCGGCTAGTATAATGCAAATCTACAATCTAACAATGATATTTCACACTTAACCAGTCCAATGTTCAACAGTCGGAATGGCTAGGTCATTGGCTATAAGAAAAGTCTTCCGTGTCGGAGGGTCCGCTCGGGTTACTGCAGACAAAAAGTGTCTTGACCCACATTCACGACTGTCACAACTAAGACCCCACTTTAGTCTCGCACCGTGTAACTCTTGCCCTCAATCCATTTCGAAATTTAATAATCTCTTGGATATCTGAAGTGCAACAATTTAAGTTGCATATATGTCCTCCAACACAAAATTTAGGGTTCCGTAATGCTTCATAATGTGGGAGAGAAATAGGTACTTTAGTCAAAACTTCTGTCCAATGCCTCAGTTGCACGTTACACCCATATAATCTTCCGCGTTCTTTTTTATCATCTAATTTCGATAGCGTCGTAACTCCTCTTGTCTGTTTATCGTCTGTATTTCACTTGAATACAAGGTTAACTCCATTCCAATGCCTTCACAAAAGACTTTCTAACAATATTCGATGTCGACAAATTTCTCTTCTTAAAAATTTTTTTTCTTTCCACTGCCATTCTGCATTATGTATCACTTTCATCCTAAGTTATTTTTTGCTGTTTATATAAAATTGGAGTACTACTTTCATTGTTTCATTTCTTAATACCGTAATTCCTTCAGTATAGCATGATTTTTTCCCTAATAATGCCTTTTCCTTTCGCTATAGCAATATTTTTAGAGTACATTCCATTACACTTGTTTTGTTCTTGTAAATGTTCATCTTATAACCTCCTTTTAGGACACTGCCCCATTCAATTTCTCTTCCTAGTCCTTTGTTGTCTCCGCCAAAATGACAAAGGCAAGCCGGAAAGGTTTTAGTTCTTCTCGCGGAAGGTACAGATTGAGTAAAATTTAAGATATTTTACCGCTGATGACTTCAGAATTCTGAAGTGTATTCCATTCAGCATTATCCAAAGTTTTCTCCAAAAAATGTTCAAATGTTTGTGAATGTATGGGACCTAACTCCAGTGGCCATAGGTCCCTAAACTTACGAACTACTTTAACCCTTTAATGCATGACTTTTTATTATAAGCTATAAAAACTACCACGATTAATCTATAGTGAGTATATACTGAGCAAGATATTGAAAAATAAAAATCCTTGAAATTATCATGCACTACTAGTAACAAACCGCTCATAGCTGGTTAGCGCTTCCTTGATGTACCCTATGCAGTAACTGTCACTGTAATGCGTCTCATCTTGCCAGAAAGTAACAATGCAACGGTAAAGGAAAAGGAGGTATACTAAAGTAAACAAACGCACAATTAACACAATGCAGCTAACTGTCGAAGTGATTCAGTAGCACTCTACGACTTATAATTTCTGGGACGTGCTTCTTGCATATGTAACTATGTATTCAAGCAGCTACAAATGAATTTCTGGTAAAATGTTTAGCAGACAATGGAAAAAAATTGGTATGTAGTTGTAAACTAAGGGTTAACTACCGCTTAGAACATCGCCCCCCCCTCCCCCCCCCCCCCCACACACACACACCCCGGACATAATTCCCCGAATTACTGAGATTTTTCAGAGTGCTAGCCATGACAAAACTAATCCATGTTGTGCAAGATATGATCCAGTCAAAATAGACTACCATCAGACTTCTAGACACTGTAATAGCTGCACTTCCAAAGGAAGCCAGGAGCAAAGGACAAACACTACCGACCCTTCAGCATAATAACAAATGGTTGCAAACTACTGGCTCGAGACAAGAGTATAAAATCTAGTAAAAGCCAATATTGGAATCAGTTAAGAGTATTGATAAATTTAGGAAATGCAAGGGAATACTGAGCTCAGTGGCCGGGTGCAAGTCAATTCGACGCCACCTCGTTGGCTTGCATGTCCCTAACCTGCCCCAGTTATCCAACAGTTCACCGTGGTATCAGAACCACATATTTCACATTGATGAGAGGTGAAGGTTGGGTTAACAGAGACTGAAAAATTCCGGGTTTCGAACCCGTGACCCTTCGGTTACCAATCGAGCGCTTTACCCCGACACCACCAGGACCGAAGATAGGTTGACGAAAGGCAAACTAATATTTATATTTAAACCTTTTGCCAATGGCGACAGAAGATCAAAAGGAAAAAGTAGATGAAATCTCACAGAGACATGGCGTATCCTCTCCCCAATGCCATAAAATGTGGACATTGGCAAAACAGTAAAGGAAAATCCATTATGGTTCAGAGCGAATGGGGTGGACGCCAAGGCTGAACTAAAATACGAGTGTCGCTTGCTGTAGTTGTGAAGAGGCTTTTACAGGATAGAAAAGCATGGCGACCTGCATCAAACCTGTTTTAGGACGAAGACAACAACACTAACAACATGGAACAACAGAGCTTACCCGATGTGAAATGTACACAATGGCCTTCATGTTTGGCTAGTAGCAGCTGTCGTCTACGATAGCTTATCACCGCTTTTCCCCGCTGTGGGTGCATCTTCCACTTCAGAGCTGCGGGCAGCTGTTTTCAGAATTCAGTATCAGTAAAAAAAAAAAAAAAAAAACGCATTCCAGTTTTCGATGACACCCTCCTCATCAACTTTTTATGAGAAAGGGTATTATGGCCGTATAATAAAATGATGAGCAAACGGTTGTGTCAAAAACAATGTGGAGTTACAAACTAGAGAAGGAACTGATAAAAATAAATGGAAAATCAGTTAGCACTGTCTTCCACACAAGGCGATGCAATTTACCACCAAGTAGAAAAATAATACGTTGTAATGAAAAGACATTCCGTAAAAAGGGCATTACATGAAGATAATTTCCGTCTTTTTGCCATTACTTGAAAAGTAATGAAGCGAAAAAGGAAGGGAAATTAAGGTTTAAACACCGTCGACATTGAGCTCAATAGGGACGCTTTGAAAAGTTTTGGCCATGGATAGTGAAGGAAATCGGCTGTGCCCTTTGAAAGGAACCATCCCGGGATTTGCCTGAAGTGTTAAGGAAATCACGGAAAACCTATGTAAGGATGGTTGGAGACGGATTTGAACCGCCGCCCTCCCGAAAGCGAGGAAGAGAGAAAGAAAAATAGAAAACACGCACGGGGACGTACTACGCCGAAAATGGGGACGCTTAAAACCAATCACGGTCGAGTTCAGAAGTTGGTTCTTGCATCACAACGCACTGATACTTCCGACACACAAAGGAATATACGAATTTACCTGCCGTGGGCAATGGAATACATCAATGAGGAAAGTTCAAAATTTGTGGCCAATCAGGATCAAGAAGTGTGTGTGTGTGTGTGTGTGTGTGTGTGTGTGTGTGTGTGTGTGTGTGTGTGTGTGTGTGTGTGTGCGCGCGCGCGTTTTTATCTTCGAAAAAACTGACACCACAGATACTACTTCTGAAATTAAAACAAATGTGTGTAAGCCTGTAGCTCTGATCTTGCCGTATTGGTTCACAACTAAAAACGATTTTGATGAAAACCGCCAGTTTTCAACAGATAATTCTATACGACGGTGAAGCAATGGAAGTTGGCAACAGGTAGAAAATAGAAGCTTTAAAAAAAACTAATGAGTCGGTCAAATTTAGCTACACAACAAAAGTAATTCTGAAGTACAATTCGTCTGCCTGAAAAATTTTGTCCTATGGAATGGAATGATCGGCAGTCTTAACGAACTGTAGCCGACGATGATATGAGCGAAGAGCAGTTGGACATAACGTACTTCGTTAATGTTCCAAGTGCCACTCGGCACGGATTTTTCACTTAACCACTGGCTTAATATAAAACCAAATTCCAGTACAGTCTGAACTTGTATGCGTTCCAACTCCACAGTCACTATTCATCATAATGATGTAGTAGAAACGTTCCAGTTATCGTACAATTACGAAATCGAGGATACTTTCTGTTAGTTTTCTGTCGGTGTTTGTAGGACCACAACAAACTCCTCCCCCCAACAGCTAGTACATGCTGATACGTTTGATGCAAAACAATCGGCAAAATGAGTGTCCACTGTTCCTACACATACAAGGGGAAAATCAGGAATGTAAATAACGGAGTTTGATGGTTCTCGGATATGTTTTAGACTTTTAGAGGAACATGCCCTGAGTATGAGACTATCCGCTTTTTAGCGACGGGACTTGGTTTTCGAGAAAATTGATGCCGACTTTACTGCGCGATATAAGACGCGTAACGTCAGCCACTTTACTCCTCCTTTCTTTCTTTAACCAGAATAGTCCGACATTTTTTCCATTTTGTTTTAAAGAATATCAAGTAACAGTGTACATTGTGGAAAATTTAGTAAGAAACAACCAATTTTGCAGTAGTTATTTAATCTTCACGCCATTACTACAACATCTTACACTATCGCCTGCATCGCTTGCTATGGCACAACAGAAATCTGGATATTTCAAATCACGGACAACGTCAAAGCTATACATAGTATGTACATATACATTGGATGAATTTATACACAAATGACAGAACGGAAAAGGAAATATTTACAGTTATACATCTGACTGATTACCAGTTTGTCATAAATATTTACAGTTATGCCTCTGATGGGTATATATTTGTAGAAAAACATTGGTTGAATTTATACAAAAAATAAAAGAAAAATATTTAGTTATACATTTGATTGATTACAAGTTTGTCATAAATATTTATGCATCTACCTGCTACACTTAGCATTCCTGCTGGAGGCATCTTAAGTTTTCTTCGAATTCCACAACACTGCAGGTTGTATTCTGGATCAACCAGTCTTAACTTCTTCCCAAGTTGCTGTATTGGCATTTCCTTCAGTGTTTTAGGTAGTTTATTAAATAACTTAATCCCTGTGTAGTTATGGTAGTCTTGGCTTTTCTTTAACCTTACCTGGGGTATGTGAATATAATCTTTATTTTTTGTGTTGTGTAAGTGTGCCTCCCTCCTTACTGTGAAATTACTCTGGTTTTCTTTTGTGCTAATGAGGCAATGGTATGTGAATAGTGCAGCGAGAGTAATTATTTTCAGGTCCCTGAATACTGGCCTACATTTGTCGCAAGAGCAACCGAAACAATGGTTTACAGCATCAAGCATATTTAATGCTGCTGTCTTGCAGGCGCACGGAGTTTTTAAGAGCGATACAAAGATAACTTCATTTACATTACAAAAGAGTTGTCTTTCATGCATTAACTTTGATGCGAACCATGCGTATCTGATCATCTTCGGAAAAGCAGATGCCCTGAATTGATGCAAAATTAATGAGTGTAGCTTTACGACGAATATCATGCGGATTTCTGTTGTAGCACAGCAAGCTATGCAGGCGATAGCGAGTAAGATTTTGTGATGATAACGTGAAAAATTACTACGGAAAACTTGAATATTTCTTATTTCACACAATGTACACTGTATGTTGATTTTCTGTAAAATAAAATGGAAAATGTGGAACTATTGTGATTAAAAAATGAAAAAGGAAAAAACACGGAAAGGATGCGAACACTGTACCTCCAGCGTGGTAGCTGTAGGCCGTAACCGCTGCGCCAGGCTCACTTGGTTGGTGCACAGCTAACGTAACACGTCTTACATCACGCAGTGGAAACTACGGCCCGTCACTAAAAACGCGGATAGCCTACTCAGGGTATGTCTCTCTACAACATATCCGAGATTCGAAATTTCAGCGACCTTCTCTTCAGAAGAAAAAATATATTGACACCGCCTATAAAGAGAGAAATGGTCGTCAAAATAAGCGAGATCAAGAGTCGCAAAGGAGAGATCTTGACGTTTTCACTACCCGCGTGCTATTCGAGAATGGAGTTGCAGATAAAGAGCATGGCAGCGTTTCCATGAATCTTCTGTCAGGAACTTCAGTTTGATTTGCGAAATAAGGATGAAGATCTAGATGTAGAACTGGTCACAATAACTCCCGCCATGATTTACTTGTTTTTGCATATTTGCTTATGTACACAAACTTTTTTAATCAATACATGTACAGTTGACTACATACCCGCCATTCGGATTTTTCCTTCCAGCACTTTCTCTGCCAAACTGCCCATGCACTATTCTGGAATCTCCAGCTGTATAAAATGGCAATATTTCCCACCTTGTGATATTCCTGGCTTGCGGCCACTTCATATTTCTGGCCGCTGGCCGTTTCTTTGCTAACATCGTGTCTTAAACGCGGAAGAACGACAGCAGTGCAGCATATGTTGAAATGTGGGGTGGGGAGCAGTAGCATATGGTACAGTAGGTGCTGGTTCCCGTGGGAAAGCCCGCCTATGTTACTGGTGCTCTCCTCGCATTGGCTGCTGCATTTCACGTCACGTGATTTCTTTTGAAACTACTTTTGTTAATTATAAACTAAATATTAATTATTAAGAGTTGAGAATTTGTAATAAATATCTCTCAAGGACAGGCTAGATTTTGACAGTTTAAAAAGTTTAAGGTGCCTTCTCTTATTGTAACAAGAGAAGAGCGATTTTGCAGAAGGCGCACGACGGCCCTGTTTTGGCGCGAAATACAGCGTCAGGTGCCCTCTAGCAACGCGCCGCAGTTTCAGTCTCGAGCTGACCACTATACGCGCCGGACCGCTCCGGTCATGAGTTAAGATTTTTATAATAGTGATAACAGTCGAGGTCTCAACATGAACTATGGGCAGCATAGGCCGTATCACATTAACAATAGTTGCTAATTTTTTTATTATTTATTTAATAAATGGCATCCCTGACAATTAAAAATCTCGCGAGTCGCTTATTATGCTTCCATCATAAAGAACTTTAGCCTCACTTGTATGCTGTAGAAGAACCAACAACCTGTGTGCTGTCTTCTGCGCTGGGACACAACTATAGAAGACAACAGGTTAGTCAGAACTATGCTGTCCATAAAGTCTTGGACAGCAACTACAGCACCTCATGCGTACTGTAGGGCGGTACAAACGCACACTGCTACGCAACAGCAATCGCAAGGATGTGGAGGTTTTTGGGGACTTGTGGGAGGAAGCAGTATTAACTTCTCCGTCCGCAAATAAAACCCTAGGAAGCTTGCAATCTCAGAATTTCAAAATCAGCTCGTTCATTTCCAATGCAATTGGTTACGGGGACGCCCATTAATTGTAAACTGCTTGCAAACCATTTAATGGTGAGTCCTATAAGAGTCTCGTCTACTGAGTCCTATTCAAACGGACAGCCAACTATGCATTCGCAAGCGACCACTTACCAACTCGCGTCGTCAGTCTTTCTTGGCGTGTGCACGGCTTAAGGCTTAGGATGTCACCTGTATCTGTGTGACATTGCCTAGTAGAAAAATATGTCGGTGGCAGTATTCTATAGCCAACAAAGGTCTTACCAGGCGCTTCATGGAAGAACGCGAATTGAACCTCAAAACTGTCAGATTAAGAGCTTCGCGTTTAAGTGATTTAGCTAAACATCAGTTATTGTTGCATTAGAACTCGTGTGTTTCAGTATTCGAGTAAGCGAGGAAAGCCAGAAGTCAAACTACCAATACATTACGGCAGCGGTCGATAACCACTTGGCAGCCAAGAGGCAATTACAAGGGGACCACCAAGTATGGTACCAACGGATTTTGATGGGTCGCAGGTATGTTGTGAGGGAATTCCTCCAGACTATCAACCTAAAAGGATTTATTCCAATGGGCCTTGATTTCTAAGAAAATCGAGATCAAATTCGCAGCAAATTACCACGCGTAACGTGTCTACTTATACATGGCGGTTACAACTCAGTGAGACAGCGTGGTGTAATCGGCAAGGTGCTAGGCTCCCATGCTGGAGACCCAGGTTCGATACCTTGCGGCATAAAAATTTTTAAAAATTGTAATTGCTACTTTTTATATTTAAATTGAAAGAAATTAAAACAATTAAGCAAAGAAAAAGATATAAAGAAAGTTAGAAAAAAATAAATAAATAAAAGTCAAACGATTAAAAAATAACCAAGAAAAAATCTTCCCCTTCGGGTCATTGATTTTTCACTTTTATTCATTTCTCTTCTTTAATTGTGCATAAGTATATGCCTTTATACCCACTCCTATGTTACAGATTGAGTAAACAGTCAGGATAATAGCAAATAACACAGTAGCAACTGATTATTTTACTTATTGCGCAGTGTTATTTACTCACTGTCGCCATCGTCACTATCTTTAACACCTGTACAAGATTCTGGGTGATAATTGTCATAGAAGCACCGAAAACACAGAACATTGTAGCGCCACTCACACCTAATAAATGCTACCGCTTTACAGGCGCAAGGTGTTTTTATCAGCGATACTTGAAATCACTGGTCGTTTACATTCAAAACAATATTCGGTCGTCAATTAATTGCGACGCAAACCAGACACATTTAATCATGGGAACGAAGACTGGTGCGCTGCACTGACGCAACAGTAATGAATGTATTTGAATCGAGTCTTCCCGTGAAGCGATTTCGCGACTAACCGACCGGCCGTAGCATAGTCCACTGGGACGCGTCACGTGGGTACAACGTCATACGAGGAGATAAAGACAGCACGGTCAGGAATTGTAAATATAGGTATTAAATGTTGCCCAAATATTATCGTTATTAACAAAAGACTGTTTATTGATTTCGAAATATGTTTCAATCGCTTTAAAAGTGTGCTTCGCAAAACCAAAATGAATAAAATAATCGTCGCGCAATACATAAAATATTGAGCGAATGTTACATGTTTTTATCCTGACCATTTACCGCAAACGTTTGTCTTGGTAGCTGACATAGCTGGGAGATCACCGTGGTGACAGGACCAGCTACCAAAGATTGTTTTGTCCGTTTAGAACCACCCAGGGGGCACGTGGAACTTTGAGGATTGCTTCCGGACGCGAACAACTTAATATCTCGTTTGATGGTGTTCAACTTGAACATAATGAACATCCAAAATACCTGGGAGTCATCTTGGATAGATCTCTTACTTTTAAGTACCACCTTCATAAAACAGCAGACAAAGTTAAAACTAGGAATAACATATTGCAGCACTTAGCAGGATCATCTTGGGGAGCCAGTGCTAAGGTTTTGCGTACAACAGCTTTGTCCCTAGTTTACTCTGCAGCTGAATACTGTTCTCCTGTCTGGCTCAACAGTGCTCATGTGAGAGACATTTATGTACAATTAAATAGAGCAATGAGATTGATCAGTGGCACTCTGATGGCTACACCACTTCAATGACTCCCAATATTATGCAACATCGTTCCGCCAGATCTGAGACGGAAGGAAGCCTTAATGAGAGAGTATTATAATATCTTGTCCACTCCTGAGCTTCCTATCCTGCAAGACCTTCCACAACCGGTAAGCCGGCCTCTTAAAACAGCTGTGCAACTACATGAGAGTGGCTTCTCGCCTAAATCAAACTGGGCAAGAATTTGGGATTCGTTTAATGGAAAAAACAGCATCTGGATAGACGATCCCTCTAAGCAGCTCCAAGGAATGGACCTTCCCAGGAGAGAATGGTCTTTGATCAACCGTTTCCGAACTGGTGTTGGTCGCTGTAACTTTTGGAAATTAAAATGGGGACAGACAGACGACCAGTCATGTGACTGTGGAGCAGACATACAAACGATGACCCACATAATTACTAATTGCCCATTACGATCATTCTCAGGAGGGATGACCGAACTCCATATAGTCAGTCAGGAAGCTGTCCAGTGGTTAAAGGAGTTGGACTTGGCTCTGTGACAGAGATATGTTTTATCTTATTAACTAGACACTAGTATATCTTACTAAAGTATTATATGTAGCTGACATACCATACGATATATTGGACAGGGTGTTGAAAAGAGCGTATAAAATGAACATTAACAAGAGCAAAACTAAAATAATGGAATGCGGTCTTAGAAAGTCGGGCGATGCTGAAGGAATTAGATTAGGTAACGAAACAATGAAGGTGGTAGATGAGTTTTGTTACTTGGGTAGTAAAAGAACATGCGACGGTCGCAGTACAGAGGATATAAAATGCAGAATGGCAATGGGAAGAAAAGCATTTTTGAAAAAGAGAAATTTGCTGACATCGAATATTAATTTAAGTGTAAGGAAATCTTTTCTGAAGGCATTTGTGTGGAGTGTTGCCTTGTACGGGAGAGAAACATGGACGATAAGCAGTGTGGACAGGAAGAGAATAGAGGCCTTTGAAATGTGGTGCTACAGAAGAATGCTGAAGATTAAGTGGGTAGATCGCATAACTAATGAAGAGATACTGAACAGAATTGGTGAGAAAAGGAATTTTTGGCATACCCTGACCAAAAGAAGGGATCGCTTGGTAGGACACATTCTTAGACATCGAGGAATGGTGAATTTAGCGTTGGAGGGAAGCGTGTGGGGTAAAAATCGCAGAGGGAGACCAAGAGACGCGTATAGTAAGCAGATTCAAATGGATGTGGGTTGCCGTTCTTATGAGGCTTGCTCAGGATAGAGTAGGGTGGAGAGCTGCATCAAACTAGTCTCCGGACTTTTTTTTTTTTTTTTTTTTTGTGGTTTTAGGGCGCACAACTTCTATGGTCATTAGCGCCCAGCCAAGAACATAGATTCGCTATGATCTAAAAAAATGTAGACTGTCAGAACATCAACAAGAGGCTAAAAACGAAAGATAAAAGACAATTAAAAGAGTTAAATATCCTTGGATAAGTTGGCCAAGTTGATAAAACGCAAAACTCGAGCAGCTGCTCGTGTGTCATCAGCTAAAATTTCCTCCAGAGTAGACGGAAAGTGAAGGGCTACACGGAGATGATTAAAATTAACACAAGTCAGTAAAACATGTCGCACTGTCAGCAGTTCACCGCAGGAGCATAGCGGTGCAGGTTCGGCGGATAGCAAGTGACGGTGGCTGAAACGGCAATGACCGATCCGCAACCGAGCCAGGATGACCTCCTCCCGCCGAGAGGGGCGTGAGGATGTCCTCCAAACGGTCGGGATCGGTTTGACAGTTCGCAATTTATTGTTGTACAGTGAAAGCCACACACTGTGCCATTGCGACACGATACTCCGGCGAAGAGCCCGTTGAACATCGTCCGATGGGACGCAAAAGGTAGCCATGCGAGGCAAAAGAGCTGCTGCCTTGGCTGCTGTGTCGGCGGCCTCATTCCCGGGCACACCCACATGGCCAGGGACCCACAGGAAAGAAACGTGACAGCTGTCATCCGCCAGCAACTGGAGGCAGCGTTGGATCCGATACACGAGAGGATGGTTCGAGAAAGGGTCCTTAAGACTCTGCAGGGCACTAAGGGAGTCAGAACATATGGCATAGAAAGGTTGGCGGTGGCGGCAGGTATACAAAACGGCCTGGTGGAGGGCGAAAAGCTCAGCCGTGAAGTTTGAGCACCGGTCAGGGAGCTTGTATTGGAAACGGTTGTCCCCGATGACGAAGGCAGATCCGACACCGGCAGTGCTCTTGGAACCATCAGTGTAAATAAATACGGCATTATCGAACCGCGAACGGAGTTCGACAAGCCTCGAGCGGAATACCAAATCCGGAGTGCTCTCCTTGGGGAGCGAACTAAGTTCGAGGTGTGTGTGAACCTGGGCCTGATGCCACGGTGGCAATGGGCTTTCGCTCAACCGAAGGGTGGAAGGAAGGGTAAAATCGAGCCGCTGTAGCAGGCGGCGAAACCGAACTCCCGGTGGAAGCAAGGCAATCGCAGACAACTGATATTGGCGATCGAGTGAGTCGTCAAAAAATAATCTGTAAGATGGATGGTTGGGCATCGACCGTAGGCGGCATGCGTACCGACACAAGAGTATGTCACGTCGATTGGTCAAGGGTAATACAGCAGCCTCGGCATACAGACTTTCAACAGGGCTGGTATAAAATGCACCGGTCGCCAGACGTAATCCACGATGGTGGATAGAGTTGAGACGGCGGAGAATCGACGGCCGTGCTGAAGAGTATACAAGGCTTCCATAGTCGAGCTTCGACTGAACAATGGCCTGGTAAAGGTGAAGCAGGACGGTACGATCCGCTCCCCATGACGTGCCACTGAGGACACGAAGAACGTTAAGGGATCGGGCACAACGGGCAGCCAGGTAGGACACATGTGTGGACCAGCAAAGTTTCCGATCCAACATGAGTCCCAAGAATTTTGTAGTCTCCACGAAAGGGAGAGCAACAGGGCCGAGACGTAGAGAAGGTGGAAGAAATTCCTTGTATCTCCAAAAATTGATACACACAGTTTTCTCAGTGGAGAATCGGAAGCCGTTTGCGATGCTCCAGGAATATAGACGGTCAAGACAGCGTTGGAGAGAACGCTTCGAGAGACACGTCCGCTGGGCGCTACAATAAATTGCGAAATCGTCAACAAAAAGAGATCCGGAGACGTCGGCTGAAAGGCAGTCCACGATCGGATTGATTGCAATGGCAAAGAGCGCCACACTCAAGACGGAGCCCTGTGGTACCCCATTCTCCTGGCAAAAGGTATCTGACAAAACAGAGCCCACCCGTACCCGGAACTTGCGATCCGCCAAAAACTCTTGAATGAAAAGAGGAAGGCGGCCCCGAAGGCCCCATCTGTGCAATGTGCGGAGAATGCCCGCTCTCCAACAGGTATCGTATGCCTTCTCCAAGTCGAAGAACACTGCTACTGTTTGACGCTTCCTTAGAAAGTTGTTCATAATGAAGGTCGACAACGTAACGAGGTGGTCAGCAGCAGAGCGGTGTCGACGAAAACCGCATTGGATATGAGTCAGGAGGCGGCGAGATTCGAGGAGCCAGACCAACCGAGCGTTAACCATGCGTTCCATCACCTTACAGACGCAGCTCGTCAGAGAAATGGGGCGATAACTGGAAGGAAGGTGTTTGTCCTTCCCTGGTTTGGGGATGGGGACAACAATGGCTTCACGCCAACTTGTGGGAACATGACCTTCAGTCCATATGCGATTGTAGGTACTAAGAAGAAAGCACTTGCCCGCAGGAGAGACGTTCTTCAGCATCTCAATATGAATGGAATCGGGCCCGGGAGCAGAAGACCGGGACAGGGCGAGAGCACGATCTAGCTCCTGCATGGTAAAGGCGACGTTATAATTTTCACGATTAAAAGAGCGGAAAGAAGGCGGCCGTGCCTCCTCTACCTGTTTGCGAGGGAGAAAGGCAGGGTGGTAATGGGCAGAGCTCGAAACCTCCGCAAAGAAACGACCCAATGCGTTTGAAACATCAGCTGGGTCCACGAGGACTGCGTTCTCCACGGTCAGGCCAGGAATCGGGGAGTGGACCTTGATGCCGGACAAACGGCGTAGGCCACCCCAGACAACCGTGGAGGGAGTAAAACGGTTAAAAGAACTAGTAAAAGCAGTCCAGCAAGCTTTCTTGCTGTCGTTTATGATACGACGGCACTGCGCTCTCATACGTTTGTAATTGATGCAATTCTCCAAAGTTGGGTGGCGGCGGAAGGTGCGTAAGGCACGGCGTCGGGCTCGAAGCGCGTCGCGGCAGGCTGCAGTCCACCAAGGGACCTGCACACGACGTGGAGAAGAGGATGTACGAGGTATGGAACGTTCAGCAGCAGTGAGAATAACCTCTGTGAGGTATTCGACCTGACTGTCACAGTTGGGAAAATGCTGATTGTGAAAAACAGCCATGGAAGAATAAAGCCCCCAGTCGGCTTTAGAAATGTTCCAACTGGTGGGACGTGGAGATGGGGAATGATGTAGGAAGTGGATGATACAAGGGAAATGGTCACTCGAGTACGTGTCAGAAAGTGCATACCACTCAAACCGACCGGCAAGCTGAGGAGTGCATATTGCGAGGTCTATATGGGAATAAGTGTGTGTTGTGTCAGAAAGGAAGGTCGGTGCACCGGTGTTGAGGCAGACAAGATCGAGGTGGTGGAGAATGTCCACCAAAAGGGAGCCTCTCGGACAAGGTGCCGGAGAGCCCCATAGGGGGTGGTGGGCATTAAAGTCGCCTACCAACACGAAAGGTGAAGGGAGCTGGTCAACAAGGTTTAGCACATCTGCCCTAGTAAGGGCAGATGACGATGGCGAATATATATTACAGAGGGAGAAGGTAAATGTGGATAAGGTGATGCGGACGGCAACTGCCTGTAGGTGAGTGTGCAAGGAAATGGGATGGAAATAGACGTCGTCTCGAAGGAGCATCAGAACCCCTCCATGGGCTGGGACACCTTCCACGGGTGGCAGGTCGAACCGCACAGAGGTGTAGTGTGGAAAGTCTGCACGATCACGTGGACGCAACTTAGTTTCCTGGAGGCAGACTAGAAGCGGGCAGTGCAATCGAAGGAGTAGTTTTAACTCCTCCCGATTCGAACGAATGCCGCGAATGTTCCATTGAAGGAGCGCCATGATAAAAATGAGAGAAGAAATAAGGATAAAAACCAAGTAGCGAGCGGGGTCACCTCGACGGCCGCTGAGGACCGGATTTCGAGGGAGCACTGCTATCGCTGTCTGGGGGCAAAGGGTCATGTTCCATTGGTTCGACCGACGCGCCTGCCACCTCCCTGAGTTGATCAGGAGGGGCAGTTTCCACCGCCAGTAAAGGGCCGGGCGCCCGGCAAACGGAGCGTCCCGGTGAAACAGAAGACGGCCGAGGCCGGCAACTGTTGGACGGCGTGACAGATGGGTCACACCTCGACGGGGAAGGAGAGGAACTCTTTTTCTTGTCAGCTCTTCTGGAAGAGTGACGGCGGGAAGAGGCAGTTGACGGTTGGGAAGCCTGAGAACGCAGAAAATCCTCACGGACGGGTTCCTTTTTCAAGGTCCGGGCATCTTGTTTAGGTGCCCGCGGTTTATTAGAATTTGACGAAGACTGTACCCTAGAAGCTGCAAGAGGGAGCGGGGACGTGGAACGGGCAATCTTCGGGCTGGCGGATCGCACAACTGTGTCAGCGAAAGTCAAGTCACATGTCTGGGTACTGGAATCCTTGGTAGGTCGAGTTGAGGTGAGTACCTTACTGTATGTACCCGCTGGGAGGACAGTGGGCTTTCGACTCGCCAACAACTTACGAGCGGCAGATGTCGATACCTTCTCCGTAACCCGAATTTGCTGGATTACCTTCTCATCCTTGTATACAGGGCAGTCGCGAGAGGAAGCCGCATGGTCACCGTTGCAGTTTAGGCAGTGAGGGGACGGAGGTGGGCAATCCCCCTCATGGGCGTCCCTACCACAAGTGACACACTTTGCTGCATTTGGGCAATGTTCACTGGTATGGTTGTACCTGTGGCACTGAAAACAGCGCGTTGGGTTAGGTACATAAGGGCGGACGGAGATAACTTCATACCCTGCTTTGACCTTCGACGGGAGGTCAACTTTGTCAAACGTCAGAAACACAGTACGAGTCGGTGTCAGATGGTTATCGACCTTTTTCATGACCCTGTGGACGGCTGTCACACCCTGATCGGACATATACGATTGGATATCTTCCTCAGACAACCCGTCAAGGGATCTCGTGAAGACTACCCCCCGTGTCGAGTTGAGTGTGCGGTGCGCTTCGACCTTAACTGGAAAAGTGTGCAACAACGTAGTACGTATTAGTTTTTGGGCTTGGAAGGCACTTTCCACTTCCAGCAACAATGTGCCATTGCGCTGACGTGAACAGGTTTTAACAGGGCCAGCAATTGCATCTACACCTTTCTGTATAACGAAAGGATTGACAGAATTGAAATCCTTTCCGTCGGTGCGAGAGACAACCAGAAATTTAGGTACATTAGGCAGAGTCTTTTTAGGCTGAGGCGAGTCTAACTTACGTTTATGGGTCAACGTCACGAAAGAAGATAAGGAAGTCATCGCGGAAGTGTCCCCCGTGATTACCGGCGTCTCCGATGGCGCGCTCCTTCCTAGTGGGGGCCCTCTCCGAGGGCTTACCCGCCTTAGGTGATTGTTCACACCTCAGGTCACACCTCCCGAGAACGGACGGAGGGACCAATCGGCACGTTCGGAAGGTACCAGCTCGGGTAATCACCCCTCCCTGGGCCTGGCCTATACCAGGGGGTACGTACGTGCCTTACTTGTCTACCCGGGGCGGGGAATTACGCGTTACCCCGTCACCTGCTACGCACGATAATGCGTGGGTCGGCCTTCAGACACGCACAGGGAGGAAAGAAGAAGAGGATAGGAAAGGAAGAGAAAGAAGGAAAGAAAAGAAGTGTCTCAAACGCCGAGGCGGAGACTAATGAGGAGAAGAAGGCTAGGAGAGTTCAAGGAGAGAAAGACAGAAAACGAAGGGTAAGAAAGGAAGGAACGAAGGAAGAAAAACCACAACAAGAACCACCGTATCTCACGAAATATGCCCGTCTCCGGGCGAAGGCATAAACCGGGAGGGAAAGTGAAGCAGCCTGGGGCAGAAGAAAGGCTGCTCCGGCTCGGGGCCCCGTGCGCGCCACACACGTACCCACAAAAGAACTGTGGGCCCCCTGGGGGGAGTCTCCGGACTGAAGACCATAACAATATATATATTGCAAACGTTTACATAAGAATGGTTATAAAAATAATTATACACAATCATCTGACATGTGTGAAAAGTAATTAACCCATGTTGGACTTGAACCCAGGTCGCCTGCATGGAAGCCTCGCATCTTGCCGATTACACCACGCTGTCTAGCTGAGCGGTAATCGCCATATATAAGTAGACACGTTACGCTTGGTAATTTGCTGCGAATTTGATTTCGATTTTCTTAGAAATCAAGACCCATTGGAACAAACCCTTTTAGACTGATGGTTTGAAGGAATTCCGTCCCAACATACCTACGACCCATCCAATTCCGTTGGTACCATACTTGGTGTTCCCCTTGTTAGCGGATAAGTGAAGGCGGGCAGCACTTAGCCACACTCGGTAATAAATCGGTCACTCTATCCAGTGCTGAATTTCTACAATATTAGGTGCCGGAACACACACCCTAAATTTAAAAAAAAAAAATTCAACGGAACAGCCCCCCCCTCCCCCCCCTCATACACCAAAGCCACAAGTTACAATATTAAAACCGGTAAAATGACTTGTAACGAGAAATTTTTGCAAAGTGATTTAGAGGTATTCTTATAAGATTTATTTTAAAAAACAGATCTTAAGTAATATTGTCGGAAATTTTCACCTATTAGCCGCGTAGGATGTGTCGTTTATCGGGATATACTCATGTCTGATAATGTCGATGTATACGACTTAAATTAGAATAAGGAAAAAATAAGCTGTGTCTGCTTCCTATCCCCGTTCTCCACTATTTACTTCGGCGGTTAGCGATAACAAACGCGAACGAGGAAACGTAATGAAGACAAAGTACTCCTGCTTCGCGTTAAAACCAATACTACTTACCTTTGCTGAATTGCGTGTAAAATCTCCCACTTATCGAAATTGAAACAGAATACCATTAGTTTGGCTCGACGTGGTACGAACTGAAATACGTATTTCAGCATTTTGACCACACAGTCAACTAGCACGAACGGAGCGCGGGTAGAAACTGTATTGTCATTTTATTTCGTTGTTTCTTCAGTACTGGTGATAGTGTTTGTAGGGTCAGACCGCTGTTCGCAGAGCGCAGAGTTACGGGCTCACTTTAACCTTCCTATTGTGTTCGAAACAGAGACACACATTGTGAATGGGTCAGTTAGACCAGCAATTTAAAAAAAATATATATTCTTTGATGTTACTTCAAAATATATTTTATATACAGTTTTATCATGTGGAAAAACAGATATTGTAGCTTACCAGTATTTATTGGACGTAATTAGTGTAAAAATTATTACATTTTAGATTGTGAAACAATGTTCATACAAGTTTTTATAAGTGAATTGTTGCATAAAAGTGCAAGCTAAAGCTTCAATTTTGTCACTTATTGCAAACACTAATTAACCTAAAATTACAATGAAATATGAGAATTAATTCTGAAGAGCAATATTTAGCTTCAATATATGCGTGTTGTATTACCTTACACAATTACTGCAGTAAATATTTGCATGATCTTGGCATAGGAATGATTGACAAATGTTACATTTCTTCTTAGTCTTTCGATCCTCCTTCGGTCCACACTCTTTGTACTGGCCCCTTTTCTGTTCCTTTGCTCCAGAACTCGTTCCTGCAATATTTTCCAAATTTACTTTTATCTTTTTAGGAATATTTTTGGACATTGTTTTCTTGCATTGTTCTTGTTAGCTCTCTTAGAAAAAGGCGTCTTTTGTACAATTTGTTCCAATAGTAGCCTGGGTTAGAGAGTCCATGGAACACATAAGCGAAGTCTAGCATGTTATAAAATAAACAGGCCATCGCTTAGTACACCTTTTACAGGAATGCGTACTGGCGACTGTATCTGTCATGTCAACTCCTCCTTTCGTTTTATTGTAATGCAATATTACCTCCTACTTCTTATGCTCTTCTGTAGACACGGCAGAGTCATGGTGCATGGTAGAGAGTAATAAGACAGCTCTATTCTTTTTTGGCACGTACGAATCCAGTGGTACATACTTCTGAAATCCAAAGATGGTTGAAAACACTTGTCTACTGTTGTTTGTCAGCGTTTCTTTCGGAACCTCAGCTTTGTTCTTTCTGAGGATTAAACTAATATTAGAATTTTCTGCAGAAGTTGTTTGGCTAGAGTCCTAAAGAAATTATCAGTGGTAATGTTTCGCCCAGTTTTCTCAATTCTTTTCACAACCCTCAATACATTATTTCTATCTTGATTTACTTCTCGTGGCCCATTTTCCTGCTTTCCTGTATAGACTTCTACTGCACAAACATATGCTGTTTTCACATCAGGTAACAACCATAATTTTATACCATATTTTCCTCTTTGTTTTGAAGTCATGTACTGACGGAAGGGACACCTTCCTCTAATTGGAACCTGTAACTCGTCAACTGTGACATTTTCATGAGGAATGAACATTTTAGGAAACTGTTCCACAAACATTTCAAAGACAGTCAGTTTATCAAGGCGTCGCCTAGCTGGTCGATCATCTTTGTTGTCAAATCTGAGAATTCTGATTGTATAGAAACGCTGAAGTCACACTGTTACGCAAAAAACTGGCCGACCATCCATGTTGTCCCATAGCTAATGGAGAGATTCTCCAGCAGATCTCTATAGACCAGCTAATGTAAGAAGTCCCAAATAAGCCTTCATTTCCTGATTTGTAATAGAAATTTATTGTGCTCACCTTTAGTTTGACACAGCTGGAGGATTTGTAGACCACTATGTACCATTGCGCGACGTATATACATTCCCAGTAACGCTGGTTTTTTTTAGACAACAAAACCACGCTTTCGTCTCCTTCGATCAATTCACTCTCCTCACTTCTAATCGATACATTAGCAACATCACTTGATCTGTCAACAGAATCTTAATCATTGACAGTATAATCTTCTGTTTCATCTTATGATTCATTTACAAGCCTTTCTAACTGTTCATCACTTAGAAACCGACAAACAAAATCAGACTGTACGCCTATATGCAGTCGTTATACAGAGTCCCACAACAATGTGAAATGCCTCTGAGACATTTTAGACCAGTCACAAGTATTTCTAACAATTTATTCCTAGAAATTAAATAAAAATTTCTGCCTGGGTCTAAAAGACCCATTCACAATAAGTGTGTCAAAGCTACGTATCTCCGAAAGTATTTTAGTTTTTGAAACGAAAATTGAGGATAACATAAATAATGACGTATTTCAGGAATACATAATGCCATGTTGCAAAATAAATAACATTTAGGGGTTTGCGTTAATTTTAGTAAACGAACTGGGGCAGTTAGACCCATTCACAATAGGAAGGTTAAATGCACACTCGCTGGAACTGGGCGCTTGCAAACCTATGTAGATATAGAAGACTTATCATCTAGAAATTAGCCACGGGCCGCAAGGAGAAAAGCCGTGGACCGCATCGCTGGTTGCTTACCACTGCAATCTCGATGAAACACCACAATGCGCAACAGCTGTGTGAAACTGCGTTTATGATGTATGCGGGGGGACAAGAGCAACAGAAATGTCACACAGACCCCACGACCGCATACTATTAGATTTCTTCTTTGCGGTTACAGTGCAAGTAATAACCCGCAACAACTGAGAACCTTGAAATAAGCTATTTGCAACGGCTTTAAATACACTGATTCTAATAAGGTATCAACAAAAATGGAATATAACACGAAAAATTCTTCATCATTGGAAGCTACTGATCAATTTTTTAACAAAATCGTAATCTATAATGTATGTTCTACTGGCAAACACTGGTGAAAGCAGACGGGTCGTATCGCTGACTTCAACTGGCCCCACTTATTTATGGCTGTGAAGATCGAAATACATTGTTTTATTACTAACGTGTATGTTATTACGATAGACAACACAGGCTATTAAAATAGACAACATAGGTTCATGATTGAAATATCCCTACTTACGTTTCACACTGTAATTAGCGCGTTAAGTCGCCACAATATTCACATCATTTGGTTACAGATGACAACGCTACCATTGTCTAATTACGTACAGAGTCTCCTACATAACCAAGAAATGTGAAAACAAGGTAACAACAAAAAAGGCGACTTCCAGGCCTAATTTCACACATAGGTTAGTACCAAAACAATGTATTTCGATCTTCACAGCCATAAAAAGATAAAACCCACTGATGATGACACGGAGGTGCTGGAACATGTTTAGGTGAAACGTAAAAACAGTGTTTTCCGTATCAGGCGGACCTCATATCCACAATACGAAAGAAGATGCTATGTGTAATTTTGTAACTCCAATATAGTGTACAGATTTTTGTTTCGGCGCACTGTGTACACACGAATGGTCCCGAAGCAAGACAATGGGAGCTAATGCGCACCTGGCCTTGCGCATGCGCAAATCCTCCATTAAAAGATTAATCAAAAGCATGTCACACTTGGTAAAATACCTAGTAACTATAAATTAAAGACGCGTCAACTGTAAAAGCTTTCAGAAGATCCGATCATGAATAATTATGGAGTCAATAGTCTCCACCTTGCAAGAATAGCCGTGTGGTTAGCGGCATCATGCTGAACTGTTGAAGGAAGTGGTTACGAGACTGAGAAGCAATTTTTTTAAACCCACTCTTTTAACACGTTCGCTGCCGTTCACATTCTGGCGCGATGACGCTAGGTGCAACTTCACGCTCTGGCGCGTGATCGTATTTTGACAGTATCTTTTCATAGTTTTGAGCCACTGAATGTTTTGGTCTTAGTTTTCAGCTCTTTTGATATGGTTTTTTATTTGCATTTGTATTTTTGTGAAAACAACAAATGAACAATATAAACAGTACATACAAGGTATTTCATAAATCATATGCTTATTTCTATATCATCAGCAATATAAGTATGAATAATATCAAAACTAAGAAGTATTTTTTTATAAATTGGTAACTAACCGAAATAAAATTAAAATAATCAAAAGCTTGCTTGCATGTTTACATAAGGATCCAAAAAATCTATCATGACATGAGAAGCGTGTGTGACTCAACCGGTAATGCAAAGGCGGAAATCTGGAACTACGTACGTGTGCATATCACTTATACTCTTCCCTGAGTGCCTACCAGAATATACAGCTTTATTAGACGATGCCAGTTTACAACAACCCATAATAGGATGCTAGGTCTCAGCACGCGCCACAGCGTGAGCGGCACCTGCCTCAAGTAACGTTTACACGCTCTAGAGCGTAAACGGCAGCGAACGTGTTAAACATACGGGAACAACAATTACTTTTGTATTGTTACCACACATTTTGACGTTTAAGCAAATATGTCGCGATTTCGAAGTTGAATGGCATTTATACTTCACGTTGTAAAAAATATTGATCTGTTTGAAAAGATGTGGGTGAGAGCAGCCATTGCGCATGCACAATGTTAGGCGGGGGTGCTGCTTACAGTATCACGTGACCCGAAGGTGGCTTGTTTATTCATCATAACAGATTCATTTTGTTACAGTCATTTTAACGAAGTGTTCAATTATTTGCTGTGTTTTAATGTGCATGTGCATGTTCTTGGTGTTTATTATGAAAGAAAAAATCGCAACTGAAGTGTTTTACGGCCCACTTTAGATTTGTAGTTTTATAAGTTCTTGCAAACATTTTGGACCAAAATAATCCAAATTTAAAAAAAAATAATAAGAGTGTCTGAAACCATTTTAGGAAAAACAATGTAGGTAGTGATGGGATCCGAACCACCGACCTTAGGCATCATAGTCAAACGCCTTGCCCACTACGCTACGGATATCACTCTGAAGATCAGTCCTATAGTCTCATACTATTGATGGCCGTTGTTAACTGAATCTAATATGGCATTTGTAGACACTAGATTATCATTTGTCGCACGAAGAACGATGTGTTTTTGTTAATTCTTCAGTGCGCCATTGCTTTGAAATGACAACGTGTAAGTTACAATAAGAAAATCATCAAATACGGGCAAGATGGCGTATGCCACAGAGTGTTCTGCGCGAAGAATGTCACGTGACATCTAACGGATGGTTTTCGTTAATTCAATGGAGGGTGTCAAATCTCCGTTCTTTTTGCAAATATTTCTCAAACGATACGAGATATGAAAAAACATAAGGGAGCTAAGTTAGAGAATTTTCGCCTCTACCAATTAGGTTATTCAATTTTCGTATCAGATGAACGGTTCGTTTGCAATTACAATTTTATTACAAACGGCTTTTTTAGGTATTACTACCGTATTGTTTGTCCGAAAAATTTGAAAAAGGGAGGTTCTGGTCTCTGGCGGCCTAAAATCATGTCTGTAAAATTTCGTGCTGATCGGTTGAACGGTTCGTCTTAAAAACAGGGAACACGTTACGGACAGACAGGCAGACGCACGGACAGACATACATCCCAAAATCGCCGTTATTTTTGCAAATATCTTTAAAACGCTACAAGATATGAAAAAAAAAAAAAAAAAAACATAAGTTTTAGAGAATTTTCTCCTCTACAAATTCGGTTATTCAATTTTCGTGTCGGATGCATGGTTAAGCCGTTATTTGCATTTAAATTTCGAGCTGTCAAAAGACAATCGCAAAGGCCCAACTTTTAGTTGGGCCAAAAAGAACAACGTTCAGTATCTTTTAGAACCAAATTACTCAACTTTAAGCTTCGAACAAAATCCGACGCGCCGAGCGGTTTGGGGGAGGGGGAGGTTCGGGAACAGTATCAACAACCGGCACTGAAAGAAGTGAACCGCCGGTCATCTGAAGCACCAGCCGTCACTGCTAAAGGATATGGTGATTACGGGGATGGTTGTGAACACAATTGCTACTCAACCAAAAGCATCGATATGATGACAGGCGGTGACACTAGTTAAGCCTAAATAAAAATAAAAAAAAGGCGGAGATCTGACACGGAACTACAGAGCTGCACGGATCTCCCGCTCTCCTCAACGGAGCACTTACGTAACGAACACGCACGGAGCACTCTAGACCGGCTGGTGAGCCACCTGCAGAGGGCCCCAGGGCGCGGCAAACAGCTGTAAATCTTTGCGGCATATCACGTTTACGCTCGCCTCGCGCATATTCACACTGTAACAAGTTCCTTTCCGCCGTAACGGGCTTATGTTAGTCAGTAACGTCTAGCGGAAACTTTTTAACAGAAAAACTCTTTATATTCACTACTTTCTGTGAAATCATTTCAATCTTTCAGTTTCTGTACTTTCAGACTAACCAAGTGAAGTCGTGCACGACATTGTCAGCGTCATAGCGGCCCGTGACGTAACGTCCCGTTTTTCTGTGTGGTAGGTAGGAGCTGGAAACGGCCAAGGAAAGACGTCAGAGGAATTCGTTGCACCATTTAGCACTTCAGACTGGTACGTCAGTAGCTTCTGGTCACAGAGACATGCAGAAACAAGCAAACCGTAAATACTGCCGTAGCGGGAACTAAATGTCGTTCCACTGCTTCCACCCAAGTCCCAGTTCAAAGTAGTGCGCTTTTGTTATCTCGCAATTTAATCATCGCAAGTAACTGCGTATTCAAACACATTGCATTATGAACAAAAGTTGGCGAAATGCCCAGTTTCGAAGGAACTATGTCAAACCGGTTAACGTCTTACCGTCGCAGCTTATGACGAGTTTCGTTTAGACTGCTACTCTCATCTAAAATTTGAAGCAAAATACATAGACACATATTATTCTACGGTTACCTCTCTTAACAAGTAACTAAGCACTACACAAGTGCCAGTTACAGATTTCCACGCACTTCGAATATGTTTCAGTCTATATCAAATTATGGGACTCTTATTTTATACGAACCCATACGGCGGCCTTTTAACCATTTATAGGATAGTGGTTGACATATTGCCCACCTACCATAAGTGCGAAAAATTTACATTTAATATTGAAAAATGACCCTTAACGACACATAGGGTGTTGCTAAACGACCACTTTTCGTTTTATGATGTTGGCAGAAAGTTCTTATTTAAATGGTGGTTGGCTAAGCGACACTATCCACGTGAGAAATATCTTTGGTGCCGTTTTGTGTGTCCCACAGACGGTGCAATTAATGTTAGAATTAAAAAAATGTAAGGTATGTATGATATTTATTGAATTAATAGTTGTGTTTATATACCTTTTATGTACCTAAAAAGAGAATACAAGTAATAATACAGAGAGAACCGAGAGCTTGGTAGTAAAACTTCATTGTCATTTATTACACCTGCGGTTTTTTTTTCCCCCATTGTATAGCTTATGGGACTTAACTACGGGGTCATCAGTCCCTAAACTTACGAACTACTTGTGAACTACTTAATACTAAGGACGGCACAAATATCCATGCCCGAGGGGGGATTCGAGCCCCCGATCGTAGTGGCCGTGCAGACTGTGACTGGAGCGCCTCAGTCCCCTCGGCCACCGCGGCCGGCACACCTGCGTACAAGTGCTCTTATTTCAAATACGTAGGAGGGACCATCCAACATTTACGTTATACCTACATAATAAGCGAGTAATTTAAACACAAATGAGCCAGATTTAATGTCTGGCTAACGAATTATTAGAAAATGAACAACGACAAAATGTAAACTAAGATAACCCCGCATTTATTTTTTTACAGTTGCACTGAACTAGTAACACCATTTTCATTTCTACAAGTGGAAGATATGTCATCAGAAGACTTTCAGAGTTTGATAGACGAAATAGGCGATGATCAACCTGTTGGTTCTGAGTGTGGAGGTGATTCCGATACCAACTGCGCATTGCCAACCACTCATCCCACCAATACAAGCAGGGTAGATAACTCTTTCCATGACTCCTGTAGTGATATCACTCCTGCATCACTTCAACAATCATGTGTAACCCCTGAAAGTGAAAATGTTTCAAATGTGGATCCACAGATAGTGATGAACGTAGGGGCACATTTGTCACAGAAAGGTACGAGTCGAAGGTGTGTTCAGTGTAGCACAAGAAAGCAACCAAAAAGAAGCAACAAGGAATGCGAAGTTGCCTTTGCCTTCCTTGTTTTCACCCGTTTCATCCTAAATAAGATTACCACTAAGATTTGTAATATTTTCTAGTGTTTACAAATGTTTTATGTTTGAATATTGTAATGTGTTTAATTTTCGTAATTCAGTAAATTAATACATTGTCTAATTTGCATACCAAATACCAATTTAGTTATCTATTCCAGATACAAGAAGGTGGTCTTTTAAATGACCACCCTCCACTGTAGTCTAAGCCCCACCCAAAATTCATAGTGGTCTGTACATTAACCACCTATTTCTTCCTTTCACTTCCAAGTTAAATGACATGTTCACACATGTTTGTAAAGCTTATGGGACTTAACTGCAGGGTCATCAGTCCATAAACTTACAAACTACTTATGAACAAACTAATACTAAAGTCGGCACAAACATTCATGCCCGACGGGGGGATTCGAACCCCCGATGGGCAACGGCCTCGCGCATTGGAACATAACGCCTCAATGCGCTCGGCCGCGACGAAATTAAATGAACGTAAAATAATTCTGAGTATATTACACGCCTATATATGTCAAATGGGATCAATAAAAATATTACCTTTCAAATTTTCAGAGAAAAACTGTCCTATAAAGGGTTACGTGCTGAAAATCATTCCGAAGAGATCGTGGTTATCTTTCTGAGCACATGTCTAAATAGTAGGAGAAATATCTATCATACGGTTTGATGTAAATCTGCACCTGAGAAATATTATCCTAGAAATTCAATCTATAATTCATAATCTGTTTCCATCTGCTCGATTTGTGAATATGTTTAAATATACGTAGTTCGAGAGCGAATAAATGACATTCAGAAAAATCTGATAAATGTGAAACTCATGTTAATTATTACTTTCAAAATGACATATGCTGCAAATTTTGCAATAATCATATTTTCGTGGTGTAGAATGGGTATGTGTATGAAGAACTTTGTAGTGGATAATAGAGCGTCACCTCATTATTGCACTTACTATCAAAGACTGCATCCGTAAACTAAATACTGTAAAATAAATAAGCAGACGTCAAAAGAAATATCCCGTTGATCTCTATACTACCTGGATGATGAACTAAAGATTTCTGAGCATGCCAGCCAAAGATGCTCATATTCTGTTTCTTGCCTAATTACAACTTGGCTATTATGAAGTATGACCAAAAAACTAAAAGAAAATATGTAAACGAAGGCTTCCGCGGCCGTTGTCATTATTGATAAAACTCTTCTGGGTATTGGACCGCATCGTCAATATATCAAATATTTCGCCGACATTTCGGCCGATATTGCAAGCGTAACACCCAGAAGATGGCCGCTTGCAATAGCGGCCGAAACGTCGGTGAAATATTTGATATATTGACGATGCGGTCCAATACACAGAAGAGTTTTATCAATACAAGAAAATATGTTTTGAATCCGCTCCGATACCAGCCTGTTACATCGCATGTAGGCGTAAACTTCAAAACAAAAGGTAATCAGGCAATTCTTTGTCACGTACTAAATGAAGGAAATCCGTCTAATTACAACGTGGCGGGCAGTGCCTATTTGTTTGTAAAACATATGAAAGTGTACGCATGCTACGATTGTATGCTACACGCCAGAGCCGGCCACGGTGGCCGAGGGGACTAAGGCGCTCCAGTCACGGTCTGCACGGCCACTGCGGTCGGGGGTTCGAATCCCCCCCTCGGGCATGGATATTTGTGCCGTCCTTAGTCTTAGCTAGTTCGTAAGTAGTTTGAAGCTTAGGGACTGATGACCCGTAGTTAAGTCCCATAAGTTCTACAAAATTTTGAACATTTACACGCCAGAATTATACATCCAGGTTACATAGAGATCACTGTAACATCGAAAGCCAAACAACCAAAGAAACGAAACAAAGGCGATCAAAACACAAAATGCGAATAGCCTCTCGCCACCTCCACGTTGGTTATTCCTGGACTCGACATAGAGCGAGAGTGTTTCAATTCAATCTTTCTGGAACCCGCGTCTTATGGTTACAAGGTGAAATTGGAAACAACACTTCGCCTATATACGAAATCCGTCGAACGGTTGGCAGAGCGGGCGTATAGCGGTCATCAGGGTCTTTCCAACGTTAACTACTGCGGATTCAGGATATAACTTCAACACACGTCGTTCAATTTGTTTTTGAATACTACTTGACTTGATTCCTTTTCTCCAATGTGGAGCACAGGGCACACATTAGAACTCTCCATCTGCCATGTTCGTTGTCTTCTTGATGTTACCACAGTCTAACATATACAGTCACGACACTCACTGCTGTAAAAGTTGTTACCAACTGACAGTTGCTGCGACACTAGCGCTCCTAGCGGTGGGCAAGCCGCCAAGTAGTGATGTTTGTTTATAATGGCTTTCGTATGTAATTAACGAAATACTTACTATAATTTTTGCGGCCCAAGCATTATTAAAATATCGAGAGACAAACAATACGGAAATTAATATAAAAACAGCCTAATTTAAATGATTCAATGGTAAAAAGAACAACTCTGTCATGAACAAATACTTGCGAATATGTGTATATTTGCAGCTTATTCCGCTGAAAGTAAGTTGCATATAAACATAATGGTATAATTTCTATTATGGTCCGTTCTTACTACGACAGCCAGTTTTTGACGTGTATCAATTCCGTATAGAGTCTAATGATTCTCACATTTTTACACGTCACTCTTCTTTCTTATACGTGCATATTCTTTTTAAGTGTAATTACTTTAGCTTTAAAAAACCAATGTTTTGATGATTTTTGCGGTTTGTCGTTCAGATCTAGCAACAATTGCGGAATTGGGTTGTTCTTTGTTGGAAAACAATTTGATTGCTTTTATCGTTATATTGCCACGTCTGTGACGTTCTTCCTTCAGCTACAGCTGTGATCGTTGATTTGGTACGTTAAATACCATATTTATTGCATTCTATATACGTTTCCTATGTTCCACCCTCACCGATTTTACTGAAATTGTAATTAAGGATACTTGGCGTTCCTGCGTCGAAATTGACGTCTCTCTGCTAAAGGGCATGTCTCCTGGTGTTTCCTAGGCATTCTTATTTTAATAGAAAATGAAATTTCTCATTTACATCCTGTATGTTACAAGATAATTGTAAATTAACTGTCCTGTAATGTATCGTTTCATACCTTGTCAGGGATGTTAACGAAACCTAAGAAAGATATATGGGGAGCTATTTTAAAATTATTACCTATTTATAAGGCACTACGTACGTTCCCTAATGTAAAAAGTATACTGAAGTCGATCTAAACGATACTATTGGCTCTCATCAACTATCGTATTGAGAAACGTAGCTTGCCGGCCGCTTGGAGCGCTGCTATCGCAGCATATAACAAGTATCTGTGGGACTGTCTTGACTGTATATGTTACAGTGTGATGTTACTCCAAAGAGAGGTGAGCGGCTGCCACCTCTGCTACAGCAGTCCTGCGCCAGGTCGACCTCTGTCTTCCTCTCTTTCTCGCTCCTTGTGGGTTCCAATCTAAAGCCTGCTTTGGAATACGATGCGGACCTCTTTTCAGGGTACGTCCTATCCATCTCCGTTTTCTTTCTTTTGCGGTTACCTCGGCGTTCCGTTGCTGGGTGCGCTGCCGTGGCCAGCGTACTCCCAGTATAAACCTCAAACATTTGATGATGGTTTGTATTTTTGCTTTAATTTATACTGTCACCTTCCACGTCACACACCCGTAAAAGAGCACAGATTTTACATTTGATTCGAACATTTTAAGCTTTACCTTCAATATTTCACGAGATGTCCAATCTGGTCGCAACTGGGCAAAAGCCCCTTTTGCCTTTTTGATCCTACTTTCAACGTCTTCTGTCGCCAATCCAATTTTGGAATCATACACTACTAGACTTACGGCACACACTTTGTTTATTGTTGTTGTGGTCTTCAGTCCGCAGACTGGTTTAATGCAGCTCTCCATGCTACCCCGTCCTGTGCAAGTATCTTCATCTGAGAATACTTTCGGCAACCTACATCCTTTTGAATCTGCTTACTGTATTCGTCCATCGGTCTCCCTGTACGATTTGTACCCCACATATTTCCTTCTAATGTTAAGTTGACGGTTCCTTGATGTCTCAGAATGTGTCCTATCAACCTATCCCTTCCCTTAGTCAGGATGTGCTAGAAACTTTCTTCCCAATTCGGTTAAGCACCTCATTAGTTACGTGATTATCATTCCTCTGTAGCACCACATTTCAAAAGCTATCATCATCTTGTCTGAACTCCTTATCGTCCACGTTTCACATCCATACAATGCAACACTCCAGACAAATGCTTTCAGAAAGGGCTTCCGCACATTTAAATTAATATTGGATGTCAACAAATTTCGCTTCTGCAGAAACGCTTTTCTTCCCATAGGCATTCTGCGTTTTATATCTTCTTTACTTCGGCCATCAGAAGTTTATCTTGCTACCCAAATAACGAACTCATCTACTTTTATTGTTTCTTTGCGTAATCTAATTCCTTCAGTATCGCCTGATTTTCTGACACTACATACCATTACCCTCGTTTTACTCTTATTAATGTTCATGTTATACCTTCCTTTCAAGACAAGGGTTTTAACTTTAACGGCCGTATGGGCAAGTATAAAAAAAGTACGAGTCATGTTTTGACCTAGAACAACATATTCGGTGTATCGGAATCAATGAGACACACGTAAGTATAGCAGTTTGGTAAACTTCATTACAACGTATCCTGAGTTACGCAGCTATTCTAATTAAGTTATTTTGCGGCAGACGTGATTATGTTGTTTTGTAAATCTTTCAGTAAGCCATTTGAAAAAAAGGTCGTATTTCTTTTTTTGGATACTAATAGAGCTCGAAGATAGGTACGTAAATGGACGGAACGTGATTGCAATCCACCTTAATCTATTTTTTGGTACCAGTGGAAGGAAGGATGGGAACAACATATTTTAACCACACAGATTTAAGATGAACTGCTAGGTATTAGGTAGATTGTTCTAAAGATGGAAGGATGAATGCGGAGAACGAGTGTTAATGTCCAAATCCCTGTTCAGAATAATCTACGTTATCTAGAATTTTTCTACGATATTGACATCCATGTATTATGAAGTACTTAATTTAATGAAGTAATATTTTCAGAATAGTGATAAGAATTAACGGCGAGCAATCAGTAGCAACTCTCAGGAGAAAAGTCAAGACGATGGTATATAGTTACACTTATTAATAAAACCAACGCACATGGATTTAATAGGAGCAGGATTATACCTCGACCCCTTTTCCCAATACAAAAAAGGCCCATATGGAGCATATTAAGATCTTCAAACGCGCACTGATGTTTCGACGATCTGTATCATTCAGGAGTAATGATATCAGAAACATTAACGGACTCTTAATTGTACATCTTTTTGTTCCTATAGCTACCATTACGGAAAGTAGAAAATAACGTTGGCTCAGAGTGCGTTAAACACCACCACGATCGTGTGTTCTAGAAAAACCAAGATTAGTATTACGGCAGACACGCAGTCCAGATCCGATGTTTACCGGCTGCGGCGCGGACTGCCTTATCACTTTACAAGGGCAGCGGGTCCACTCCCGTCGATTGCTACGCACAAACCAATCCAGTGATGGAAAATCGGGGACTAGCATTACTGGTAATTACCAAGTACCCACTTTTATGGCAGACAAGTCTAATTGCTACTCTGCTTACATGAGGTAAGTGAGAGTGGTTGTAACGTATGATTTTAGCTGGCGGCTAGGAGGAGGGAGACATTTATTAGTTTGGCCGTTGTAAATGGATCAGGACAAGATTGTAGCTTACAGTCCCACCCCCACCCCACGACGAAGTCATTAGAAACGGAGCACAAGGTGGGATTAGGAAGGAAATAAACTGGCATTTTTCAAAGACCTCACCGAGCATTTATCAAGCGATATCGATAAGCCACTGAAGATCCGACAATGAAAGACCGGCAGGGCATCTGAACCGTCGTCATCCGGAATGCGAATCCAGTTAAGAATTTGAAAATGCATCGATAAATATTGACATAGGTCCAGAGTAATATCTATATATATCGTCAATACTTACAATATAAATCGAGTAACTGATAAGAAATACTGAACATAGAAAATATTTTTAATTGTCTTTCACTCCTTGACTCTTATGTACTTCAGTTTTCATCTGCAGTTTTATTGCCCATTCCAGATACTACCAATCTTTAAAATCTGCCGGTAAAAGTGTCAATGAGCTTAATCTAATTTTATCTTCAGTTCTAATAATGAGCATCAGGGCATGGCTGTATATCTACTGCATAATCCTGACTGCCTGTTATATGCATCCATCATTTCTACCACTGCAAATTTTGGCTACAGGTTCCAAAATACACAAGTTTAGTAACAGCATCATATGAGAATGTTGGAAACTGCCATTCACTGATCCCAAACAGCGAGGCAGAAAGTGTTTTCCCCTTTGCCCGTAAGTGCCTGTATCAAGGAAAGACGGACTGTCAAAGATGCTCGACACAAATTACTGCACTGGTATTTAATAGAAAACGAATCTGTTGTCTGGAAGTACGATATTTCAAGCTCAGAAGACAGGTTGTGTGTGTCACTCAGAGTTTTCTCGCGTCAGTCATTTTACTTCTGCCGGCTCTTACGTAAAGGACCTGTGGCACAACCAATATTACCAAAAACGGTGCAACTCAGTGTAGCCTATCACAAAAAATACGGCAAATGACGCCCTCCTGTCAGGTACGTCTTTAGTTGTCGAGATGGTCTGCTATTGTTAGATACATATTTTTGGAAACAATTTTGTTTCATTTATTGGGATGCAGCACTCTTACTTAAATTTATAAAGAACAGTCTAGAGTGCAAAAAAATTCCGACTAGTTTCGGTCTTCTTTTAGACCATATTGAGGAAATATAGCTCCACAACATCAATGGAGCTATATTTGTTGAAGATGATCTAAAAGAAGACCGAAACTAATCCGAAGAAAATAAATTTTTGCACTCTAGCCTGTTCTTTATATATTGTTAGATAGTTATAGCAACACGACGTAAGACGATGAACTGAACTGTTTCAGTGTGTAGTGTGACACGATGCAGAAACGCCGCGGTGGAGCAGCCGAGCGGTCTAAAGCGTCTCGCTGCGGAGCGCGCGGTTGCCCGCCGTGGAGGTTCGAGTCCTCCCTGGGGCGTGTGTGTGTGTGTGTGTGTGTGTGTGTGTGTGTGTGTGTGTGTGTGTGTGTGTGTGTCCTTACGTTAGTTTACCTAGGTTTAAGTAGTTTGTAAGCTATGGACTGATGACCACGCAGTTTGGTCCGATAGATTTACAGACATTTTGATGCAGAAACTGTTCTACATAGGTGTACGTGCGACTGCGTGCGTGATTAAAAACCATTGTTAATATAAGACATAGCGATATTTCGAAATATCTATATCTTTGACTCGGTAATATCGATATATTTTATAAATATTAATGCAATATATATAGAAAATTTCTAAATTTGCGCAACTCTAATTCCAGTTACTTGCTGCTGTGCCGTTTAGATCGGCGAATGCCTGTAGTAGTGACATGGATTTTATCTTTCTTTTGGCAGTACCTGAAAACGGCTCACTTTTTCCCCTTGAAATAGTAGGGGGACATACTTTGTACCAACCTTACGGGAAATGGGAGCCTTTTTAAAGCTCAATGACAAGGTAACCCTTCTGTGTTTAAGGTTCCTGAGAAATGTTTCTACTTTCGCGGAAACAAGGAGAGAGAGAGAGAGAGAGAGAGAGAGAGAGAGAGAGAGAGAGAGAGAGAGAGAGAAAGAGAGAGAGAGAGAGAGAGAGAGAATATGTACGGTAATGAATTTCGAGTACCGAAATACCAACCATTTTCTTATTAGCCGTCGTGGACAGTCCGACCTCTCTCTTCCAACTGCTTACATGCTGAATCCACCCACGATATGGCGGAGGATCTTGCGAAAAACCGCATTATTTTCTTGTTTTCCTGTTGCACTTTCGTTCAACAACACTCTCCAAACAAACGTATTTTGTGGGGTCTTACCCGTGATGTTTGCCTATGTCTTCTCAAGTTAAAAAGCAACTTTTGCCTGGTGTCGCAGGATGCTAAACTTAACAATATTTTCCCATGATCTTCAATATAATTTTAGTCCATTGTTAGGCGAAGAATTCTATCCTCGTCAAGTCGCTCGCTGTTAAATAAGCATTGGGCAATGGTATTTTATGAATTTATTTTTAATATTATAGGAAGAACTGTGAGTGGTTTACATCTAGCCAGCATAACTCGTAATTATTCCAGAACTTAGCTTAACACTGCGATATCATCAGCACATTTCAACAGGTATTTTAATTCCTCCTATAGCTCCTATTTTTCCATGTCCACTGAAAGCATCTTTTGAAGAATCTTTGAGGAGTCAGCAACCCTGTCATACTCCTTGTTTAATACTAGCTTCTTCTTGAGGATGTCTCTCTCTTACCTACAGTCTCTGCACTAATATTGTCCTACTTCATGCCACACACTCTCAGCTTCTTTGTAAAAATTCAGTGATAGGCTTTAAGCCTGCCCAAAACGTTTTCTAAATCGACGAAGTCAATATAATGTCTCGGTCTTCCGAAGTCTTTTTCAAGAGTTAATCGTAGCTTATTACAAATTTTCTAGTTTTCCGTAATTACTGCAAAATTAATGTAACCAAATGAAAACGTGAACCAGCGTCTAGCACTAAACCAATGAACTCTTGAGGGGGGGGGGGGGGAATTGCACTATTTCCGTATCTGAGAATGTTTGTGACGTTCAATTGAAGAGTAACAGGGAATAAGAGCACGGAAATATTGAGAGCAATGCTGTCAGCTGTCACCCCCGAGGTATGATGTGCACGAAAGGAGGGAGGAGAGCTGCTGTTTTCAGGCAGTCAATGAGAAAGCAGCAGAGAAAGTGTTTCCAAACCAAGAAATAAAAGAAAATTGGAGGTTTTTGGTGCAAGGAGGAGGCAGCTTCACATTGTCTAGTTTGTGGCAAATTAGAAAAGTCTTACAAAATCAGTTTTCACCAAAACGAAAAAATTGTCAGTCTTGTTTTAGGCTATGGGGCATCTAATACTACTGCGAATACACACAAATGCATGCACTCACGTACGTCCAATGGAGTTTTGAATGAAAAACTGCATTGACCATTTTCTTCATAATTAACCATATTTCAATTTAAAAACATTAATAAAGAAAGTACAACACTATTGGCCTACTACATTAATTTAACAGTCTTCTAGCTCCCCTTCAGTCTCCTCAGGATCGTTTGAAGCATCTGACGTCAATGGTCGTATAAACACATTTCGTTTTATCCAACATACTTTCTGTCCAGCTCTTTGACACCTTTAAACTTTTGGCCTGCTGAACAATACGTAACACAACCTCCTTCGTGCTATTGTTTGGGGGAAGAGCGTGGCTGCCTATGTTTTCATGCAAACTGAGTACAGGCAACTCCATCAGTTGGATTTCTCTGAAACTAGTGGGTGGAGCTGCCTCTTTCTTGCACCATACGAAGGGGCTTTTTTTTCCTCTCCATGTGATAGAATGTTCAACACAATAGAGCCAGAAAGTGGCGCTGCCTCCTCCTTGCGCCAAACCCCTCAACTGTCACATACTTCACTGAAACAACCACCGAAATCGTTGCGACAACTAACATCGTATTATGGGAGGCAAAAAGACTGCGTGGCCCGAGTTCAGACTCCAAGAACAGATCATTGCGGATGCCCAAGTTCAGAAGTGCCAGTGTACACGACTCTAGAGGTCTGTACAGCTTCCATTACGTTTAAATCGTCAACTAGAAGCAATGTAACTGTTAGGACACAGTATATGTCGAGATTCACTGAAATTTAACTCGTATATTTTCTTTTGAAAATGATCATTCGACCACATCAAAACGGTTGAAAAATAAGAACTCCAGATCAGTAGGATTACAACAACGACTAGCGTTTAAAATCTGCTTATAATGGCCGAGTGAACTGGCTGACAGTTAACTAACGTAAAGAACCACCGTTCGAATCTAACTGGAGTCAACTGTATTTTATTTAAACACGTGCAGCAATGTATTGAACATTTAGTCGCTAAAAAATGTTAAGTTGTAAGCTCTCATAGGTTCCACATACTTTCAACCAAAGAAACAATAATAAAAATAACATAATAAAAAAGATCGATAACTCCTTGGTAGAACGTCAGCTTATGTTGTTCTGGTATTTCTAATACCGCATATGCGGCATCGAATCTCACCACAGCTTTCTTAGTTCTTTATCGCGTCGTACATGTTTAGTGTTTTATGTACTTGGTATTAAACTATATTTCTATCCGATTTCAATATTCTCTTCAGTAAATAGTGATTTATAGTTTGTGAATTTGAGGTCTGCCAGTAATCTTCTTTTGAATGAAATATTTATCTGAACTCTCAAACCATAAAAATAATCTTATTTGGATGGGATGACATTCATCTATACGCTCACAAAAACAAGAATATATAATACAAGTAGATTGTGATACTTTTTCTTCTCCCGGCGTAATTATGGATGAAAAAGTGCCTCCAGAAGGAAGTTTTCCTTCCACTTCAATAGTGAACTTTATATTCTGGTGTCTGGAATTGAGTTGTTCCAGGAACTGATTTAATTTTTTCCTTCCATGAGGCCATACAACATATATGAAAAAAACAGGTTCGATGTGTTGGTTAGAAGAAGACCTAATGGGACACTGTTTTCCGCAAGAAGGCGGACAGTTGCCACCATACAGCGCAGAGAAACGGTGTGCTAAAAACTTCTCTCACTATTACTCAAACACGTGGTTTTTGCGAACTATTCCCACTAGTAACGGTCTAGGAGTGTCTCCACAATGAAAAAAGGATCATTACACATCATCGGATACCGTTATTATATATGTGGTGTGTTCTTTGAGACATGTCAGAGAGAAAACACACCATATTCGTTAATTATTATTTATTTATTTATTTATTTATTTTTTTATTTTTTTACAATGTACTGTTTGATGTGTCAGTATGACCCTGAACTTATATTGAATACTAGCTGCGTCGCACAGGTAGTTATTTCTTCCAATCTTCAGTTAGTACATCTCTCTTTCCCTTTTCTCTCTTTGATTATCTTTGGTTTCCTTCCCCCTCTGTTCGTCTCCTCCCCCTCCCCCCTATCTCTGTTCATCTCCCCCCTCTATTCACCTGCTCCTCCCCCGTCTAAGGAAGTCACTTATTCTGTTCATTTCCTCCTCCCCCTCCCTCTGTTTATCTCCTTTCGCCTGTCTGTCTCCATCTCCCCTCTATCATTCTCCTCCTCTCCCGTCTCCTCCACCTCTACCTCTTATATATGGAAACATACATGTATAAGCACTAAGTTTCATGGTGACTGGACAAACGGTGTCAAAGTTGCAACGTACCTCCGCCATGCTAAATTCACTGGCTTACAGATTATAAAAATGTCCTTCATGAAAACATACGTTTGTGTTTTAACTTTTATGGTGTCCAGGCTCAGCCGGGTTGCGCCTGTTATGGCGGTGAGGAGAGTACATAGAAACATCCTGCTACACTCGGTGGGCGCTTATAGGACAACTCCTGGAGGGGCACTTCTCCTGCTCATGGTTCTTCACCCCTTGGATATAAAAATCACGGAGCATGCAGCCTGGTACTGGGTGAACAGAGGAAACCTGACAGGGTTGCAGATATCTTGGGTGAACCTCTCCAAGGGAAGCCATCTATAAAAAAGGAAAGGCAAAGAGCTGTGGCAAGAGATGTGGGAACAGAATGAAACTGGTAGGAGAACCTATGAGCTTCTGCCGAGTGTGCATGAACGACTGACAATGAAACACTCCCAACCCAGCCGTAGATTGATACACTTTCTCACCGGCTTGGTCCCTATCCGACATATCTATGTCTGTTTAGGAAGAGGGCAACACCTGAGTGCGACTGTGGAGCCCCAGAGGGAACACCAGAGCATGTGATATACTTGTGCCCCACGTACGACGGGGTAGCTTCCGAATTGAGGCGTAAATTACCGAATTTCGACACGCACTAATTAGACAACCTGACACTTTCCAGATCCTGGACAGTCTCGCTGATGCCATCTCCAGCAAAGTGCGAGGGGACTTCCTCCGGGATCGACAGTAAAGTGTCCACACGGACATGGCCTGCGCCCAGAGCCATGCCGCCGGGGTGTGGACCAGCCGCCAGTTCCTGGGGGACTGGGCGCAACACCCGACTGTAGGTTAAGTTAGAGTAGACATAGTAGTTAGTTATCAAATTAAATCAAACTTCTAAAGAAATTTAGTAGCTGCAGTGACCGTCATGGCCAGCCCAGCGCCAGGGGCGCGTCCACTGGGTTTCGCTCGGTGGACATCCGTGGCCACCCTTAGGTTTACGTTACTGGCACACGTGTAATCACTGCAGTATTCATGTACCAACCTAGAAGTAGGAACCCCTTAGTAGATTTTGCAGTAATTTCTTAGAATTATAGAGAGTCAAGTTAATCACTGCTTTAATTAGAGTTGTATAAATTAGGACCCGTTAATTGTATTGGTGATGGGTTGTAGTATAATTACGAAATAAAGATCTAAAAAAATACTTAGGATGTTTGTTGTGAAGTATCCTCTTCCGTGAACCTACGGTGGCTTACGAAAGTGAGACCAAGTATTAATTCGGGATATAAGCTATCTTCATTCAACATTTTATTCAATTCTGTGCAGCCGTTTCCATGTGAGGAGTAACAAACGTGTTACACTGTAATGTACCCTCCGCCATTCACCTTAAGGCGGCTTACGAAAGGCAGCCCAAGTATTAATGAAGGATATAAGCTAAGTCCTTTCCAAATTTCATTGAAATCTGCCCATTTATTTCAGCGTGGAGTAGCAAACATTAACCCATTGTAAGTTCACCTCCACCACGCACCATATGATGGCTTACGTTAGGAAGGAAAGCCGGCCGCGGTGGCCAAGCGATCTGCGGCGCGCCAGTCACGGTCTGCGCAGCTGCTAAGGTCGGGGGGTTCGAATCCCCCTCGGGCGTAGATATTTGTGCCGTCCTTGGTATTAGCTAGTTCATAAGTAGTTTTTAAGCTTAGGAACTGATGACCCCACAGTTAAGTCCCATATGTTATACAAACATTTGAACATTTTTGAACGTAAGGAAGCTATTTTATTAATCTAAGTATAATCTACCTCTGTTCCAGAATTCATTCTCATTCGTCAAACCATTTCAGAGTGAAGGCGTAAGAAACTAATTGTAAAGAACCCTCCGCTATGCACCATAAAAGTTAATTTTAGTATGCCTATAATCTTCGCGCGAGTGCAAGCAATGAGTTGACAAAGGTTTATCGCAATCTGATGTACGGTATGGCCATGCATAAGATACGAACAAAAAGACAAACATTAATTTTTATATATTAAATGTATTTTCAAATTCGCATTAAAACCATACGTTGGTAACAACAAATTCCTTCTGCTGGTGGTTTTCACCCCAATGATTCGGCACGCTTGGTATGCATCAAAGCTGACAGCCAAAAAACTTATTTAAAAATCTGAAGTATGCGTTCCACTGAAGCATAAAAAAACTTATTTTAAACTGCTTACTTAAAATTAACATGGTGTGAACAATATTTGTTTTAAACGTTTCTAGGATGATTATCAGACTGAAAAATGTAACTTCCAGAGAGAACTGATTGAATTTTCAGAAATTTCATTCGAAACTTCGCCGAAATCTGAAAATTAACTTTTTAGTCACGTTAATTAACTAAAATGATTGTAGGTAATCTGAATATATATTAATATATTAATAATAATTGTTCAATCATATTTAAAACTTTCGTCAGGATCGGAATACAACTTTATAATCTGACGAATTCCACATGTAAAGTCCGTCATGCACCATCCAAAATTTTGTGAGACAGTGACCTTCCTCTTATTTTGAAGGTCAAGTTTCCAAAATGTCATGAAGATTTTAGGATGAATAAAGTGTCCTTATTCGCATGTCATAGGTTTTTAACCATGTGATTATTTATGACGTCATATCTCCTGAACTATATGTCGTCAGTAGTTCTTATCCCTCCGTCAGTTGTTACCTCATGGAAGTAATATGCGTACAAAATTTGGTTGAAATCGGTAGAGTAGTTTAGAAGCAGATACCGGATGATGCAGCTCTTTTCCGCGCATTTCATTGTTTATTACATCATATCTCCTGAAGTATTTGTCGTACAGTCATTTAATGGTGCCTATAACCATCGCGAAAGTGCAAGCAATATGATGACAAAGTTTCATCACAATAGAACAAACGGTACAGCCGCGCATACAATACGAACACACAAACATTCATTTTTATATATTAGATGACACCCGTGATGGTCTCATTTATCACAAAAACCTGACATTTTTTGTTTAAATAGAACTTTCAAAACTTATGGAATTTGATAGTTTAAATTAAAAAAAAAAGTAACTCGAGGGCAAGCACCATTCGGCCGTGTTATATATATGTAGCAATTTTACCGCCAACGATCTCCATGGCATCGTCTAGAAGAGTTTCCCGAACTGTGCTCCGCAGAGAACCAAATGCTCCGCGAAAGATCTCCGGGTGTTTCGCGGAAAGGTAAGAACATTTCAATTTTTAAAAAATAAATAAATGGGACAAAGATTTAGATCTAGCGATTTTTACGCGCTTAAGCGGCGTGTAGAGAAGTATCGAGAAGAATAACAGATAATATATCTTCCATGTATCCGCGTCCATGGCTGAATGTTTCAGTGTACGCGCTGGAAGTGTGAAGTGCCGTGCTGAGTGCTGTGCCATACTTTGATGGCGTGGTAAGCCCCTGCGTTAGGCCAACACCACCTGGAGACAAGGTCTCACAACAGGCCGTGCTACGTCATACTGACCACGCCGCAGCCGCCAGCTGACTGGCTGGCCGCTACAAGGCAGTGGGCGTGCCCCAGCAGCCAACCATCCATTCAGCTGGCGGCCGCAGCCTGGTCAGTGTGACGTAGCACGGGCTGTTGTGAGGCCTTGTCTCTAGGTGGTGTTGGTTAAGCTGTGTTTATAAGCCGCGGTTCCTCCGCGGCGGAGCAACCGCTGTGACTTTGCGGAGGCTCCGCTACTTGAGGCCCCTGTTCCCACCTGGCGAAGGTCGCACTGCATATGGCGCGCGGTTCCGCTGTTGTTGTTATTTGGGTGTTTAAGGGGGACAAAACTACAAAGGTCACCAGTCCCCCATTCCATCACAAAGTGTCAAAAATAAAAACGCGGACGTCAAATAAATGCGCCCAGAGATTGAGTTTGCAAAGTGGGAGGGGAATCCCACAGGGTCCATAAAACAACAAAACGGAGAAGAAACTAAAGGAAAAGGGACGATCACACAGACACCTTACAACATAGAGGCCGATGGCAGTGGTTGACCGACCATAGGAATAAAAAAGGAAAAGTCAACCACTCGGCAGTACAAGGGTAAGACCGGTCAAAGAGACTGATAAAAACCTCCTGCTCGAATAAAAGTTAAAACTGAATTTGCTGCTGAAGCATCATCACGTAAAACATCTGATAAAACGCCAGGGATGTTAAAACGACGCCAAAAGGCGGCTAAAACAGGGCAGTCCACCAAGATGTGGACTATTGTTAAATGGGAGCCACACTGACACTCGGGCGGGGCCTCACCACGAAGGAGATGTCCGTGGGTGAGCCACGAATGCCCAATACGGAGTCTACACAGCACCACGGAGACCCGGCGAGAGGCCAGCATGGAAGAACGCCATGCGGTCGTGGTCTCCTTTACTACCCGAAGCTTGTTGGGTGTGCCAAGGCTATGCCACTCGGCATCCCAACGCCGATGTACGCGGTGGCGCAACAATGAACGGAGATCAGACGCCAGGAGGCCTATGTCCCAATGGACGCACTGACTGCCTGCCTGCCTGCCTGGCAAGTCTGTCAACACGTTCATTGCCTGGGATGCCCACATGACCCGGAGACCAGATGAACACCAGTGATCGCCCGGACTGTTCAATGGCACAAAGCGTCTCCTGTATGGCCAACACCAGAGGAGACCGCAGGTAACACTGGTCCAGAGCTCTAAGGCTGCTCTGGGAGTCGCTGCAAATAAGAAAAGACTCACCTGAGCAGGACCGGATGTGCACGAGAGCTCTGAATGGCCACCAGCTCTGCAGTGTAAACACTGCAGCCATTCGGCAGAGTGTGCTGTTCCACAAGGTCACCAAGAGTATAAGCAAATCCCACACAGTCATCAACCAGGGAACCATCGGTGTAGACCAGGTCATAACCAGGAAACTCGGCTACGACAGCTGAGAAATGGCGGCGGAATGCCTCCAAGGGAACCGAGTCTTTGGGCCTATGAGCCAAGTCCAGCCGGGTACACGGCGTGGGCAAGCACCACGGGGGTGAACGTGCATGGACCCGATAGGGAGATGTTCCGCCGCGCGCAACGAACAGCCCCATATGCCGCCGTGTAAGCAGACTCCGCTGCGGCCCGCACAACCGCGGCGGTTTGGAAGTATTTTGACGCCGCAGCGGAAGAGCGGAGGGGCCGCCGCGCCTTATAAACAGGTCCCACGCTATATTATGAAAAACAGCGCACTGCCAAACCGCCGCGGAGCAACCGCGGGATATAAACACAGCCTTACCTGCAGCGTTTACATGTGTTTATTGTACTTGTTTAGAAATGAATACGATTCAGTGACGACGCTATCTACGAAAGGATTCCATAAAATACGTTCGACCGTAACTTCGTCAGACCTAAGTAATTTGAGGTTGAACAATGGTTAACTAGAACAGGATTAGAAGGTATTATCGGGATCCACCTTCCGATTATCAGCAGCATTAATTTTGTAAAACTTGCGAGCCCGAATCATGTAAAAAAAATAGTTGTATCAAGTGGCGGAACAATAAAGAACAAACGTTGTTGTAATTGTTGGAGATATGTCCATTCTCATGTCGATCTTTGCAAGCGAACTATCCACATGTTTGAACACCGATTCGAAGTCACAAGGGATCAGATTAATGCAGTTCTATCTCCACGTGGAAAACCTGAGCAGCAAAGTAGAAAGACGGTCAAGTGCGCATTAATTTCCTGTATTATATAGGGTCCGCCAATTGAAAGTTGAATTGCTGAAGCACTTTCCGTTAATTATATATTACCGTTTGAGGCATTTGTATATTATCCGTGGTTCGGGATTAGTAGTGCATTATTATACTCCGTTGGTAAACTTTCCGTTTCTGCACAACAATACTGCAAGGAACAAGGTCAGATCCGCAGTCTTATCAAGCAACTGTAAACAAACTACTTTGTTACGAACTAAACTCGTTTGCATCTTACTGAAGACTACGACAATCTGCACTGAATTTTTTAAACTGTTCGGCGAACTTTTAACAGAGAATAACATGCCATGGAACAACTGTGTCGACGAGTGCATAGATGGAGTGAAAGCGATGACTGGTAAGACGTCGGATGCCGTCGCAGAAATAAAAGAAAAAGCCAAGGGGTGCAGCAGTAGTCATGCTCTTCAAATCAATGTTCAAATATTTGCTAAACTTATCAGACTTAACTGTGAGGTCATCAGTCCGTAAACTTACGAACTACTTTATACTAAAGGCAACACATATCTATGGCCGAAGGAGGATTCGAACCCCCGACGGGGAACGGCCTTGCGCATCAGAGCATAGCATCTCAATGTGCTCGGTCACTCCGCCGCGGCGTCATACTCTTGCAATGAAGATAATGCCCCTTCTATGAAAATAGTTTGGACGAAACAGTTACAATAATAAATTTTATAAAATCACGACCTAAAAATAGCAGACTGTTCAAAACCTTGTGTGATGAGATGGGTGCCGTGGTGGAGTAGCCGAGCGGTCTGTAAGGCGCCTCGCTGCTGAGCTCGCGGTTGCTCGCCGTCAGAGGTTCAAGTCCTCCCTAGGGCGCGCGTGTGTGTGTGTGTGTGTGTGTGTGTGTGTGTGTGTGTGTGTGTGTGTGTGTGTGTGTGTGTTTAGATTAATTTAACATTAAATAATTTGTAACCAAGCAGTTAAGTCCCATATATTTATAAACATTTTGATGACAAGGGCGGGTGTTCTGTACACGTCTTCTTCACACAAATGTAAGGTGGCTCTCCGGTGGTAAAACTTTAATGGGCCTTATTCAACTGAGAAATGAAGTGAGTCTTCTTGACTAAAAATGACTTCACTTTGGGAGAGAAATTGTGTGACGATCGTTAGCTAAAAAAGTTGGCGCATTTAGCCGATATTTACAAAACTTATGACCGGCTTCTGGAAAACTAGTTACCGTGCCGTTAGCTACCGTCATGATATAATTTACATGCCGATGACTTCCTTCGGTTTCCCGTAACTGATTGCAACGACCGTTAACTATGAGGTAACTACTCTTTCTGGCGAAACTAATAATACGTCTCAAAATTGATCACAGATACCACTACTAACGTAACTCACAATTACTCGAATTTTATCGATTATTAAGGGGAAAATCGAAGACGTGTAATAGTTTGCATAGCTCTCACGAGTTTTCTGTATTGAAACGCAATGGGCGACAATCGAGGAAATAATTTACTCTCATTGAGAAAAAAAACCCTTTGAGCGACCTAGTTTTAGAAAGCAAAGCTGTTACAGAAAATAAAGACAGATTTTTGAAAAGCAACATGCGTTTGAAGGTGTCAAACAACTGTACAATTCCTTAAATAAGACAGAACAGAACGGTAAGGCAGCTCATACAGCTGCATTCTGCTTCAAAAAGAAATACCAGGACAAACGACAATAAAGACAGGGTTAGTAATAAAAATAATAGGTATCATTTCTGTTGTCAACATCTATTTATCTGGATTTAAGTTTTTCCCTTCTCATTGTTCTGTGAAAATGACATTACTTTGCACAATACCAGCTCATCAATTTACGTCCACCATCCACCTACCCGAGCCACATGTTTTAATGAAAAACACTAATCACTTGAAACATTGATCGATCGTAAAGGCAATTGCATGGCAAAACACTATTGCAAAGTGTTTATGGTTAATTGAAAGCTATATGAGAGCATGGTTTTGTGATTCGGAATATGATAAAATTTTACATCCAGATCGGCGTTCGCGAGAGATAATGTTGGTAACTGTTGCTCAAAGACCATTCGCGAGGGAGATGCAGCTAATGCATACGTCACCCGTTGCCAATATTATCCCTCGCGAACGCCGACCGCGATGTAAAATTTAACCCGGAATGTTGTTTTCCGCATTTTTTAAATTTTCGTTTAGTATGATCCCGACAATGACGTCTGAAACGGATATGAAATTAGCTCTCCTTATATAGATAAAATGGTTGTGTTCTAAAACGAAAAACGCGTCGTGATCTTTCAACATCGCCGAGTTCAGGTAAGTTTTCCTTTTCCGAAGAACTGTTCGTACCATCAGAAGAACACGAAGACGAACACGGCTACGACGAAAGAATTTCCATTCGGCAGTTTCAAAACTAAAATTTGCGAAAATTACACGAAAACCAATCATAAAAACAAAACAAATAACTGTTAAATAATTTTTGGGCTTGCGTTTGGAAGGCCACTAGCGCTACGTAACAGATAGATAGTTTGACGTTAACATGTAGGTAACCCTAGGGGAACGCACATTTATCTTTAACGAACAGGTAACTACGGCTGTGATGGTAACTGTTGCCTCGGAAACCCATTTTGTACTTAACGTGCAGTTAACCCACAGATAACTAAGGGACAGTTAACTACTGTTTTGGAAACCCGCCATTAATGATTTATGTATGTTCATCCAAGAAAAAGCAGTGACTATTTCTGACGCTAATGCTAATCTCGAGGGATTTAAAAAGAAACAAAAGTTTTGGGCAGAATCACTCAAAAATTGAAGCTTCGCTATTTTTACAATGACAGAAGTCTTGAGAGCAGATGAACTCGAACCAGACATTCTTGAGGATATCGTAAATGAGATCGAAATTCACCTGTTATATTTGCTTGATTCTTTGAACTCATTTTCCGGACATGTTGCAATATAACATTAAAGAAAATGTTTGGTTGGTAAATCCGTATTCTGTATCAAAAAAGCCAGCCTCTTTGACGTCGCAGCAGTATGAATTCTTGTTTGATTTGACATCAGATTTCGATATAACCGCAAAGTTTCAAACCAATCAATCTCGGAACTTTTGGTGTATGCTAAAGGACAAATTAAAAATCTTATCAGATAAAGCTGAATTCTTCCTTCTGCCTTTCTCAACCACATATTTATGCGAATCGGGGTTGTCTGCCTATGTTTCAACTGAAACAAAATACAGATCCCGTCTCAATGTAGAGGAAGATAATCGGTTGCAACTGCCCAATATTCAACCTGATGTCTTGTCCAAATTAAAACAGTCTCATCTTTGACCACCTTGTTTTTTCTTAAACCAAGGGTATGTTTTCTGTATGTGCGTGAAGTTCTGTGTAATGTGAAACTGTGGATAAAATAAACATTTACAGTGATTAATCTTAATGTCTTCTGTGCTTAAATTGTGAAATTACCTTGTTTCGTCAATAATACTGTCAAATGCTCCGCCTTTAGTTGCACTTTTTAAAGGTGCTCCACGACTCAAAAAGTATGAGAATTCTGGTCTAGTGTAATGTTAGTAAATGAAAATTTGACAAAGAAGCCCACCACCGTAATCTTAACAGTTAGCATTTACCGAGTTTGACGACAGACATATTCGCCAATATTTTGTGTCACGACAGCGATTTGATGGCCTCACTATGGGTAGTTTCCCGTTTGACAAGTCTTCTTGACGTATAGTCACAATGGGTAATTTCCAAGAAAGCTTACATTCTAAGTTGTACGGCAAGAATCGATATATATCGAATGACGATTTTGTCAGTATTGGCGCGAGACTTATTGGGTCGTATGAAAACAGCGGCGAAGAGTTATAAACTGGTATGTGAAAGATAAAACCATGTTTAATCACTATATTGTGTCATATCCTTAATGTTTGTTATATCACTTCAAATTGATCTTTCTGTTTGTTTTCTATCATCTTTGATGTTTGTATAGTTGCTTTTGCCAACTTACGTACATAACTGTACTCGAGAATGTACTTATTACTTATGTGGATGGCTGTATGCGGACTACTCAAAGGCCAATAAAAATTTAAAAAAAATTGAACAGAGTATGTACTTTATACTCTATCCCTTATGAGGGAAACATGAGATGTCATTTATCAAAACGTATCTCGTGTTTGATAGATGTGACAGCATTTCATGTTGAAACAAATGAAAATGTATTGCATACTTGAAATTTCGTTCGCAAATTATGCTAACCAAAGTTAAATAATAGGACAGTTCATAACAGTCAAAAGAATACATTTCTGTAAAAAAATTCATATTTAGTCTTAATAATATGCTGATGCGCAACAAACTAAAATCTAAACGTAGTACAGTTCTTCCTGAACACGAACATTCCTGTGCCATATTTGTAAACTGAATAATTTTCCTGATTAGACTAGTTAAAAAAGAAAACGATTAACAGCCGGACCTGACACGGAGAACTTACTCAAGAAGGAGAGAAGCTAGCGAGAATGAACTTCCTGCTCAAAGCACATGATTCGAAGTTTTTATTCATACCATTGATCTCTATACACTCTGGATGTTGAACTTTAGTTGTCTTAGCGTGCCAGCCATATATATTCATATTTAGTTTCTTGCCAAATTCAAACATGGCTGCTAAGTAGCATTTTAAGAAAAAGAGAAGAAATATGTTTCGATATCAGCCTACAACATCGAATAATTAATTAAATTTCAAATCAAGAGGTAAACAAGCAATTCTTTGTCACGCAATAACTAATGGAAACTCGTTTGCCAAATTTAAACATGGCGGACAATGCGAAATCGTGTACAAATATGAATGTGCAGGCACGCTGCAATTCTATGCTCAGACACCAAAGTTATTCATCTAGTTGGTATAGAGATCAATGATTCACACGAAATTGGGAACTTACTCCGAGAACGTTCTGTTTCTCTGAGAATCATTTCTGGAGAATGTGCTCTTTCTTATTCATCCGGCCCATTAAGTGTGGAGAACTTATTTCATTTGTGTCTTCTGGTTTGTTTGGTTAACGATATGTGTGTAGGTTCTTATATGGAGGTCGCACATCGTTGACATGGAAGAACTTGATCCCTTCTTTGTTTACGGTGGAAAAGTGTCTACAGTTTTGTTGGCAATATGGATTAATAGCAGACCACACGAAAACTAACTATGTAGACTGTAACGGAAATGAATGTGTCAAAATTGGCAAAAAATCAGGTGATATCCAATTCCCTCCGCTAATGGTGTGTACAAAATGTGGAAAGAAGTATAAAAAACCACCTGGTTCGACAGTTCCAAATTGCCTATCGACAAAAGTGTCATTCTAACTGCTTGCTGGATACGTAACTACACTTTACAAGCTACTGCTGCAGAAACGGATTAAACTGAATACTGTATGTGATTATTTCGGGTTTTGTCGAGGTCTGCTAGGTGATCGTCACCAAGAAAGTGTTCCCACTGGTGGCCCGGAGGAAACCATTGAAGTAGATGAGTCCCACATAGCCACCAGAAAGTATAAAAAAAAAGGGCGACTTTTGAAAAGCGAAGTGGTTCACATTTGGGTTTTTGGTGGAATAGGGAGACTGTCCCGAAAATGCTCTATTGTGAGAATATACAACAGCAGGAAAGAAACTTTGGTGAGCCTTCAAATGTTCAAATGTTTGTATAGTCTATGGGACTTAACTACGGGGTCATCAGTCCGTAAACTTACAAACTACTTACGAACTAGGACGGCACAAATATCCATTCCCGAGGGGGGATTCGAACCCCCGACCGTAGTGGCCGTGCAGAACGTGACTGGAGCGCCTTAGTCTCCTCGGCCGGCTTTGGTGAGCCTCATAATGCATTTCATACTGCATGAAGTACTATAACAACAGACGGCTGCCAGTCGTATAATACGGTGCAGACTGAAGGATTCCACCGTGAGTTTGTAAATCATTTGGGGGAATTTGTTTCTTCTGAGAATCCTTCACTACATACTCAGAATATAGAGCGATATGCAAGTCTTAAATTCACAATCAAGAAAGAGGGTTGTCCAGAAGAGAGAGACCAGCTGTACCTATTCCAATATTTATATTTCCATAAACGGAGAATACGAAAAGTTGACGCGCCGGATACTCTTCCTATTTTTCTAGAAGAGATTGCAAAAGTTTACCCAGGATATGGACGTAAAGGATTACTTCCTATGGCTTATACAACACATGGACCACTTCAAGACGAAGACTTTGCGAATTATGGATGGATATGTTATGGGCGCACAACTACGTCTTTAGCGCCCGTACAAGTTAATTAGGCGATACGTGTGACCGGAATAAAATGAAATGAACACAAATAGGGAACAGAAAGGAATGTAACCAAACTAGCCAAACGATAATTAGAAAGAAAGAAAGACCCAACCAAACATGGCAAGATAGTAATAGATAGCGATCGTCGAAGGTTTACTGTCTTAGACGTACTCAAATTGCCGTGCCAGAGGAGTGGTGGGCTAGCCATTCCTTAACGTCCTAAAACCTCCAGCCTAAAAGCTTAGGCCACAGTCCAGAAAGTTCACAGAAATTGAAAACTTTCGTCACACTCGCCTCGTCTTCAGCTAAAACCGAGGGCAGGGGACCCCGAAGAACCACCGTTGCCCTTTGCGAATTAATAAAGTGCAGACACAACTAATGGTGTATTTCAAGATGAACACTTCTCTCATTAATAAAGTGAAGTAATTTCTTTGTTTTAGGTAAATTTGTACTAATAAAAATGGATCTATTATTATATTTATTATTACATAGCGGTATTTACTCACCTCGAGCGTGAATAGCCGCATAATTGACATTCGATATAAATCGATTCCGGCCGTACAATTTCAAGTGTAAGCTTTCTTGGAAATTACCCCACAATGTGTGCACTTTCACAGCTGGAGATGACCTTTGGAGGCACATGACAATTCGATCTGAGTGTACTGTAAGCCGCATTGTCCTGTTTACGTTTAGACATTCGACACTGTTGAATCACACTGACAATGCAAGTTCAATTTCACAGAGAGTGGTTTCTGATTTTAGTAAAGCACTAACTATACAAGTCATGATCCTTATAGGCTATATTTCTTTCTTTCCCGACTTGTGTTTTATTTACAAGTTTTCCATAGCTCTAACTTTTTTCGTAAATTACACTCTGAAGAGAAACAGCAATTCTTTTAGCACCGAAAGCCGGAAGATTCACCTGCAACCATTACGTATGAAAGAAACGGACAACAAAGTCTGCATATAAATCAGCAAACAATACCAATTTTCTCTTCAAATTAATGCTATCCGTAACTGATGCAAAGAATTCCTGCGCGAAATCGTCATCACAGTAAACTTCTGTTAAGTGTCATTTGGTATCGAACACGCGAACAGTGTAATTGAAAATACCTACCCTAGACATTATGATATGCTTCAGTGACAGCACAGCCGACACGAAAAAAGTGTACCCGTGATCTGAGAATACTACGTTACCGCCAGGTCCAAAGTCGTCCTCAGGTGTCATAAATGAAGACTGGGATACCACAGGTCAGCTTTGACCCATGACGTCATCAGCATGTCGGAAAACCCGTATGCGGGATATCTTAATTTATTTCTGTATTGTAAATAAATAATCTGTAGTTATCCTCGTAAATTAGAGATAACAGAATGTACCGTCGATCACAGGTCTCAGCCCAAAAATTCGCACCTTCGGCGATCATTTACGAGAGAGGGGGAAAAACAAAAGCCCCTCTAACCTGACCTGTACCTTACCATCAGAGGGAATCTACAGACCACTTTTTAATCAAAATATTAATCTATAATCTGTTTTATTTGTAAACAAACTATCGTATTTAACTCAGCCACCACATAATTACTGAAGTCTTCTACAAACACGCACGCATCTCAATTGCGTTGCGATGACGTCACAAGTCAAAGCTGACGTGCGGTATCCCCGTCTTCAGGTGAGCCACAATAACTGCCAAGGAAAGTAATGGCATACTCCCTTGAACAGAACTGTGACAAGTAAAAGCAGTGCAAAGTTCATAAACCTTTTGGTTAGAGAAGCACTCTGGTGAGTTTCAAATACGGTACGTTGACTTATAATAATTTATAACCTGTACAAGGGCACAAAAGAATCTGACAATCATAAAGCAATAACAGCATTATTTCATGGTCAACAACGCTATTATTACCCTGATACGATGTTATTCAGTTTTCAAAGAGCATTCAAGAGTTATTGCTAATAACAGCAAACTAAACTGCTGCTGTCATAAGAAAAAGTTTACCAGTATATATGGCCTGCATTACAGTGTCAAATGAGAAATGGATTTGAACACCTACATCATTAAGGTATGCTGTTATCTGAAGCGTCATGTCAGTCTCCCTTAAACCTCCACTTTTACAATTGAACAATTAACACCTTGTGTTAAACTGAAGGTACACAATAATCACATTGCAATTTCTGACAATTTGCTGTACTTGTGTACTGCAAAAACACACACACACACACACACACACACACACACACACACACACACACACAAGTTTTTGTTACAGAGCCATTCAAACAATGAGAACAGATGCATTCACACAAGTCGAACTGTTTTTCCATATTGAGCAATGACTTCTTAAACAAGTCACTTTATTATAGCACATACTCGAAACTGACAACGTTTGGAAACAAATTCAACTGACCACAGAAAACTAATGTTGCAACAAACAAGATGTGACTGCTGATCTGTATATTCAGTACAATCTGATCATTAAAGCGCTGTACTATCCCAATGGAAAAAGGTTACATACATTCTAAACTACGGGCACAATACGTATGTCGACATAGCATATAACCTATACTACAATTTGAAAGTGCAAAGGATCATACATGAGTGCCAATGCTACAAGGTAATTTTCTATCAATTGCCAAAGACAGCAGAAATGACAGATTATGGCACCCAGAAAGAGAATGTGACCTCAGCAAGCCATGCGTGTTACTACAAGCACTCAGTGCTTACTGTTATTTGTAAGGTGTATCACAATTAGTGTAGCCTAGACAACTTTGTTAGGCTATGGCCATACATATGCTATATGCAATTTTTATAGCAGTATAGTGGAGTGCAGACAACCGAACTTTAGCCAGTTCAACATTCTGGGGACTGTTACTGCACTCCTGCAGAGTTAAGGAGACAATCACAGAGCAGACAGTGCTTTGCCGCAAACTGTAACAAAGTACTTTACCCGAACTAAATTACACATACAGTTCAAAGCTCTTTTTAATGTGGAGACAAATTCTGCACAGTTTTTACCTTTCTGTGATTGTTTAAATCATTACAGCATAGACACAATTTGGTACAACATATAGGACATTAAATTCAATTTGAAAGTTATTACACATAATTCTTGACACTGTGGACCCTCAGTTGTTTCCAGGAAAATCTTACTCTGATACTCTTAGATGCTCACATCAAGGATTTTTTGCTGCTCTAATCCCTATACCACAATGTCCAGCTGGTCTAAGCAGGATTCCTTTTATGTACTTCATTGGCAAATTACAAGTTCACTACAACAAATTAAATTGTTGGGTTGTCATGCAACAGCAGCAGGTGATATATGACAACATTGGGTATTCATTAATCTATGAAGCAAATGAACAGAAAAACATGTCAGTAAAATAGTGAGAGTGACATAAGTTCTGTAAACTATCTTACACTAAGGAATACAGAAGATAAATGCTGTAGAAACAACATAGCTACAAAAAGCAGGGGCCACACAGCTTTAAACTTATTTTCACTAACAAGCATTCAATTACCTTAAGGCTGTGCCTCCATTTGTAATGTTTTTACTGGCTTGGTTATCCTGACAAAAACATTACCAAAAAGTGACACCCCAATACGGAGACACTACTCAATGCAACTATTGACATATATTCTGCCAGTAGTCTTACAGGTTCCCTAATCAGCAGGCCTATTTAGGAAAACATGAGAAAGTTGTGTATGATGTCTATTTGGGCCGCATTAGCTAACGATTACTTTGATATGAACCGCTCTCGATAGCACCCCCCCCCCCCCCCACACACACAAAATGAACTTTCTTACAAAGAAAAGTAAATAAATAACACTACCCTAGGTCTCACTCACCAGAAGTGACGACAAATTAGCATTTCGGGGTGCTTTACTTATTACTGCATGGCTATATCAATGTTGACCTACCAATTTGTTTGTGCAGATCAAACGCAGTGAGTGCGATTTTCCATTCACATTCAGAACATCAAGTTTGACAGCTTAACATTTATAACATACAGCACTAGCATTTTCACTCCCGAGATTACGAACGTTTCACAAATGTTTATGACACATAGATGAAGGCGTTAGTACTATGTTGCAGAGTTTCAGTGTTGATTTTTTTTAATTAAGAAAGAAAAAAACAAAACGAGATTACGCAGAGCAGCGAACCGTGTACTTAAGTTGCGCGCACACTAATGACAGCGGAGTCTTCAACAATGAATAAGCAGCACTATTGTTGACAGCAGTTCTGGAACATTATTTCTATGTTATCTTCTGATACACAATGTGATTAACATATCAGGAATATGGGCTGTAATTTTCTGGGCAATTAAACTGGCTTAAATCAACTTTTTACATTAAAGATTACTGCTGTGTCATTAACTAGACTTTTTGCTTATTTACTCACCGTTCAAGGGCCAGATATTTGACGGCAGTGAATGGGCAGCGTACACTCGACCAAGACTAATATTGGCAGCCAAAGGTCCAACCAGCACATGATCTTCAGGTGAACTACTGTCAGTTTCTGGGGATTCAGATATGTCATATGCGCCGACGCTTGCATTCGGTATTCCTATTGCTTCGTGACTTGCATGACTGTCAGGAACACTTGACAAGGATCTTGCTCTTTGTCTATCACTCGACACAGCACCAGGTATTGCTCTTAGAAGGCTAAATCCCGTACTCCCAGCAGCAACAACATCGGAACTGCTACTAGTAGAAAATGTTCTAGTTCGCGGACTTGATCCTCCACCGTTTGCCGTACTGGCTTTAGCACCCATTGCACTTGATGCGGCGTAAAATTCCTAGCAAACAAAAATTTTGGATGTTGTGTGGACTACGGAGTCGAATACGACTGAAATCGACACAATCATATCACTGATCCTAAGACAATAACACGGCCACAACAACAAGCGGCCATAATGCTGGTGACTACCATAGCACACCCTAGCGCGCAAGAAACAAAACAAAACATAGGGACGGCCAACTTGCCCGTATCGTAGCAAAATAATCTCTGGTGCTAAATAGTAGTGAAGCGAAAGGTTCTTCTTGGCGGTGAATTTGAAAGGTCAATTTGTTGGTACGATTTCTGTACTGTATATATTTCTAAAAGTGTTTTGTTATTTTTATTGAATCACAAAAAGTTTCTCACCTGGAACAGCTAGAACACCACTGTTGGAAAAAAGATATAATCGCGGGAAGCCATCGAAAATAGTTTTATAACATTGAAAAGCAAATTTAAGTCTTAAATAGTTGTAAGAGACATATTTGAGCTGCTGTAAGAATGCTCATAAAACGAATTTATACTATTTGCTTGGTTATTCTGAACTTCTGTGCTAGTTGTGAAAGTATAGTGTGAAATTGTAACCAGAAAAACATGCTTTTGAAAATACTAACCTACGAAACAAATAAAAATTGTATATACATTTTAAAAATCTGTGGAAGCAACTAAACTGACCAATTATATGGGGGGAAAAGACAAATACTAGGCCAAAATGAAAATTATAATTGTGTTAGTAATCATAACAGATCTTCAGTGTAATACACGTATAATACGTTGTTATAATGTATCCTAAGTATTAATTTTCAGTGGATAAAATTAGGCATAATTGAACTATTATGTTAATGTAGAGTATATAGAAACAGCTGCTAGCATCACGAGTAATTTTAATGGGATTAGAGGTGGCAGTTTTGCCATAAGTAGCAGGTGGTTAAATAGAATGCGTAGGCCTAACAGTCTTTAAACATTTACCATTAACCGCTGTTATTGAAAATATACGATTTATGAACAACAACTTAATAAATAAAAGACACGGTTTTTCTCTTAAGCACAGTTATTTTGCATAGTGACTTTATCAATGTGTGATTTAATTTCATGTCGTTTAGCAGTGAAGGGTTTTGATATTGTTCTTTGCACTTCACATGTCTCTTAATTTTATTTAGTTTTTTGTGACAGTTTACTAAATCTGACACGAAAGTCCCACACTAGTTTCTCTGTCAAAGAGAGCTTGATACTGATTTTTTTATGGAAATTATTTTATTATAGGTAACTAAAGTCAAGCTTATTTTATTGAAATTAATAAAATACTATACATTATGCCAAGTATTTACAAAACATAATTATCCACGTGTAAGTGGGAACAGACAAAGTAACACTACCATTGGTTATGTTAGATAAAATAATAATAATATAGTATATGGTGACAAAAAAGGCATTACAATAAATAATTGATACAGCAATTATGGAATCATGACAACACATACAAATAACTTAAAATGAAGATTAATTTTATGTTTCAAATTGTCTTCGTTTGTTGACAATTGCAGAAGAAGAGAACACTTTGCAATAAGTCAATTAAAAATACTTATGAATGTAAATTATTGAAGGAAGCTTTCCTGGTGGGATAAACAAATATAAAAAATAGAAAACGGATGACTTACCCAAAGGACAGGCTCGTCGACAGGCACAAATAAAATCACACACATACAAGCTTTCGCAACCATTGGTCACTTCTTCGGGAAAAGAGGAAGAAAGGAGAGGAGAAAGGGAAGGATACGAGTTTTAAGGAAGTGGAAAAGGAGTCATTCCAATCCCAGGGGTGGAAGGACTTACCTTAGGAGAAAAAAGGAAGGTAAACAAATATACACACACTCACACGTATCCCAACGCAAACACCCCTAAATTAAGTCCTTCCACCCCTGGGATTGGAATGACACCTTTTCCACTTCCTTAAAACCCATATCCTTCCCTTTTTCCTCTCCTTTCTTCCTCTTTTCCTGAAGAAGCGACCAATGGTTGTGAAAGCTTGTATGTGTGTTTGTGTGTTTACTTATGAATGTATACACACATACAAATTTGTACTGAATCAACAAACATAAATCAGCATCAAAGAATTCTCTTATATTGCGGGTCTATTTATATAAAAAATACCGACAATGTCTGTGTTATTTTCAGTCTGATCATCCATGATATTTTCAAACATACTCCCTATGCTAGAATGGCAATTCTTTTTCTGTTCAATTTCCAGATAGAGTGAGGAAAACACTGGGTTAAAATGCCTCTGTACGGCTCCTAATTTCTATCTCAGCTTTGTGGACCGTTAATGAAATGTAAGTTGGTCGAAAAATCATGATTCTGCAGTCAGCATTAAATACTGGCCCTCCAAATTTCCTCAATAGTGTTTCTTGAAAATAACATTGGCTTCACTTCAGATTTCCATTTGAGTTCCCAAAATATCTTTGTGACATTTGTACACTGATCAAAACTACGAACAATGTACCTAGTAGCCCACTGCTGAATTGCTTGTATGGCTATGTCTTCTTTCTCCTTTCTTTTCTTTGACTTTTCAACTTTTACAAGGGCAGCATGGTTATTTCAGATCTGTTATGTTAGCTAAGGAATGTCCAGATGGCCTTTCTATTGCCACCTGATTCCGCCCATCCCCATACCCTATCTGTAGCATTATACATGTGAAAGTGAGAAAAATCACTCCAAATGCTTGTAAATCATGTAATATAGATGGGAATGTTCCAGCTCACATAGGAACTGCCAAAACTTCACATCCAGGCTGGCTGGTACACTAACTCATGTTGTTAATCCATTGGGCGAACATGTCCGAAAGAATAGATACCACATGTATATAACTTATAAAATATCCATTCTTCAGTGTGGAGGCACTCCTAGGCCTTTACTCTTATGGAAATCAGTTTGATTTACAAGTTTGAGTTCTAGTGGGCAGGGTAAAGTTGAGAATTTATATCTGATGGGAGGCATACTTCAGTAACTCCATGCAGGTGTGTTGACCACTGTGTCCCCAATAGTGTAAGGTCAGGGTAACTGCCTAAAAAGCAGGAGACCCAGGTTTGAATCCTGGCTGGGTACACATTTTCAACTTGACCCAATCGTAGTTAATGTCTTACATTCCATGAATATGAATAGATAATAACTTCAGGATAAAAAGTGGCATCTGTTCTTTCCAAAATGTCCAAAAGAACAGACACCACATATATATTACTTACACATTTGTTTTGAACTTTCTGAGTGGCTTCTCTTCAACAGAGGTGTCTATTACTAAGTCCTATGTTCATGAGCCTGTGCCATGTTTAAACAAGAGTAAGCCTACGTAAGATTGTCCAATGTGAACAATTTCTTAAAAGTGCTATTTAAACCATCGGCTCTCCTTTTTTCTGTCTTTTATCACTACCTCACTGATCAGTGAGTGACTGAATCAATGCCTTCAACCTAATTATCGATTTTACATGAGATCATTAGTTCCTTGAGTTCTTGGCAAGAACTTTTGTTAAGGTGTGACAGTGGAAGTTATTGTATGCTTCACACCTCAATCATTTTATGAATGCAGTAAATCTCTACTAACCATAGACTGTCTTCAGTGTTATTTTTTAGGATAGAGGGTTCAACTGTCTTTGTCTCCTTACAATTTTCTGAATATTATTACCAAACCACATAATTAATATAGTGAGGACAGTTACAACTCACCGCAAAGACGTGGCGACGAGATGCGACAGGCACATACAAAAGACACACACAAACAACACATTCAGCTATCGGCCATGGCCTTCTTCAGAAATAGAGCACTCACGCAATCACACAGGCACACAACACAGTCATACAACCATCACCTCCGACTGCCACACTTCGAATCACGCTCTGCAGCGAATTGGGGACGGGAGAGGAGGGGAGGGGGAGGGGATAGAAAGGTTACGTCACGGTGGTGGGGATGGGTTAGATGGGAATAACGAGATGCAGCTTAGGAATGGAGTGGGGAGGCGGGTGAGGGGAGAAAATAAAATAAAATAAAATAAAGTAAAATAATATATATATATATATATATATTATATATATATATATATATATAGAGAGAGAGAGAGAGAGAGAAAATTCATGCACACTGCAAGTGCACAAGACCACATACACACACATACACATGCACGCGCACACACACACACACACACACACACACACACACACACACACACACACACACACACACATACATATACACACACACAATCACACATTCACACACCACTCCAAGAGTTTCTCACCTCCAACTTGTCCTCACCATCCTTTCCCAAGTCCCTTCCCAAGAACTCAAACCTTTCAGCAGAAGAAAGAAGAGCCATCCAAAACCTTAAAACTAATCCTGACATAATCGTCCTCCCTGCTGATAAAGGTTCCACCACTGTAGTTATGGATCACAGTGACTACCTGGCAGAAGGGCTCCGCCAACTATCTGACTCCTCCACCTACAAGTTGTGCCAGATTGACCCCATACCCAAAGTCCAACAAGATCTCCAATCCCTACTAAAATCCTATGGCCCCTCCCAGAAACTCTCCCCTGAATCCATCTCCCTCCTCACCCCAGCAACACCCCGCACACCCACCTTTTACATGCTCCCCAAAATCCACAAACCTAATAATCCTGGACGCCCTATTGTGGCTGGTTACTGTGCGCCTACCGAAAGAATTTCAGCCCTAGTTGACCAACACCTCCAACCTATTGTCCAAAATCTACCTTCCCACATCAAGGATACCAACCACTTCCTTCACCGACTCTCCACCATTCCCACCCCTTTGCCTCCTGGATCTTTACTTGTCACAGTGGATGCCACCTCCCTATACACCAACATCCCACATGCCCATGGCCTTGCCGCTCTGGAATACTACCTCTCCCAACGTCCCTCTGAACGCAAGCCTGATACCTCATTCCTCATAACCCTTACCAATTTCATCCTACTTAACAACTACTTTTCCTTTGAGGGGAAAGTTTACCATCAAATCCAAGGCACAGCCATGGGCACCCGCATGGCACCCTCCTATGCCAACCTGTTCATGGGCCGTCTGGAGGAATCCTTCCTAGCATCCCAAAACCTCAAGCCTCTGGCCTGGTTCCGGTTCATTGATGATATTTTCATGATCTGGACTCACGGCCAGGACACCCTATCCTCCTTTCTTCAGAACCTCAATTCCTTCTCTCCCATCCACTTCACCTGGTCTTCCTCAACCAACCATGCCACATTCCTGGATGTCAACCTCCACCTCACTGATGGCTCCATCCACACTTCCGTCCATATTAAACCTACCAACCACCAACAGTACCTACATTTTGACAGTTGCCATCCCTTCCACGTCAAAAAATCCCTCCCTTACAGCCTGGCCACCCGTGGACGGCATATCTGCAGTGACAAGAATTCCCTTTCTGAATATGCTGAAGGTCTCACAAAGGCCTTCACAAACAGAAACTACCCCACAGACCTAGTCCGCAAACAAATCTCCCGTGCCATATCCTCACACACCCCAAATCCTCTTCCTAACACTAGTAACCATCCACAAAAGAGCGCTCCCCTTGTCACCCAGTACTACCCTGGTCTCGAACAACTAAATTCCATCCTTCGCCAAGGTTTTGATTTTCTATCCTCATGCCCTGAAATGAGAGACATCCTGCCCAAGATCCTTCCCACCCCTCCTAAAGTGGTGTTCCGTCGCCCTCCCAACCTTCACAACATCCTAGTTCATCCTTATGCCACCCCGAAACCCAGCTCACTGCCACAGGGATCATATCCTTGTGGAAGACCCCGCTGCAAGACCTGTCCAATCCACCCACCCAGCACTTCCTATTCCAGTCCTGTCACAGGCTTATCCTACCCTATCAGAGGCCGGGCCACTTGTGAAAGCAGCCACGTAATTTACCAACTGTGCTGCAAGCACTGTACAGCTTTCTATATTGGCATGACCACCAACCAGCTGTCCATTAGGATGAATGGCCACCGCCAAACTGTGGCCAAAAACAAGGTGGACCACCCTGTGGCACAGCATGCAGCGGAGCACATGCTTGATTTCAATGGCTGCTTCACAACCCGGGCCATCTGGATCCTCCCATCCACCACCAGCTTTTCTGAACTGCACAGATGGGAGTTATCCCTACAATACATTCTACGATCCCGAAATCAACCAGGCCTCAACCTACGATAATTTCCCTATATATATTTTTTTCCTTACCTTACAGTTCCTACCTTTGTATCCCAAACCTCGCCTGATTTGAGTGGTGTGTGAATGTGTGATCGTGTGTGTGTATATGTATGTGTGTGTGTGTGTGTGTGTGTGTGTGTGTGTGTGCGCGTGCATGTGTATGTGTGTGTATGTGGTCTTGTGCACTTGCAGTGTGCATGAATTTTCTCTCTCTCTCTCTCTCTCTCTCTCTCTCTCTCTCTCTCTCTATATATATATATATATATATATATATATATATATATATATATAAAATAGATGAAGAACACTTACCAGGCGAAGGGGCACAGGCAGTAATAGCAACAAATAAACACACAGATACACACACACTCAAAAATGCTAGCTTTCGCAGCCTAGCTGCTTCATCAGGCAGAAGGGAAGGAGAGGGAAAAGGAAATGATAGATATATGAACTTCTTTGCTTTCTACAGTATGTCTGCCTAAGTGTACTTGTGTCTGTGTAAATGTGTGGGTGTATGTGCATTTATTTACCTTCCATTTTTTCCCCCAAGGTAAGTCTTTCCTGTCCCGGGATTGGAATGGCTCCTTACCCCCTTCCTTAAATCCCTCATCATTTCCTTTTCTCTCTCCTTCCCTTCTGCCTGATGAAGCAGCTAGGCTGCGAAAGCTAGCATTTTTGAGTGTGTGTGTGTGTCTGTGTGTTTATTTGTTGCTATTACTGCCTGTGCCCCTTCGCCTGGTAAGTGTTCTTCATCTATTTTTTACACATATATATATATATATATATATATATATATATATATATATTATTTTACTTTATTTTATTTTATTTTCTCCCCTCACCCGCCTCCCCACTCCATTCCTAAGCTGCATCTCGTTATTCCCATCTAACCCATCCCCACCACCGTGACGTAACCTTTCTATCCCCTCCCCCTCCCCTCCTCTCCCGTCCCCGATTCGCTGCAGAGCGTGATTCGAAGTGTGGCAGTCGGAGGTGATGGTTGTATGACTGTGTTGTGTGCCTGTGTGATTGCGTGAGTGCTCTATTTCTGAAGAAGGCCATGGCCGATAGCTGAATGTGTTGTATGTGTGTGTCTTTTGTATGTGCCTGTCGCATCTCGTCGCCACGTCTTTGCGGTGAGTTGTAACTGTCCTCACTATATTATTTATTCCAACCTGGACTTTCAATTATTATATTTCAAACCACATAATTGTATCAGAGGGCTATAGATTCCTTGATCCATACATCATATTATACAATTTCCATCATAAAGTGGTGGCTTAAAGGGTTTAGAGCACATAAAGCTATACATTAATGGGCAGTACCAAAGGTCCCAATACCATCTGTCTGCTTTGACCCATGACATTATGGGCAGGAACATACTAAACAGAAAAAAAAAAGAAGCAGAGAACCACATTTTGAACTACAAAACTAAACCCATAAAATAAAATTTTCCATTATGCACAAAGAAACGTTCCTTTGCCAGAGTGCTCTGCCAAGCAGTTACTGTTACTAATGATCAAAGTTAATTAAATCATGGTGTTCGGTAGGTGGATAGATGAATGTCAGTTGATCACATTGTATTGTAATAAGTAATGATACATTTGTAACAAAAGAAAAATCCCCATTGCAAATGATGTTCCTTGTGATACAACATTACACACCAACATCAGTGATCAAAGCCGACTGGTGATATTGTGTGTTTCAGTTGACCCCATTAATAAGCAGTCATTGTATGATACTTCTGTAAAGTATACTAACAACAAAGTATGACTAGTTCCAATAAAATGTACTATAATCATGCAAAAAACTTTAAATATGTACATGTATGTGAATAACTTTTAACAGTGGAAAATCTGATAGGAATATCAATAATAGAGGATAGATAGCAACTCACTGTAAAGAGGCTCACTGAGCTGCTGACAGACACGAAAATAGATGATCACATTCATACAAGTTAAATTTTCGACCATGGCCGCCATCCGAAAAAGAAACACGTACATTCACACAATCACTCAGACAACTATATACACACACTATATAGAGGGAAACATTTCTGGTAGAAATTGTGATTGTTAGAATCAAATTGATGAAACGAAAATTATAGAAGGAAACTTTCCTGGTGGGATAAACAAATATAAAAAATAGAAATCGGATGACTTACCAGGTGAAAAAGCACAGGTACGTAGATAGATGTAATGTAACATTCCCAAGTCCAAATATTCTGTCAAACTGTTATAGCTGTGACAAATGGGACATTGTATTATTTTCCTTACTTTTAAATATCTGGTGATTTCCAATTTCTTGTCTGATATCTAGCAGTGATCCATTAAATTTCTCCTCTCCTTCCTTCCTCTTTTTCCCGAAGAAGCCACCACTGGTGGCGAAAGCTCGAATGTTTGTGTGTGTTTGGTGTTTCTGTCAACGAGCCTGTACTTTAGGTAAGTCAAAAATCTTTATATATATATATATAAAAAACAAGGGGGGGGGGGGGGAAGGAAGGTAAACAAATATATATATATATATATATATATATATATATATATATATTTTGCTTTCTACAGTTCTACAGTATGTCTGCCTAAGTGTACTTGTGTCTGTGTAAATGTGTGGGTGTATGTGCATTTATTTACCTTCCATTTTTTCCCCCAAGGTAAGTCTTTCCTGTCCCGGGATTGGAATGGCTCCTTACCCCCTTCCTTAAAACTCTCATCATTTCCTTTTCCCTCTCCTCCCTTCTGCCTGATGAAGCAGCTAGGCTGCGAAAGCTAGCATTTTTGAGTGTGTGTGTGTGTGTCTGTGTTTATTTGTTGCTATTACTGCCTGTGCCCCTTCGCCTGGTAAGTGTTCTTCATCTATTTTTTACGTATATTTTTTTCCACATATATATATATATATATATATATATATATATATATATATATATATATATATATTAGGTTGCTTCTTCAGAAAGAGAAGGAAAGGAGAGGGAAAAGGAAAGGATGAGGGTTTTAAGGGAGTGGAAAAGGAGCCATTCCAATCCCAGGAGTGGAAGGGCTGCCTAGGTGTGTTTGGATGTGGATATGTGTGAGTGTGTGTGTATTTCTTTACCTTACCTTTCAGGATAAGAGGAAAAAAGGTGAGGAGAAAGGGAAGGATATGGATTTTAAGGAAGTGGAAAAGGAGTCATTCCAATCCCAGGAGTGGAAGGACTTACCTTAGGGGGAAAAATGAAGGTAAACAAATACACACACACACACACTCACACATATCCAAACGCAAACACACCTAAACAGACAGACATATACAACAATATGCATTATGACAGCTGCCATCCATTCCACATCAAACATTCCCTTCCCTACAGCTTAGGTCTTCGTGGCAAACGAGTCTGCTCCAGTCCCAAAGCTCTGAACCAGTGCACCAACAACCTAATAACAGCTTTCAGATCCTGCAGCTATACTCCTAATCTGGTAGAGAAGCAAATTGCCAGAGCCACTTCCTCATCCCCCCAAATTCAGAACCTTCAACAGAAGAATCGCAGAAGTGCCCCTCTTGTCACCGGATAGTTTCCGGGACTGGAGTGGACTCTGAATGTAGCTCTCCAGCAAGGATACAACTTCCTTAAATCCTGCCCCGAAATGAGATCCATCCTTCATAACATCCTTCCCACTCCACCGAGAGTGTTTTTCCGCCGCCCACCTAACCTCCGTAACCTCCTAGTCCATCCCTATGAAATCCCCAAACCACCTTCTCTACCTTCTGGCTCCTATTCTTGTAACCGCCCCCGTTGTAAAACCTGCCCTATGCACCCTTCCACCACCACTTACTCCAGTCCCGTAACCCGGAAGGTGTACACCATCAAAGGCAGAGCCACTTGCGATAGTACCCACGTGATCTACTAACTGACATGCCTGCACTGTGAAGTGTTCTATGTAGGAATGACCAGCAACAAACTGTCCATTCGCATGAATGGACACAGGCAGACAGTGTTTGTTGGTAACGAGGATCACCCTGTGGCTAAACACGCCTTGGTGCATGGCCAGCACATCTTGGCACAGTGCTACACCGTCCGGGTTGTCTAGATACTTCCCACCGACACCAATCCTTCAGAACTCCGGAGATGGGAACTAGCGCTTCAACATATTCTCTCTTCCTGTTGCCCACCTAGTCTTAACCTCCACTAAATTTGAATTCCCACTCGCCATCTTTAACATCTTAACATCTTTGCCTCAGTTCTCACACACACTCACACATATCCAAACGCAAACACACCTAGACAGACATTTGTAAAAAGCAAAGAAGTTGGACAGAGATACCACTTGAGGCAGAGGCTCTGTACTCTGGTCATTTCCACATAGAATGCTTCACAGTGCAGGCATGTCAGTTGGTAAATCACGTGGGTGCTATCGCAAGTGGCTCTAACCTTGATCGTGTACACCTTCCGGGTTACTGTGCTGGAGTAAGTGGAGGTGGAAGGGTGCATAGGGCAGGCTTATCCTGAAGAAGCGCCCAACGTTTGCGAAAGCTTATATGTGTGTTTGTGTGTGATTTTATTTGTATCTATCGATGAGCCGGTCCTTTTGGTAAGTCATCTGTTTTCTTTTTTTTTTTTATATTTGTTTATCCCACCTGGAAAGTTTCCCTCTATAATTTTCGTTTCTATATATATATGTAACTAATATTATAGAAGCAGACTTTCCTGGTGGGAAAAATATGTATAAAATAAAGATTTTTGACTTACCTAAAGTATAGGCTCGTCGACAGAAAACGGGGTAAAGGGGTCATTCCAATTGGGATGGGAATGACCCCTTTTCCACTTCCTTAAAACCCGTATCCTTCCCTTTCCCCTCTCCTTCCTTCCTCTTTTTCCTGAAGAAGCTGCCAGTGATATATATATATGACTTACCCAAAGAACAGGCTCGCCGATAGACACAAAAAACCCAAATGAAAACACACACAAACAAACATTCAAGCTTTCGCAACCTATTTGCTTCTGCAGGAAGGCACACAAACTTTGTTGGGTGGCCAGAGATGGCTGACGTGTGTGGATGAGTGTGCCTGAGTGATTGTGTGGATGAGTGTTCTCTGTCTGAGGAAGGGCGCGGCCGAAAATTTAGAATTGTGTGTGTGTCTTTTATTTGTGTCTTCCGGCGGCTCAACGTTCGTCTTTACAGTGAATTGTTCACTATCTACATATTATTATTAACATTTCTTACTGGACCTCCCATTGTTGATATACTTTGTTTCTGTGTTTACAAGTCTCACAGTACACAACACAAGTAATGAAAATAACTGGAGGATAAAGTGTACATAAATAAAGCCACAAAGTTTGCCAAAAAAGCAATGGCAAGACTGCGGTAAACATTTGACATACAAGTTATCGGCATAAGAATCTTTGGAGCAGTGAATGACAACCTGAACTCGTAAGTCAAAGAAGTTGACATATGTGGTTGAGCATGAGAAATTAAATTATCTGACATATGAGAATATTTTATTTTTTATTTTGTGAAGATTGTATTTATTCCATGACTTATGAGGTGTTTGCAGAAGATTCTGCAGGACTTCCTTTTGTATACCATCCTCGTCGCCACTTTTGCATCCCATCCTCGTCGCCACTTTTGTGTCTCGTCCGCCGGTTGTCGTAGGTGTCGGTGGCCGAGTAGAAAGAGACCGACACAGGAATAAAGGATGCATGCGTGTGGAGGTACGGAGGTGACCAGCCAGTGGGACAGCAGCAACTAGAAACACTAGAGTAAATTAGAACAAGATATATATTTCGTGGAGTCTTGGTAATACTTAACTTTTACACAGTTCTTGACTGCAGAATGCTGATACATAGTTTAGATAGAGGCCTGCCTACTGATGATTCCTAGTGCCTATCCGACAGAGAAGTCTGAACTGGTGCCTATCTGATTCCGAAGTGTTAACTGGTTTCTATCTCAGTCCCAAGTGAACGATGCAGTGCAGTGGTGGCCACGAGCAGAGTTGTAGCAGAGGGCGCTCGTGGCTGATGTAAGAACGCCGTGCCGTGCGTACGTGGCGGCGCGCGATGTAAGTACGTGGCGCGCACTTCATACTTGTGCGACACCACACTTCCTTTATAAGGACCAATTGAAACCTCATTTTTGTAAATCTTTGACATATGAGGTTGCAGTTCAACACAATCAATATTCCACTGTAGTCTACCTATATGACTATTCATTCCTACCTCTAAGCAATGTCAAAGCAAATATATCCTAGAAATTTGTATCTATCTACACACTCTGCCAACTACTGTCAAGTGCATCCTCAAATGTTCCAAACAATTTCTTGTCTTCCTGTTTTATTCAAGCATGTTCAAATATATTGCTCTCAGCACTAATAACACTGTACGTTCGTCAAGTTACTAGCATTTACAAAAACGGCTATTAATAAGGATCACTCCCTGCTCTATAGGTAGGATTAGCAAAGTAAGAAAGCGAAAACATACAAGGCATTTAATCAATCCATCATCATTAGTCTGATGAGGGAAATTTGCAGTAGTATTTTTTATTATAGCCCTGTACACTGTTGGCAAAGAATTAACAAAACTAGCCACCTGCATTGTGCCCATATGCCAAAGACAAAATAGCCTCTTTTGAAACAAAATGCTTCAATACTTGTATTTAAACCTTCCTCACACTTTTTTGTTAATTTTTGGTGGAAATGAACAACAATGCAATGCTAGCTTTGAAACTGGTAATCTTTTTGCTGCAGCCTGCAGTTGGAATCCCCTAATAGTAATGACGGAGGATGGGTGTTTCCTGGTAGTGAAACCCAAAAATGCTACTCCAAAATTACTTTATTGGCACACTCAAGGTTTAAACTACTAGGACTAGAGGCCAACTGCCAGGAAGCGGCAGTTGCTGCAAAGAGCATTAATCCAAGATAGTACAGTTTTTGGCTGGATCATCACCACAGTAACTCCAACACCGTTGTTTGTACTAGGTGAACACATCAACAGCAGTTAGTTTCAGTCGAATTTTTCCCTAAGTAATTAGTCTAATATGTAGTTCAAAGTTTTATAGTGACTTTTCTTAATGTCATCAAAAGTCAGAAGAAGGAAGATTAGGGATGACATCTCATTGACAGCATGGTCACCAAGGATTGAGCACAAGCCAAGATTCTTTTCTCAAGGATGGGGAAGAAATTGACTGGAACTATCATGGAATTTGTCTGGAGTGATACAGGAAAAATGGATAACCTAAATCTGGATTTCCAGAGACAGTTTTGAACAATACTCATGCATGTGAATCCAATATGCTACCCACTGTGGCATCTCACTTGGTAAAATGTCAAATTAGCAACCCCAAACTATTTGAACACTAAGGCAAAAGTGCCAACTTGGATTTTGTCAGGCACTCACATTTTATCTCTAAACTTAACAATTTACATGTTTTCCAAACACTTGTCTTGACTATTGTATTAAACTTTTAAGGAATCACAGAGATGGGATTGGACACAACCTGCTATGATGGCTTCAGCAAGAAAAATGAGATAATTTTGACTTTGTTGAATGCTTCTTACCAACAATATTAAATATGTTACTCATTATTTGCAAAAGGTGAAGGGATATGTTCAACATTATTCAATGACTAAGCCTGGTGCAAATGATTTTCATTACAGTATGATTGTGTTTCACTTTGCAACAAAAAACCTGTTTGAAATCTGAAACCCTCATAGGACCAACTTGTTGATTTTGTTATATTGGTGAAATTTGTAGTTTGGCATTAAGGAGAAAAAAATCTCAATGATATTAATAGTGGTAATATGAAGTGCACCATGGTTGTATAGACTTTTAGAAAATATGACAGTGCCGAAGTGGGTGGCTTGCGTGCCTCAACGATACAGATAGCTGTACCATAGGTGCAGCCACAGCAGAGGGGTATCTGTGTAGAGGTCAGTCAAACATGTGGGTTCTGAAGAGGGGCAGCAGCCTTTTCAGTATTTGCAGATACAAAAGTCTGGATGATTGACTGAGCTGGCCTTGTAACATCAGCTAACATGGCCTTGCCACATAGTTACTGCAAACGGCTGAAAGCAAGGGGAAACTCCGCTGTTATTTTTCTCAAGGACATGCAGCTCTACTGCATGAATATATGATGATGGCATTCTCTCGAGGAAAATATTCCAGAGGTAAAATAGTTCCCCATTCAGATCTCCAGACAGGAACTACTCAGGAGGATGTGATCATCAGCAAAGACAACACTGGCATTCTTACAGATATGAGTGTAGAATGTTAGATCCCTTAATCGGGTAGAAAGGTTCAAAAATTTAAAAAGGGAAATGGATAAGTTGAAGTTAGATATAGTGGGGATTAGTGAAGTTCGGTGGAAAGAGGAACAGGCTTTCTGGTCAGGTGAGTACAGAATTATAAATACAAAATCAGTTGGGTGTTTTAAAGGAGAAGGTGTAATAATAAATAAGAAAATAGGAATGCGGGTAAACTACTATGAGCAGCACAGTGATTGCATTATCATAGACAGATGTGAGGTCACACTAACCATAGTAGTACAAGTTTATATGCCAACTAGCTCCACTGATGAGGAGGGGATCGAAGAAATGTATGAGGAGGTAAAGAAAATTATTCAGACAGTTAAGGGAGACGAAAACTTAACTGTGATGGAGGACTGGAATTCGGTAGTAGGAAAAGAAAGGAAAGGAAAAATAGAAGGTGAATATGGATTGGAAAAAAGAATGAAAGAGGAAATTGCCAGCTAGAATTTTGCATGAAACATAATTTAAACATAACAAACATTTGGTTTAAGAATCATGAAAGAAGGTTGTATATGTGGAAGAGGCCAGGTGTCACTGGAAGGTACCAGATCTTATAAAGGTAAGACATATCCAGCGGCAGATATAGACTCTAACCATATCTTATTGATTGTGAACTGAAAATAAGAAAATGCAGAAAGGTAAGAATATGAGATGGGACTTGGATAAATTGAAGGAACCTAAAGTTCTTGAGAATTTCAGAGGTAATGTTAGACAACAATTGACTGGGATGGGGAAAAATAAAACAGTGGAAGAGGAATGGGCAGCTTTGAGAGATGAAATAAAGAAGGCAGCAGAGGACCAAATAGGTAGAAAGGCAAGATCTACAAAAACCCTTGGATATCATGGGAAAAAAATTAATTTATTTGAGGAAAGGAGATAATATAAAAATTCATTAAATGAAGCAGGCAAAATGGAGTACAGATAACTAAGAATTGAGGTTGACAGGAAGTGCAAAATGGCTAAGCAGAAGTGGCTAGAAGGAAATGCAAGTGTGTAGAAAAGTGTATAACTACATACCACAGGAAAATAAGAGAGACATTTGCAGACAAGAAAAGCAGCTGTATGAATATAAAGAACTCAGATGAAAAACCAGTTCTCAGCAAAGAAGGGAAAGCTGAAACGTGGAAAGAGTGCATAGATGGCTTCTACAAAGAAAATGAATTTAAGACAATATTGCAGGAAGGGAAGAGAAAATAGGTGAAGATGAAATGGGAGATACTATAGTGAAAGATGAATTTGACAGACCTAAGACCTAAGTCGGAACAATGCCTCTGGAATAGGTGACATTCCCTCAGAGCTACTGAAGTCGCTGGAAGAGCCAGCCAAGACAAAATTATTTCACCTGGTGTGTAAGATGTATGATGCAGGCAAAATAGCCTCAGACTTTAAGAAAAATATAATAATCCTCATTCCAAAGAAATCGGGTGCAGACAGGTGTGAAAATTGCAGAACTGTCAGTTTGCTAAGCCATGGTTGCAAAATTTTAACATGAATTATTTACAGAGGGATGGAAAAGCTGATAGATGCTGACTTTGGGGAAGATCGGTTCATATAGAGGAGAAATGTTGGAACACGAGAGGCGTTACTCAACTTATGACTTATCTTAGAAGATAGATTAAGGAAAGAAAAACCTCCATTTCTAGCTTTTGTAGATTTGAAGAAAGCTTTTGAAAATGTTGATTGGAATAAACTCTTTCAAATTCTGGTCAGTAGGGCCAAAATACAGGAAAGGGGCGTTACTTACAACTTGTACAAAAGCCAGACTGCAGTTAATAGAGTCGAAGGGCATGAAAAGGAAGCCCCGGTTGGGAAGGGAGTAAGACAGGTTTGTAGCTTTTCTCCAATGTTGTCAAATTGTACATTGAGCAAGCTGTGAAGGAAAACAAGGAAAAGTTTGGAATAGGGATTAAAGTTCAGGGTGAAGAAATAAAAATATTATGTTTTGCTGATGACATAGTAATTCTGTCAAAGAGAGCAAAGGACCAGGAAGGGCAATGAAATAGAATGGACAGTGTGTTGAAGGGAGCGTAAAGATAAACATTAACAAGAGCATAACCAGGGTAATGGAATGCAGTCTAAGAAAATGAAGTGACATTGATGAAATTAGATTAGGCAGCTAAACAATAAAAGTAGTAGATGAGATTTTTACTTGGGCGGTAACATAACATACAATGGTCGCTGTACAGAGGATATAAAATGCAGAATAGCAATGGGAAGAAAAGCATATTTGAAGAAGGGGAGTTTGCTAACATCAAATATTAATTAAATTGTAAAGAAGTCTTTTCTGAAGGCATTTTTGTGGAGTGTTGCCTTGAGGATAGAGGCTTTTGAAACATGGTGCTACAGAAGAATGCTGAAGATTAGGTGGGTGGATCGCATAACTAATGACGAGATACTGAACAGAATTGGGTAGAGAAGGAATTTCTGATTAGTAGGCCACATCCTTAGACATAAAGAAACCATGAATTTAGCACTGGAGGGAAGTGTGTGGTGTAAAAATTGCAGAGGGAGACCTAGAGACGAATACAGTAAACAGGATTGATTTTATTCTTTCAGGGAAACCAAAACAGTCTTGGTCTAACCCGCCACTGCCCGCACCGAAACTAAGTTTATTGTGCGGTATCGCTCCCTGTATGTCTAGTAAAGCCAACCAATGCAGGAGTCCCTTTACCAGTTCTTATTAGACACAATTTCTTCGGGTCTGGTTGTCCCAAATGTTCTGTGCCTTTTACTCTCCAATGCAATGCATTCGAAGATCAGATGTGATGCAGTTTCATCACCGTCATCACAGAGCCTACATTTAGGGTCCTCTTCTGTTATTCCCATTGTATGTAGGTGTTTTTTGAAATTCCCATGGCCTGTCAGCAATCCAACCATGAGTCTAATCTCTCTCCTGTTCAGACCCAGGATTGCAGAGCTTCTTTTAAAACAAGGCTTTGGCATCATTACCTTGCCAGGTTTTTGTTGATGGACTTTGGTCCAATATTCTACGTGCTGTCTTCTGAGCCAGTTACGTAGCTCCAATTTAATCATTGCCTTGGTGATTGTCAGGACAGGTTCCGGTCCAATAAATAGAGCCTCTGCCCCCATCCTGGCTAATCTGTCGGCATGTTCGTTGCCACTGATCCCCGAGTGGCCAGGGACCCACAATAGGTTTACTCTGTTGCTTTCCCCTAGCTCCACCAGAACCCTGTGACATTCTGCAACAATTTTAGACCTTGTTGTAGGAGCTGCCAGTGATCTCAGGGCTGCCTGGCTGTCTGAATAGATATAGATGCTACGATCTTTGTAGCACCTACGCAAATTCTCCTCCACACATGCCCTGATGGCAGTGATTTCGGCCTGGAATACTGAGGCCAGTTTCCCTAGAGGGATGACGCCCTCCAATCTTGGCTGCACCCCGTATACCCTGGCCCCAACGCCTTGGTCTGATTTCGACCCGTCAGTGAACCAGACAATATCCCCCGTACGGTGTCGAACTATTTTCTCCCACTGCTCCCTACTTCCAATTGTTATACTGAAAGGCTTGTTGAAGCAGTATGGGGTTATAATGTAGTCAGTTGGCATTTCCCCAACCTTTCCTATATTTACCTCACTCACTATTTTAGTGTGTGTTTTTGGATATCCCAAAGAGTTCCAGTTGTTGACAGATTTGAGTCTGTAGGCACCAGCTGCCGCCTCCATCTTGACCCAAAGGTGTAATGGGGGCATATCCAGCATGGTTTCCATCCCAGCAGTTGGTGTGCTGCTAATTCCGCCTGTTATGGCTAAGCAGGCTAGTCTCTGCAGTAAACAGGATATGGATGTTGGTTGCCAGTCTTAAGAGAAGATGCAGATGCTTGCTTAGGACAGAAGGGTGGAGAGCTGCATCAAACCAGTCTCCAGAATGAAGATCGTAACAACGACAATGACAATTTTGGATCACAGAAGTATACAGTTACTTGCACAAATATTCCTGTCACCATCCAAACAGAACAGAGGAGTGAATATAACATTGGTGAATAGAGAACAAAGAAACCTGTGTGCTTCAGTACTTTCAGTAAAAGTTTGCTCATTTAAGAATTAATTTCAAGAGAACTGTAATATAAGGGCACGATAAAAATCTACTTGCCAGGTGGAAGTGGTGGCAGAAGAAAACACACACAAAAGTTATGAAAATGTGCTAACTCGGACAGCCACAGGCTCCTCCTTCTGGCAAAGGGAGTTGAAGGTAAGGGATGAATGAGAAGGACAGTTTAGGTAACAACTCACCGTAAAGAAACTCGCTGAGCTGCTTACGGACATGAAAACAGATAACAACATTCACACAAATTAAATTTTCAGCCATGGCCTTCATCAGAAAAGGAAATACTTACATTCACACAATCACTCAGACAACTATATACACATAACTCTCCTCTCCGGCCACTCCAGCAACACAAGCTAGACCCTTAGTGAGATGGGGAGTGGAGGACGAAGGATGCTGGGTAAAGATGGGGATGGAAAGTTCTGCATATGGATTTTGAAAGCTCTGATAGGCAGCAATTTGAATTGTGACAATGAATGGAAGGGGCAGGAAAGGAAAGAGGGTGTGTGTCTGTGGGGAGGGGGGGATTTGAAATGATAAGAATAATAAGGAAAAAGAAAAATAGGAAAAAAAGGGGAAAATAAAGTTGGGAAAAAAATAAAGTTAGCAAAAAAAGAAAAAATAAAGTTAGGAGAAAAAATAAGAAAATAAGTAAACATAAATGTAATAAATTAAGGGGATATTGTAAGTGGTGATACACAGTTGTAAGGAAGACATGGGTACAGGATAATGGATGGGGAAAGAAGGGGGGGGGGGAGAGATGTTAGGCATACGGTGCAGGGATGGAAAGTTATATTAGGTTGAGGCCAGGATGGTTGCGTAACCATAGAATGTGTTGACTACTTCCATCTGCGCAGTTCAGAAGAGCTGGTGGTGGAGGGGAGAATTGAGTTGGCTTTGGTACTGAAGCAGCTATTGAAATCCAGAGTGCTGTGCTCAGATGCACGCTGTGCCACAGGGTGGTCTATCTTGTTTTTTTGCCACAATTTGGTAGTGGCCATTCATTCTGATGGACAGCTGGTTTGTCCTCATACCAATATAAAACACTGTGCTTTCTGTCCCCACCACACTCACAGTCTAGCTTGTGATGCTGGAGTGGCCAGATATAGTTGTCTGAGTGATTGCGTGAATGTATGTGTTTCTTTTTCTGATGAAGCCATGGCCAATACTTTTAGTTGAGTGAATGTGATTATCTATTTTCGTGTCTGTCAGCAGCTCAGTGAGTTGTTACCTATCCTCCATTATTGATATTCCTACTGGATTTTCCATTGTTAAAAAAGGACAGCTTAGATTTAGGAAATAGAGACAATTACAGAAAAGTCATTCTTACAAAGGGAGAAGTAGGGAAATACTTCCTATGGGATCTGAAATTTATTGTGGAAATGAACAAACTACAGCAAATATTTCCTTCCTTTTGTAAAATGTCCACAGAACACATGAGCAGGCACTAAGAAGTTATGGTATTGACAGAGTTCAAATAAATGAAGGTGCAAAGGACCAACACCAGCATTTGACCATGACGAGAGTATATGAAAAATCCCCTGCACTTGCAATCAAGTTTAGAAAGTAAGAGCACTAGATTTTCATACTTAAAAAAAGGGCCAGGATATTCTTGATATATTGGTTATCAATTTTTTGCATAATTGCCAAGCTGCTCAATGCATGTTGAGAGTCATGGCAAATCTTGTTCATGTCTGCCTTGAAAAACTCTTCTACTAGCTTCTACCCTTCACTTCAGAACATCTTTCTGCATATGCATGTTGGTTGCAAATTTAATTCTTCCCATGTGTGCCTTCAGACACATGGAAATATGATAATTTGATGGCACCAAGTAGGGGTACTGTGGGGGTATCCACAGCATCCCGACCAAATGCATTCAACATCACCTTTGTGGTAAAAGCTGTGCAAGGTTGTCATACAACAAGCACACTCCTATTGTCATCATCCCCCTCCTTTAATTCTGAATGCTCCTTTTGAGTTTTGTTAGGGTTTCATGCTATCAAAGTGCAGTGATGGTCTCTTGCAAGGCAGCAAGTTCATTCACACAATGACTTTTTGGTCCTAAAAATTGAGGACATTACATTTGTTTGAAATTGTGGTTTTGAATTTTTTGTCAGATAGGGCAAATTTTATGCTATCTAGGCAACACAGATAAAGTGACAGCAGTAAACTGGGAAATCACCAAATACACTTCTCCAATACTACAAGGGTTGTCTGGAAAGTAGTAACCATTTTGCAATATGAAGCACCAGTGAGTAAAGTAGCCACCAGATGGGATCTAACACTCTCAGTTGTTTGTTTGCTTCCTATGTGTATCATCATGTGGTGTTCCCATTGACTGTATTGTGACTTTAGTGTTATGAGGTTTAAAAAATGGAGTTGTGATGTTAGGGCTGTGATCAGGTTTCTCAACACAAGAAATATGTGACCAATCCATTATTGTTTTCAATTGAAGGAGAGATATGAAGACAATGATATGGATGCATAATCTGTTTGCACTGGCATTGTAACTTGAATTTGAGGAGAGAGAACACTCATGATGACAAGCACTGGGGCAGCCCACTGTGATTACTGATGAACTGCTTGGTTCAACTGATGAATTTGTGAAGAATAATCAGTGCATTACAACAGATGACATTTGTGAATATTTCAGTAACGTTTCACGAATACTTCTTCACAAACTCGCAGAAACTGTGACTATGTATTTTAGTACACTGGTGGCAGATGAATATTATGCTGAAAAAATATAAATGTTTAAATTTGTATGGTTGACTACTGTATATGGAGTAGCAGTTTAATGTATATTTTTTTTATTAAAACTTAAATATTTGCTAATATTCAAAAGTTTTTACTTTTATTCCCAAAGATGCATGGAAAAGCCATTTGGTAGAAAAGTAAGAGGACTGAAAGTAGACATGGACCTTTGCTAAATAAAGCAAAAAATATGAACTTTTCATACTGCCAGCTACGGATGATGGATTATTACATTTTGATGGAATGTTATTCAGATAAATGAACTCTGCAAACACCAGAATGAGATTACTATTGTACAGGAAAAAGATTTTACAACTGTTCCTAAGGAGTCACTTTGTGAAACAATCTAGATTTAAGACACAAATAGAAGTTAACATGTTTGTTGCATGACTGTATATTTTATACTACATGGATGAAAGCAAGGCAGTTTGACCAAATTAATTTTATTTGTCATGGATAATAATTATTTAGTAACAACAAAAGGAGGTAACCAATTTTACCAAATTTACTTTTAACATCATTCCCCCCCTCCCCTTTCATGATCTGTTCACTGCTTACCTCTGTCTTTCCATGTGGAAGCATGGTAGTCTCACTGGTTAGTATTCTCCTGGTGGTTGATTTGTTATTTTTATGCTGGCTTTTTTTTATCTTATCCTTTCTTCATGCTATCACTGTATTATGAATTAGCATTTTTGATAACAATTCTCTTTAGGAACAAACAGTGGTTTAAAATTTATTAATATAATAAACAGTCACTGACCGCATTAAATATTCTTATTTTGGGACCAGTTTCAGTCTATTTTAGACAATCTTCAGTCTTTAGTTGTTGTTGGTGGTGGTTGGTGGAGAAATTGGCATACAAGCACACATTAAGTATTGCTCAATAGTGCTGCTAAGCTACTGCACTAGCACACAGACTGCTCCATCAACCACCACCAACTAAAGGCTGAAGACTGACTAAAATAGACTGAAACTAGTCCTGAAAATTATTCAAAGCCTTATCTCAGCTGTAGCAAATGAGTATGATTTAGAATCTTGTCTTCAGCAGATTTATTCCATAGTTTTTATTATACTCTCTCTTTTCTTATTTTGTGCTGTCCAACTTCTAAATAAATGGAAAAAAATCCTTTCTGAAAGTTAGAAACAGAAGATCAGGTATTTAACATTGGTGTTCACCAACACAAAATGACAAGTATGGAAAGAATATGCACTGATTACTGGAAAAAACTTACCGTAAGACTGACATGACATTTAAGTAGGGTTGGGAAAGTGACTTTTTTAAAGTAACTAAGTTACAGTTATAGTTACTATACATCAAAAGCAACTATATCAGTTATAAGTATCAAATCTGTTATGAACCCTACAGAAAGGAAACAAGCTTTAATGTCAATCAATAATTCAATACATTAATACATGCATAATAAATAATAACACATAATTAATGTATTATTACATAATTTGTCCACAGCATCTTTGTTATCAGTGCAGCTCAGTTGCATTGTTTATTCATTTTCAATAAAAGTTATCTTTCTAACATTCCATCTCATGCGAGTTCTGTTTCATGTTGTTCACAATGTCTGTTATGCTGAAATGGCAGCAATGTGCAAAACCTTTCAAACTATGTATTCATATCTTGAGCTATGCTACGACAGGGGAAGAGGAAGAATTAGTGATTCAAAGCGCTACATTAATAGTACGCAACTCGACAAAATAAACAGACGAAGAAGACATAGTTGTCAGAGCAGGACACTGCTCCACTGCCACTTGGTTTCACATGCCTGTAAGTTTTAACATTGAAAATAATGTGGGTCTGTTCTACACAGAGGATGGCTCATAGAAAAATGGACTGCTTTGTTTAGAGGTCACATGAAAGTATAATTTAATTGGTAATGGTGACGAGGAATTTGACTTTGTTGGTTGAAGTTGTTTCCTTTGTGGTGCAATAAAGACGTCCAGGTTTTTATTAGCGTTTGTACTTCTATTAACTGACTCTTGGATAACTATTAAAAACTTGTATTTATTGCTACTCTTGAAGATCCACATCACAAACAAAGAAAATTATACAGTATACATGTTTGCCACGCTACATGGCCAAAAACAAAGCGATACCACCATTCACCTTCTATGCCTGAATTCAAAGTGCCGCACCACACAAAATGGAGTCCAAACATATTGCCTTCCAAAGATAACACACTATAAGAATTAATATTAGAAGGAGACTTTCCTGGTGGGACAAATATGTATAAAATAAAGATTTTTGACTTACCTAAAGTACAGGCTCTTCGACAGAAACATAAAACACACACAAAAACACACAAACATTTGAGCTTTCGCCACCTCTGGCAGCTTCTTCGGGAAAAAGAGGAAGGAAGGAGAGGAGAAAAGGAAGGAAACGGGTTTTAAGGAGGTGGAAAAGGAGCCATTCCAATCCCAGGAGTGAAAGGACTTACCTTAGGGGAGAAAAAGGAAGGTAAACAAATACACACACACTCACACATATCCAAATGCAAACACACCTAGGCAGACATTTGTAGAAACCAAAGAAGTTGGACAGAGATACCACTTCAGGCAGGGGCTCTGTCCACAGAACCGAGGCAAAGATGTTAAAGATGGTGGGTGGGAATTAGAATTTAGCGGAGGTTGAGACCAGGTGGGCAACGGGAGGAGAGAATAAGTTTAAGGGCAAGTTCCCATCTCCGGAGTTCTGAAAGATTGGTGTTGGTGGGAAGTATCCAGATAACCCGGACGGTGTAACACTGTGCCAAGATGTGCTGGCTGTGCACCAAGGCATGTTTAGCCACTGGGTGATCCTCATTACCAACAAACACTGTCTGCCTGTGACCGTTCATGCGAATGGACAGTTTGTTGCTGGTTATTCCCACATAGAACGCTTCACAGTGCAGGCATGTCAGTTAGTAAATCACATGGGTGCTATCGCAAGTGGCTCTGCCCTTGATCGTGTACACCTTCCGGGTTACGGGACTGGAGTAAGTGGTGGTGGAAGGGTGCATAGGGCAGGTTATACAACGGGGGCGGTTACAAGGGTAGGAGCCAGAAGGTAGGGAAGGTGGTTTGGGGATTTCATAGGGATGGACTAGGAGGTTACGGAGGTTAGGTGGTCGGCGGAAAGACACTCTCGTTGGAGTGGGAAGGATGTCATGAAGGATGGATCTCATTTCGGGGCATGTGGGATGTTTGTGTACAAGGAAGTGGCATCAATGGTTACAAGGATGGTTTCTGGAGGTAACTGGCTAGGCAAGGATTTCAGGCGATCGAGGAAGTGGTTGGTGTCTTTGATGAAGGATGGGAGACTGCACATGATGGGTTGAAGGTGTTGGTCTATGTAGGCAGAGATTCGTTCAGTAGGGGCTTGGTAACCGGCTACAATGGGGTGGCCGGAATGATTGGGTTTGTGGATCTTGGGAAGTAGGTAGAAGGTGGGGGTGCGGGGTGTCGGTGGGGTCATGAGGTTAATGGAGTCAGGTGAAAGGTTTTGTAGGGGGCCTAAGGTTTCGAGGATTCCTTGAAGCTCTGCCTGGACATCAGGGATAGGATTGTCTTTACAAACTTTGTGGGTAGTATTGTCTGAAAGCCGACACAGTCCCTCAGACACATACTCCCACTGATCAAGTACCACGGTTGTGGATCCCTTGTTGGCTGGGAGAATGACGATGGAACGGTCAGCTTTCAAATCACGGATGGCTCGGGATTCAGCTGTGGTAATATTGGGAGTAGGATTAAGGTTTCTTAGGGAAGACTGAGAGGCAAGGTTAGAAGTAAGGAATTCCTGGAAGGTTTGAAGAGGGTGATTTTGAGGAAGAGCGGGTGGGTCTAGCTGTGATGGAGGACGGAACTGTTCCAGGCAAGATTCTATTTGAGTCATGTCTTGTGGAGTTGGATCATTAGGAGTAGGATTATTTTTCTCATCTTTAACATCTTTGCCTCGGTTCTGTGGAAAGAGCCTCTCCCTGAAGTGGTATCTCTGTTCAACTTCTTTGGTTTCTACAAATGTCTGCCTAGGTGTGTTTGCATGTGGATATGTGTGAGTGTGTGTGTATTTGTTTACCTCCCTTTTTGTCCCCTACGGTAAGTCCTTCCACTCCTGGGATTGGAATGGCTCCTTTTCCACCTCCTTAAAACCCGTATCCTTCCCTTTCTCCTCTCCTTCCTTCCTCTTTTTCCCGAAGAAGCTGCCAGTGGTGGCGAAAGCTCGAATGTTTGTGTGCTTTTGTGTTTGTCTCATGTTTCTGTCGATGAGCATGTACTTTAGGTAAGTCAAAAATCTTTATTTTATACACTATAAGAATTTATTGATATATCGATTTGCATACAAGTTCGACAGATGTTGGACGGAATTACATAATTATAAATTATATTGAAGATAATGAGTGGAATTAAATGATATAAATATAAATTACATTACACATGTTTCTAGACAGGTTAACAGATATAGTCAGTTTCATTACAGTGGGAGTGGTCATGTGGTCTAAGGCATCATGCTACACACTGGGCGGTCACTCCTGACACAGGTGTGAGTCCTCTCACGTGCACGGGTGTGTATGTTGTCCTTAGTTAAGTTAGTTTAACTAGTTTGTAAGTCTAGAGACGAATGACCATAGCAGTTTCGTCCGACAGGTTTATGAACATTTGAATACGAATGAAAGGCTGTATGAGCTGAATTTGGAACACGTTTCTGGCTTTCGTAACTTCACCAAGATGTTGCCATCAGATTTTGTAATTATCATGAATGTTACAGGGCCAGTTGTTTCAAAGAGAGGAGCAAGTTTCAGAAAAAAAAGTCCTGTGAAGAGAAGACTTGCTGTTACTCTTCATTTCTTGGCAACCTGAAGTGCCTATTAAATTCTTTCATATTTATTCCACATTTCAAAGCCAGCCGTATGTCATTACTATCCTCACAGTTTGTGAAGTTTTCGATGAAGTCTTATGTAAACATAATTCAGTTAAATTAATAGCACTGAAACATATATTTAATTGATTGTATATTTATTTATTTTTTCACATTATTCCAAATCGTCATTTTTAATAAAGGCCTCAGAGTCACTTAGACTACAAATGAATGTGACATGGACTCTGCTGCTGACTATTCTCTTTTCACGTTCACGTATAGTATACACTGCTGCCTCTTACATACATTCATTTCTGCTTCATAAAAAGCACTGGAAAAACAATGTTATCATCGCTATTTCATAGGCCGTCATCTAAGGAAACTTAATGATGGACCATTTTCCAAAATAAGATAATGAATCTTGTTGTTATTGTTGTGGTGTTGAAAAATGAGAGACGTAATTGTTTTACCTACTTCATTTACAGCTAGTGCCCAACAATATAGCGATTTTCTTTAGGGAATCATGTTTGTTTTTAAAATTTTCATAACATCAAACATTCCACAGGCACTCCTCTGCCAATAATTATATGATGTGTTCGTAAATGTTCCTTCTTGTCTACTTCATTATGTAATGGAACACATGGAAAGACAACACATAACTCTATAGATACATAGGGTAAAACTTCTGCAAAGGAGCATTTAATGCTAGCAAACCATAAAACATTGTTTCTTTTACACAGCCAAATGTTTGTATAGTCTAAGGGACTTAACTACGGGGTCATCAGTCCCTAAACTTACAAACTACTTACGAACTAGGACGGCACAAATATCGATGCCCGAGGGGGGATTCGAACCCCCGACCGTAGTGGCCGTGCAGACCGTGACTGGATCGCCTCAGTCCCCTCGGCCACCACGGCTGGCGATCGAAGAACCACTCAAATTTTTGTGGTATGTGTAAGCTGTCAGTGACAAAAAAATAAGTGTACAGGTACTCTTTGACTATACAGTAACCTAGAGTTGCTATGGTGGAGTGGCTAAGTGTTCTAAGGTGCCTTGTTGTGGAACACGTGGTTGTTCGCTGTTGGAGGTTCGAGTCCACCCTGGGGTATGGGTGTGTGTGTTGTCCATACATTAATTTAACTTACTTTAAGCAGTTTGTACATCTAGGGACTGATGTACATAGTAGTTCAGTCTAATATGTTTACAAACCTTTGTACCTAGAATCATTTACATAGGGGCATCAAGAAATATTGCTGAATGACATTGTAATTACCAATAGTAAAACTGCCCATTATTTCAGTAGTAATCACCACAACTGTTAATACATTTAACACTGTGAGACAAGACGGTCAATTCCAGCAAGCACTAATGTTTTCAGTTAGTTACAGGATCATGTTTTTTACCCAGGTGTGCCCCTCTTCACCAGAAACATACCAATGACCATGAATAACTCTTTTCACAGTTCCAAAACATGGGTATCACATGGGGAGGAATTGGGACTGTATGGAGCATATGTAACAGCTTCCCAGGCTTGGAAAAATGTAGGGGGTCTTTATACAGAATGATGCAAGTTTTTGTTAGCTTTCTCAACATTTTGGGACGTGTTTGAACCCCAGAAACCACCCCGCTGGCTATGCTCATGCTGTACATGAATTCAGAAGTTCGCTGTGTATTTTGGACTGTTTTGAATTGTTTTTGCACCATCACATAATTTGCAGCGAAAGGGATAATTTTTTCCATTCAACGTCAAAAATTCAAGTACTTCAATATAAGCTGGCCAAGGCATGTGTGTGGCGTTCTTCCTTCTCCACTTCAAAAGGTGTGGAAAATAATCAAAGACTGCACACCGTTTACATGTGGCGTGTCTGGTGTCTGTTATATTCTCTCTCGTTGTTGCCTACATAATTGTAAAATAAAAATGTTATGAATGAATGAGCACTATTATATGGTACAATGGTACTAAAATAGTTCACACATTTCCTACTTATGTTGTTGAAAAGATTTAATTTAGAAACAATTTTTTTTCTTCACTAAAATCAAAGCTTGGTATCACACAGTCTTGAGATTCTAACAAAAAATATGTTTCACTGCTTGCGACAAAAAAGTAATGATACTTCCGTTTAATCAATAACCGATAAAAGTAACTTAGTTACAGTTAAAGTTATTTCATGCAAATAATAACGCTGTTACCATCTGTTACCGTTACTAGTCACAGTTATTTTTATTAGGTAACAGCATTATTATTTGCATAAAGTAACTTTAACTGTAACTAAGTTACTTTTATCGGTTAACAATTTAATAGAAGTATCGTTACTTTTTTGTTGCAAGTAGCGTAACATATTTTTGTAAGAATCTCAAGACACAAGCATGCCTTGGCCATTGTAAGCTGAAGTGTTTGAATTTTTGATGTTGGATGGAAAAAATTATTCCTTTTGCTGAAAATTTCATGTTGGTGGGAAAACAATTCAAAACAGTTGAATCTCCTCAACAAACTCAAGACATCATGTATAGGTTAGCTTTTTGCTCACTGTTGGCATTAAGGTGTGTTTACAATGTGTTTGAAGGATGTTCTTCTGCATTCTTCACTGGTAGTTCTGAACTATGGTACTGATTTTCACAAAATTCTAACAACATAAAAGCTGCGTTCCATGGCAGTGTTGATAAAGAAACAATGTTTATGGCTTGCTAGCTCTAAATGCTCCTTTGGAGTGGTAATGTTTTGTTTTTCTCTATGTATATATAAAGTTAAACAAAAATAAAAATAGAAAAGAGATGACTTACCAAAAGGACCGGCTCGTCGAGAGAAACAAATAAAATCACACACAAACACACATACAAGCTTTCGCCACCACTGGCAGCTTCTTCAGGAAAAAGAGGAAAAAAGGGGAGGAAAAGGGAAGGATATGGGTTTTAAGGAAGTGGAAAAGGAGTCATTCCAATCCCAGGAGTGGAAGGACTTACCTTAGGGGAAAAAAAGGAAGGTAAACAAATACACACACACTCAGACATATCGAAACGCAAACACACCTAGACAGACATATAAAGTTACAAGTGTCTTTATTTGTGTTTCTTTAGGAATTGAATTACACACAAGAAGAAACATTTACAAACTTGTGACCTTCTAATAAGAGGCAGAGGAGTGCCTGTGGAACGTTCGTCATAAAAATATTAAAAACAAGCATGAATTCCTACAGAAAATTGCTACATTGTTTGGCACTTAATAACAATTAAGTCTCAACACTGTAGCAATAACAACAGGATTCAATATCTTATTTTGGAAAATGAGTTATCAAATTACGTTCGCTGTTGGGCTATAAAAGAGTGATAACAACATTTTTTACAACATTTTCCATGAAGCAGAAATGAATGTATGTATGTATGAGACAAGTGTGTACTAAATATGCACATGAAAAGGGGATCATCAGCAGCAGATTCTTTGTCACATTCATTTGTAGTGTGAGTGACTTTGAGTCTAAAGAAGTTTTTTTCATTGAAAATGACAATTTGGATTAATGTGAAAAGGTAAATAAACACATGATCGATTAAGTATATTAAAGTGCTATTAATATATTTACAGAAGCCTTCAACCAAAGCCTCACAAACTGCTGGGACAGTAATGAGATATGGCTGGCTTTTAAATGTGGAATAATAAATACGCAAAGGTTTCACAAACACTTCCTGTTGCCAAGGAACGAAGAGTGACAGCAAGTCTTCTCTTTCCAGGAGTTTTTTTTATTTCTGAAATTTGTGCCTTTCTTTGAATTAACTGCAATGCTCATTATAATTTAAGAAACTGACGGCAACATCTAGGCGAAGTTACGAACGCCAGAAACGTCTTCCAGATTCAGCACATACAGCGTATCATTCAAATTCAAATAATTGTACACCTACTGCACCAAACTGCTATCATCATCAGCCCCTAGGCTTACAAACTAATTAAAGTAACTTACAAGGACCACAGACACATCCATGCCCAAGGGAGGACTTGAAAACCACTGGCGGGAGCAAACGCCCAGTCCATAGGAAGATGCCTTAGACCACACAGCCAGTTCCACGTGGCAGTGTATCGGTTTCATCACGTCTTCTACAGTATTGATTTTGCCCTTCTCCTAAAACTATGTCATTTTGACCTGCTTATTGTGTTGAGTATCCTACTATTAATGCAGTGCCTCATGTCACTAATTATTCTTCTTCTTCGCCTGCCAAAGCGTAGCTCTCGATGCGAATACACAGTTTGCTGCCATTTCACCGTAACAGACAATGTGAATATATCCTCCATTTATTGACTAATGCATTAATTATGTATTAGTGTTAATTACAGATTGACATTAAAGCTTTTTTCCTATCTACATATGTAAGGTTCATTACGGATTTACAAATGAGTTGCAATTACAATTTGTAAAAGTAACTGTAAAAATTACTGTAAAGATAGAGTTACTTTCGATGTGTAGTAACTTTAAAAAAAGTAACTTTCCCAACCCTGGTGTCAGAGTGTACTTTGTGTACCACTGTAACTGCCTCCTATTCCAGTTGCATATAAAGTAGTTCACAGGAAAAATGATTGTATGCCTCTATGTGGGACCTAATCTTTCTGATCTTATCCTTGTGGCTACTATGTGAGATATATGTAGGAGGAAGCAATATATTGGTTGACTCTTCACGGAATGCATACTCTCGGAACTTTGACAGACGCCTGTACCATGATATGGAACATCTCTCTCCCAGTGTCTGCCACTGGAGTTTCCTAACTATCTCTGTGACACTTTCACACTTACTAAATAAGCCCCCAATGAAGTGTGCTGCACTCCATTTGACCTTCTCTATGTCTTCTATTAACCCTACCTGGTATGGACCCCACACTGATAAGCAATACTCAGGTACTGGCTGAATGCAAGTTTTTCTTTGTTGATGGATTACACGATTCTTCCAATGAATCATTCACTCGGCAACATTTTGCGTTTTTTTTTTTTCCCCTAGTGCTTTCCACAGTACCACCCAGCACACATCACCTTGGAGACCATTTAACAAACTGCCTGGGGCAACTATCTCCCCCCCCCCCCCCCCCCGTCTCCACCCTATATATCCACATGTGGCTTTTCATACCACTTGATAATAAAAACAGGTTGTTTTTGACAAGCACCATTTTATGTCGTATGTGACTGGTCTTATCTACTCTCTCTCTCTCTCTCTCTCTCTCTCTCTCTCTCTCTCTCTCTCTCTCTCTCTCTGTGTGTGTGTGTGTGTGTGTGTGTGCGTGTGCGCGCGCACACATTGTCTAATGGTTAAGGCAGCTGATTGCAATGAACAAAAATCTATATCTGAATCCCATTCCAGCAATCATTATCAGTTGACTCTACAAATTCATTGCAATGGAAGTTCAGCATATTTAAAGGAGGAAACAAAAAAGGCAGGACTGTGTAAAGAGGATCTTCCCTCACACAAAAACACAGATATAGATATATGGAATAAAAAGAAGTAGATCTGTATTTTATTCACTATTTATTTACATTTTCTAAAACAAAGAACTTTATAAAACAATTGTCCTGTTTTTGCAGACAAGAGAAATCAAAAAATATAAAAATTGTACTATCATTTTATGGAAACAAATTTAAAATAGTTTTAAAATAATATAATTCTTTGTCATTGATTATCTTCATTCTGAAAACACAGAACTGCAAACTTTAGCAACAAAATGATGTGTCATTGAGTTTACCAGTCACTTTTAGTCACAGGGGGAATTATTTTTACATAGTGCAACCAAAAATGAAAACGTATCTTAGTATTTTATGTTGTATCTAGCAGCTTCTAGTTAAATGCTGGTGAAGACAGAAAAAAAAAAAAAAAGAAAGAACAGAGAGCGCAAGGCGAAGAAAGGAAGAAGTCAATGGTAGTGAACGCTAAAATCTTATTCCTCTATTTAATTTTCAAACCAAGTTATTAACAGCATAGAATTCATAGAATCTGCTAACAGGTTCTCTATGTAACACATTTTTTGTTTAAATGACTCAGTGTTGGAGAAAGAAGACTGCAAATGAGTGACCTGCAAGTTTATCTAAATAACTGAATTCTGAACAAGTCACTACAGCATCTATCTATGTATCTTTTACATAATGAACCATTATGTGACATACTGTAACTAAAGAAACCTCCTAATACTAAAATATTGCACACTTCAGAAAACTATAGCAATGTGAAGGTATGGTTTTTCATATACAAATACCTGAAATGCATCATATGTACCTAATACCTGCCACAAAACTCGTATGCAGAACAAATCTCAAGGAAGGTAAAACATGGGTTCTTTAGCAGTACTGATGCATGACTACTCCAACATTTTAAAATATATATATCACATTTCTCATGAGGTGGCAGTCATCTAAATCTTCTGCTGCTAAAGACACAGTAACACAATATTACTTAAGTTCTGTGTTACCAATGAATGCTGGGCATTTTAAAAACAGCCAACTAATTTTTAATCAGTTTCCATATATGCTTCTTAAAAACATACAGATGCAAATAATGTATTGTGACATTATATTCACAAATTTAATTTAGACCTAATAATGTACATATTTTCTTTACAAAGTAATTTTAAATTATAAACTTCTCTACAGAGCTAAACAAACATATCAAATATACAAAATTGTACATGAATATCTTTTTAAAATAAAATTCATGAGAATGCTATGCCATGTTTCATGTACCATTCAAGAGAAGGACGTCCTAAACAATCATGCTTAGTAATGGTTTTTTTATACACACGTAAAAAAATATGTTTACTTGAATGCCCTTTCATACAATAATGTGAACATGGTAACTAACAAACAGGTCAATAAACATGTATTATTTTCTTTTCTGAACACAACTATGACCTGCTGAAAGTTTAGTATAATCACAGTACTCTTGATGAAATATATGGGTGATGACAATGAAAAGTCTTAATAAATGAAACATAAAAAACAAAACACCTTTCAGCAAAAGCAAATGAAACATTTCATCCTTGAATATAAATCAGGAACTATTCGCTTTACTCCATCAAAGACCAAATCGTGCTGGAGTCCTTCGTGGTGTTGCAGGTGTGCCAGGTTCTCGAAGACCAGGTGTAACAATTTCACCACTGTACAAAAATAATAAAAAATAAAAAATGATGATGATAATAATAATTATTATTATTCTGATATCACTACATTTCTACCATACACAAGTCAGTAATATATACAATTATCTCACGTATGATACAAAATAAATCATTATAACAACATGCAATGACACAATGTGAAGTTATGCAACTATTAGGAAATGGAATGCTACGGAATCAAAGAGCAATAACAACTTTAGTGTTTAGCATGTTGTTGTTGAGGTCTTCAGTCCTCATATTGATTTGATACAGCTCTCCATGCTATTCTCTCCTGAGCAAGCTTCTTCAATATGTGAATAAGAATGGCAACCCACATTCATCTGAACCAGCTTACTGTATTCATCTATCGTTCTCCCTCTACAATTTATAACCCAAACATTTCTTTCTAATGCTAAGTTGATGAATCCTTGAAGTCTTAGAATGTGTCCCACCTACTTATACCGTGCTTATTACTCACGATATTCCAGAAACTCATTTTTCCCCATTTCTGCTGAGCACCTCCTCATTAGTTACATTATCTACCCAAGTAGCCTTCATTGTTCGTTTGCACCACCACATTTCAAAAGCTGCTATCATCTTTTTGTCTGGACTCCTTATCATCCATGTACAGCAACAGGTTTCATCAGAAAATGGCTACACTCTCTGATTCATACAATCACACTGTCACACTTCACAGACACACAACTGTCTTCTCTGGCTACTGTTTTCTGGTCGGAAAGCTAAGTTGCCGAGTTATGTGTTTATGAGTGTGTTTATTATGTGCCTGTGGCAGCTGGACAAATGTCTACATTATATTATTGAATTCAAAAACTGGAATTTCCAATGTTATATTATTATTATTATTATTATTACATCATATATGCACACATTTTTATAGAAGCTGCAAACTGGTTTACTTTTATGGATGGTGTCCTGTATCTAGTTTTATATATATATATACTAGATACAGGACACCATCCATAAAAGTAAGTATATATTTATACTTTAATATCATTATGGAATTGCTGAAAGTAAAGAAAATATGTTCACTGTAGCAATGGCAAAATTAAATTTATAATATTGTTAAATCATGAGAAGACAGAATGCCAGGCCAGTACCTACCTTCACAAGGCAACAATTAGAACACTGATGAAAGAAAGTAGTAAAATCTATTCCTAATGTTTCAAACTTTTATGTTCCTTTCTGATGAAGAAAAGAGAAATCAGGAAGACTGAAAAGGAGAGAAAAAAAGGAAGATTTCCCACGAAGAATATGGCCATTAGAGACAAAACACAAGCGTGATGGTGGTGGTGGTAAGTGACTGTATAAGTAGAGAAATTCCAGCACTGCAAAATGGGAGGGGGAGTTGTTTAGTTTGGTAACAGAAGTGGCAAGGATAAAATAGAGAGCAAGTTTTTTTTTCTCCATATTTCAAGGAAAACCAGTCATGAGTGGGGGAAACTAAATGGCTTGTGTGGTATAGCAGGTGTGTCTCTTGTCTTAACCATTTTAGTTCCTTAAAAACATGAAATGATCGCATATTAGTTGATATATAACATGCATGGTTTCACATGGTACACCACCTGTGATGTAGGATTTACAAGATGTGTGACTAGAGAAAGTGGAAATGCATGGTATAATGACGCAGGGTTTAAAAAATATATATATTATAGAGGGAATCATTCCTGGTAGGAAAAATATGTATAAATAGAGATTGTTTAACTTACCCAAAGCACAGGGCTCGTAGACAGATACACAAATAAAAACACACACAAACACAAGCTTTCGCAACTGTTTGTTGCTTCATCAAGAAAAGAGGTAGGAAGGAGGGGGAAAAAAGGAAGTATGCGGGTTTTAAGGGAGTGGATGAGGAGTAATTCCAATCCCGGAAGTGGAAGGACTTACCTTAGGGAAAATAAGGAAAAGCAAACGAACAAACAAACAAAAACACACACACACACACACACACACACACACACACACACACACACACACACCAAGACAGACATTTGTAAAAAGCAGAGAAGTTGGACAGAGATGCCAGTCGAGGCAGGGGCTCTGTCCAGAGAACAGAAGAAAAGATGTTATAGAATGGTGGGCAGGAATTTGAATTTAGTGTAGGTTGAGACCAGGTGGGCAGTGGGAAGAGAGAATATGCTTAAGGGCAAGTTCCCATCTTCGGAGTTCTGAAAGGTTGGTGTCGGTGGGAAGTATCCAGATCACCCGGACGGTGTATACTGTGCCAAGATGTGCTGGTCGTGTATCAAGGCATGCTTAGCCACAGGGTGATCCTCATTACCAGCAAACACTGTCTGTGTCCGTTCATGCAAATGGACAGTTTGTTGCTGGTCATTCCCACATAGAAGGCTTCACAATGCAGGCATGTCAGTTTGTAAATCACATGGGTGCTGTTGCAAGTGGCTCTGCCCTCAATCGTGTACACCTTCCGGGTTACAGGTCTGAAGTAATTGAGGGTGCATAAGGCAGGTTTTATATCGGGGATGGTTACATGAGTAGAAGATGGATGGTAGGAAAGGTGGTTTGGGGATTTCATAGGGATGAACGAAGAGGTTACAGAGATCAGGTGGGTGGTGGAAAGACACTCTCGGTGGAGTGGGAAGGATGTCATGAAGGATGGATCTCATTTCAGGGCAGGATTTAAGGAAGTCGTATCCTTGCTGGAGAGCCACATTCAGAGTCTGATCCAGTCCCGGAAAGTATCCGGTGACAAGAGGGGCACTTCTGGGGTTCTTCTGTGGAAGGTTCGGCCCCCCAAACCCAGAACCTTCCACAGAAGAACCCAAAGGTGCCCCTCTTGTCACCGGATACTTACCGGGACTGGATCAGACTCTGACATAAAAAATGTGTACCTAAATACGAGGTATGTCCACAAAGTCAGTTACATTTGGTTATATAAACCAAATGTGAACAGATATTGTATAAAAATCTGCAACTGATCAACTACTTTTCTACATAACTTCCGAAATTTTGTAGGCACTTTGTAACTTGTTCTTTCAGCTCATCATTGTTGAAGTGTTGACCACCAAGGACAGATTTTAGGTGTAAGAAGAGATGACAGGAGTCTTCTTCTTCCCTTCACGTTGCCGCCGACCTCACAAGGCGAATGTGACCAAACAACTCCTACGGGAATTTCACAGGGATGTGTTTGATCATCCTCAGTACAGTCTCGCTCCTAGCGACTTTCTTCTTACACCTAAAACCTGTCCATGGTGGTCAACACTTCAGCGATGATGACGAGCTGAAAGAACATGTTACCACATGGTAAATACACAGGCAGCAACCTTCTACGAAGAAGGCATACAAAGACCTCTGCCATGCTATGACAAATGCCTACAAAATTTTGGAAGCTATGTAGAAAAGTAGTTTAATAGTTGTATATTTTTGTACAAAATTTTTTTTCTGTATGTGTACACATTTGTTTTATATAACTAAACGGAACTTACTTTGTGGAAATACCTCGTACCTTGGTCGTGCCACAAATTGAGAACAGCTCGACCGATTACACAGATCTTTTTTTTGTTTTTTGTTGATCTCAGAACAAGGGTTGTATGAAATAAAACTTGAATATTTGAGAACAACAAAGTGCATTTTGCAATGTGACCCTGCATTTCTATTGGCTGGAAATCTATAGTTTCGTTCTGATATTGATGAACTTTTGCATACTCTACCTTAAAAACTAGAGGAATGTCACTGTCTATATAGAATTTCGTTCGATGCATGGTGGAGGACACTTTACTTATGGAATTTTATAAACTGCATAGTTTTGTTCCAATCTTTCTGAATTTTTGGACACATGACCTTTAAACCAAGAGAAAGATCATTGGGTACATAAATCTTTGTATGGTACATGACAGAGGGTACCTTGTAGAAAAATTAGCCGAGAGAGGGAAAGGTGGAAATGAAGAGAGAGATGGGAGAGAAAGAGATGGATGCAGAGAAAGGGGTGGGGGGGGGGGAGGGGATGTGGATTACAAGAATGTACTATAAATAAACACCCGGGCAACGCCGGGTTTACAGCTAATTTAATATAATTTACATGAAATCACATAAAATATTTATGATTTGTGAATGAAATATATCCACAACTTCTACATTTCATTTCCCTTATCAGTGGTCACACTTACGCTCTTGACGCTGCTTGCAATTTTCGTTCTTCTTCCTCCTTGCGCAGCCTGATCTCTTCCTGTGCAATTTTCATTTGACTTTCCATTTCTTGCAGATGCTCCAAAGCTTGTCGTCTTTTGGCTCTTCCAGAGCGACCTGTCTCCTTCACAGAAAAGAACATTGGACCCAATTCTGCAAGCCAGTGGCCGTCCACTGCAGTAACACACTGCATGTATTCCTGTCAAGATGAAAATAACATATAAAGAATGTCAGAGATAAATTCTCAAACTAGGGTAATAAATGATGAAGTAACATTTCTATTTCAATAGTTGCAATGTTCATTTCTTTATTTTGTTTATTTGTGTACCAATCTGGATAACAAACTGAAGTAACGATATGTATAAGTTTGATACCAAATCAAGAACAGCCGATAAAAATAAAAAGAGAAACATCATAAAAATGAAGAGGATAAGAAATGAACAGTGAATCTTCACCATGGAAATTCCATTTCAAAATCTATTTTTTGTAGCCAAATAAAACATACAATATATGAAACGTGCACAGCTGCCAGCAGTGAGGAGCAGTGCAGAAGTAAAAAACAGACACCATTTATTTGTATTTCTTATCATACTTTAACTGCAGAGGTAAAATAGTCCCCCATTTGGATCTCTGGGCGGAGAACTACTCAGTAGGATGTGATCATCAGGAAAGAAAACGCTGGCATTCTATGGATCGGAGTGTGGAATGTTAGATTCCTTAATCGGATAGGGAAGTTAGAAAATTTAAAAAGGAAATGGATAGGATGAAGTTAGATATAGTGGGGATTAGTGAAGTTCAGTGGAAAGAGGAATAGGATTTCTGGTCAGGCGAGTACAGGATTATAAATACAAAATCAGTTGGGGATATAACAGGAGTAGATCTGATAATGAATAAGAAAATAGGAACGCAAGTAAACTATTATGAGCAGAACAGTAATCGCAATATCATACAAAGCCAACACCGACCACAATAGTACAAATTTATATGCCCACTAGCTCTGCCAATGATGAGGATATAGAAGAAATATATGAGGATGTAAAGGAAATTATTCAGACAATTAAGGGAGAGGAAAACTAAATTGTTGATGGGAGACTGGAAATCGGTAGTAGGAAAAGGAAGGGAAGGAAAAATAGTACGTGAATATGGACTGAGCAAAAGGAATGAAAGAGGAGATTGCCTGGTATAATTTTGCACAGAACATAACTTAATAATAACAAACACCTGGTTTAAGAATCATGAAAGAAAATTGTATATGTGGAAGAGGGCAGGAGACACTGGAAGGTACCAGATAGATTTTATAATGGTAAGACATAGATTTTGGAACCAGGATTTAAACTGTAAGACATACCCAGGGGCAGATATAGACTCTGACCATAACTTGTTGGTCATGAACTGTAGGCTCAAACTGAAGAAACTGCAAAAAGGTAGGAAAATTAGGAGATGGGACCTCAATAAATTGAAGGAATCGGAAGTTCTTGAGAATTTCAAAGGGAGCTTTAGTCAACAACTGACAGAAACGGGGAGGGGGGGGGGAATAAAACAGTACAAGAAGAGTGGGTAGCATTGAGAGATGAAATAGTGATGGCAGCAGAGGACAAAATAGGTTGAAAGGCAAGACCTACAAAAAATCCTTGGATATCATAGGAAATACTAAATTTAATTGATGAAAAGAGAAAATATAAAAATGCAGTAAATGAAACAGCAAAATGGAGTAAAGACGACTAAGAAATGAGATTGACAGGAAGTGTAAAATAGCTATACAGGAATAACTAGAAGGCAAATGCAAGTCTGTAGAAGAATGTATAAATAGGGGGAAAATATATACCGCCTACAGGAAAATAAAAGAAACATTTGGAGACAAGAAAAGCAGCTGTATGAATATACAGAACATTCAGACAATACTGTAGGATGGGAAGAGGATGTAGATGAAGATGAAATAGGATATAGCATACTGAGAGAAGAATTTGAAGGAAGGAATCTTAGGGTTTAACGTCCCGTCGACAGCTTGGTCATTAGAAACGGAGCTCACGCTTGGATGATTGGGTAAGGATGGCGGAAGAAAAGCGGCCATGCCCTCTGAAAGGAACCATCCCGTCATTTGCCTGGAGTGATTTAGGGAAATCACGGAAAACCTAAATCTGGATGGCCGGAGGTTTATTTGAACCACCATCCTTCCAAATATGAGCCCACTGCACCACCTCACTTGGTGAGAAGAATTTGACAGAGCACTGAAAGTCCTAAGTCGAAACAAGGCCCCTGGAGTGGACAAAATTCCCTCAGAACTAATGAAGTCTCTGGGAGAGCCAGCCATGACAAAACTATTTCACCTGGTGCGTAAGATGTATGAGACAGGGCAAGTACCCTCAGACTTTAAAATATATGGAATGGAAGGTTATTTACAACTTATACAAAAACCAGACAGCAGTTATCATACTATATGTCCTGAGAGAACCTTACATGAAAGACAGGCCAGGAACGACAAAACGCATGGCAACAAGGACGACTCAACAACTTGCAGCAGTAGTAAGTGGAAAGTAAAGTTTCTGTCTCAATAGTTCATATTATAACGAATAGTCTAATTTCTGATAGGTAACAAGTGCCAAAAATACTGATTCCCTACTTAATTTTGTAAGCAATCTTGCATTTAGTATACTTTACAGAGTAGTCTTCACAAAATGTTAATGTCGATTTGAACTCTATTATATTCACATAAGATTTTTATCCACCCCAATGAACCACAGACATTGCTGAGGTGGGGTGGCTTGCGTGCCTCAACTATACAGATAGCTGTACCGTAGGTGCAACCACAACGGAGGGGTATCTGTGGAGAGGCCAGACAAACGTGTGGTTCCTGAAGAGGGGCAGCAGCCTTTTCAGTAGTTACAGGGGCAACAGTCTGGATGATTGACTGAGCTGGCCTTGTAACATCAGCTCATGTGGCTTTGCCACACAGTTACTGTGAATGAATAGCAAGGAGAAACTACAGCCATTATTTTTCCCGAGGACATGCAGCTCTACTGTATGAACATATGATGATGGCATCCTCTCGGGGAAAATATTCCGGAGATAAAATAGTCCCCCATTCGGATCTCCAGGGAGGGACTACTAAGGAGGATGTTGTCACCAGGAAGGACAATACTGGAATTCTACGGATCAGAGTGTGGAATGTTAGATCCCTTAATCGGGTAGGAACATTAGAAAATGTAAAAAGTGAATAGGATATGTTGAAGTTAGATATAGTGGAGATTAGTGAAGTTCGGTGGCAGGATGAACAGGATTTCTGGTCAGGTGAGTACAGGCTTATAAATACATAATCAGTTGGGGGTATCACAGGAGTAGGACAGATAATGAATAAGAAAATAGGAATGTAGGTAAACTACTATGAGCAGCACAGTGATCGCATTATCATTGTGAAGATAATAATAGTACAGGTTTATATGCCAACTAGCTCTGCCAATGATGAGGAGATTGAAGAAATGTATGAGGAGTTATAGGAAATTATTCAGACAATTAAGGGAGAGGGAAAGCTTAATTGTTATGGGAGATTGGAATTCAGTAGTAGGAAAAGGAAGAGAAGGAAAAATAGTAGGTGAATATGGACTGGGCAGAAGGAATGAAAGAGGAAGTAGCCTGGTAGAATTTTGCACGGAACATGATTTAATCGTAACAAACACCTGGTTTGAGAATCACAAAAGAAGGTTGTGTACGTGGAAGAGACCAGGAGACACCAGAAGGTATCAGATAGATTTTATAATGGTAAAACATAGATTCTGGTACCATGTTTTAAACTGTAAGACATACCCAGGGGCAGATATAGACTCTGACCATAACTTGTTGGTTATCAACTGTAGGCTGAAACTGAAAAAACTACAGAAAGGTAGGAAAATAAGGAGATGGGACTTGGATAAATTGAGGGAACCTGAAGTTCTTAAGAAATTCAGAGGGAACTTTAGGCAACAATTGACAGAAACGGGCGGAAATAAAACAGTAGAAAAGGGATGGATAGCTTAGAGAGATGAAATAGTGAAGGCAGCAGAGGACAAAATAGGTACAAAGGCAAGACCTACAAAAAATCCTTGGTTATCATAGGAAATACTAAATTTAATTGATGAAAAGAGAAAATATAAAAATGCAGTAAATGAAACAGCAAAACGGAGTAAAGACGACTAAGAAATGAGATTGACAGGAAGTGTAAAATAGCTATACAGGAATAACTAGAGGGCAAATGCAAGTCTGTAGAAGAATGTATAAATAGGGGGAAAATAGATACCGCCTACAGGAAAATAAAAGAAACATTTGGAGACAAGAAAAGCAGCTGTATGAATATACAGAACATTCAGACAATACTGTAGGATGGGAAGAGGATGTAGATGAAGATGAAATAGGATATAGCATACTGAGAGAAGAATTTGAAGGAAGGAATCTTAGGGTTTAACGTCCCGTCGACAGCTTGGTCATTAGAAACGGAGCTCACGCTCGGATGATTGGGTAAGGATGGCGGAAGAAAAGCTGCCATGCCCTCTGAAAGGAACCATCCCGTCATTTGCCTGGAGTGATTTAGGGAAATCACGGAAAACCTAAATCTGGATGGCCGGAGGTTTATTTGAACCACCATCCTTCCAAATATGAGCCCACTGCACCACCTCACTTGGTGAGAAGAATTTGACAGAGCACTGAAAGTCCTAAGTCGAAACAAGGCCCCTGGAGTGGACAAAATTCCCTCAGAACTAATGAAGTCTCTGGGAGAGCCAGCCATGACAAAACTATTTCACCTGGTGCGTAAGATGTATGAGACAGGGCAAGTACCTTCAGACTTTAAAATATATGGAATGGAAGGTTATTTACAACTTATACAAAAACCAGACAGCAGTTATCAGAGTTGAAAGACATGAAAGGGATGCAGAGGTTGGGAAGGGAGTAAGACAGGGTCGTAGCCTTTCTCCAATGTTGTTCAATTTGTACATTAAGCAAGCTGTAAAGGAAAGCAAGGAAAAATTTGAAGAAGGAATTAAAGTTCAGGATGAAGAAATAAAAACATTGTGTTTTGTCAATGACATTGTAATTCTGTCTGAGACAGCAAAGGACCTGGAGGAGCAACTGAATTGAATGGACAGTATGTTGAAAGGAGCATATAAGAACATTAACAAGAGCAAAACAAGGGTAATGGGATGCAGTCTTAGAAAAGCAGGCAATGCTGGAGGAATTAAATTACGTAACAAATCAATAAAGGTGGTAAATGAGTTTTGTTACTTGGGCAGTAGAATAACTAATGATGGTCGCAGTACAGAGTATGTAAAATGTAGTATGGCAATGGGATGAAAAGTGTTCCTGAAAAAGAGAAATCTGTTAACATCGAATATTAATTTAAACACAAGGAAGTCCTTTCTGAAGGCATTGTGTGGAGTGCTGCCTTGTATGGGAGTGAAATATGGATGATAAACAGTGCGGACAGGAAGAAGATAGAGGCTTTTGAAATGTGGTGTTACAGGAGAATGCTGAAGATTTGGCGGGTGGATTGTGTAACTAATGAGGATGTACTGAACAGAATTGAGGAGAAGAGGAATTTCTGGCATACCTTGACTAAAAGAAGGGATCGATTGGTAGGACACATTCTCAGACATCAAGGAATTGTGAATTTTAGGGAAGTGTGTGGGGTAAAAATTGCAGATGGAGACCAAGAGATGAATATAGTAAGCATATTCAAATTGATGTAGGTTGCCGTTCTTATGAAGAGATAAAGAGGCTTGTTCAGGATAGAGTAGGGTGGGGAACTGCATCAAATCAGTCTCCAGACTGAAGACCACAACAACAACAATAACAACACTTTAATTCTTAGCTTCTTTGTGTTTTTGAGTTTTGCATTACTTACTTTTTACAATTCTTGTGTATTTTAACATTTGAGGGAATATTATCATGTTTCAGTAACTATAATGTGTAAATTCACATGGTCTTAGTTTTAAACAGTGACAGTTACCATGCCTTTGGCAGCCACCGATAGTGAGCAGCACTGCAGTAGTGAACAGCAAAAACAAATTTGTTATCACAGTTTAATTCTTAAATTTTTCATGTTTCTGTTTCTTGCATTGATTATTTTTTAAAATTATTGTGTAATTTAGTATTTCCAGAAATACTACATTTTTTGTAACTTTAATTTGTAAATTTGAGTTTGAGTCCTTAGTTTGTTGTTTTGAACAGTAAGTCAGCACTGACCACAGTTCAGTCAACTGACATTAATGAAACAGCAGTGTAGTACCTCTTTGAATATTTAGCTTTTCTACTTGTTGTCACAATTTAAATCTTAAGTTAGCAGAATAAACAGGTAGTGTTTACACTGGGTATGGACACAAGAGGAGTTGGTTGCAGTTTGCTAACAGCTTCACGTGCTGCTGATTTCGCCTGTGGGCTCTGCTACTGATGCACTTTGCAATGTAACTGACATAGTGATCCACCCTTATCACGGGGTTTATAGAGGGTGGGCCACTCCTTCAGCAGAGTCCTTTAAGGTACATGGGGTTAGAAGTTTGCTAATTTATGGTACTCCAATGTTTGGCACTTTATGGAGCCCCCCAAGGGATACTGTGTACAGGATTAGAAAGAATTCTAATATGCGCTTCATATGTCTGCTGGGGTGGGGATGAGGAAGGGAAGGGGAGGGGGTGGGGAGAGAGAGAGAGAGAGAGAGAGAGAGAGAGAGAGAGAGAGAGAGAGAGAGAGAGAGAGAGAGAGAGAGAAATCTTGCCTGTGGCTATCGAATGGTTGTGGTTCAGTCGCCCGGAATTTGTCACACATATCTGTCCCATGATGCCTCTTTCTTGGGTTCTAAGGCCATCCTCAGATCATTCAGGCAGATGGTGGAATTGGTGAAGACTGATGGCCTCGTGTGAGGAGTTCAAGCAGGATTTATGGTTAAAAATGGAAACATATTATAAGTCAAGCAATGGAAAAGTATGTGCCATCTGATTGGATTAGTGATGGAGAAGATCAAAGATACACTGCAGTATAATAACAATATTCACAAAATTTTGAGGGATTCATTTTCAGTTCAAAAAATGACAAGCAATTGAAGCCAGAAAAAAGTTAGTAGCATAAAACAACTATCACCTTTATATTTCAGCAACAGATATTTCCAAGATCATGAGAAAATTTTGCTCCTATATGAAGTCGATATGTAGGTTGAAGGTATCCAGTCACTTGTGACAAAGCGAGTTGATAGAAGACAGCAAATGGAAAGTTCAAGTTTCCAAAGTCACATTTAAGAAATAGCTCAGACAAGGAGGAGGATAATACAGTCATCTGTCCATTGCACATACTCCTAAATGGAAGCCACAGTATTAGGCATTCCTGATGTAGAAAGGCAACTGAGAGAGTTGAAAATAAATCACCAGGTCTGGATGCAATCCCAATTCGGATTTGTAAAGAGTACTCTGCAGCATTGGACCTTTATGTAGGTTGTTTGTACTTATCACAAATCTATGGTCGAGAGCGAAGTCTCAAGCAACTGGAAAAAAGTGCAGGTGACTACTGTTTATAAGGTATAAGGTAAAAGGTAAAAGAACAGGCCCGCATAATAACAGACCAATAACATTAACATCAGTTTGCTGCAGAATTATTGAATATATTCTTAGTTTGAATATAATAAATTTCTGAAAGGTGTGCTGCACTATGGACTGCTAACAAATGTAAAGTGTATGGTATAGGTTCCCAGATATGTGAATCGCTCAAAAACCTTTTACATAAAAGAACCTCAGTATTTTGTCCTAGACTGCGAGTGTTCATCAGAGACAAGAGTATTGTCAGGAGTGCCCCAAGGAAGCAAGATAGATTGCTATTATTTCATATCTACATAAATGATCCAATGACGAGTTGATTAGCAATCTGGAAGAAGAAAGGAAGCTTAGAGTTTTATTTTCCTTTGACAGCATGGTCATTAGAGATGGAGCAATCTAAACTCTTTCAGGGTCCTTCAGTTTATCCAGGTCCTATTCTCTTTGTTTCCCTAACTTTCTGCATTTTCTTCAATTTCAGTCTACAATACATAACCGGTAAGATCTGGTCAGATTCTATATCTGTTCCTGCACATGCCTTACATTTTAAAACCTGGTTCCAAAATCCATGTCTTACTATTATAGAAGCTATCTGGTACCTTCTGGTGTTTCCTGGTCTCTTACATGTATACAACTGCCTTTCATGATTCTTACACCAATTGTTTGTTGAGATTAAATTGCATTCCTTGCAAAATTCTATCAAGTAACTTCCTCTCACTTCTTTCCCCAGTCCATAAACACATACTATTTTCCTCCCCTTTCTTTTCCAACTAGAAATTTTCAGTCCCCCATTACAATGAATAATTTCCTTTACCTTCTCACATTTTATTGACCACCTCATCATTGGCAGAGCTAGTTGTCATATAAAGTTTTACTACTGCGGTTGGGTTTGACTTCATGTCTCTCATGACTACGATATTGCAATCACTGTGCTGTTTGTAGGAATTTACCCACATTCCAATTTTCTTATTAATTATTAGACTTACTCTTGTAATACCCCCAAATGATTTTGTATTTATAACTTTGTATTTACCTGTCCAGAAATCCTGTTCATTTTTCCTCAGAACTTCACTAATCCTGGCTGTATCTAACTTCAAACTATCCGTTTCTCTCCATTTTCCTTTTCAATTTTCTAATCTCCCCATATCAGAGTAGGGGATCTAACATTCCATGCTGTGATCAGTAGAATGCCTGTGTTGTCTTTCCTGATGACAACAACCTCCTGAGTAGTCTCCACCTGGAGATCTGAATGGGGAAATATTTTACTTCCGGAATATTTTACCTGAGAGGATGCCATTATCATATATCCATACAGTACACCTGCATTTTCTTGGAAAAGTAACAACTGTAGTTTCCCCTTGCTTTCAGCTGTTTGAAGTAACTATGGCAAAGTCGTGTTAGTTGATGTTTCAAGGCCAGCTCTGTCAGTCATCCATACTGTTGCCCCTGCAACTATCGGAGAAGGCTGCTAGCTCTCTTCAGTAGCCATACATCTGTCTATTCTCTTCAAAGATACCTCTCTGCTGTGGTTGCACCTACTGTCCAGCTATCTATATTGTTAAGGCACACAAGGCAATGTCTGTGGTTCATGGGGGAAGAATGCAACATTATGCCTATATATTTACCACATAGTGTAGCCTCAATGAGTGGCTATTAATCGATCATAGAGGTAACAAATACTGTCTTGGGATACATTTTTCCACACCTGGCCAACCTGCTCCCACAGTTCTGCAAGCGTTGTGGGTTGACAAGTCGACCATGTCAGTTGTTGTCCTGTCATATCTCACAGGTGCTTGATTGAAGTGCAGAGATCGTGATGAGCAGGGAAGTTGCTGCACATCTTGCAGAGCATACGGTGGGGAAGCATTATCCTGTTGGAGCAATGCATCACGTTCCTGTACCAAAGGCGAATGAGAGTTTTATCACACCACAGACCGTAAGGCCTTTAGTGGGGCCAGTGTCTCTTGAAAAAATACACTCTATAAAACAGGTGCCAATCGAGCAGTGCACATCAGTGCTGTGGCGTGAGTGGTAGACACCACAGAGATGTGTGTGCCACTGCAAGTAAACAGTTGGCAACAGTTCATATTGACTGTTCTCAAAAATGCTCAAATCTGTGATGTACAATCTGTAACTGTACCATCTGCCACTGCTGCCCTTTCAATACGTTGATCTTGATAGACGTCTTGTGGATATCCAGAACTTTATCTATGGGAGTGAGAATGATAATGTGACCATTGGAGCCAACATCGTTGCACAACTGACACAACATGTCCAACTGGTGTAGCTACTCTCAAAAAGGACCATCCCACCCCTGGAAAACTCACTCAATTCATTGTAGGCAGCATGAATGAATCTTTGTGGCATGGTGCCTATTTGCTGCACGTTATCACACTGAGATGTAAACATTCCCTATTTAAGGGCTACACTCTGGTACCTATGTCACTATACTATCTGCTGGCTGACAACATTGAAACCATTACGAGTATATTCATTATCCTCCAGGAGGTATCTGGCATCATTTTTCTGGCAGTGTATTCCAGGCATCATTGCTGTACTGTGTAACATGTGGATGCAATGTATTTCTGAAATGCTTTGTGGGCAGTAACACCCAAGTGATTGTGAGCCACGATCAAGATTTTTGTCAGGATGGCTCACATTAATAGGACTGATGATATTCCCAACTTCCCAAAATTTTTTATTTTTGGCTGTTACAGATCTTTCGTCACCCCACCCACCACACAAAATGCCAATATACGCTACACAAATATAGGTGTACTTACTTTCAGGCCATTATTTCCATTGAAGTCTAATAAAATATATTTCTTTGAATCGTTTTGTGAAATCCAAGATTTATTTAAATACATGATAAACCTATTTTTGTCTGACATTACACTTCCTGAATCAGAAACCAAGAGACAGAAAGCAAAAAACAGAGGTCTATGAGCCACAATAATTAATTTTTTCATGCCCTTTATTTTCTTAGCCATTAGGTTCTGTCATCTGTCATGAAAACAAAGTTTAGTTTTACATACAAGCTCTTTGTTGAAATTGTCAAATTCTAAGATTACCATTCTTGTTTGCAGTTTGGAGAATCAGAACACATGTTCACTGAAAGATATTGCTAATGTTACTAATTTGGTAATAATATGGCCTACAGTCGACATAGAATTACCACACACTTTTGATCTCAGTTTACGAATAAACACAAAATTTATATTATTCCTAGGTTCTACACTGTTCCACATAACAGTAAAAAACCTCAGTACATTTGGTGTGATAATTTTAGATTCTTTGTGAATGTCTTTTCATCCTTTCAAATGTTCAAATGTTTGTAGAGCTTATGGGACTTAACTACGGGGTCATCAGTCCCTAAACTTACAAACAACTTATGAAGTAGCTACTACTAAGGACAGCACAAATTTCCATGCCCAAGGGGGAATTCGAACTCCCGACCGTAGTGGCTGTGCAGACCATGACTGATGCACCGCAGTCCCCTCCTTTACACACACTGACTATAGTAGTAATACATGCAGGCCCTTGCTTCAACATTTCATTTCTTGCCAAACACAAGTCAATGCAACTTTTTACAACACATTGAAACAAGTGTGAGCATACAATATTGCACAAAAACTCTGAAAATTCAGTTGGGTTTGACCTACCGCACTGCTAACAGTGCCTATGTAGCCACTAATGTACGAGGAAGGTGAATCATACTTAGCACCTATGAACTACACGCATAAGTGCACCCTTGAGGTGTCTATTTTCATTCTGGCCACTATACTGCCATTATTGAATACTGTTGAAGTGCTTGGGAGTCCCACCAGAAAGGAAAATACAGAATCAATTAAGGGCCAGGCTGCTAAATTTGTTACTGGTTGGGTCAATCTGCATGTAGGTGGTACAGAGATGGTTTGGAACTTGAGTGGGAATCCATGCATGCAAGACTATGTTCTTTTAGAGGAGAACTACTGAGGAAACTTAGAGGGGCATCATTCAAAGGTGACTGCAGAATGATTCTACTGCTGCCAACTTACATACTGCATAAGGACCACAAAGTCATAATAACAGGAATTAGAGCCCATTTTCCCCTCGTTCTATTTGGAAGTGGAACAGAAAAAGGTAAGTCTAGTGGTGGTACATGGAACCCTCTACCACGTACCATATGGTGGATTATGGAGTGTATATGTATAAACAGATGTAGACCATGCAAATTAAGTGAAAGAAGGAAAACATGCATTATCTTAACAACTGATTACTAAAATTTTTGAAAACTTGTCAAAACTAATGTTCAACACATTGTTTTAACAATAGAAAATCCGACAGGAATATCAATATTGAGGATAGGTAACAACTCACTATAAAGAGGCTCGCTGAGCTGCTGACAGACACAATAGATAATCACATTCACACAACGTAAATTTTCAGCCATGGCCTTCGTCAAAAAAAGAAACACAGACATTCACGCAATATACTCAGACAACTATACACGCACAACTATCATATCCGGCCACTCCAGTCTAGCTTGTGTTGCTGGAGTGGCCGGACATGATAGATGTGTGTGTATCTGGTGAATGTATGTGTTTCTTTTTCTGATGAAGGCCATGGCAGAAAATTTACGTTGTGTGAATGTGATTATCTATTGTGTCTGTCAGCAGCTCAGCGAGCCTCTTTATAGTGAGTTGTTACCTATCCTCCATTATTAATGTTCAACACATTGGCATACATGAAAGAACTATTTATTATAAAACATGTAACAATTGATAACACATACACCAACATTTATTTCTTAACAGAAGTGTGTGACTGAAGCTGAATGAGTACAAAGTGAAGCAGAACTGAGCATAGCACTAGTTATTTTAAAAACCGTTATCATGTTAAGATTATCTGATAAATAATCACCAATTGGTGGCAGAAGAAAACACACAAAATAGTAGCAATGTCCAAGCTCCACCTTCTGCTCAGGAATGAGGTTCAGAAAACGTGGAGGGTTACAGAAAAGTCACCCAGAACCCCAGGTCAGGGAGACTTATTGAACAGGATGAGAAGGGAAGACTAATTGTTGGGGACTTCGTGGGAAGAGATTAAAAAACCTGAGAGCTTGACTCTAGATGGGAAGGCAATAAGCAAGACAGATATTATTGAAATAAACGTTGTGCATGAGTTAATATGAGTGGAACATATGATATGTGATAGTATGAGTAAGGGGGGGGGGGCGGCAGGTGAATAGACAGGACTGAAATTAAAAGAGAAAACTAATAGGCAGTGAACAGAAGGTATAATTACTGAGAAGAAATGTCACAATCAAAGAAATACATTTGGGCCAGGAGGATGATGAGAACCAAGCTCATGTTGTAATTGCAGTAACCTATAGGGTTCTGAGAAGCTGGTGCCAGGCAAAGAATCCAGATGACAAGTGTGGTGAAACAGACACTGTGGTTGTAACTACCATGTTCTAGAGAATGCTCTGGTAACAGCTGGTATGTGACATGAATTATAGTACAAGTTTTGTCAGTCACATGAGTGATATAGTTGGTGGTAGTATGGTACACAGGGCAAATCTTACATGGTGAATTGTAAGGAAGGAAGAATGCTTATGGTTTAACACCACATCGACAGCATGGTCATTAGAGATCGAGTTCACACTCATACTTTTGGGTAAGGATGGGGAAGGTAATTGGCCATATCCTTTGAAAGTAAACATCCTGGCATTTGCCTGGAGTGATTTAGGGAAATTATGGAAAACTTAAATCTGGATGGCTGGAGGTGGTTTAAACCACTGTCCACCCAAATTTAAGTCCAGTGTAAGGCAACAGTCACAGAGGGGGCACAAGGTAAGGTCTGACTGAGTATTATGGAGATTGGAGCAGTGGGGGTGGGGTAGACAAAAATCTACTATACGTCTAGTGAGCGAACTTAGACCTCATTTCAGGGGAAGATTTTATGAAATCGTACCCTTTGTCTTAGTAGCTGATTAACACACAGTTGTGTTCCAATTCTGTCAAGATTATGACTAAAAAATTAAAGTGTCAAGGATTATCGTAATATGACATTTTAATAAATATAATCACCTTTACTGCTGCTTATAACTTTATTTAATTGTCCACTACAGCTGTTTCGCCGTATTTGGCATTGTCAAGTGGTCTGCAATAGTTAAAAATTTTGTGAAAATATTTTTTTCGATCAAATAGGGAGCATATTATACAGTTTTAAATTTACTACTTACTGTCTATTTGTTGCCAATATACACACAGCATCTGTACCTCTATATGATTTTAATAGGTACTTTCTTAGAAAGTCGTTTTTTTAATCATTTTTAAAATAATGACTTTCTTGTTTGACTGCTACTTTGATGCTATGTGTTTACAAAGATGTTCTATTGCATTATATCTTTGGTAAAGATCTAGCTTCTCTGAGATGATTAATTTCGAATTTTGTGATATCTTTGTTACAAATGTTTTATACGTTTGATTTTGTAGTGTCTCCGATTATGAAATAGTGTCTCTCTTTGGTTTCTGAGGTATTGCTTGCCATTTGGAATTTTGTAATATCTTTGAGTATGAAAATGCTTTTCTCTGGTGTGTGAGATATTGTATGCCAGTCAAAATTTTGCATTATCCTTGACTGTGGAACATTACATCTCTGAATTTATCCGTTGTAAAGCCCAATTAGATCGATAAAATTTTTTTAAAAATTTTGTGTTTAAAATCTGTGTGTTCATTGAGAATTTTGTTAGGTGAAGCTTCCATGTGTATGTATACTTCTAATTCTTCGAGAATGTGCATTTCAGTGCCTTTTGAAATTTTGTGTAATATTTTTAAAGCTCTAATGATGTTAGTGGTGGTGTGGTTTTCAATTTTCAAATGCTGGTAGAAAGTAGATGGATTTGCTTCTGTCATTCTTGTATGTTCGCTGAACCTCGTTCTAAAACTTCGTCCCGTCTGACCTATATAAAATTTGTTACAATTTTCGCAAGTGATTTTATAAATTTCTTTTTAAGAAAGTACCTAGGTATTAAAATCATATAGAGGTACAGATGCTGTGTGTATATTGGCAACAAAGAGACAGTAAGTAATAAATTTAAAACTGTATAATATGCTCCCTATTTGATCGAAAAAAATATTTTCACAAAATTTATTTAACTATTGCAGACCGCTTGACAATGCCAAATACGGCGAAACAGCTGTAGTGGACAATTAAATAAAGTTATAAGCAGCAGTAAAGGTCATTATATTTATTAAAATGTCATATTACGATATACTCACTGCTGCAGGCCCATTTATGAAAAACGTTTTGATGTTACTGTCAAGGATTACATTCACAAAATATTTATTCAAAATAATCTCCCCTGAATTATATGCAGCTGAAAACATTTTTCAGTCACTGTAGTCCTTTTTTTAGAATTGCATTTACTGCTGTAGAACAACTGCCTTGGCTATCTTTAACTGCATCATAATATTGTCCTTTCATTACCACTTTCAATTTTGGAAAGAACCAGAATTCATATGTAGCAAATATTGTGGGTGGACTAGGGCCGTGATCCATTTTCTGGCCAAAAATTCAGACATGATCTCTGCTTTTCGTCTGCTTTGTTGGTATGGAGAAATAGCTAAGAACTTATGCCTCGGTATTTGGGTTGAATCTGATGAATTCTTATGCACAAACAATGAAGCACACTAAGTGAGTGATTTGTTTGAAATTGAAGATAACTGTTATCCCTGCCTTATGATAACTTCTCTGCAAGCACACTTCCTTTGGTTTCAGCTTCCATGGGTTCAATCATGCAACTCTGACACTATGAAAGGGGGTTGTGGAAAAACCAACTCTCATAACTAGTTAAATCAATTTCGCCAAATCAGTATAACTATGGGCTACCATTACCAGGTCCTTGCAGTATTGGATTCTGCCATGTTTTTGATAGCCAAAAGGATGTGCAGCACAAACTGCATACAGAACTTCAGTTAGCCCAAATACTTGTTCAAAATTCTTCACACATTAGTGTTTAGTATTCCTTACTGCTCCACACTGAGTTTTGCAGAAACACACTTGTCTGCTGCAATGATTTTGGTTATTTTTCACACATTTTAATTTGTGTGAGTTTTTGCGGATTTGATGCTTGCGTACATCATGAAATACAGTATATTACTAATAAACTTTTGAACAATTTATAATCAGTACCATAAACACTTTCATTGTATCAAATGTTTCGTCAACTGACCTGCCTAGCTCAACACAAAATTTGTTGCTGCCTCGCTGCTCCAATGACATTTATCAACGAGTGTTTAACACATCCTGTTAGTTTTCTTGCCAGGACACCTGTTGATATTCTACATGGCTGTTGTTGAAACTTCAATGACTGTAATGCTGCAACTCGCCACTAGGTATCATGCAGTTTGCCATTTCACACAAGCAGTCCTAATAGAACTGGGAAAACACTGTGTACATTACAGACCAGGCTAGTACTAACTGAAACGAGGTGTACTCTTAAGTTGTGTTCTGGAGGCATCAGCAGAATCTGGTTGTGATGATGATGAAGTATGCTTTGAACCATGCTAATTCAGTTAATTATGTTCAATGAGCAATGAGGTAAGGATGGTGGTATATCACTGTAAGTTATCTGCATCTGATATACACCTCAAATATCAGGTTTGTATGGAGGAAATGTCTGACATGAAAAAGTTAGTAACTGTGAAAATGTTAAGTACAGTACTGTTATTTGCATATCTGTTATGGTAGACAGAAGTGTGTAATTGACACTTCATGAGGGTGCGTTCAATGTCAAGAAAAGTGACATGGGATTCAGAACAAGACTATGTGAAATTTAATTTGAAGAATGAATTTAGAGACGTCGGCCTCACACTGAGTCTATAAGGAAAAGATATCACAAATGTATCTAAAGCAAACCAGGGACAGGGTTATGGATCCCAGAAAAGCCTCCTCTAACAGATCCAGGAAAGGTTAGCATAGAAAGCAGCCAACATGATTCAACATGGCTGGGTCCTGTTCTGTTGTAAGTCAGCCCCTTAAAGGTAAAGTAGTTATTTATATGTATGCAGACAGACCATGTACATGAGGAAAGGTGGTATATATAGAGGGAGGTGACAATGCTGGTGACAAGCAAGATGAGTGGTGGGAATGAAAAATGCAGATTTCAGATGATCAAGGTTTTCAAATTCCTTCGCATGCAGTTCCTAATTATCACTCTTTCCATCTCATCCTGTCTGATAAAATTCCACAGATCCAAGGTACTGGGTGACTTTTCTGTAACTCTTTCCATTTCACCATTTCCACCACCACTCTTCTCTTCCTTCAACCCTTCTGCCAGGAGAAGGAGCCACTGGCTATGAAAGCTTGTCTATTTTTCTACCCTTTAAATATGTATTCTCTTATCGCCACATGGTGAGTAGATTTTGTTTGATCTATCAACTTACGTTTTTTAAAATTGATTATTTTTGTTGATATATTAACATGTAAAATTCAAAACACAGAAAACAAGCACAACGACATCATTGGCAATATTATTTTTACTGAAATAGGACATACCTTTGCTGTCATAATAAGTTCGTGGTAAACCACATAATCTGGGGTAAAGCCCATTCCAAATAATGCTGATGTTGGATGTAAGTGGCATGGCATTCCAGTACGACAATTTACATATTCACCAATGCCTTTAAGTCTAGCTGCCTGGTGGAAATATGCTAGAAAAAAAATATTAAAACTCATTAGTTTCTAATAGAAAATGGAAATGTCTAACTTTAATGAATTTGTTAGGTTTAAGTACCTGAGCAAATGCATTTCCTTATTATATCCCAGTCTGTTCCACAAGAGACCACTTCTATTTTTTGCTGTTCTAATATATCTTTCAGCTGCTGACGAACTTCACGAACTTTGCGCATGGCTTTAACATGTATAAAGTGATCATTGCACCATGCTGCTGAGTAACTATGAAAAAGGTAAATCAACATTAGGGATAGCAGTCTTTACATATACAGTAGTTTCTTTTATAAGTGACATGGCACTTTTGCATCAATATAATGTACAATGATTGAAAATAATATTTTATTTATCCACCAATCTAAACAACTACTCTACTACATAATTATCAGGAATTGAAGTGTTTTATATGTTAGTAGTACTTACAGGAACTTCCAGCAGTCTTAATAAAAGCTTGAATTAATACCCTGTGCTAATGATTTTTTTTTTTTTACTGTCTCAAGAATCTGTATTAATCTAGTGACATAATTCAGCTTCTTATATATTGTGAACATAAAATATGACTAAGTACCTTATTTACTGAGGCATTTAAGCACTTATTGACAGTATATGGTACAATGATATGTAACTTTTAATACCTTTAGCAAATGTTAAACACTACAGCTTTTCTTTTCATACAGGCAAGTTATAAACTGTGGGCTCTAATCATGTTTCAAGTAGTGTGTTGCAATGTGCGTGACTGATCATTAAGAATACATTACTGTTCCACTTTAATTAGATACAGTGTGTTTCAGGAGCAACAGTAAATATTACAGGATGTTGTAGTAGACTAATTCAAATATAATGTCAAATTTTTATTTGTTACTAATACTAGCTTCCATTTCGCATGTTGTTACGTAAGTTACTACAAACCTATTTATCAACTGACTTTTTATTTCAAAGTTCTAGTTGTGAAGTTGTATTAACATAACTGATTTTTTAAAATGTTGTTGTGACTTAAGGACCAATTCAATAGCATTGTTTAAGCAAGCCATACATTTTTACAAAGTGATTTGGGAGGCCAAGAATATTAATTTTATGAGATGAGGTGTGTGTGTGTGTGTGTGTGTGTGTGTGTATATCCAATGAGTTGTCACTTCTTTCTGGTTACATTTTTACAATTGTGTTTTTATTAATTAATAATAACAATAATAATAATTCTCCAGAAATGTATTCTAAAACTGTAAATGTGAGAATGCCAATACTGTATTTGTGTACAGGCTTCATAATGGTAATGTTGTTGATACTTGTAGAGAATACAATCAATGATATGCTAACCACAGGTTACAAGAGTATTCATGCATGTTTTCACCAAACTATCTGAGACTGATGCAATGCTGTAATGCACGATAGTCGCATTTCATTCAAATATGCAAACGCATGGAGTATGAATGAAGTAGCAGGAATAATGTAGTTTTCAACAAGTATACATAATACCTACATGTATCAATGTTACATATGCAAGATGTGCTACTCCTATCATTTATAGTTAGCATTGAAAACCTGTCGCTGAATAGCTACAAATCATCGAGTACTCACATTAACACTAATGAAGACACTTTTACTTGTGCCGATATCACTCACTCATAATTCACTTTGGTGGTCCCAACTAAACCCCATGTGCTATTGTGAAGACACATTTCATTAAAATTTCTATGTAAATGTGTGGTACGACATGACACGCATTTAGTTGATTATCATGTAACTGTGTTTTCTTACAGGGCCTAGTCACCTAGACATTCTTGGAAGTGAGCTTCCAGCATTATTGGAAGAGGTTGTGACACTCGTTTCCTTAGCTGCCATGTGCCAGTGCAAATTTCACTGTTGGAAAAGTGCAGTATATTGTGGCAGGATCAAATGAACTGCATTTATAAATTACTTCCACATTGTGCACCCAAGACACAGCATTATTATTATTATTATTATTATTATTATTACTGTTTTATTTATTTATTTTGAATCGCAGCATTTTTTGTGTGCCCTTCTTTTTTTAAATGTGCTACGTTTATTCCATGGGTTGTTAACGCTCTTTTCTGTTACTCTGGCAACATTTGCTTTAGAAAGTTCCTCCTACTTTCAAATAAAGAGATCTACTACCAGTAACCCTCTGGCATCGGATTTACCTATTTGTGTAAGTTTAAATGTTCAAATGTTTGTAAATCTATGGGACTTCTGTGGTTGGTTATCAGTCTCTAACTAACCTAAGGCCAAACACACACACCCATGCCATTGGGAGGACTCAAACCTCCGATGTCGAGGAACTGCACACTCAGCAAAAACGCACCTTAGAATGCTCAGCCACTCCATCGCGAATGTGTAAGTTTATCAGTTGACATTATGGTGCTCCTGACAAAGTTCCCTTGGCTACAAGGATGGGTTTGTTCATACGACATGAGAAACAGGAAGATGTATCAGCAGAAGGCAGAAGAAGGGGGGGCGGGGAGGAGGAGGAGGAGGAGAACAAAAGTCAAACTGATTGATTAATTTCTGAACAGAGCAGTCTTCAAAAGAATGAAGATTAGAATTTAACATTTCATTGACAGTGTGGTCATTATAGATGGACCACAAGTTTGGTTCATTTTTTATAAAAGTTGAAGAAGGAAACTGTCCAAGCCCTTTGAAAGGAACCATTCTGGCATTTGCCTGCAGTGATTTAGGGAAATCATGGGAAACCTAAATCTGGATGGTTGGAGGCGGGTTCAAACCATCTTCTCCTGAATGCGATCCACTGGGCCACATTGCTCAGTGTTCTGTAAATTATGAGGTTTACTGACATCAGCAACTTTGAAAAAGGGTAGTTTATTATGGCCCTGCCCCCAGGATGAAGATCTGAATAAAAGTGCTGCTGGCCAATTGTTTGCATACTACTGTTGTGATGAAAATGAGTTGTAAGACAGTGTAACCAGAAAGAGGTTGGATATACATACACCTCATCACAGAACATGGATATTGCTGGCCTCCCAAATCTATGAAATGTTTGTAAATCTATGGGACTCAACTATTCTGGTTATCAGTCCCTAAGCTTACAAACTACTTAAACTAACTTATGCTAAGGCATGCCCAAGGAAGGAATCAAACCTCTGACAGTGAGAATTCAACGAAGCACAGTAGGCTATGAACTGTACCAAATATGATAAAGTATAATATTGGCACAAGCACATGTGTTCTGAAGCACCCTGTTCAGCATAAACTGTTGAATGTGGATCCCACAGCAGATGACAACTGTGTGTTCATTTGCTGACCCAATCACAATGTCAATGTGAGCACTACTGTTGAAGGACATTTTCTCAACAAATAAAGATGACTATTTTATCATGTTTCTTTCCCACTATAACATATTTATATGTGCCTTTAGTAGAATATTAAAAAAAAAATATATAAACCATTCCTTTTCTCTAAGAAAGCTTCCTACAAATAAAGACACAGTTGCAGTTATGCAGACTTTTTCAGTGTAATAACTGAAGATATTCTCAGATATTCTCAGATAATAAAGTCATCTTGACAATATTTCAGCAATCTTCAGGAAGAGTGTGCTGCTACATGAACTCAACCAGAGCATGTAGCAGCAAACTCCTCAGAAGACTGCAGTCAGCTGTATCACAAAAATATTGTGTCCAGAGGTCTTAATGATCTGGTTGGAAACTAGAGAAGAATTTTAAATGACTTTCAATTAAGACTCAAAACACCTGTTCCTAACAATAGAACACCAACAACATTTTAAGAGAATAGTGCTGGATTGTCATGGGATTTTTTTGTTTCTCAACATGGTCATTAATGAGCAAAAAGCATAAATTGATCTGTAAGCCTCATAAATAACAAATAAATAAATAAAGTAATAATTTACTGAAAATTTCATTCAGTATTATGCTCATGGAAGTCACTGACATTAAGTGAACTCTGCCCTTCCTTGGCAATCTTGAGTCATGTGAGTTTGAAGATGGCCAAAACTGAGGATCTCTGGAGTGAGATCTTATCTAGGAAGACTATTAGTTTATTTTCCCAAGTAATGAACTGTTTGTGTTATATGAAACCACTCTTATGCAAATCATGAAAGAGCAGTGTACTGGGGCATACATTAAGTAACAGGTATACTTTTTGGAAAGATGTACCTAACAAAGTGTGTAAAATATATGGTTTGGCTTTAAGTCTAGATACTTCCAAAACAAACACTACATGCTTAATTGTGAGATTTATGCTGGAAAGAAAAAAGGAGGAGGAAGCGTGGTCATTAGAGGCAGAGCTCACACTCCGATTATTTGCGTAAGGATGGGGAAGGAAATCAACCTTGCCCTTTGAAAGAATTTGTCTGGAGTCATTTAGAGAAATCATAGAAAACCTAAATCTGGATGGTGGGAGGTGGATTTGAACCACCATCCTACCAAATGCAAGTACGGTGTGTTACCATTGCACCAACTTGTTCGGTGCCTTACATTAATAATAACACTGTCAAAAAACTGTATTGGAACATGAAATACATTTTTGTCTATCAGGCTCAGTTGTGTGATAAGGCACCCTCTACATATAAAATATATTTAAAATGCTGCACATTGGTTACCTCAGAGTATTGTTTAATTAATTTTCTTTTACAGTTATCTGTATATACATTATTTTTGAGAAAGATAGGTTGCAACTAACCACAGAAACTTCTCAATTAGTTGCAGAAAAGCACACATAATGACCACAACTTTAAAAAGCTTTCGGCTGTTATGGCTTTCATCAGGCAGAAACACACACACACACACACATACACACACACACACACACACACACACACACACACACACACACACACACACACACACACGACTGCTGTCTCCTGCCACTGTGGCCAGTCAGAATGACTCATGACGGCTGAGGTGAAAGCAACTACTGGTGGGGGTGAGGGGGCAGCAAGGAGGGGGAAGAGGGGTGTCAGAGGGGAGGGATGCACGGCAGGGATGGGAAATACAGCAGTGCTGTCTAACGGACAGGCAGGAAGGGAAAGGACTGTAAAGTATGTGGTGGATTGGTAGACGCATGTTGGGCTAGAATGTGGGCATGAAAGGGAAGGAGATGGTGGTGGGTCAAGAACCAGTAAAGGTTTATGCCGGGATATATTGTAGGGAGAGTTCTCACCTGCGCAATTCAGAGTTGGTGTTTGTAGGGAGGATCCATATGAAACATGTAGTGGGGTTGGGCATAGGGATGAACAAGGTTTGGTGGGTGGCGGAATATCACTGTAGGAGGGGTGGGGAGTATGTTGGGTAAGGAATTTCTCATTTCAGAGCAGGATGAAAGGTAGTCAAAACCCTCATGGAGAATGTAGTTTAGCTGCTCCAGTTCTGGGTGGTCTGGTTCACAACTGGCATGTTCCTTTGTGACCGGACAGGGTGTGAGGGAAGTGGTAACAAAGGCTGCAGAACCAGTGGTGTTGGCTGCCATTGACGTGTTCCCAGTGGCATTCAAGAGGAATGTTACCAAGTTCACTAGAGTGTATTCTAATGAGGAACTAGTCAGACTCCAATTCATGGTAGTTGCATGTTCATTACTGAAAGCCACATCGACCAATACTCAGCCACACTGTATTGCTACTTAGGTACGGGTTCATATGAGTTTGTTCTTACTTGGTGCTGTTTCTTCGTTGTTAACTTTGTCTGCCTTGGCCAGTAGTGGCTTCTTTGTAGATGGCAGTTGATGCTTCTAGATCAATGTCAGCAAGTGTTGTTGCTTAAAACGAAAGATAACAACTACTGAGTTGTTGTTCTGTTGTCAATCTGGCCTCACACCCTCCAGCTGCTACATTCTGCTCACTGGGGGATATCCTGTATGAAAGCATTAAACTGATGGCACATATATTAGCCCTGCAAACAGCATCCATATCAAATGGGGACTGAGAACTAAGTGGCCCCTGTAAGATGATTTTGCCATGGCCTCAACCAGTTCCATTTGCATGTGGATTTTGTGGGTCCTCTTCTTGAGACAATGTGGATAATCTGATGGACTTTCTACAAGTATGTCTACGGCAATAGTGAATTCCACTGTGAGGATCTCCCCCCCCCCCCCTATTTTGGCAATGAAAGGTGCTTTGTGCTTTGGCCATCCTAGTCTCTGATAATGTGCCCCTATTTACAGCATCAGAGCATCAGGCATTCTGTTGCCACAATGTGTCTAGCACCTGTACCATTGCCTGTTTCCACTCAGCATCCAGTGCTGAGGCAGAGAAGGTGGTTGGAAAAGATTCAACTAAGAAAAGCAACAGCAATAAAGATTATAGATTAGGCAGTACATTACCACCTTGCTATATGGCCACAATCCGGCGGAGCTACTCTAAGGAGGATGGTCCATACACTGTTCAATCTTTTGCACAGTATTTCCATCCCCAAAAATCATGAATTGTGCTCTATTTCTAAAATGGCATCTTAGTTTGGGACTATATATTTTGGAGGCAACCAAGCAACCAGGGTGGATACAAGGAGTGGCATTCTAAAACAAGGTGCAAAACTTCATGAGATTGCATTCTGGGACATTAGGTGTGTATAAGAGACAGAAATCAATTATGACAAAAACAGATGGGCAGAAAAGTCATTAAATGAAGCATAATTTAAAACAACCAGAATAAGAAATTAACCGCAATGCAAGTATATCTATGACTTAACACCTTAAAAATGTGAGGGCAAAATCACATAAAAACTGATGCAGAGTATTATGTACCTGAACTATGATGAAATGAAGAAGACTGCAAACAAAAGTTGCAAAAACAAGGCATGTCCTTCAGACAATATCTGATTAATGAATTATTTGGTCATCTGTAGCCAAATTTTATTATTACTTTCCATATTTTCAACTTCCACAGACACTGCATGACTGGTTCTGGGTAGTGATGTTTTAATGTTATTCTGCTGATGAGGATCTTACTTTTATTTGTATTTAAGAGCTGTTACTAGAGACACAATTATTTAGAATAGTAGTTATATTACTGGAAGCCACCTTGTAAAATAAATAACTTTATAATAATAGGCAAACAGGGAACCACTTACTTGTTGCTTTTCCACTGATTGTAAACATTGAGATATGTCAGGTGATCTGATTCGGGAACCTGGAATTTCTCTCTCACTGCATCAGCTTCTTCTTCGCGTCCTTTGGGACGATAAAATATTGATGGCACAGACAGCATGGAAACTGAAATGAAAATATAACATGAATCACTAACGCCAGAAACATGAAGTCCCAAGTTAAGGCTACTAAAAATACAAACACTACCAAGAAGGCAGTGAAATTATTATGGATACAAAAATAAAACAGATGTATGAAGAAAGGATATGAATGTGATTAAGGAAGAAAGCACAAGTAAAGGTCTTCCCATGCCATATAGGGATTGAAAAATTTTTAAATGACAACATATTGTTGTGAATATAATGACCTTGTCTACTTTTTCAATGTTCTAGTCCTTTTTTTCTTTTTGTGAAGCAACTTGTTTTGGAAATAAATTTCAATTGTAATTACAATAAAGAACAAATCTGAACAAAAGACAAATGAATTTCCTGAAACAGATAACAGACAAATGAAAAACTTAACAAAGTCCACTGAATATGTCATGCTTTATATAGACATAAAAGATTATAAAGTAGAAATACTTTCTTATATATTATGCCTGTGAAAGAAACATTTCAGTATAAGAAAAACAGACCAGAAATCATACCACTAAATCATGAATTTTGACAGTGTCCGCAGGAGGAGCAGTGAACTGTGATAAAATGTATTTGGAAAAAATAACAGTCAATATTGCACAGAATATTATTTATTGACCAGTTTGGACCTACATAATGGTCATCCTCAGAATTCCCAGGCTATATAGCTGGTACTAGGAAACTACCTGGCTGCATAGGTGGGGAAGGAGAATAATTGCTGACAAATGTAATAAGTTAGGAGTAGCAAGGCAATCGTAAAACTAAATATGGAAACAAGATGCATGTTGTTTATCACAATAGGTGTTAAATGATCAGGAGCTGTAACAGATTTCAAAACAGCTATTCTTTAATTTATGTGAAATAAGGGAAAGAGAACCGCTCAGAAAAGGCAGCACATTAATGTGAGGAGCACAGCATCACACAACAGAAAGGAGCACTCAGTCCAACTTTCAAGCATATGCTCTTCTTTCTGAAGAAGCATACACACAACAACCTGACACCTAACTGTAAACATCTGTGGCCATGGCAAGATTCTTTTTTAATCGCCATATGCCTGTACATTTGGGTGTGTAAACATGTAAATTTCAGCTTAAGAAAGAGCACATAATATAAAGCTAGCTTGATTTCCGATTTTCCACAGCGATCCAATTTAGGTGAGTGGGTGCCTTCCCTTAACTTACATATTACTCCATATTTTTCCATGACTGTCATCCTCCTTTTTGTACATGCATATACTATTATAAAAAACATACCAATAATAAGTATATCAGCTGAGCAGCCCATTTCACAAGATACAATGAGCATTTGACATTGAGGAGGATCAAGTGGAAATTCTGCCATTTGTCTTCCAAGAGGTGTAAGAGAACCAGTATGGTCTAGAGCTCCTAAAATCCACAACTGGTACAATGAATTCAAGATGTTGTCCTGCAGAAATAATGAATACAAAACAATTAGGATTTTAAAACAATTCTCAGAAAATAAAGTAACATTATGCTTAACAGGATATTTTAGATGGCAAACAAGCCTGTATAACACAGCATGATCTTTATTTTATTTACTATTGCTCTACTACATTACTATCTCACATTATTTTACAACAAAAGCAGATCCCAGTTCTCATCATCATTTACAGAAAAGTAATAATAATAATAATAATAATAATAATAACAGAACAAACTCAACATAAGAATCTTAGAATGAAGGCTTTCACAGCAGGTATTGTCATCACTTGAAACTTCCGGGCTGAGATGCCGTGGTCCATAATAAAACTTTCCCCTGAGTTTTCACCTTAGACTGCGGAAGGCATTCTCCGAGGTAAAGTGGTGTGCTGCCCAGGCAGTGCGCCACTTTACCTTAGAGGATGTCTTCTGCAGTCGAAGGCAGGGAAAGTTTTATTATGGACCATGGCATATCAGCCTGGAAGTTTTAAGTGATGTCAACACAAGAATGTCCTTTATCTCAAACGTAGTAATAATGTTCAAGAATGGAAATGTGTTTTCTGTGGCCTATTACAACAAAATTTCCTTTATTTACCAGTAATGATTTAATTAATGGAAAATCCAATTTAGTATGTGATAACAGGGAGCAAGTTAAATTTTTTGACTACAGCTCTTATCTTTTTCATTATGAATATTAGATCTAATGTGCCTGTTCTAATAATTTCTGTCACAATATTACTGCATCAATGATTTACAGTAGAAATGCTACTCACTTAGTAAGAATAGCAGTATAATGTAATTTATAAAAGAGACCAGATGTTTTCATCCAGAAGGATGAATTGAAAAGTACAGTGCTTTGTCACTATCATCTTGGGAGGCTATATCATTTTGTTTTCCAAAATTCTGTCCACTAACTTACATAAATGGGGGAAACTACAGTTTAACATTAGATGTGAAGCATACTACATTTTGGAATGTTTCACATACATAAACGATTACTGAAAGGGGCTGGGCATCAGTTAATTACAGCTGTTTGTCTGTCACAACTTTCTCACTGTTTTGCTTGTTCTGCTGGCACAAGCCCGGCGATGTGACATGTTCCTGGAACTCTTGGAGGGGTGTGAGCCCAAGTCACAAAGGGTGAAGAGGGAAGGGGAAGTGGAGGAAAGGAAGCATCAAGTACACCATGATTTCTGCAAATAGTTCAGTTTCTGCATAAAAATACTGAAAAAGATAGGTCAAATCCACCGTCATTATCAAGCAACTGTAAACAAATTATTTTGTTAAAATCTCCAGTTCTTTCACATCTTATAGTCTCACTTCATAGCTTGTCTTCAGATATAATGAAGTTTAGAAACGAAGAAGCCTACAACAGTTAATTGGGAGTGCTTTCATTGACTCAAGTTAACGGTGAGGTGTTAAGGGGGCAAAGCTGTCTCTCTACACTTTACGTCCAGTTATGGTATTGAAATGCAACCATTAGAATGAAATTGTTTTCGTTTTGGAATGACAGCACTATCTCACAACAGATGCAACAAGTATTATTTAGATGATGCAATATGCAGCTGTTGACCAGAGTCAAGGTTGCTCCATGCATTATGCCAAATTCATTTTTTGTTTTGTGTTTTTGTTTCTTGCACAGTTTATAAATCAATTGTATCCATAATTAAGTTAGCATTGCAGTTATAGAGTACTGTAACAATAATTCAAATGAAACTATATAAGCGATAAATTATCACTAAAGTGAAGCGCGGCATTCTTAATGGAAAGGTTGAGAGTTTAAATACACATTTAAACTTTTTTTTAAAGCTTATTTGTTATTTTTCTCTAAGAAGACTGTGTTCGATAAAAAGCTTAGAATTTTTAGAAATCATTATTCCCTGGTTTTTCTTGCTGATAGAAGTATTAAAATGCAATGGAAATTTGTCTAAGCTAAAAGCATACGGAAATGGAATCTGTGATTTGTTATGTAGCTATTGTTGATGTGAAACAGCCACAAAAAAGTTAAATAAACTTCAGTAACAGCTAAAGATGTCCTTTTGAATCATTCAACTATTCCAGAAGGCACTTACAATAACTTACAGAAAACAAGATATTATCGACAGGCTACAACTAGAAACAAAAACTTTCCCACACCATACAACTGTGAAAATGATGAACTCCTGGTTATCATGGTTCAAGAGGGAGAAGGGGGTCCCAAAACAAAACAAACCATAACCTGATGAAATGGCAAAGACTTTTGGATATAAGATTCTCATAATACTATCAAAATAACAGCCAGTATAGTTTACTGAAATCATAATGACTCAAGTTAATGGTGATGTGATAAGGAGTAAATAATAATAATAATAATAATACTGTAAACTAAACTTCGTCAATGACGGTTAAGTTTCGTGAAAAGAATTGCAACCAGCTGCCTTTTTGGATGCTTTTTATTTAATCCAGAACTAGTTTTTGAGTCACTGCAGGCTCATCTTCAGTGGATAACTTTACAGGAACATTTCCACTAAGTGTAGGTTATGCTGTCATGTTGGTTCTGGTGACATAACTGAACTTTAGTAAGCAAGAACAGAATAAACCGGAATTAAACATATTATAATTTTATGTACTTACTGTGATCTTATTGTAGGTGTAACCAAGTTGTGCATTGGGCACTTATGTAGCTATGCTAATATAAACTGATTAAACAAGAACAGGACTTTTATTATTTTGCTGATTGACATTACTAAAAGTGCATGACATATGAATAGATATGGGCAGATCTTTTTACTGTCTAGGTGCTAGGATCTCTTGGAAGTTTTGAAAGAAAAAGTTATGTGCTGACTCTGTTTGCTCATTCATTTCTACCTTTAAATTTGTTCAAACCTATTCAAACTTTGTATGATGGTAGATAAACAGATAAGAAATCAAAACTTCTTTTTATTGGAATAATCTTTATCTGTTGTCGAAATATTAGTGTTTATCAAGTTTGGTTTTACAAAGAGTATTCTGTGGCATTGGCCCCTTACTTAGATTGCATTTATTGCAAATCTTTAATTCAGCACAAAGTTGTTTCTAGTGAATGGATAAAAGCAAAGATGACTTCCGTTTATAAGAGAGGTTAAAGAACTGACCCACAAAATTACAGGCCAATATCGTTGACATCAGTTTCCTGTAGAATTTTGGAGCATATTCTCAGCTCGAATATAGTAAATTTCCTTCAGATGGATAAGCTTCTTTCTATGAATCAGCATGGGTTTAGGAAACATCATTCATATGAAACTCAGCTTGCTCTTTTCTCACACGACATCTTGCAAGACATGGACAAAGGGCAACAGGCAGATTGTGTTTTTCTCGATTTCAAAAAGGCATTTGATGTGGTACCGTACTACAGACTACAAATGAAGATACAAACAGATTTGTGACTGTCTGGAAGACTTCCTAAGTAATAGAACGCAGTATGTTGTTCTCGAAGGCGAGTGTTCATCAGAGGCGAGTGTATCGTCAGGTGTGCCCCAGGGGAGTGTGATATGACCGCTATTCTTTTCTATCAATGTAAGTGATCCGATGGACAGAGTAACTTGTAATCTGCGGCTGTTTGCTGATGATGCTGTGGTGTATGGGAGGGTATTGTCATTAATTGACTGCAGTAACATACAAGGATGACTAAAATTTTAGTTGATGTGAAGAATGGCAGCTAGCTCTAAATGTAGAAAAATTTAAGGTGATGCACATGAATAGGAAAAACAATCCAATAATGTTCAAATATAGCATTAGCAGGGAGCTTTTTGATACAGTCACATAGTTCAAATAACTAAGCGTAACGCTGCATAGCGATATGAAGTGGAACAAACATGTAAGGACAGTTGTGAGTAAGCCGAACAACCGATTTTGGTTTATTGGGAGAATTTTGAGAAAATGTACTTCATCTGTACAGGATACTGCTTGTAAAACGTTTGTACAACCACATCTTGAGTATTGATCAAATGTTTGGGAACCACAGCAGATCAGTTTAAAGGAAAACATGGAAGCAATTCAGAGGTGAGCACAGTTAGGCTCGTTACTGGTAGTTTCGACCAATGCATGAGTGTCACAAAAATGCTCCGTCAACTTAAATTGGAATCACTGGAGGAAAGACAATGTTCTTTTCAAGAAGTTCTGTTGAGGAAATTTAGAGGGCCGGAATTTGAAACTGACTGCAGAACGATCTTGCTGCTGCCTACTTACATTTTGTGTAAAGACCACAAAGACAAGGTAAGAGAAATTAGGGCTCGTAAAGAGGCATATAGACATTTTTTCCCCTCATTCTATTTGGGACTGAATAGGGAAGGAAATGCCTTGTAGTGGTACAGTGTACCCTCTGCCACACACTTTACGGCAAATTGAGGAGTATATATGTAGATGTAAGCTAAATTTAGCACATCATTAAACGGCTAGACAGAGCTGGTGCCCAGGTAAATTGTGCACATTAGTTAATTCTGTTTGCAAAATATGTTTATTGAACTGAAACTAATGGTCAGCTAATGGCACCATATTTATGTTCACTGTTCTGATTTTATTTTTTGCCCAAAAATCTATTCACTTTTTGCCAGAAGCAGTTTTCATACTGATAAGTCACGGTTTATGACTTATGAGGTATGTCAAATCAAGCATGACTATTGCAATAACATATAACTTTTTGCTATTGTGAGAAAAAGGAACAATTGCAGTATTTCTAAATTGTTTGCAATTCTTAACTTGCTCTGTTCTGATAAAAGTTGAAGAAGACAAACTGTTTTCCACGCCATTAATAATTGATGTAGCAGATGGCTGTCAGTTAATAGGGTGTCTGGGATTGAGCAAGTGATCAGGGATATAAATATTTAAACAAGACAGCTGAAAAATATCTTGTGAAGTGGTCTGAAATAAACTGATCTTGAAATGTGATAAAGGCTTAAATTTGGGTTGTGATTTTTGTATTTGATATCTGCTGTTGGCCAGTGTACAAAATAGTCCCTAAGACCAACGCATGAAATGGATAGGTGTTGGCACGTAAGGTGAGGAACAATAGAAAAAACACACACATCTCATCCTAATCATTACTGAGAAATGAATGTTATCACTTTAACTATTATTTTCAAGCATCATACATTCACATCATAAATATGTAAACATACTTTAAAATTATAAAATACATCTTTCCATGCAGTTACCTGAGGTGGTGGGTCCATGAAATGAAACTGCAACAAATCTTGAACACCGAGAGATTTCAAAAGTAATACCGTATTTGCAAGATTGGTCCTTTGGATTTCTGGGACAGTTGTAACAAGCAGTTCATCTTTATACTGTCTTTCTGTGTATAACCTAAAACAGTAAACACAAAATATTACAGTAAATGCAAAAAATGATATCTGTCAAAATATAATATTAGCTTTTTCAAAACAATACTGAATATGAAAAATAGTACAATGATGTATAAGACAAAAAACAAGAGCCTCATAAGCAAATTTCTTTTTAATTTTAAGCAGCAACTAGGAAAAGTCTGTAGGGAATATCAGTCTGGAAAAATAATGCAGTGTCTCTCAAACAAGGGCTGAGAAAACAAATTATGGGCTGATGTGAGGGAGTCAACCATCATGTCCTTATGGTGTTACCGTACAGATTGTAGTCAGAGTGAACAGTACTGTAAGACACACAAACAAGACTGAAATGTGTAGGATTTAGATATCATGGGTAGAGGCACCTGTTTGTGGTGAAAATTTCTGCTCGATTTCATAATTTTGAAAAGGTTATTTCGATATATTTTTCGCTACTTTAATTTTACTTCGTCAATAATTTTACTAATTTTATTTTCATTTTTTAACAAATAGAAACTAATGCAAAAATCAATTACAGGCTCATTGCAGTGCAACACCTCTTATTTTATTCAGAAAACATGAAAATTTTACATCTGATGAAGACTCATAATAAAAAGAATGTTTGAGAAACACTTATACTGCTACTTTAATAAGTTTTACGTACTGGTAGCCTAAGTACATTAGTGTAAATGTTTCATGAAAACTCAAAGTCGTGTTTCTAACAATACCAAGAAAATTGGTTCTCAGAAGCTCCAGAATTTAAGTGGCATTTGTTCAACTCATATTGATTCCCCCTTGGGGAGGCGGGGGGGGGGGGGGGAACCTTCGATTTCAAGCCACACTTAAAAATGAAAAATATGGATCATAGAAATTGATAGTGCAGCCCTTCATTTGTGATTTGCACACTTAAATTACTATTACATAGCAAACAACAACAGAAATAACTATCTATGACCCATTTCACTGCACACTTACTGGCATTGTGCACGTAATTATTAGGGAATACTGCAGATGATGACGTTATCATATGGTGTGTGTGTGTGTGTGTGTGTGTGTATACATACAAGACTAGCAGTCCATCATTATTGAGACAAAAATAAGATGCAAAAGCTAGTACTGTTGTGTAAAATACGTTTCCTTTTTAATCTTTGGAGAGAAAATTGTATATAGGGCTATTATAGGCTATGTCTTGAGCACTGAAACGATTAGCGTACATTTACATATGGAGCACTGAAAGGGTTTCAGAGCTACACGCAACAATCCCATTGCGTCTACTTTTAAAATATTTTATCTTATGTTCTCGGGCAATTTTATGTATTTTCACAAATATAATACGTGCATCGGCACGACTAAATGTCATCCCCGCGAAGGAAATTACTTTTCTCTTAATGTATGTGGTGGAAGGAAAAAAAAATTAAATAAACAATATAAATAAAAAGAAAAGACATGAGATCGAATACAAGGTAGCACTTCACGCACGACTGTTCAAAGGCAGACACTGCAACAAAGGGTGAAATACAGAAAGTACACCATTCACAAAAACTGTTTATGGCGGCATATAGGGCAGATCCAATGTGGCATTTTACTGAACTTCCTGAAGCTTTGCCTCCAAATATAAATGGGAAAAACTGCTATTTATGTGTCCTTTCTTTGCCATTCAATACACAATTTGCAGTATTTGCACATAAGTATTTTTCTTGTTTTATCAAATCGTAAAATTCACCTGATGTGATATAATCATTAGAATTAAACAAATCAATTAAAACATGATCAAAAACTGTTATGAGCATGTTAATAATCTGCTGCACTAAAACAAACAACTGAAAGACCAGTGACCAGAAACGATTACGACCACTCAGTACATTATCAGTCACCTGATCAAATAAAGCGCCGGAAACGGACTTCTTCACTGCACAGAAAATGATGTTGGCAAGACAGGAAACGATATTTGTCGAAGTGGTGTACAATCAATTGTCATTTATATCTCAAATTTCCACCAGTACATTTAAATGACTGATGAGATTTCACAAAATTTTGTCGATTATTTTGTAAATTTGAATGATTTCGGGATTTTCCGCAAAAATTGTAAAATACTGGAAAAAATTTTGCGATTTCACTCTTCACGAAAAACAGGTGCCTCTAGTCATGGGCTATGAAGCAGCTAGTGAAAATGAGCATGTGGCATTCTCAGTCATATTTTTGCAGAGACCTTTCATTCGAGTGGGGAGCTGGTTAAGCTCACAGCCAGGCCAAAGCCAAAGCAAAGGCTGCAGAGGAGTTAGTATGTCGTGTCTGCATATATAGGTTGTCACGTGACTAAACGAGTAAGACCTAAGTGTAATGGGACTGGAACATGATATTATGAGTGGATGCAAGGAAGAGGTTGAGAACTTGGGTATTTCACTGTAGAAATGAGATTATCAGTTGACATTGCTGAGCAGCTGGAATGTTTGAAGTCAGAGGAATTCTTAGCACAATGGCATTAGAATAGGTGATTGTGCTTCCCAGCAGTTCCACATGTTACCATGGGCACAAAAATTTAAGTAAGCGTGCAACAAATGTGGACTTATCAGGTCTAGAGTTCTGCAGATACTTTCAAAGTCATCCAGTTTTTTTTGTGTGGATACATCATCATCTCTCTCCTGGAGTACAACAGAGTTAGTCTCAATCAGAAATTGTGAATAGTGTCAATTTCAGTCAGACATTAGTTCCCATAAGCTGTGCGAAATTATAGAATACTGTCATCCTGCCACAAAATGTGTGATAATCCGGTCAAAAGTGGTGACCATTTGGCATAAATTGCCACAGACAGCAAAGATGTTACTTCAAATAATTGACTCCATGGTGATACTGTACTGATACATGTCAAGGACAATTACCAAACTGCTTTGAAATTAAGTGAATAGCAAAACATGTGCAAGTTCAGTACTTCTTTTCTCTGTAGTGTTCACTTTACTATGTCCAGTGAGCCATAACTGTTTGTGTAGAAAATGGCATTGAGAATTACTTTTGTTACAGTCCACCAAAAATGACTACAAGGCTGATACTTTGTGTAATAGTTTTCTGAAATTAGGCAATAGACCTGTTATTTTTGTGACAAAACATGTACAACAGAGATTATTCTTGTGGCTGTGCTTCATTTCTTCTCTTTCAGCAATAATTTTTCTGAAGCGTCTGTATATAACAATGTTTTATTACAATGAGAACACCAGTGTTGTTACTAACACAAATTGCACATTCACAGAGGCAGAGAACTGCACAATTGATAAGAATGTTAATTGTCTTGGCTCAATGGAATTCACTGCAGAAACAGAACAAGTAGCAGTCCAGCAGGTGCTAGATGTGGTGCAAGCACCAAATTTTAAAGAGTTTGACTAAAAAAAGCTGAGCTCTCGGCAGATTATATGGCACAGCAAATGACACACTTAAATGCCTATGATATCAAAAGATAACCAGAGCATTTTTCATTTTCTGTCCACAGTAGGCCCCAATGTGTATACGTTCTCTGGAAAGTTATTTTCAGAAGTGTCTCCCAACAAAGTGCAATAGTAGCTAAATTGGCAGAAACACTGAGTCTGAAATTCACCTAGCAGCTGTAATGTACAAATATTTCTTTTTGAAGCAACAGCCAATTCAAAATTATAAAGAATGAATCTCTATGTTGCGTTGGCTAACCAATCAGTTTAAATGCTTATGTAGTTTGAATTACAGTGAGATTATGTTAGAAACACAATAACTCAATGTGTGAATTCATACTGCAATATTGAAACTTACAAATCCTGACCTACAAACTGCATTATCAATTTCACAATCTCAAGACACTGTAGATAAGATGGAACAGAATTTGCAAACTCCATCAATTACTATGCCTCCGGCATAGACTGGCTAGCTGCAGTTAGAGATACAAGCTAAATAAGTTCTGCGATCAACTGACACAAGCTAGCCACATAAGGGAATTGTGCTCGCTCTGACACAATGTGCATGTCCGTGCTAAGTACCGTTGCAGGAAAAGCAATGTGATAAATCCTTGTACTCGATAAATTCAGTGACTCAATCTGCTCCCCAGAACAAATCTTCTGCAATCAATAGGCAAGCAAATAAACTGTTTGTGAATTTATGGGTAGCAAAGAGAATTAATTTTAGTCAGAAACAGGAGCTACAGTCACTCTATTAAATCATACAGCATATGAAAAAGCGAATACGACTCCCCCCCCCACTAGGGGGTGGGAATAAAAGCCACCGCCACCGCCAACAACAACAACAACAACAACAACAACAACCACACCCACACACACACACACACACACACACACACACACACACACACACACACACACACAAACATTGTTGAACCACAGACAGGCATCTAGAAAAGACAGCTATCAGACACAGCTTTCACCGGAAATGTCCACATACACATTCATTATGCAGACACAGCTCACTAACACATAATCAGTTGCAGTGCTCTGAGTGATGTCCTTGCAGTGAGAACAGCCTGGAGTGGGGATTGGAGATGAGGGGAGGACAGGGAGGAAGGATGCAAGGTGAGGGTGAGTGTAGAGATTCATGCTGCCTGACAGTGTGCAGTGTGGAAAGATATGTAGTTTTAAAATGCAAGGCGAAGCAAAAAGAGAGAGAACCAGAGAATGGAAATTGGCAGAAGTTGTAGAATAGAACAGGTAGGGACTGTTGGATGGGGTGTGTGTAGGAACAGTGGGTTATGATGCATAGTGGCCTGGCTAATTTTGGAACTGGAGAAACTATAAGGGTTGGAGGGAGGACTGGGGATATGGCACATAAACACTCTTTGTATACTAGATCTGGGAGCTAGAACATATTTGTGTAGGCCTTTGTAAGCTATTTGGCTCAGTTTGCAAGGGAGTTCTTGTCACTGCAGATATGCCTTCCATGGTTCGTAGCTAGGTTGTATGGGGATTTTTTGGAGGGCAAGAGATGGCAAACGTCAAAATGTAGGAACTGTTAGTGGTTGTTGGGTTTAATGTGGGCAGCAGTGTGGTTGCTGTTAGGTGAAGGCAGTGGTGTGCTGGATTGAAGAATACCAGGTGAAGTGGGTGAGAAAGAAGATGTTGAGGTTGTGAAGGAAGGATAACAGAGTGTCCTGACCCTGAGTCCAAGTAATGGAAATATGATTAATGAACCTATATCAGACCAGAGGTTTGGCACTTCCAGTCTTGTTTATGTGCTTCTCCTACCCCTTAAGAGGCAGGGCAATCAGTGAGGGTAGCCATGTGATTTACCAACTCTCCTGGAATCCCTACATAGCTTTCTTTATTGGTATGACTACTAACCAACATTCCATCAGAATGAATGGCCAACACCAAACTATGACCACTAGTGAGGTCAACCAGTCAGTGGCACAAAATGCTCGATTCCAATGGCTGTTTCACAGCCTGGGCCATCTGGACCCCTTCTCCTCTACCAGATATTCTGAACAGCACAGATGAATTACCATATTTACTCAGTTTTAGTACCCCCCCCCCCCCTTAATTTTGGACATCAAAATACAAGTTTTTAAAAACCACAAAAATTATTGATTTTTTGAAATAGAAAACAGATGACTTACCAAAAGGACCGGCTTGTCGATAGAAACAAATAAAATAAATAAAATCACACACAAACGCACATACAAGCTTTCGCAGCCTAGCTGCTTCGTCAGGCAGAAGGGAAGGAGAGGGAAAAGGAAATGATGAGGGTTTCAAGGGAGTGGATAAGTGGGGGGAAAAAAAGAGGGTAAACAAAAACACACACACTCACACATTTACACAGACGCAAGAACACTTAGGCAGACACACTGTAGAACTAACACACACACCCACACATTTACACAGACGCAAGTACACTTAGGCAGACACACTGTAGAACTTGAGTTCTACAGTGTGTCTGCCTAAGTGTACTTGCGTCTGTGTAAATGTGTGGGTGTGTGAGTTTTTGTTTACCCTCTTTTTTTTTTTTAAATAGAAAACAGATGACTTACCAAAAGGACCGGCTCGTCGATAGAAACAAATAAAATAAATAAAATCACACACAAACGCACATACAAGCTTTCGCAGCCTAGCTGCTTCGTCAGGCAGAAGGGAAGGAGAGGGAAAAGGAAATGATGAGGGTTTCAAGGGAGTGGATAAGTGGGGGGAAAAAAAGAGGGTAAACAAAAACACACACACTCACACATTTACACAGACGCAAGTACACTTAGGCAGACACACTGTAGAACTAACACACACACCCACACATTTACACAGACGCAAGTACACTTAGGCAGACACACTGTAGAACTTGAGTTCTACAGTGTGTCTGCCTAAGTGTACTTGCGTCTGTGTAAATGTGTGGGTGTGTGTGTTTTTGTTTACCCTCTTTTTTTTTTTTTGAAATAGAAAACAGATGACTTACCAAAAGGACCGGCTCGTCAATAGAAACAAATAAAATAAATAAAATCACACACAAACGCACATACAAGCTTTCACAGCCTAGCTGCTTCGTCAGGCAGAAGGGAAGGAGAGGGAAAAGGAAATGATGCGGGTTTCAAGGGAATGATAAGGAGTCATTCCAATCCCGGGACAGGAAAGACTTACCTTGGGGGGAAAAAAAGAGGGTAAACAAAAACACACACACCCACACATTTACACAGACGCAAGTACACTTAGGCAGACACACTGTAGAACTTGAGTTCTACAGTGTGTCTGCCTAAGAGGCAGAGGCAGTGCAGTAACCCGGAAGGTGTACACGATCAAGGGCAGAGCCACTTGCGATAGCACCCACGTGATTTACCAACTAACATGCCTGCACTGTGAAGCGTTCTATGTGGGAATGACCAGCAACAAACTGTCCATTCGCATGAACGGTCACAGGCAGACAGTGTTTGTTGGTAATGAGGATCACCCTGTGGCTAAACATGCCTTGGTGCACGGCCAGCACATCTTGGCGCAGTGTTACACCGTCCGGGTTATCTGGATACTTCCCACCGACACCAACCTTTCAGAACTCCGGAGATGGGAACTTGCCCTTCAGCTTATTCTCTCCTCCCGTTGCCCACCTGGTCTCAATCTCCACTAACTCAAATTCCCGCCCACTATCTTTAGCATCTTTGCCTTGGTTCTGTGGACAGAGCCTCTGCCTCAATTGGTATCTCTGTCCAACTTCTTTGCTTTTCACAAATGTCTGTCTAGGTGTGTTTGCGTTTCGATATGTCTGAGTGTGTGTGTATTTGTTTACCTTCCTCTTTGTCTCCTAAGGTAAGTCCTTCCACTCCTGGGATTGGAATGACTCCTTTTCCACTTCCTTAAAACCCATATCCTTCCCTTTTCCTCCCCTTTTTCCCTCTTTTTCCTGAAGAAGCTGCCAGTGGTGGCGAAAGCTTGTATGTGTGTTTGTGTGTGATTTTATTTGTTTTTTATTTGTTTCTCTCGACGAGCCGGTCCTTTTGGTAAGTCATCTCTTTTCTATTTTTATTATTTTTGTTATTTTTGTTTATCCCACCGGGAAAGTTTCCCTCTATAATTTTCGTTTCATCAATTTGAATCTAACAATCACGATCGTTTGTTATTGCTCTGCTACCTTTCGAAATCTGTTCTGTCCTCTTACTTTCTCCTTCTGTTTATGTTCTACATAGTATTTTCACTCTATTTTTACCTCCCTTCTTAGTATATAATTCAGTTTTCTCCAGGCAATTAGACTACATACAACAATTTGTACAACAATCAGTAATATTAACTTGCGAGCCTATCCAAACAAAACGACCAACGTCATTACTATTATTTTTTATTCATATTCTCGCAGATACCGCCTTCAAAACTGCATCTCGATTTTTCCCCCTTTCATCTACATTTCTCATTTTACTGCATTAACATCTCACAACTTCATTTACTATAATCTTTAATTGGCACTTCATAACAATTTTCGGCTTTTCATAACAATTTTCGGCATTTCGTAGCAACTTCGCGATTATTTCCATTCCGTTTTTCGATATTTCCGCCTGTTCTTCCGACATTTCTGATCTTTTTTTTTCTACACGTTTTCATTTCATAACAAATTTCGGCATTTCGTAGCAACTTTGCGATTATTTCCATTCCCGCTTTTTGATATTTCCGTCTGTTTTTCCGACATTTCCGATCTTTTTTCTACACATTTTCACTTCTATTCATTCGTTAGATTATTTTTACCCTTCAACCTTATTCTACCAACAGTTTTTTTTTCTTTTTCTTTTTTTCCCTCCATACTACACATGTCACCCTACATTGACCCCATCAAATTTTATCTACATTCCCTCCGCCATCATGCCTTTGCCCTAGCCAGACTGAGGTCACACATTTTATTCATTCAGGCTTGTTTAACATTTGGCATCACCCTCAAGGGCCTCACACTGAAAGTTCCCATCTCTGGCTGTAACCCATCCCTTCATCCTGCCTTATACCAATTCCAAACAGAACAATCCACAGCCCTCACCCGCCTGATCCTTAACCTATACCTCAACTCCGCCAATGAACACACCTGTCAACTCCTATCCCTGATCAAAATCCTCAACCTTTCCACTCCCACATCCACACCTAGAGTTCAGAACATCCTTTTACAGGCCAACCGCAAATTGGAACAGCATGCCAGCCTCCACCTCAAAAAACTATCCAAACTCCTGGTCACCCACCTCCAGAAAGGCAATACACTCTCCCTCAACAACCTCTCCAATAAACCACAAGCTCCTCTTATTGCACAGAAACCCAGTCTCTCCCATCTGCTCAATCTCCCACTTCCAGCTCCACTCCCCTCCAAACCTCACAATCCTAATCCACACAATCCTGAACCACAACATCCCAATTCAGTAGTCAACCTCTCCTCTAAACCTCTGTCCCAATCTGAAACCTCCGTCCTATCCAAAGGCCTCACCTTTAGTCCCACTCCCAAATTCAACCAAACAGTCCTTGTCAAAGACCTACTATCCTATACTCGCAGTCTTTGCTGGAGATATCACTTTGCCACGAAGAAAAATAATCCTCTTCCTAATGATCCAGCTCCTCAAGACATCATTCAAATCGAACCCTGCCTAGAACAGTTCCGTCCTCCGTCACAGCGAGACCCACCTGCTCTTCCTCAAAATCACCCTCTTCAAACCTTCCAGGAATTCCTTACTTCCAACCTTGCCTCCCAGTCCTTCCTGAGAAACCTTAATCCTACTCCCAACATTACCGCAGCTGAATCCCGAGCTATCCGTGATCTGAAGGCTGACCATTCCATCGTCATTCTCCCTGCCGACAAGGGCTCCAAGACAGTGGTACTTGATCGGCGTGAGTATGTGGCAGAGGGAGTGCGTCAGCACATATAAAGTTTTTCAAGGCGATCCCATTCCTGATGTCCAGGCAGAGCTTCAAGGGATCCTCAAAACGTTAGGCCCCCTACAAAACCTTTCACCTGACTCCATTAACCTCATGACTCCACCGACACCCCGCACCCCCACCTTCTACCTACTTCCGAAGATTCACAAACCCAATCATCCCGGCCGCCCCCTCGTGGCCGGTTACCAAGCCCCAACAGAACGAATTTCTGCCTACATAGACCAACACCTTCAACCCATCATGTGCAGTCTCCCATCCTTCATCAAAGACACCAAGCACTTCCTCGATCGCCTGAAATCCTTACCCAGCCTGTTACCTCCTGAAACCATCCTTGTAACCATCGATGCCGCTTCCTTATACACTAATATCCCACATGCCCAGGGCCTCGCTGCGATGGAATATTTCCTTTCACGCCGACCACCCACTTCCTTACCTAAAACCTCTTTCCTTAATACCCTAGCCAGCTTCATCCTAACCCACAACTTCTTCACTTTTGAGGGCCAGACATACCAACAACTAAAGGGAACAGCCATGGGGACCAGGATGGCCCCCTCGTACGCGAACTTATTTATGGGACGCTTAGAGGAAGCCTTCCTGGACACCCAAGCCTGTCAACCCAAAGTTTGGTATAGATTCATTGACGACATCTTCATGATCTGGACTCACAGTGAAGAAGAACTCCAGAATTTCCTATCCAACCTCAAATCCTTTGGTCCCATCAAATTCACCTGGTCCTATTCCAAATCCCATGCCACTTTCCTCGATGTTGACCTCCATCTATCCAACGGCCAACTACACACATCCGTCCACATCAAACCTACCAATAAACAACAGTACCTGCATTATGACAGCTGCCATCCTTTCCACATCAAACGTTCCCTTCCCTACAGCTTAGGTCTTCGTGGCAAACGAGTCTGCTCCAGTCCTGAATCCCTTAACCAATACACCAATAACCTGATAACAGCCTTCACATCACGCAGCTATCCTCCTGATCTGGTACAGAAGCAAATTGCCAGAGCCACTTCCTCATGCCCCAAATTCAGAACCTTCAACAGAAGCCCAGAAGTGCCCCTCTTGTCACCGGATACTTTCCGGGACTGGAGCGGACTCTGAATGTGGCTCTCCAGCAAGGATACAACTTCCTAAAATCCTGCCCCGAAATGAGATCCATCCTTCATGACATCCTCCCCACTCCTCCGAGAGTGTCTTTCCGCCGCCCACCTAACCTCCGTAACCTCCTAGTCCATCCCTATGAAATCCCCAAACCACCTTCCCTACCTTCTGGCTCCTACCCTTGTAACCGCCCCCGTTGTAAAACCTGCCCTATGCACCCTTCCACCACCACTTACTCCAGTCCTGTAACCCGGAGGGTGTACACAATCAAGGGCAGAGCCACTTGCGACAGCACCCACGTGATTTACCAACTGACATGCCTGCACTGTGAAGCGTTCTATGTGGGAATGACCAGCAACAAACTGTCCATTCGCATGAATGGTCACAGGCAGACAGTGTTTGTTGGTAATGAGGATCACCCTGTGGCTAAACACGCCTTGGGGCACGACCAGCACATCTTGGCACAGTGTTACACCGTCCGGGTTATCTGGATACTTCCCACCGACACCAATCCTTCAGAACTTCGGAGATGGGAACTAGCCCTTCAGCATATTCTCTCTTCTCGTTGCCCACCTGGTCTCAACCTCCGCTTAATTCGAATTCCCACCCACCATCTTAACATCTTTGCCTTGGTTCTCTGGACAGAGCCTCTGCCTCAAGTGGCATCTCTGTCTAAGTGTACTTGCGTCTGTGTAAATGTATGTGTGTGTGTGTGTGTGTGTGTGTGTGTGTGTGTGTGTGTGTATTTGTTTACCCTCCTTTTTTCTCCCCAAGGTAAGTCTTTCCTGTTCCGGGATTGGAATGACTCCTTATCCACTCCCTTAAACCCTCATCATTTCCTTTTCCCTCTCCTTCCCTTCTGCCTGACGAAGCAGCTAGGCTGCGAAAGCTTGTATGTGTGTTTGTGTGTGATTTTATTTATTTTATTTGTTTCTATCGACGAGCCGGTCCTTCAGGTAAGTCATCTCTTTTCTATTTTTAACAATAGCTGACTACCCCATCCCCCATTCAGTGTTGTCAGGCTTCCATTTTCCTGCATTTAGTGTTGAATAGATTTATACTCTGACAAACATATGAAAATGAATACCAGGTATTGGAGAATTAGCTTTACAGTCTCATTTAAATTAAGAGCTATCGAGTTTGCAATGAATAAATTAACAACAGATTAGTTTTGTGTGTGTGTGTGTGTTTTATTTATATTACTTTCACTACCTGTGCTCCTTTGCCTGGAAGGAGTACAGGTATGTGACATAAAACATAAATAAAACAAACACAAACACACAGAAAAGCAAGCTTTCGCAACCTTGTTGCTTCTTCAGGCAGAGTAGGGAAGGAGGAGGGGAAAAGGAAAGGATTTGGTTGTAAAGGAACGGGTGAGGAGTCATTCCAATCCCGGGAGAGGAGAGACTTACCTTTGGGGAAAAAGGATAGGTAAACCAACACACACACACACACACACACACACACACACACACACACACACACACACACAAAGGCAGACATATGCCAAATGCAAAGAAGTTGGATAGATATGCCAGTCAAGACAGAGGCTCTGACCAGAGATTGGAGGCAAAGATGTTGTAGAATTGTGGTTGAGAATTTAAAACTAACAAAGGTTGAGACCAGGTCGGCAACGGGAAGAGAAAAAAAGGTTGAAGGGCAAGTTCCCATCTCTGGAGTTCTGATAGGTTGGTGTCAGTGGGAAGTCTGTCAACCCAAAGTTTAGTATAGATTCATTGATGAAATCTTCATGATCTGGACTCACAGTGAAGAAGAATTCCAGAATTTCCTCTCCAACCTCAAATCCTTTAGTTCCATCAGATTCACCTGGTCCTATTCCAAATCCCATGCCACTTTCCTTGATGTTGACTTCCATTTACCCAATGGCCAGCTTCACACATCTGTCCACATCAAACCAACCAACAAACAACAGTACCTCCATTATGACAACTGCCATCCATTCCATATCAAACGATCCCTTCCCTACAGGTTATGTCTTCGTCGTAAACGAGTCTGCTCTAGTCCTGAATCCCTGAACCAGGGATGACAGCTTTCAGATCCCAAAACCACTCTCCTGATCCGGTATAGAAGCAAATTGCCAGAGCCACTTCCACATTCGCCCAAATTCAGAACCTTCCACAGAACCCCAGAAGTGCCTCTCTTTTCACTGGATACTTTCAGGGACTGGAGCGGACTCTGAATGTGCCTCTGCAGCAAGGGTACGACTTCATTAAATCCTGCCCCGAAATGAGATCCATCCTTCATGACATCCTTCCCACTCCACCGAGAGTGTCTTTCCACCGCCCACCTAACCTCTGTAACCTCCTAGTCCACCCCTATGAAATCCCCAAACCACCTTCCCTACCCGCTGGCTCCTACCCATGTAACCGTCCCCCTTGTAAAACCTGCCCTATGCACCCTTCCACCACCACATACTCCAGTCCCATAACCCGGAAGGTGTACATGATCAAGGGCAGAGCCACTTGCGATAGCACCCACGTGATTTACCAACTGACATGCCTGCACTGTGAAGCATTCTATGTGGGAATGACAAGTAACAAACTGTCCATTCGCATTAACGGTCACAGGTAGACAGTGTTTGTTGGCTAAACGTGCCTTGGTGCATGGCCAGCACATCTTGGCACAGTGTTACACCGTCTGGGTTATCTGGATACTTCCAACCGATACCAATCTTTCAGAACTCCAGAGATGGGAACTTGCCCTTCAGCATATTCTCTCTTCCTGTTGCCCACCTGGTCTCAACCTCCGCTAAATTCAAGTTCCTGCCCACCATTCTAAACATCTTTGCCTCTGTTCTCTGGACAGAGCCTCTGCCTCAAGTGGTATTTCTGTCCAACTTCTTTGCTTTCTACAAATGTCTGCCTAGGTGTGTTAGTGTGTGTATATGTGTGGGTGTATTTGTTTACCTTCCTTTTTTCCCCCCTAAGGTAAGTCTTTCTGGTCCCGGGATTGGAATGACCCTTCATCCACTCCCTTGAAACCGCATCCCTTCCTTTCTCCCTCCTCCCTTCCTCTTTTCCTGAAGAAGCGACCAACGGTTGCGAAAGCTTGTATGTGTGTTTGTGTGCATTTTTATTTATATCTGTCAATGAGCCTGTGCTTTGGGTAAGTTATCCGATTTCTATTATTTATACATATTTGTCCCACCAGGAAAATTTCCTTCTATAATATTCATTTTATATATAGCTCCTGTAACACCTAAATATGCTATAATCAAGACTTTGTGTCACTCCTCCTTTGTACCTAGGCAAAACCCCATTTAAGAAAACCCCTATTTAAGGAATAAATATTCCATTCATTAAAAAGGGATTTACTGTACATGGCAGATGCATTGCAGCCAGACCAGCACATTCCACAACTGTCGCAGAGCTGAATATTGCACTCATGGAAGAATGGCCAAATATCCCTCAACAGATGATTGATAACTTCATACTGTTCATTCCATGCAGTTGTGCAACTGTTCTTGTCATCTGAGGTGATCACACTCTATATTAGAGAGCAATGAGAATGACTTTTTCACTATTATGGTAGCCCCATAGTGCCTCGGTCTAAGTAAATGCCATGTAATTCTCAAGTAAAGAAATAAAATATTGTATTTTATCAAACACAAATTATAATTGTAACCAATTTCTGAATAAAATACATTACCATATGTATATTGTTGATATGAAGATTATAGAGGAAAAATATATATAAAAAGTAGATGAGGTTTACTTACCAGGAGAAGGAGCACAGGTACGTGACAGTAGCATAAATAAAACCCACACACTCACAAATGTAAGCTTTCACAACCATTTGTTCCTTCTTCAGGCAAAGAGCAGAGAAGGAGAGGGAAATGAAATGACGTAGGTTTAAAGGATCGGGTGAGGAGTCATTCCAATCCCGGGAGAGGAAAGACTTATCTTTGGGGAAAAATGATAGGTAAACAAACACACACACCCACACACATATGCACGCGCACACACACCAAGGCATATGCAGCCATTGGCATTTTGCATATGTCTGCCTTGGTGTGTGTGCACATGTGTATATGTGTGTGGGTGTGAGTGTGTTTGTTTTCCTATCTTCCCCCCCCCCCCCAAAGGTAAGTCTTTCCACTCCTTTAAACCCACATCCTTTCCTTTCCCTCTACTTCCCAGCTCTTTGCCTGAAGAAGCAACAAATGGTTGCGAAAGCTTGCACTTGTTAGTGTGTGTGTTTTATTTATGTTACTGTCACATACCTGTGCTCCTTTGCCTGGTAAGTAAACGTCATCTACTTTTTATGCACATGTATATTGTGTATGATATCTCACCTGATCCCCTAAATGTTTTAAGCAGTGATTATATTGGCTCTAAACTTTATAAGGAAACTTAACTATTATGGTTGCAGGAAGTAATTTTATAACCAATCTGCAGTTTTGATATTCTGTAACATTGTCCTTTATAATGACAAAGAGGCTAATGTAATATTGGCAGAAAGGTTCAACCCACAGAAGACATTATACATCTATACAATGAAACAAACTTTCTCTTTGGAATTTCCCTAATACTATCATAATTGAATACAGTATGTATATTTCATAGTATGTTACCTGAAGCACTGGCCTGGACCAGTTCTTCCTGCTCGGCCTGATCGCTGATTGGCATTGGCCTGGCTAATAGGATATATTTGTAGAGCATCCATACCAATACGGGGATTGTAGACTTTTAGTTTGCAGTAACCTGAATCTACCACATACATTATTCCATCCACTGCAAAAGAAACAAAATATAAAAATGCAAACATTAAATAATCACCATCTAGTTAAACACAAAGAATGCAAATATACTGGGATGCCAATAACAATTTTCTTACAAATGATTGGTTAATGAAATGCTTACAGAACTTCAGAAATCATACACTTAGCACTTTCACAAAAGTTAAATAACTTTATAATGTTATTCATAATTTTGAATTCCAAATTTAAAAACTTGAAATTATCAATATGGGAAGAGCACTAGGTAACTATCATTCACTATACAGATAAAAGGTAATAATTTCTGAACTACACATTTTTATTTAGTACATACAATAATCACGAAATTGAGTTCTTTTTCTTATATGGCTATATATGGTAGGCATGGGCAATAATTGCTGACCTATGGGTCTGATGCACTCTCTGCGATCACCAAGAATATTTACAGGCTACCTACAAAGTTCTTTAACTTCTTCCTGTAGCTGAGTCATCAGTTGAGAGAACTGCTTCGCACTACTCTCTCCTCACTTGTTTTTTCTCCTTACCTCTTCCCCAATCCCACATCACAGAATAGTGCTCTCAATAAGCAATATGCAACTGTTAGTCTCCCTACAACTGGGATTGTGTGTGTGAATGTGTGAGCTTTATTTAGAGGAAGAGCTTAGAAGTTAATGAAAATACTGTATTCTGCTGTGTCTTTATACACATCTATCGGCTAATGTGAATGCATATTTTTCTTTTACTTTACATATTACTCTAGTCAGGAATTTGACCTGTTGTTTTACTGTTGGTGAAAAATTATCCTTAACACCAAGGTTAGTAAATTTAAATTCTTTATAGCTATGGACATCAGTAATATAATGTAAGAAAATTAAGCCTGCACATGTGTTTGCAAAATTCGAAAAGTAGTTAATGGATTAACGTGAAATTTTGACACACCACTGCAATTGTCATGGAGTACATTTTTATGCTGTCCACTTCATAATGATCAAAGGAGTAGGGGGCTGAAAAAGCTGTGTAATCAATACACACGAATACCCATAATTTATTCATCCAGTATCTGAGTAAGCGAGCACTCAGTGATTTGCAACAGATTTTACCATAACTTAAAACCTTTACAAAACTTTTTCTCACTGACACTTCCCACAAAAATAAGAAAAGAAAAAGTTTATAACTTACTACATTTCACTATTGATGCAGTGTTTCAATGTATTACTTTGATACTGCTAATTGTATTCAAGACCATGAGCTTTTGCATGTGATATTCACATGTACCACTTAATGTGCTTGAAAACTCGTATTACTCTATGATTCGCAGTTCAGGAGATATGGCATTGTAAACACGGTGATGCATGGAAATTTTCATATCATGCATGACATTTTTATTTATTCCTTCTTTGCCACTAACTCTATTCACAACCTATTTCACAGACAGTACCCATACATGTCACTGAATGCAAACTACAAAATTATATCACTGTAAGACACAGGGCTCTGCATTTGTGATGCTGCCATAAACAATTAGATTCATGAAAAAGTACTTCATCATACTTGGGGTTTTATTTGATACTTCCTTATTACTCACACTATTACAAGATATTTCACAGGCAGTACAAGTTACATACACCAATAGGTGTACCTTAAATATCACTCTATGACATTCAATTCAGGGATATGTCATAAATATTAAGCTGTTGTTATACTTAATAACACACCTATGCACTCTATGTAAGACGCAAATAACATGAAAGTCTTGAGTTGTCTCATCCGGGTCTGAGGACGTACACTACAAACAGTTACCATTCCCGTCCCTGCTATCAATACAGTCATAAAGCTCACACATATTAGAATACACGGCAAGAATCATACTCAGACGAAGCAGCCAGAGATGGACTGGCACCTCTCTTAAACGGCCATGCAGCTCACAGGGTGCAGCGCGATAGTTCAGCCAGTGTTGCACACTGGCCAGTCTGAGTGACGGGCGGGGTGCCATTCAAACATACGCGCCATGCATTACCACATTCCTCCCCTTTCACGGTGTAATGTCCAGGGGTCCCAAATTCACCCAGGCTACGTCCATGGGGGATGCCTCGACCACCTCTGGTTGCCAGCTTTGGGCCAGTACTAACCCATAAGGCCGATAATGTCTTGACTTCACTTGCCGGAAGTGGCTGGTACCTCTTTGTATTTCGCTCGCAATAACTGGAGATGAGGTGCACCATCCAATCCCAGCACTGGAGATAAAAAAGGAACGGTTGCATTACTCATAGGTTGGTTCACGTCAGTTTCAGGTGTCAGGGTGTACATGGCTTCAGGAGCAGTAGCACCTCCCCTCCCCCCTCCCCCCCATCAGGCACTGAAGGCGCAGACAAGGGTGCCGAAGACGGTGTTGTCCATGTGCCCGAGGGTGTGACCACTGGAACCGGTGCTGGTGCAGGAGAAGGCACCTATACAGCCAATGGTGCTCGGGCGGGCCCGGCGCTCGTTCAGGAGCTGGCACAACCGAAGACGTCAGCACGGAATATGTCGGTGGAACAGGCCACAGAGGCAGCATGGGTGGAGGTGGCGCTTGCGGATCTGCCGGGAGTCAGAAGCACAACTGATCCCAGTGATAGCGAAGAGTGCCCACAGTAGTAGCCACAATGCAGAGGCAGCGGCCGAGACATAACTTCACCTTACCTGGCAGCCAACGAGGATGCCGGCCAAAGCATCGGGCTCACACAAGAGAACCAGGAACATAACGACATGGTAGTCGTGCCGGAGCACTCGACGGCTGGGGCAACAACAATGGAAAAGAGTGCGAGGTTGCCTGCCATGAAGTAATTCCGCCAGGCTGCATTCCCCCACCGACGTGAATCGATAGGGCATCAAGAAATGGATAACGGCATCGTCCACAGAACAGGTGGTCACATATTTAAGCATTTGAACTTTAAAAGTATGCACAAGCTGTTCCACTTCACCATTAGTCTAGGATGAAACAAAGGAGCCGTAATGTGGTGAATGCCCATATGAGTACAAAAATCTTGAAAAACAGAAGAAGCGAATGGAATGCCATTATTGGAAACAAGTGTTTGCGGAAAACCCTTCAAGGCGAAAACTTTAGACAGTGACTGAATAGTTACAGCAGTGGACATGGTATGACAACGAAAAATGCATGGAAAATTTGAATAAGCATCCACAATTAAAAAAACCAATAAGAGTTAAGGAAGAGTCTCGCGTAATCCATATGCATTCATTCCCATGGATGTTGGGGGTGTGGCCAAGAAGAGAGCACGCCCGAGGTGCCGTCTGCTGCGAAGCGCACAACGAGCACATAGCCACCTGCCTCGTAACGTCACCATCAATACAGGGCCAAAACACATGTCGACAAGCCAATGTTTTCGTGCAAGAAACTCTCCAGTGTCCTTCATGAAACATCTGAAGTACTTAAGAATGGAGTTCCGCCGGGAACAGTACCCACGGAGATTGTTCATCTGTATCCAAAAGGAGGACCCCATCCCATTCAAGACAGATGAAAACGGAAAGAATAATAGTTGCGGAGGGGGATCTGAAGCGGGATCTGAAGCCCTATGCGAAGGGGCATCTGGCCAGCCCACACAAATGTAGAGAAGAACGCGTGCAACACTGGACCGGATGTCACAATCTTAGCCAAGACCGGTGCAGTAATAGGAAAACCATCAACAGTAGCCTGAGCTTCCTCGTCCAGATAAAAGCACAAAAGTTCTTCTCTATCAAAGTCAGGATTAGGACCTGCCGGGAGGTGAGATAATGCATCCGCGTTAGCATGTTGCGCTGTCGGACAGAAATGGATCTCATAACGAGAAAGATAGTGTGCCCAACGCTCCAATCTATGAATTGCTTTATCGGGAAGTGCTGATGTAGGGTGAAATAGAGTGACCAAGGGCTTATGGCACGTAATGAGATGGAATTAGACCCCATACCAGTAAAAGTGAAATTTCTTCAAAGCATACACAATGACTAAAGCCTCTTTTTCAATTTGAGAGTATCGTTGCTGGGTAGCCGTCAATGTCTTAGATGCATATGTGATAGGGCGTTCCGACCCATCGGAATACTTATGAGCCAAAACAGCACCAATTTCATACTGAGAAGCATCTATAGCCTGAATCAAATGCTGCCCAGGGACAGGGGCAGATATCAATAAGTGTTTTAAGGTGCAAAACACACGTTCACACTCAGAAGACCAGACAAAGGGAACACCTCTGTGAAGCTGATAGTTTAAGGGGTGCGCAACCGAGGCAGCCCCTGGTAAATAGGCAATGTTGCCTGAGAAAACCTGTACATCTTTGACAGACTCGGGATGTGGCAGAGACTGTACCATGGCCATGCGATCTGGCAAAGTGCGGATGCCTACTGAAGACACTTCAAACCCTAAATAAGGAATAGAAGGTTGGAAAAACTGAGACTTGGCCAAGTTGCAGCAGAGGCCGGCTGCTTGGAGGACAGAGAAACGTACCCGTAGGTTTTGTAAATGTTTGTGGGGGTGAAGCCCCGGTCACAACAATATCATCCAAGTAGTTAATACAGCCCAGAAATGGGTGGACGAGCTGCTCTAAGTAATGCTGAAAAATAGCAGGGGCACTATCGACCTGGAAGGGAAGGTGCAGACATATGTATAAACCGAAAGGAGTGTTGACGATCAGAAGACGTTTGGTATTGTTGTCCAAAGGAAGCTGAATATAGGCTTCCACTAAATCTGTGTGAGAAAAAGAGTGTGAACGAGAAAGTAAAGCTAGGAGTTCATCCGTACAAGGCATGGGATATGAGTCAGTCACCGACTGCACATTGATTGAAACTTTAAAATCCCCACAGATATGTAAACACCCGCGCTTCTTTACAATAACCAGTGGCATAGCCCATTTAGTGAAAGAAATAGGATTTAAGACCTGTAATTCTTGGAGGCAATCCAATTCAGCCTTAAGTTGGTGACGCAGGGCCACCGGCACCTGGCGGGCATGAAAAAACTTGGGGCGAGCCGTTGGTTTCATAGTAATGTGGACGGTAAAACCCAGCCCACCAGAAAACAAAGAAGAGAATACCTGACAAAAGGACATGCAACTCGGGAAAAGGCACCGAATCTGAAAGAAGTTGACAGAATCATCGATAGTAAAGGCAAAAACATTAAAAGCATCAAGGCCGAAAATGTTATCAGCCGCTGTGTCATCAACAACAAGATAAGTGACCGGACTGATGACAGATTTATACGCCGTGGAAGCCGTAAATTGACCCAAGATAGGGATGCGCTGGCGGCTATAGCCACGTAAAGAATGGTTGACAGCTGCCAAGGGGGGTGAGCCTAGTCATACATACGTGAGATAATTAAGAAAAGAAAAAAAAGTTCCCATATCTATGAGTAAGGTGACCGCCCTGTCGAAAATCTGAATTCAACAAAAAGTTTGCGAGACGGGGAGTGAACACTCTGGACAAGATTAACATTCATCTCATCATCTTGCTCAGTCTGACGGGAATGGCAAACAGAAGCCTTGTGGCCCTTTTTCTTGCACGAGTGACATACAACCCAAAGCTTGGGGCAGTCTGCCCTGTTACGTTGTATAAAACAAAGGGGACAAGATGGTAAAGGTAGCTGTGTATGAGTAGTATTGTGCAACGCGGCCCACAGGTTTGCTGCAGCGGCCGCACTCTGTTTACGACTGCATGTGAGGCAAGTGGGGCACTCTCGTATGGCAGTGACATCCTCGCAATCCAAAGGCACCGAGCCAGACTGCAAAACTGCAGCTACATCATCCTAAGTCTCAATTTGGTCCCCTGCAGCCCATGAGACTTCAAAAGATTGTGCAATGTTTAAAACATCCGTCAAGATGGGATTTTCCATTTGTAAGGCACATTGGCGAACTTCCCTATCTGGAGCAAACCTGAGAACTGCATCCCGAACCATATCGTGCAGCTCTGGGGCCCACACCTGACAGGACTGAGTCAGTATTTATGCGACCGGTAAAATTCAACCCGTGCCGCAATAACATGTGTACCCGGGCGGTAATGAGCTGACAACAAACGACAAATCTCACTGAAAGACAAAGCAGCTGGTTCCTGCAGGGAAGGGGGGGAGGAGAGGGGGGGCAAGTTGCCACAAAAGTTGATAGATGTGAGGAGAGGCCCATGAGAGAAATAAAGCCTTACACAAAGCCGGGTCGGATACCCTGGACGCAAGGAAATGTTGGCGCAACCTGTTTTCATAAGAGTCCCAGCCTTCTAAAGAATCATCAAAACCAGAGAACGGGAACGCCGTAGCAGCAGACACAGAACTGGAATCAATTGCTGGCAGAGAAGCTAACAACAACTGTGACATAAGGGAATCAAAAATGTTCTGCCTGACGCGACATGATCGTAGTTAACCACTGAACAGACTCAACCACAGTCTGTAGAGATTGCTAGAGAATTTGGCCCCACAGGGGCAGCTGAAAGTCCACCGGACCCTCGTTTTCCACCATTGTCCACGACAGAGCATACACCAAAGCCAAGTAGCACACTTGTCACCAATTGTGTTATAACTAATAACACATCTACGCACTTCTCTGTAAGACGCGAATAACAGAAAAGTCTTGAGAGTTGTCTCATCTGGGTCCGAGGACGTACACTATGAACAGTCCCTGCTATCAGTACAGTCATAAAGCATATACACGTTAGTATACATGGCGAGAATCATACTGAGATGATGCGGCCAGCGCCTCTCGTAAACGGCCATGCGGCCAGCAGGGTGCAGCGCGAGAGTCCAGCCAGCGCCGCACATCGGCCAGTCCTGATAATGGACAGCGCGCCATTCAAACATACGCGCCAGGCGTTACCACAACTGTGTACAAATGAAACTAAAAGTCAATATTTTCTATCACTGCAAATGGGTGAATACCACAGATTAATTTGATATCCTCTCTGGGGTTGTGGGTTTAACAAAGCAGAAAATCAAACATATATTTGTTCACTCTATGTGATGGCAGAATGATTCACATCTCTTTATAAGCCTCAGGATTGAATACTAACAAAAATGGTGCACATATCACTTAAAAAATGAAGAAGGAAAATGGTTGTAGAGGGGGCGAGAGAAGAGAGAGAGAGAGAGAGAGAGAGAGAGAGAGAGAGAGAGAGAGAGAGAGAGAGAGAGAGTGGGGGGGGGGGGGAGGAAGGAGAAGAAAGGCAAAGGAGGTAATGTTTTCAAAGACAGGGGTAAGGAAGGAATGGAAAAAGAGAATGGAAATGGACAAAGAGAGAGGAAATGGGCAAAGAGAAGAGGAAATGGAGAAAGAGGGGAGCAGGAAGAGGAGGTAGTGGATGATGAAGGTAGGGAAGGAGGAGACTGACAGGGACAATGGGTGGTTGAGGGAGGGGGAGGAGGAGTTAGAAACGCAGAGAGGAGGGGTGGAGGGAGTTGAACAGCATGTAGAAAACTGTTGCTTCATTCATTTCTCTCATAGGCAGAGCTGTAGCCAAGGGGGAAGGGGACATAGGTGATGCTACAGAGTTGATAAACTGATAGATATTTATGTTTATTCATAAAATAAATAATCAGCCCACTGACTTTACAATAAACAATTATCTTTTTAATGAAAACATCTTTTTCTTCCTTTCCTTTTAACCAACATCGCCACATCAATGCAAGACAGGGTTCTGATTTGACTGACATGCTTTCTTGGTGAGTAAATGTTTGGAAATTATTTTATTTCTATTCATTTTATATCACATTGAGCTACTGTAAAGCATGACCAAATTTAGTTAGTTTATTTAATATTTGATTTGCATGTGAGTATTGTAAAATTAGGTTTACACAATCACAATTACATTCCACTGCATGATCAGGTCTTCATATACTGGGTTTCAACATCAGAAACACAATGAGATGTCAAGGCCATTTTACCCATTCTTGTCTTCTAAATAATACTTCAGTAGGATACATTTTTATTGACAAGAATAACACGATATCTCAATACAAATCTGCATGTTCCTCCATTCAGGAACATTGGCACCAACAGATTCAACTCTATTTCTAAGAATTAATCAAATAAAAATTAACATACTTGGTGACTTTAATGGCAAGCAGGTACATAAACAACATGGGTGCTCTGGAACTCAAGCACCCACTGAAATAATCTTGTGGGTGGTCCACAGCCACAAGATTTTTACATTATTAAAGACAAAATAAAATAAAATATTTCTGACTAGCCATTAACAAAAAAATAAAATAATGAGATGAAAGTTAAAAAACCTCTAAACCATAACTGTTTGTACTATGGTGGCCACACATCAACCCCCTCCCCCTTATAAATTTAATGAAAGTTTAATATTGTGTGAAAATGAGCAGATTTTCAAGATGGGTTGTGACTTATTACAATTACAGTACCCAAAGGCTAACACTAGGCGTATAGTAATAATAATTACTGTCACTAGTATGAAGTAGCATATTTTACTCTATGAGGACAAATTTTCTACTACTTAATGCCACAAGACATTCTTCTTTGGGCTAAGATTTCTGTTTTTGTACTTTATGCCTTTCTCTGTATTTTACCTGTAAGTGAAGTTTCTGCAATATTCGTTGCAACAACACACTTCCTCAGTCCTTCTGGTGATCTCTGGAAGATCTTTGCCTGCAGATCTGATGGTAGTTGTGAATAAATTGGAAGAACAGACAACTGAGGAGCATTATCAATTTCTCCAAGCCTCTCAGCAAGAACTTCACACGTTACCTCAATATCCTCCTGCCCAGGCATAAAAATGAGGATATCTCCTGTTTAAAAAAAAAACAAGTATGTGAAGTATTCAGAGCGATTAGAACCATTTAAAAACAATTATCAAATACGCAGTAACAATAAAAATGATGCAGAATTAATATCTCCAATGTTTTATGTTTCATGTGGGTACCTTCATTTGGCTGCAGATGGATCTGTAGAGCTTGCTTCACAGCAGCATCAACATAATCTTCCACTGGGTTTTTGCTGAAGAAAATTTCAACAGGAAATGTTCTACCTGGGATTGTGAATGTTGGAACATTACCAAAAAATGTTGAAAATTTTGTTGCATCCATAGTGGCTGAGGTAACTATCAATTTTAAATCGTGTCTCCTAGCAACAACCTGAAACAGAGAAGTTGCATTATACAGGCTAGCTTGCGAGTAATTAATTATCATCACTTATAATTTAAGCTATGCTATGAATATCTGACCCACCTGTGATAATTTACAGAAACTTTTTAAAAATGTGAGACTTATCACTATAAATTAGTAAAAGACCCCACAATATCTCAGGAAGGAATATTAGCATTTAACATTTTGTCAGTGACAGTCATATTGATGACAAGGATATTAAGAGACAAGGTACAATTTGAGTTGAAGGAAGGAAATTGGCTGTATTCTTTTTAGAAGAATCTTTTTGGCATTTGTTGTGAGTGAAACAACAGAAAACATCACTCGGGTTAGACACATGAAGATTTGAACCAGTGTCCTCAAGACTACAAGCACACTATGGCAACAACAATCAATATATCTAAGAATGACTTTTGGCATTGGAAAATGTTCTACATATGAGAGCAGAACCTAATTGCTATGGCAAAAACAACAAATGGAGATTTAACATCTCGAGTAAAGTTCAAACTGGATGCACCTACAATCAGTTTGTTCCCCATTCTCCTCCTTAGCTTGTCTGCCTCTTTAGCTCAGTGGCAGTGTTGCTGACTGCTGATGCAAGGGACGCAGGTTCGATTCCTGGCACGAGAAAGGGTGTTTTGTGTGTGTCATCATCATCATCATGTGAGTCACTGAAGTGGTGTTAATAGAAACACAGTTGGTGGCCAAACCCCTAAGGGGATATCCCGACCACACAAAACCATACAATCATTTCATTTATCCCAACGTTGGCTTGTACTGGTTACCACTCAGCTTGTAACAATTCTCTCTGATGAAATAATTTTCAATATGACTGGAAAATTGCAAGAGTTACTAGCAAGAATATCAAGCTTGGACTCTAGAATAAAGATTGGAATGTTTGTTCTTCCTGCAATGATTACATTTCCAATTTGAGAATAAAACAGTGGCATGATGAACTAAATTGGGACCTGGGTTAAAACACTTAAGTGACCCTCCCGCTCCTCCGGACACCCTCTTTGCTCAGAGGTACTGATATGTTACTGGTACCCTCCCTCCAACTCCATGCACACACAATGTAATTATAAGACTTATTCTTAATACTAATAAAAATAACATGCTGCCCAACATAAAAAAATAGTACATCGGAAGATCTCTCAATTTTTTTGGCTTATATAAGAATAAAAAGGTAAATTTGGAAATCTATTCAAACAAAATTAAACACAAAAATCCAACAATATTTGTTCAAATTGGAAACTCACATTCCTGAGGAAAGTACAATAATTCTGACCAATAGTGTGTGTTGTATAAATGTTTCTGTACTAGGCATCTCCCTCCAAAGATTGGTAAGATGGAAAAATAAAATTCATAGTTATATGTGCAGTTTCCAATAGCAAAATATATTATAAAATAATACAACATAAACAGTCTTACTGTAATTTCCATCTCTACTGAGGGTGATGTTTACTGTTTGCAGCATACTCATATGTATATCTAGAAGCCATTTTTATAACAAATACACTGAATGCATTCGACATGTGATTCAATTGATCGTATCAGCTTATTTTGATTTGAATACAGACACTGTCTTCAGATCTCAATTTCCTTTTCTGTACAGTTTCCTGACTGATTGAGTTTTTTCCACAGTATTGCCTTTCTGTTGCATGACCATTATGATGTTCAGGTTTTTCCCACTTGTCAACATCAATGCTGATTTGTACCTTCTTTCTTCAGGTGGTTCCAAAACTGTTATCGGAGCAATATCTAAAAATAGCATCCCTATTTTAGCTGTAATATTTGAATTAGACACACTTCCAGTATCATAGCTAATTCCCATTTCATTTGCTTCATTTGACATACTGTTCCATGCAGATGGTTTTTATTACTTATTCTCTCTCTCTCTCTCTCTCTCTTTTGGAACTCATTCCTCTTCTTCATCATCATTTGTCTCTAACCTTCTTTTTAAAGTCAGACATGGAATCCTCATAGGCCTCAGAAACTCAAAAACAACTCCTACCAGCAGTTTTCACATGATCTATTGATAACTGGAGGCCTTCTTCACTCAACTGACCTCTGTTTATTTCATAATGTCTAGGCCTTTTCTATATAAAAATAAATAGATATCTAAGTTAATGAGAATAGCGATTAACATCATCCCTAGCATTCAAGATGAGATGCAAGTTGGAATATGTAATCCAATAAGGCAGAAACTTGCATGTAACTACATAGGCTAAAATACTAAATGATAAACATACAGCTGTATAAATAGCTGTATAAATATCTGTATAAATAGCTGTATAAATATCTGGCTCTTCTGACAGACAGTGTAGGTGTAGAACTATCTAAAAATGGCACCTGTAAGTTACGTACTTTACATGCAACAGAATGACTTTCTCATTACAGAAAAAGAAACTGTGGGAAATATTCACAAACGTTTGTATACAGTCAATGGAACATCTGTAGTTAACAGAAGTACAGTTAGTTGTTGAGCACAGAGGGTGAGATTGTTAGAAGGTAGTTCAATGGAGCTCCAAGATTTGCAGTGGTTGAGGAGACTACCCACGCCTATCAAAATTGGCATGTTGCAGTGAGCTGATACCGTCATTTGTGAGGACAGATGGATTATGATTGGCAATTGGTGCTGAATCTGTCATCATTAGCAAAGAAAGTGAGAATGCATTTATTCACACACTTGGTCACTCAAAAGTGTATGCAAGATGTATCCTGTAGTGTCTAATGGTGGATCAAAAATCTGACAGAAGAAACATTCTGACATAGCCCCCTTGGACGTCCATTTGGTTGGTCCATTAAAGGGTGTCTTTTGTGGTAGTCATTTTGAGGATGACGAGGATGGTAATTCACAAACTGGAGAAATGGCTCTGTGACCAAAACGAGGATTGGTACTCGCAGGGCTGGAGATTACATAGAAAAATAGAATGTGCAGATGAAACATTCTTTCATATGTGTAATTATCATTACCAGCAATAAATAATTGTTAAAGAAAAAAAAACCTTATATAAAATCATGGTTAAATATTTTTGCTGTCATCTTTGGGGGGGGGGGGGTGGTCGAGCAGTAAGATTTATGTACAAAATATGGATCCTCAACACTATGAATGGCTATTTGGCTATTTAGAGAGTTTTCAACAAAGCTCCAAAAGGAAACACAACATGTGGGAAAGGCAGCAGAACCCATGCTGGTATTACTTGTTCAAGTTCCAGCAGAGAAGAGGGCTGCACAATTCTGCGCTCGTGTCATTTTAAAATTATTCCGGATATTCAGCCATTGGAACTAGGAAAGAGAAAATAGAACTACTAACAATTTTCTAAAAGCTAATTAATATGATTTATTTTTATAAATTTTAAGAGAACAAAAACTGAATTGATTTTACAGAAACCTGAAAAGTAGTATGGGAAAAAATCAGCATTTTCACTGCTTTGGCTGTTGTTTTGCCTCTGGGGTATCGTAATGCACTCAAGTTTCATCTATGGTAACAAACCGGTGCAAAAAAATCTAGTTAGTTTCTTCTAAAACAGGGGGAAACACTGTTGCAATTAAGTACATTCTCATGTGTTTTTGATCCAGCATCAAGAGTTACAGCACCCATCTAGCACATAATTGTTTCATTTCTAATTCTTCAGATAAAATGTGATATATCATTTCAGATGATATCTGGCAAGTGTGAGCAATTTCACGCAATTTAAATAGGTAATCGTCCATGACTATTTAGTGCCCTTTTGCAACAATTTCTGGAGTAGTGACACATCTTGGCTGACCACTGTACCAATCATCATCTAACCTCTCCTGACCAAATTTAAATCCATTTCTCTACTTGACAACAGTTGAATATAAGGAGCAGAGTCCACCAGTGTATTCTGGAATGTTCTTTGCATTCATACTTTTCTTTATGAAGTACTTAAACAATGCTCAAATCTTGATTTTTTCCATCTTCGAAAATTATTACAGGGGAACAGTAATAGAGCCACGTCACCGCCACAGCACTCTTTCAAGAGCAATGATGTAGCACGTGTTTATAGGCAACAGTCAATTTGTGTTGCTAGTGCTGAGCTCTCATGGTGATTCCGAGAACTTAACAAACCGTGCCTCATACACTACTTTTACCTATTCACAAATATCATCAACTTTCTGACAAATTTGTAGAATACTGGAAAATAGTACACAAATTAAATTTGTATTCCACATCCTTGTGATTTTGGAGCTATTGTGAATTAACTTTTGTGGTAAACATGTGTATATTCTACGAGATAGAAAACATCAAAGTTTACTTTCTTTTTGTGTCATGATTTTCTGCTCTATCATGATTCAGATTATCTAGCATTGCTAGCCAATGTTGGTTAACTATGGCACATCTAATAGCCAAGTTTGGAAAGTTGTGTAGAAGTTAGTTTTTCGTCACAAAATTGGGGAGGAAAAATGCTACTGGAGTTTGGTGCAGAAATGAAACGTTATATTTGAGAACCTTGGGTTGTAAGGTTACTACATTACAAGTTTGTCATACCTTTAGTCTCTGAGATATAAGAAGCTAAAATGAAAATTTTTCGGGAGTTAACTTTTTGCCTGTAAATGACTGGTCAAGTATACTTATATAAACTTTTCATTATTACCCTTCAGAGGATGCATACAAACTGTTCAAATTATTATTAGAGATAAATCTTCAGATATTCATGCTCCCTTTGCACAATGTCATGCATGGAGTTTAAGTGACTACATCTCAGCCAATATTGCTTCAATGCATATTAAACTTTACCAGGCACATGCAATGTTTGCCAGAAAGTTTATCTAAATCTGTGATGGTTAAGCAGGAAAATGTTCTGAAATTAGTCAATTTGATATGGAATGAGACATGTACTTCATGGAAATTGTTGTTGTGGTCTTCAGTCTGCAGACTGGTTTGATGCAGCTCTCCAAGCAACCCTGTCCTGTGCAAGTCTCTTCATCTGAGAATATGCTCGGCAACCTACATCCTTTTGAATCTGCTTACTGCATTTGTCCCTCAGTCTCCCTCTACGATTTTTACCCTACACACTTCCTTCTAATGCTAAGTTGACAATTCCTTGATGTCTCAGAATGTGTCCCACCAACATATCCCTTCTCTTAGTCAGAATGTGCCAGTGTCTCCTCTTCTCCCTAATTCGGTTAATCACCTCCTCATTATTTATGTGATCTACCCATCTAATTTTCATCATTCCTTTGGAACACCACATTTCAAAAGCTTCTATCATCTTTTTGCCTGAACTATTCATTGTCCACGCTTCACTCCCATACAATGCTACACCCCAGACAAATACTTTCAGAAAGGACTTCCTCACATTTAAATTAATATTGGATGTTATCTAGTTCCACTTCTTTAGAAATTCTTTTCATCCCATAGCCATTCTGCATTTTATATCTTCTTTACTTCGGCCATCAGAAGTTATCTTGCTACCCAAATAACAAAACTCATCTACTACTTTTATTGTCTCATTACCTAATTTAATTCCTTCAGCATAGCCTTATTTTCTGACATTAAATTCCATTACCCTCGTTTTACTTTCATTAATGTTCATCTTATATCTTCCTTTCAAGACACTGTCAATTCCAATCAATTGCTCCTCCAGATCCTTTGCAGTCTCTGCCAAAATTACTATGTCATCGGCAAACTGCAAAGTTTTTATTTCTTCTCTCTGGACTTTAATACCCTCTCCAAATTTCTTCTTGTATTCCTTCACTGCTTGCTCAAAGTACAGATTGAACAACAATGGAGAAAGGCTACAACCCTGACTTACTCCCTTCCCAACCTCTGCGCCCCTTTCTTGTCCTTCGACTCTAATAACTACTGTCTGGTTTTTGTATAGGTGGAAATTATTATTTGGAAATAATAGACACTACATGTTGGATGCAAACATATGCCTACTTATAAACTATCAAAACATAACAATTTATTAATCTAAAGGATAGGATGGCTGGCCAGTATATACTATAGCTCAGTACCTGCAATAGAAGCAGCAAACAACAAAAATAATTGGAAAAATAAGCTTAAGGAAAGAAAGTTCTTTCATCAGCAAAGAGCAAGGATGGAGGGGAAAGGGGATCCTCTTTCCCCTAACTGATGAAGGAAATTACTTTCCAAAAGTTCAATTTTCTTTTATTTTCATTGGTCTTGATTTTCCATATATTTTTGTTAATTTTTTTCAAAAAATGAGTAAGCATATTAAGATCAATAAAAACCAAACAATGTAATCTCATAATAGTACTAGTAGATTCTTAGAAAAAGAATTGAATTTGCTGATGGCATGCAATTTTATATTTTTTCTAATCTTCATGTTTGACTTTATATTAGGCAAATAAATAAAAAGTCTTTCCTTGTAATACCTAACATGTAACTGTTACTTCGTTACTATATGGTAATTACCCGAAAACTATTGTAACAGGTACAGTAAATGATTTGAAAAGAAGTCCATCCTTTCAGTTCTTGGCTGTGCTCTAGTAGCAACGACTAGGTCACCGATTTGGAAAGAAAACGTATGGTATTACAATATTTGAAACATCTGAATTTATTAACTGTACAAATTTTAAACAACATAGATTATAACAAATGTTCTCTAGTAAATTGAAATGCAGTAAAATAAGAAAGCATTGACCAATTTCTAGGCTTTAGATAGTTTCAGTGGAGGAACATATATAACTCTTATAACATGAGTTTTAAATCCAAGTCCACTATCACAAGACAAGTGATTAATCTGAAATTACGAGAAGATATGACACACTTAAATTCCACTTAGAACGTGCAGATTATAAAATAAAGATAGGATCCTCTTATCTGATGCATGGTAGTTTATGATATCTCCATTTTATTATCTGCTTAAATACACACCTTCATTGATAGAGCAGGTATTGAGCTGTGTGGTAGCATTAAGACAAGTTATCTGGAGAATCAGTTCAACTGAAAACTTGTGTGATCTGTTATTAGGAATAAATTCATTGTTCCAGATATTGCAGCTAATCAGTGGAACTAAACATGGATATATATATGTAAGTTACGACGGTGTCAGAATGTTTTGAAGCAGCTCTATTTTTTCCCTTCATTATCTGCATAAAGTATTAAATTAACTGGCTTACATAAATTCATAATGTAGGTAACTGTTTTCTTTAAACACAGTTGAAAGAATATTATTGCATTTACTTCAAAAATTTATTTTAATGATAGCATTAAATGTAAATTATATATTTCTGTTAAATAATGTCATTTAGGCCATATGTAACAAATATTCAGATAAAATTGAAAGCAAATATAAAGTTTTCAATCAGCTACCAGCCTTGGAAGGTAGCAGATGCAGTGTTATGTTTGTCCTCTCTTTAGAGTGTCTGAGTTAAGTGATGTTAACTAGGTTGAGTGGCAGAGAGAACTGCGACGCATAACGGCTACCACTTGTTGTCAGGACTGTTTGTGTACAGTACTTTACAGATATTTCTCTTGCAGGTTTGCTTTTACAGCACTGCCCCAGTCCAAAAAGGGAAGAGGACAACTTAATATGGGGAAAGGAAAGCAAAAGACCACAAAAATGAATGGTGAGCTATTTTTTTATAAATACAGTGTAATATTATAAAAATACAGCATTCAGTACTTTGACTAATGTGCATTACCACCACTACTACTGTTCTGGACTTACATTTTACTTGTGGATAGAAATGGGAGGTGTTTTCTGTGAACAGTGAAATGACTGATTTACTAGTAACAGCAACACATTAATGAATATATCATTAACATGCTTCATTTGCTTTAACTAAAGGAAATACATTATCACAGCAAATAAAAAATGCAATTCTATGATTAAACAATCATTCTTAAAGTCACTAATACAGGTATCAGTGACTGTCATAAATGAAAGGAACAGAGGAAATGTATAACGTTCTCAGTTTTGCAAAGTGACAAATTATTACTGGAGTGCCCAAAAACTCTTTGTAACTAATGAAGTGTACATGTCTACAAAGTACATAAACTTTTCTAGTTAATAAATAAATAATGATGTGAATATTTAAAATCTTAGTAAAGGAGTTAATTGTGTATGTATACTGTGTAATTAGTGAAGTGCACATGGTTACAAAGTATGCCAAGTTTTCCAGTCAATAAGTAAATAATGATGGGAACAGTTAAAATTCTAATAAAGGAGTCGATTGTGTATGCATACTTTAGGGCTTAAAATAATGTTTACTATCACACGACACATGTTCTTTTTCACATTAATTAAAGTCGCAGTTTTCTTTACTTTGAGATATAACGCAATATTGAGGTAATCTTGTGTTGTGTGGGTAGGAGATAAGATATACTACTTCCCTGATAAGAGAGGCTTGTCAGCAGCTCCAAACCAATAGCCTGTCTATTGTGATAGGTGTGTTAGAAGACATAGTCCACTCTGAAATTTGATACATGACTTGTGCAGGTACCGGGAAAGTGTCAACCATGAAGTTCACTGTGAGGACTACATCTAAATGGCTATCAGGTGATGAAAAACGAGTCTTCTGCAATGTTATGGAAAGTGGTGACATTATAGAAGTGCAAAATGACACTGTACATATATGGGGTATTGGTATAAAAACAAGTAAGTAGTATAGTTAAATTTCTATTTTGCAATTTTAACATTAAGTTTGACTGCTAAATGATTTAATTTTTAATTGACAGAGACCAAAGATGGAAATAAAATAGAAGTTGCATATTACAAAGCATCAAATGAACCAAATGTTGTGGGGAAAATAGTACGAGAACCACTGGAAAACTTTTGGACAGAAGGTTCACTGATCAGAATAAACAACAGTAGTGACAAGACACATCAGCATCACAGTGAGGAAGAAGTTGTCCAACGAGTGGAACATGTAATATAAAACTGTTGCACAAAAACTGCTATGAATGATAGCTGATTAAGAAGTATTTCCTAATTTTATTCATTTTTAACAGGCACTGCAACAAAAAAACAGAAAATGGCATAATTCTGAACACTTTGCCTTCTGGTGTCGACATGGAGAAAAACTTACAGATAAACGACAAGTAAGAAACTATATTTGAATTAATTTCATTATTATGGTAGCATTTTTATGAGGAAAAGAACTGTGAGAACATTAACATTAATATATTTTGTACTTTTGCAAAAGTCAATAGTATAGTTTAAATTACTTAACTGATTAGAAGGAAAATGCTGCCTCTGAAATTACACATTTTTTATTACTATTACTAAACCTACAAGATAAATCAGTCGAGCAGAAGCTGTCTTCAATCCAAAGACCCTTTTCAACATAAATACACATTGTTAGGAATGGTTCTACTGTAGAATATGCACTTGCCTTTCTAAATGCTGAGAACTGGTCCAAACAATGTTATAAAGAGACAGTTTCACATCAAATCCAGATTACAGTACACAGACACAAAGTATTTTTTGGAATAATTATTGCAATACTATCAGCAAAAAAATAAATAAATAAATAATAATAATAATAATGAAATTGTAGGGCCAAACATAATGTACCCCAAATTTTTGTATGCGTAACCTAGAACTTAGCTTTGTTATCATTAACAAGTACATTCCAAAACAAATGGACAATTTAAATATTTTCTGAGTTTGTGGTATTACTGCAATGTTAACTTTATACCTAGTTCGTATGTTCCTCCTCCAGTTTAATAATGCCTGGTGAAATGAAATACTTATTTACACACAATAAACTCTGTACATAACTTCACATGCTCTTTCCCAGTCTATCCTACAACTCTCTTCAAGAAAACATATATTCCCAATACTTCATAAACAAATATTTAAAAAAAAAAATGATTTTTTAACTCCCTTTATTAGACGCTTTGTGACTCTTTACGAGAACCATAATTTTTGTGTTTTGCACAAAAGAATAACATCACTTTTACAAACCTCTGATTAATCTGAATACTTTTAATGTCACAGTACTACTCCCCTGTAACTCATTATGTTGCTTTTAATTGTGAAGGTCTACAAAATAATGGAAGACTCACTGGCATCTTGATACCGAAGCATTCTGAATAGTATTTTATTACATAACATACTTTTAGCATCCTCTTTTGTACAAAAAACAATGTCAGATTGTCACCTGTCTTATTACCAGTATAGTTAGAATCAGGAACAACAACAATCAAATTTAGGCTTCGTCTGCACATCTACTTCATGCATCCCCGACAGCCAATCAGTATTGTTATGAATGCACTGCTACGAGTTTTGTAGGTATTTCCAAATTAAATGTGATTGTAGTGAATAATTCCATGATTTTATTATACCTGTTGCAAGTTATCATCACTGATGGCGCTATCATGCAATAAATTCTACCTATGCAAGTAAGAGAAATTATTTGAAGGCTATAAGGTTTTTTCAAGTGCACAACATGTATATAAGCATACTGTCGTTTGAAACTGGTAACAATGCTTTTTCCATCTTTACCTAGACATGTTTGCAACCTGTCATTTGTGGGTTGAGCAATAGTTGATATAAACATAAAACTTCTTTTCAAATACTGACACATTGTTCTCAATTAAAATGAATGACAACTATGTAACTTCTGAGCTTATATATACTACATACCATACAGAGTAACATGAACTCTGACATGACAGTGATAAATGACAATACTAATAAAAGAGAAACTATTAAAAAGAGGGGTGTGGTTTCAAAACTGTTGTAAGTACACTGAAATATTTGTGCATAGTTCTGCTTCATCCAGACACATTATTAATTTTATGAGATTAATAAAGAGTCAATGCAATTACTTTGTTTTTGAACTTAAACACTAAGGCTCAATGATGATTTGAAATAAATGTTTCCTACAATGAAATGACTAAATTATCTACACTTTATGAAGTTCAGTAAAAAATAATAATTAAAAAAATGAATTTTAAAATTTTAAAAAATTGACCTATGTGTGATTGCAGAATAACTTTTTAATAGAAAATTATTTACTTGCAGATGTCTGATGTTGCAAAGTGGGGGAGTTTGTCTGCTTCAGCTGGTGTGTGGATGTTTATGAGAAAAAGGCATAACACTCAATGAAACATATGTAACATTTTTTTTTTTTCATTTTTCATCTTATTTAATGTCATTTGCACATAACTGTATATCATTTGTACATAGTTTGTATCCAATCTGAATATTTATTTTTTTTACTGCTTCAGATAAGTCAATAAACTCTATATAAGAACAGATCAATTAATTGTTTTCATTTTATAAATTTTTGAAATAACAGCAATGTTATTGGGGATGATTTAAAAATTGAGAAATGAGTTCATTCTGCATTTCCTTTCAATAATAAGCAAAGGAATAAGTCTTGACAAAAACAGTGTGTTAAAGATTTAGTATTTTTACAACTGTCTCAAACTGTATATACAGTATAAAGAATGCTCTATATAGTTATCAACATAAGGGCTTAACATTATAGCAGAAGGCAGTTAGAATAATTATATTATATTTAACAAACTGCCGCAGCATATTAAGTAGCTTGAGGATAATAACAGCGGACTTTATGAGTGACTACATAAATTTTGGTCAGGCAATTCCTCTCACTATTATACAGAGTATCTACACATGTACTTCCAACCCCTCTTTTGAAAAAAAGCAAACAATTCTGCTGGAGAAACATCTACAACAAAACAACAGAACAGTCAGGAAAGACACGGCTTCAGTTGTGGTTTGTATCTAGTAATTTTTATATCAGGACTGGAAAACAATGAATAACAAATGCCCATCATCAGGTGTAATTACTGAAAACAAAGAAGAGAATAGCTTCTGATTTAAATCCCTTGTTTTACACATTTTGTCCATAAGTGGGTTATTGCTTTAAAACTGCATTGTTGGTCCTTATTTAATGTTAGCTAATAAATAACTTATGCTTGTTATCTACTGTTAAAACTGTAAGGTTCTTGTTCGAGAAACTGTAAGATATTATATTTTAGTAGAAGTCTGCACAATTTCATGTTTTGATAGCCTATGGCTATGGTAATTGCACTTTGCTGTATGTGTCTTCACTAAATAAAATGTGTCTACCATTCATGCATAAAAGATCCGAAAATCAGATTTCATAATACAATTTCCCATATCTGTTTTTGGCTGCTCATGAAAACATTCTAAAATGGATTCTGGAAATCCGCTTCTGTAAAGCAGTTTTCCACTTCCAGAATTGTGCCCATATAAATGGAACCATTTTTGACATGATCTTGGCGAGTGAGGGGGTAGGTTTGTTTTGCTGGGATAGGGGGACTAAACTGCTAAGGTTATCAGTCCCTCCATTGGGGAGGGGAAGGAGTGAGGATAGGAAAACAGGGGAGGGGGAAAGTAAATGCAGTCTGGGAAGTAAAGAAGGAAGGAAAACTGCATTAGCTCGGGGCCCCGTTATTGCCATGCACATACTCACGAAAAACCGTGAGGCCCCTGGGGTGTCTTGGCTTGTGAGATTGGATCTTCTTGTTAAGAATTTTTGGCTCGTATGAACAGAGTGATATTTTATGCAATGAAATAGAAGTATATTTATTAGACAAAGCATGAATATGTCTATTTAAATAAGGGGAAACAGAAACTGTGATGACTATATCAAGAACCAAATCAGCTGTTTTCCAGACACCACACTTGACAGGCATAACAAATCCACTTCTGGCCTTAATATGTAAACAATACAACTAAAAATGATTTTCATCTTTTGGAGATGTCACATGTAAATTTAGTCAAGTGTTTTACGTGGTAACTCATGTAGGACTTGTTACATGCTAGCTTTTTTTAGTAAGGAGTTGTATCACTTTACTGTATTTCTCCTGTTTTCAATATGTTCATGTAGTGCTTAAAATGTTCTCTTAATGCTACCCATGTATCTCTCTTGTTTTATTTCTTTCCTTTTTCATTCAATATGGCCAATTCAAAATGTGAACAGCCTTGCCCAGGCTAGTTGGCCTCACATCATTCTTTTGACAGCAGAATGGTATAGTATAATCACTCTAGTTAATCAGTTTGCTTCTATATTTCATGTAAACCACTCTGAGCTCTGCACTCACTAGCAGGGACACTCTCTTCTGCCATGTATCATGCAGCTCAAGATCTCAGCACATAATGAAAAGTGTTCTGGTTTTATTTAGATACTCATCGTCAGGCAGTTATCATTTTATCATTTGGTGTTACCTAGGCACTGAGACTTCTATTTCTTCATCTTCTTTTTCTGCTTACTATTATGTTAGAATCCATCACTGAATATAATGTGTATGACGACTGTTGATATAAGTTCTGAGAGGAACAATTACAAAAAACTGTATATTACAGATCTATTTTGGCTCGATTCCTAGCCATCAACAATGTGATATTGTATTGTTATTAGTGGGAATGAGTCGAACCCCAATTTTACCAAATCGAATCTGAATCTTAAATAAAACATGCGCCAAATTTCGAACCCGAATTGAATCTTCCGAATCTCGAACCCAAATAATCTGTCAACTCAAGTACATGTATTTAAAAACAATTACTAATTCCAGGTTGGAATTAATAATATAGTGAGGACAGTTTACAACTCACCGCAAAGACGTGGTAACGAGCTGCGACAGGCACATACAAAAGACACACACAACAACACTTCGAAGTGCGGCAGCCAGAGGTGATGGTTGTATGACTGTGTTGTGTGCCTCTGTGATTGCGTGAGTTTTCTATTTTCTGAAGAAAGCCATAGTCGATAGCTGAATGTGTTGTATGTGTGTGTCTTTTGTATGTGCCTGTCGCAGCTCGTCGCCATGTCTTTGCGGTGAGTTGTCCTCACTATATTATTATAAAAACAGTTACTACTCTATTACAGCCAGTAATGAAGATAAAGCCTTCTGGGGTGAATCCCAAATGACAATATTAACAGTAAAACTTCATTTAGATTTTTATTTTAAATCTTAAGGAGTTTTTAATGCCCCCTACTCTTAAAAGAAATTTGTATGAAACATTTTGATATATATGTCATTTAGATGGTCTAAAAATAATATTCACTCTATTACAAAATTTTACATACTGATGTAATAAAAAATAATGAAAGGAAAGGCTTGCGTATTTTTCCCCCCCCTTTTTTTTTTCAAAGGGGAAGACTCTAAAATAAAACCTGAAAAGATGAGTAGTATCGATATATATTATAGTCCTGAGGCACAACCACATTAGCGAGCACTGTGAGAATGCAACTGAGGTGAAGTTCATGGCTGGCCTGGTGCCTCTCTCAAACCGCCGCATGGCTGGCAGGGTGCAGCGCGATAGTCCAGCCAGTGTCGCACAGCGGCCAGTCCTGGTAACGGGCAGCGTGCCGCTCAAACATATGCGCCGTGTGTTACCACAGTAACAATGTCTACCATTGGTCCATGCTACGACTCTGGGTTGGCCAGTTCATTACAGAAATGTTACTATCCATAAATTACTGGCTTAGAGGTGCTGCTTTATACAGGGTGCATTATCTTGCTAACACAAACTATCATCATGTACATACTGTTTCTCTATTGTACAATGCTGTAAAATGTATTCAAATTTTTCTGTACTTATTGCTCCCTTAAATGCAATATAGTACCCCACCCAACCATCTCTGTAGCATAACAATGCTTCCTATGTACTTTAATGTTGGCACTATGCACGATACTGGGAAATGTTCCACAGACATTTTTCAAATCCATTAATTGGATAACCACAAGGGATAGCATAGGCCTAATTAATCAGTTCAAATGAGTTGTTTCCAGTCATCCATTGTCCAGTGGCATAATTCTTTACACACATTCCACACTGAAGAAAGAAATTAGTGTCTTATGAGAAGACCCTTCCATTTTAACTCGTTATGCTCAATCATTATACTAGTTGGGCTGCTAGCAGTACTTTGGAACTCATGAATGATTCTTTACCCCGATTTCATATAATTTTAACAACCACCCTTGACAACACACAAGCGCCTTTGTTTGGAAGAACATGAAATCTGCCTGGTCTTGGTTCAATTATAACTGTTTCTTCATATTTATTACTTCACAATCAGATCAGCCACCACCTACAGTTGACTCGGGATGCTTTAGACTGGTTGTAATATCCATGGTAGATTTATGAATTGGAAAACATTTAATTATTAGTGTGTGTTTCATTTCATCAATCTCTACTGATCAACCCATTCTTTGGTTACTGCTTCTTTACTGACTACAAAAAACTGTCCACCTCATTTTATACTGATAGGTTCGCCCCACGTTAAGTCTACTGATATGTTCCACATTACTTAGGGGTGTTGGATGCTTTGAACAGACAGTGTGTCAATTTGTAATTTCAAAAAATAAACATGTATTGCACTTACCTCACGTAAGAGCCCAAATAACACATCTGTGCTGAGAGAGCGTTCGTGTGCTTCATCCATAATGATAGCACTGTAGTTGTCCAGATCTGACTCTCGGAGCGACTCTCGTAACAGTATACCATCTGTCATGTATTTTATAATAGTTTTCTAGAACAAGTGGAAAAAAAAACCTAATGAAGCCACAAATAAATATTTTCCACTCTACAATAAACAACAAATAACCACCAAGATGAAATTTCTATTAGTAATAATAATAATAATAATAATAATAATAATAATATGTGGTGATTTGTGCACACTACTTGTCTTCATGCATACCTAAAAATACTATCAGTCTGTAAAATTCAATCTGCATTAACAGTTCCATTGTACCATATGAGATAATGCTGAAATATAAGTAATTGTAAAAATATGATTTACCTCTGATGTGCAATCCTCAAAACGGATTGCATATCCCACTTCTTCTCCAAGGTGTGTGCCCATTTCGTCAGAGACTCTCTTAGCAACCGACATTGCTGCAACTCGACGAGGTTGTGTGCAGCCAATCATTCCATATTTACTATAACCATCCTCATGAAGATACTGTGTTAATTGAGTTGTTTTTCCACTGCCTGTTTCACCGATGATTATCACTACATTATTCTCACGAATTACATTAAGTAGCTGAAAATTAAATGAAACAACTGCATTAGTGATAATAAATTTACTTCTAAGTTTAGAGGAGAATAAAAAAGAGAGCAGTAGAAAGAATAAAAAGTCTTTTATAAAATAGTCTACCACAATTAAAATTATGTATGAAACAGTGTTAGATTCGATTAATACTTGTTACACAAATCATGATTGAGACATTTCATAATGATATGGAACATTTCACCTTAATAAAGTGTTTATTTACAAAATTACAGATTTATATCTAAAAATTTATCTATTATATAAAAGGAGACATCATTCAGAAGTTCTTTCACTATCTTTTTAATTTGTGATTCCCTATCTGTCAGAGTTTTGGTGTTATTTGGTAAGAGACCAAAGACTTTTGTGGCAGCATAATTCACCCCTTTCTGTGGTAAAGTTAGATTTAACCTTGAATAGTGAAGATCATACTTTCTCTTAGTGTTGTAGCTATGCACAATGCTAATACTTTGGAACTGAGTTCGGTTATTAAGAACATATTGTATATAAAAATGCTTTTGTGTAATTAATATTTTCTTCCTCAATGGTGAATACCACAAAACATGATGCAAATGAAAATACTGTAGGCATAAAAAGCTACCGTAATTTACTGAAGTGCTTATCAACAAACTTTGCAATAATCCCAATAGCAGAAGTAGCTGAACTGAAATATTTTAGCAGACCATCAATGTGTTTTTTTCAATAATGCACACACCTGAAATTTGTGAATATTCTACCTTAGCTACAGACTCCTGGACCAAGCTCATATTTATTATGGTCTCATGACATTTAGTGTACGGAACCGTAGGTAACGTATATTATCAAAATTTAACGAGAGTCCATGTGAAGAGAACCACTTCATTTTTTGAAAGACATTAATTATAATTTGAGTATTTAATTTTCTTATCAGGTGTAATTACTGCACTTGCTTAGTCAAGAAAAAGAACTAGCTTTGATTCTTCATGAATACAGAATAGTAAGTCACTGAAATATATTAAGAGTGGCGAAGGAAATATGAATCCTGAGAGACTCCATTTATGACAGCACGCCAGCTGAAGGAATCTTTTGTGCAATATGTGAAGTGGTTATTTCAGACTTTGTAACATAGCAAGTTGGGATTTATTTCCATCTGTTTGCATTACTGAACCTCCAGATACCACTGTTGCATAATAATAGGTATGAGTGTAATTATTCTATTATCATTTACTTTTCCAAAACTCCTGCTATTCCTTTTTTATGATGTAAATAGCTGAAGCCTTTTTCTATTACTTGATACCGGAGAAGTTTGTTCAATTAGTAAAAATTAACTAATTTGTGCCAGAAGTATATCGTTAAAGTTCAAATACAGTAGAACCTCGTTTTTATGCTTTTCAAGGAACTTCAGTAAAATGGTGTAAAATGCAGGAAAACGTAAAATGCAGGACATAGTGTTTTAAATGGTAAAATATGCTTACTGGATCAGCCTTGCATTTTCGTAGTTTATTTGTGATATATGTACATAATAGGCATCTAAATACTTGTCAGGAAGTTTATTATACAATAAAAGTTATCAAAACTTTTACTATTTTAAGCACAGGACAGAACTGAGAATTTTATGGGACGTAGAAATTTTTGACGTTATTTCATTCATTATAATTGAGTATGCCGCTATATTAAGTGCCAGGCAGAACTGGTAATTTTATGGGAAGTAGAAATTTTTGATGTAATTTCATTCATTATAACGGAGGACGCCGCTGCTGGGCTATGTAAAACATCTTCAAAATTACCTGAACAGCTTTGATAGATATTGTTTGGACGCCGCTGCCAGGCTATGTTACACATCTTCAAAATTACTGCCTTTTACCGGCATTAATTACTTACATAGTAAAACACCTAAAGTTCCATTCTTTTTGTATTTTTTGATGTTTCACAAGACAATATTAGAGAATTTATTCACATTCTTGAGTGCAAATATATACATGAGTATTTCTGTGATGTTTGCATAGGATCGGCATCTCACACTATTATCACTTTTTTGAAGTTGTGGGTATCATGATACCCAACTTTGACAGATAACATTCTTTATGAATCAGAAATATGTATCTCAAAAATGATGCAACTCTTTATTCTCACATCAACAAAGCAACCGGTTCTGATTGTTTGAGTACACGCCAGCCACTCTGGCAAAGAAGCTGGTGGAAAGAGAAAATACATCACCACAAATCGACACATCGTAAGTCAACTAGCTGTGGCCAACGATACGCGTAATATACGTTTGAATAAATGCAAAGTGTCAAGAAACTGGACAGCGAATAATTTTTAAGCATTATACTTTAAGGGGAAAGCCATGCTAGCATCAATTTATGTAGATTACGTCATTTTTCTCTTCATGAACATGCTTTCAAAAAGTTTAAAATGCGGGAAAAGATTAAATATGTTAACGCAAAAATGAGGGTGAATTAACATTGTGAACATAGGAAATTTGACAGGACCGACAAAAAATGGTGCAAATGGCGAGAAAACGTAAAAACCGGGAACGTAAAAATGAGGCTTTACTGTAGTATGCTAATTAATATTTCTGTTGTAACTGAAAAATTCTTTAATATTGTGATAAAAGTAGGCATCACTATGTTTCACAAGTAATGTTAGCAAGGTTTTGCCATCATTAGTTTCGGTATAATTACCATTAATTATGAAGTAATTGTTTGAAAACATATTAAATTATATTTGGATGCGAAATACTATCCATTTAACCAAAATTTGTTTGCAGTGTGTTCGCTGCACCTGAAGATGTCAGGTACTGATGAAATTTCATGAGAGTTTAGCAAGGGGTTCCAATGTTTTAACCGAGAGTGTTATTTGCAATTTATCCACCAAAAAGCCCAAAGCATCACTAAAATCTATACTGCATTAAAACATTAAGAGTAGTAAGCAATGACAAAAAATTACTGCAGAATGTTGATGTATGGCACACAGATCCCGATCCCCATTTATCTCAAGTTTTCAATTACTTTTAAGAATTTTTTTGCGGGTGTGGGGGGGGGGGGGAGAAACAGTTTTTAACCTTTTTTAAATGTATACACAGAAATTATGCAGTCTGGATATGCTTCCCACAGAACTAAACAAAGACATAGCAATACTGTAACTGAACTGATATGCCATAATGAAGGGGTCTAGGATTCATTCGGATCAGAGGTCAGTGAGACTACCTATTTGGTGTAATTGTGGGCTCTAAAATTCTGCATATGCTTTACACTGTACAAGCAGAGGGCACTGTAAAAGTGCTACTACTTTCTGACAAAACAGCCAACCTGAGTTTCTTTTCATGACCGGCTTCAACATTCCAAATATACATTGTGTATATGTATATCTGTAGTTGCCAGTCATCTGTACAACTAAGGAATGTTGTAACCAGAAAGGAAATAATAAGAATTTTTTAAAATATTTAGCGATCTCAGGACAACTTTCTTCTTTCTTGAAATTTTAAAATTCAGATGAAGTTTTAAATATTTGTAGCCAATGTTTTATTTTAACAACCAACCATTCTATGTCTACATCTACATCCATACTCCGCAAGCCACTGCACAGTGTTTGACGGAGGGTACTTAATGTACCTATTGTCACTTCCTCCTATTCCAGTCACATGTGCTTCACAGGAAAAATGATTACTGATATGCCACCATGTGTGCCCTAATCTTTCTAACTTTATCTTTGTGGCCGCTTTGCAAGATGTACACAAAAGGAAGCAATACATTGGTTGATTCTTCATGAAACTTATGCTCTTGAAACTTTGAAAGAAGCCCGTACTGAGATACAAAATGTCTCTCTTGCGGCATCTGCCACTGGAATTTCCTAATCATCTCCATGGCACGTTTGTGCTTACTAAATGAGCCCGTAACTAAGCATATTGCTCTCTATTGCAGCTTCTCTATGTCTTCCATTAACCCTGCCTGATGTGGTGCTTTGTGCTTACGTGAAATTTCTGCTGTTTCTTGAAATCACAGCACTGGTGAATGAGTTCCACCTTCTTGTTACACATGGCAACAAGGTATTTGCTGTGATCTTCTCCGCAACTACATGGCAAATGCTGACATACCCCAGTCATTTTCACTTTTTAGATACCTGAGTGGATGTAAAATAGTTCACTTTCTCCATTTCTCAAACCTAAACAAACACAAAATAACTAAATCACCACCACACAGTAATATGTACACTTAGAAAATTGCATTTTCATGATTGTCAGAAAACATGTTTCCTTTCAGGTGGGCTTCTTTAAAACAACACACACTATTAAGACACTAAAATCTAATCACGAAAGACACACTCAAATAACCCTCTAAAGAAAATTGGAAAGCACTGCTGTCAGATCGGAAAAAAAAGTCAGCTGTACAGTCTACATGCAGCAAGATTTATTTCTTCAAATAAAGCAGCAATTATAAAACTTGAGTCAAACAGATAATAAAGTGCCAAATTCTCTATCAAATGTAATTTATTTGGTAGACTGATTTAAATAAAAGATTACTTTATATCTTCTCCTGCTGTTGTGAGCAGCATGTTTGTAGTAGATGATAGATGAACTTTCAAGTTGGAAGTTCTATTAGCTGGACTAGATAGAAATGCACCAATACTTTTTTCCTCCTGAAACAGTTCCCTGATTTTTAAGGGGTACATGCACCCTTGCCTTCTCCCTGAAAAAGGCTCTGATTACATCAAACATATTTTATTTTAAATTAGCATCAGGTTCCTGGTACAACTCATCCTAGTCTAACTGCTTTTCCTCAAATTTGTAGATGTTAATGATTTAACTGAATGCATTACTTTGGAGGCTGTTTTGAATTAATGTAGGGAGATACGTCATCTCATATACAAGCTGTACACTGTGATAAAAAAAGACTATTCTCAACAGTACAAGTGTTTAAGTGGTTAAATTTATCTTTCTATTTATCTATCAGTATGTTGCTTTCCTTTATTACCAAAAGTAAGACAATCCATAATAGATGTTAAACTGAAAGAAATGAGTAATGTTTCCAGGTCATTTTCCTATTACAGTCTTTCAGAGAATCTACACTGGAATCATCACAGTAACAAATTTCTTCCTCTTGTCTGATAGAAGAATCCAGGATTTTCAGAAATAGCTGAAAATTCCCCGATGAGAACCTGTACATACAATAGTTATAATTATGTAAGTGCCATCATTTAGATTAAGTTCTCGGGCAGATGTTTCTATATGTTGCTCCACATAAAACTTTTTGGTTTCTAAATTTTTCTTTTAACTTATATGGCAACATCTCCTTTCTCTATACTGCCTCTGTTTTACATGTTCTCAAAGCTTATAACAACTTACATTTACCTTTTTCAATCCAATGACAATGTGATGCTCAGATAGGCACAGTACATCTACTATATCCTCAGTTTCAAAATCTTCCAAATAAATCAGAAGTTTATCTAATTTATTCTTTAACCCCCTAATGTTTTGAAGCAATACACTAACATAATTTTTCTCTGTGTTATTTTAACATATTTAGTAGCTTCATGTCTGAGCTTCTCATTGGGTTTAATTCGTTTCCATATTAAATTATTACATGCATATTTTAACCTGGAAAAGAGGCACTCCCACAAGTGTGTCACCCCTTAAGGATTCAGCTGCCAACCAGCCAGTACAAACTTCCCTTTCCTACTGAGATGCATGCCATGCATAGTGAAATCCCACCTATCAATAGCATCAACCCTTGTCTGTCCCAATAGCCTTCCTAAGCAGCTGACCCAATTCTGTACTGACTCTACCCTCCTTTCACAGCTGTGCAACTAGTGCCGATCACACCACATGAAAACAGGCAACTATACAGCATCTGCTTGGTCTTTGTAGACGCTATATGGGATGGGTGGAACAAAAATTTGAAAAACTATGTTTGAAAATTCATAACTCCAGCAGTGAGTATTGATCCCATCTGGGGTGGGTAATAGGGGAAAGTAATAGGCACACATTGGGAAGGGAAAGACCAGCAGGATTGGGTGGGGAAAGATGTCAATAATAATAATTTCTTGAATCTCATTAGCCTGGTGCAAATCTTTCAATTGGATGCCACTTTGGTGAAGTGCGCATCCCAAGCCTACCTCAGTTATCCAACTGGGAAAAGAGGACCTACAGCTTGGCATGTCATTTCTGGCAACTCCTCACATGTTGAGAGATGAAGGCTTGGTTAAAATGTAGACCAGAAAAAATAGATACATAAAATACTCAAGATCTTACCAGGTTTCGAACCTGCGACCCTTCAATTTCCAGTCAAGTGCTTTACTCTGAGACCACTGAGACTAACGGGGAAGACGTTGTAATACCCGCAGGAGTACGTAGACGTGTAGTGGTGGGTTGTCACCTGCAGGTTAATTGAATGAATGATATGTTGTAGTAAGTTCAGAAAAGCTGATGGTTGTTAGAATCCAGATAGTACAGACTACAAAGCACCTCCAAAGGTCCCTACCCAGCCTTGTCTCTATCCCCTTCCCTGTTCCAACATCAGCATCAAACATACCTTCTGTCTTGCGCACTCACCTGGACTGTCCTTTTCTTTTGTCTGCTTCTCTATCCCTCACCCCTTTTCCACCTACCACAGAGCTCTCTTAGGTACTGAAACTCTCAACTTAATAGCATCATTGTAAACTTTACTAGCATTATTTGGAAATTAATAATATGTCCATTATATTCTGTAATTTTCATTGGGGGCATAGACACTCCTTGAAACACAAGTGTTATGTAAATAGATGGGAGTAATAAAATAATTCATTACCTGGAACTGAAACAGAAAAGAAATTTCATTGAAACTACTGCCAAACTGCAACTACATGATTCCTTGTAATAATGATAAATGAGGACTATCATAGAGCTTTGGAGATGGGGCTGGAATGCAATGTAAAATAATACAAAATTGATGAGATGATCACTTCTCTACATCTACACTGATACTCCTCAAACCACCTTGCGGTGTGTGTGGTACTTTGCGCATGGTTGTCACTCCCCCCTATTCCAGTTGCGTATGATTCAGGGGAAAAATGATTGCCTATATGCCACTGTGTGGGCCCTAATCCCTCTGATCTTATCCTTGTAACCACTTTGCAAGATATACGTAGCAGGAAGCATTATATTGGTAATCTTCAGGAAACATTTGGTCTTGGAACTATGATAAAAGCTCATACCACGATACAAAATGTCTCTCTTGCAACATCTGCCATTTTTTTATCACCTCTTTGACACTTTCATACTTACTAAATGAGCCCGTAATAAAGTGTGCTGCTCTCCATTGGATCTTCTCTATGACTTCTAATAACCATACATGGTACAGATCTTACACTGATGAGCAATACTAAAGTGACGACCAAACAAGAGTTTTGTAACCTACTTCCTTTGTTGATGGACTACACTTCTTGAGGATTCTTCCAATGAATCTCAGTGTGGCATCTGCCTTACCCACGACTGATTGTATAATGTTGTTCAATTTCATACACACAGTTGATCTGATTTTCCAAATGCTTGTACTTTGTTCATCAGGTGATGGTGCAGAAAGGTATCAAATGCCTTGCGGAAGACAAGAAACACAGCGTCTACCTGGGATTCTGTAACAACTGTCCTCTGGGTATTGCGGATGAATAGCCAGAGTTGTGTTTCACATGAAAGTTGCTTTCGGAAACCATGTTGATTCCTACACAGGAGATTTCCGGTCTTCAGAAGTGACATGATATTCTAACATAAAATATGTTCCAAAATTCTGCAAATGACCAATGTCAGGGATATAGGCCTACTTTTTGCACATGTGATTGATGACCCTTCTTGTAAATGGGAATGACCTGCGCCCTCTTCTAATCCTTGGGAACACTTTGTTTCTCTGGATACAATCTTACTCTGTGTAACAGCTTTGGAAAAAGACATTTAGTATTTCAGCCTATTGTGTATCATCCTCTTCCTCTGTTTCAACACTATCATACTCGCAGAGTGTCTGGATATCTGGTTTTGACCCATTTCCTGATTTGACCAAACTTTCTTAGGATTTTCTACTAAAAACATTGCTCTGAAAGTTGTTGAATGCCTCTTGCATGACAGTCCTCATGCTAATGTTTGCATCATTTAACTTTTGCTTTTCTGCAAGACTGTCTACATTCATATTTGTGGTGAAGTTCTTTTTGCTTTCGTAACAGTTTTCTAACTCGGTTGTTGATCCATGGTGCTTAATTCCTGTCTCTCTTAAGTTTACTTTGCACATAATTATTTAGTGAATATTGTATAGTACACTTGAACTGGGTCCACTCACCAGTGCCAGTGTTTGAGACGAAACTATTGTGTTGAGCATTCATGTACTCTGAAATGCTAAATCAGATTATTTTCCTACTTTTCTTGACATTTCTATTTAAATCAGTATTTATTGATGCTGTAATGGCCTTATGGTCGCTGATTCCCTGATCTAAGCTAACTGAATTGAATAGTTCAGGTCTATTTGTCATCAGGAAGTCATACATGTTAACGCCATGAGTTGGCTCTCTAACTGTTCAATGTAATTTTAGGATTCAGCACTTAGAACAATTGTGCTTGATTCACTATCACTGCCACCCATCTTAAACATATTTGATTTCCAGTCTTTTTGTGGTAAGTTAACATCTCCTCCTAAAACTATAACACGACTAGGATACATAAGGGAAATATATTCTGAACTTTCCCTCAGATGACCTGCTACTACTGCTGGTGAGCCAGGTGGTCTATAAAAAATTCCTAAGACCATGTTTGAGCCACTTTTCATGCTGGTCATCACTCAAATTAATTTTAAATTTTGAATCTGTACTAATTTAACTTGATACAGTCTTTTATTTTATCACTATAAACACACCTCCCCCTTCAGCTTATCTTTGCAGTACATGTTCCAGTCTGAGTTTAGGAATTCATTACTAATGACATCTGGTTTGAGCCAGCTTTCCATGCCTAGTGCTATGTAGGCATTGTAAAAGTGAGAGCAGTTCTGGGATCTTTCCATAGACTATTCTGCAGTTAATTGTTACTATATTAATATATTTTTTTTCTCTATCAATAATGGAGGATAGGTAACAACTCGCCGTAAAGAGGCTCGCTGAGCTGCGAACAGACATTAAAATAGATAATCACATTCACACAACTTCTGCAATTCAAATTCCCACCTATCAGGGTCTTTAAAATCCATAATGCAATGTGGAACTTTCCCTCCCCAACTTTACCCAGCATCCTTCCACCTCCACTCCCTACCTCACTCACAGTCTAGCTTGAGTTGCTGGAGTGGCCGCACGTGATAGTTGTGTGTGCATAGTTGTCCGAGTGATTGCATGAATGTATGTATTTCTTTCACTGATGAAGGCCATGTCCAAAAATTTAAGTTGTGTGAATGTGATTATCTATTTTTGTGTCTGTCCTCCATCATTGATATTCCTATCAGATCTTTTGTTTTTCTGTTCAGTGATGCTGAGAGTTGCACTGACCAGAATCAGTAAGCAACTTAATGGGCCTGTGGAGGCATTTCACTAATCTAACAAAAACCACATGTGCACTCCACATGTACTCTGCTACCTTAGTAGCTGCTTCCTGGGTGTCGTGCATGCCTGACCTATTCAGGGCACTCCTACATTTCTCCACCCAATAGCAGAGGTCGTGAATGTTGCACCCAAGGTCATCAAAGAATCGTCTGAGACTCTCGTTTAAGCCTTCCACACCCAGCTCCAAACCAGAGGAGCCCAACTGGTTCTGGGAATGATGCTGCAAAATTGGAAGCTCTGCTTCTACCCCACAAGAGAGGCCAGCTGTCACCACCAAATCTGCCAGCCACCTGAAGGAGCTGAGGAAGTATTGGTGCCAACATGAGCAACGATCTGCAGCCAGGTGCACCCAGTGCTCTCTATCACCACCAGCAGAGCCTCTTCCACATCTCCAATGAGACCCCCCCCCCCCTCCCCTGCCAAGCAGACAAAGAGTGCACACTGGGATTCATTCCAACCTTCGCACTATTTCACCAAGGGGCTCCATCATCTGCCTAACATTGGTGCTACCAATGATTAATAACCCCACCCTCTGAGTCTGTCCAAACCTATCAGAAGTGTTGGCTACTGCCGCACCAGGCGAGGCAGCCCACACTGGATCAGAGGTGTTATCAGCAGTGGACACCTCGAACCTATTGCTAAGGTGTAAAGGGCCAGTCAGCCTTACGTCCAGTTTTCAGTTTCACCTTCTGCCCAGAGTTTCGTATCCCCTGCACAGTTCGCCAATCACTGTCAACTCAGAGGAATGTCGGAAACTGTCACAACAGTGGCATCAGAGACTGGAGAGGCCACAGTAGGCACTGCAGCCTGAAGACTGTTGACCATGGCCAACACAGCCTCCAGCCAACTCCTCCCGAATCTGCACACATCAGGTGCAGTCCCTAGCTTAAAATAACCGTATGTACAAAAAAAAAACTGCGAGATTATAGCCATAGAAAACAAAAAATCTAATGAAAATTTACCAAATATACGAGAATGAAGCTCTCAAAAACAGAAGTACTATTGAAATTTAAGAAAAAGACTAGTAACGAAAATACAGAAAAATTAAATTGAATTATGCAACTACTGTTCTGTAGGTGCTACACTGTCAGCAGCTGGCACTACACTAACTACTACCTATCTGAAGCAACGGTCTTCGACTTGTTATGAAAACACACATCCAGCGATGAAAAATACACAAAAAGTATTTACAAAATATGCAAAACAAAGCTCCGAAAAACAGAAGCACAAATGAAATTAAAAAAAACTGGTACTACACTGACAAACAGACTAATTACTACAGTACAATATGTAACACAACACGACAATTAAGTTTAAGACAAAAAACACAGCTGAAATACTTACTACTAAGAAATCTCTACACAACAGTTATTTAATAAATACATGATAATAAAGCCCTTGAAAACAGATATTCTAACGAAATTTACCAAATATACGAGAATAGAGTTTTAAAAACACAAGCACTAACAAACTTTTACAGGGTGTCCAGTGATTCTTAAAAATAAAATTCCCTGAGCTTTCCAGGTTAATTTTTGTATTTTTCCAGGGTCATATTGTGCTTAGTTACTAACCACATTTGATTAATTTTGTCACAGAATCTACAAATTTTGTTGATATATAGGAACATAATGAATGTTTTACTCCAAGTTAAAAAAAAAAAAAAAAAAGGTAATCTAACATGACTTACCTTAAATCAAGATTTGAAACCCTTATTTCAATAGTGGCACCATCACTTCAGGTCATGTTGATATATCAAAGCTTAAACATAACTGGGTGACGATAATTCTGTGATTGAGATACCTGAAATACTGCAATCAATTACTCGTAATATTTCAGGTGTCTAAATCGCAGAATTATCTTCGCCCAGTTATGTTTAAGCCTCATTATATCAACATTAGTTAAACCAACACTACTGAAGTAAGGCATTCATACAAACATACCGTCGTGGCGGAGCGCATCGAGGTGCTATGCTCCGATGCGCGAGGCTGTTTCCTGTCGGGGGATCGAATTCCCCCTTGGGCATGGATGTCTCTGTCGTCTCTAATATAAGGTAGTTTATAAATAGTTTGTAAATTTAGCGAGTGATGACCCCGCAGTTAAGTACCTTAAGCTTTACAAACTTTTGAACATTTTTACAAACATACCAGAATCTGACATCAGAACTACATGCCAAAAGTAGTACGAACAAAACACTACAAGAAAACTGGAATGAGACTAGGTTGCAAATGAGGTGAAAAGTATTGAAAAAACATTTCGATTAAGAACAATCAGTTGTTGAAAGCATACTCACTGACAGATACAATTACCTGCTTCAGTAAAGAATTACACTTTTTAGAAATAGAACTGATACTGAATTTAAATTTTAATTTGAACAAGACTTATGAAAAGAACAGTAACAGCCTATTTGAAACTGCTACCAACAGTAGTGAAATCAATTACAATATTCTGTCAAGTTATTTACTGCAAATAATCACCTTGTAAATAAAAACAAGGCAGTGACAATGGCCAGCCGCAGTGGCTGAGCGGTCTGTGGCACGCCAGTCACAGTCTGCACGGCCGCTACAGTCGGGGGTTCGAATCCTCCCTCGGGCATGGGTGTTTGTGTTGTCCTTAGTGTAAGTTAGTTTAAGTTAGTGTGTAAGTCTAGTGAGTGATGACCACGAAGTTTGGTTGCATAAGACCTCACACACATTTGAACATTTGCAGTGACAATGCACTACCTGCTTAGCTGTAATCTACATATGAATGTTAAGTGTACTCCATTTTCATCTCCACTGACCCTTAGATACACAAACACAAAATTTTGGGAACTGTATTATTGTGAGTGAACACCTGTTATGGAAAGCATGTGTGGAACATATTTGTAAGAAATTCAGCATAAACTTGTATTTAGTTAAACATGTCTCAATCTCCTCAGACTATAAAACCTTAAAGCAAATATATTTCACATTGATACTTCTGCATATTAGGTATGGTATAGTATTGAGAGTGTGTATGTAACACCAGCAGTCTATAGACAGACCATTTACTCAACAACAAGCAATAAGAGGGGTACCTAAGGTGAACAGACCACCATTTGATTTTAATATAACTACTTTAAATACCTTACAAAATAAACTAATGTATTTATTGACAGATAAATACTGTAATTCAACAGATGATTTCAAATTGTACGTCTCCTTGGAGAACCGTTATTGTATACAGCTATAAGTTTGTGTTTGTTCTCTCTCTCTTTTTGTTACAAATAACAAATAATCTTGGGAAAGTCCCAGCTGTCTGCCCATACCATGGACTGGGGAGGTAAGGGGATAGGGAATTCCAGGAACGGCGGGCTGTCACACTTCACAAAGAGCTAAGGGTGAACTATTAGCTTCGTTTGAGTTGCGGTTCCAACGACTCTTAGGCCCTATTCACACGACGATATGCAAATTGCGTCTCCAGCTACCTGACGTCTAGGAGACTGTACGACACGAGTAGCCGATCACATTCACACAGTCACTGCTCTAGTATTCCGTATTGCCGAGACGCTTGCGGTGTAAAAGAAAATTAAATCAGTTTCACTGCCTGAGTGTGACGTAAGTGCACTTTTTGTTTACTCTGCTGCTTATAGTATAATATTTAGTAACTCTAGCAGTGACGGCGATATTATAATATTTTTACTATTACCGCCAGTACATGCAGACAGGCCTGAAATTTGTGCTTGTCAATTTTTAATAGCTAGCTCAATATTTGTAATACCGGTATTTAAAACGAAAAATGTGAGGCATGTGGATTATATAACTGAGATACGAATAGTTCACCAAAGTCACTTATGATTTTGTTGCACTACATATGCTATGAACTGTTGTACGGTTTCTCTAACCAAGTTCTACTTCCTACTATTATCTATTCCATGTACCCACGTTTTTCGTAGGTCTAGGCTATCTGCATAGGGTTAGGAATTTGTATGCACTTAGGAGAAATTGTATGTTACATTTTACTCGGTTTTAAAAACAGGTTCGACTTTTTTTAATATCTAAAGAAATATTTTCTGTGTTTCGGTATAGTACATGTAAAATTTTTAAATAAATTTCAGATATTTTGAGATTACAGCAGACGTGTGACAACTTTCAGGTTAATTTCAGTATTCTTCTGTGAGACAATCAATATATAGCCTTTTCCTATGTATATCTTGCAAAAAGACCATGAAGGTAAAAACTAGAGATATTCAAGTTCACATGGAGTTTACCATCAATTGTTCTTACCACAAAACATTTGACAGGAATAGTGAAAGAAAGAATTAGGCCATGTTCACACTGGCTGGCTGGCTGAGCTGGCTGGCTGAGCTGAGCCGAGACATCGAACACATTGTTTTCAACTGCACTGTTCATATTGTTGGCTGAGCTGAGATGACTCACGCCATGCCGACGACATTTGGAATGTTTAATATTTCCGGCGCAAGCCAATTGGGTTATGGTGTTGCTTCTGCAGCACAAGTATCTCATGTCTCCAGCCTCTTTCCAATACAAGTCCCTCTGCATTATAGCCTTTTTTTTTTTTTTTTTTTTTTTTTTTTTTTTTTTAATAACACTTGTGAAAATGTGTTCTGTTTATTTTTTCTTTTATTACTATTACTTCCATAAGATGAATACAAAATTCGATATGTTTTTATAGCTGTTCTCATAAGGAAAAACTCTCCTAAATGTCAGTCGAAACTTATGGGATGAGTCCATTACCACTTGTTTCTTATGTGCTTAAGATCCGATGAGTCAATACAGTGAGAGAACAATAGGAATAAAATAACAAAATCAGTAAACTGTTAGCTGGTTCTAAGTAGACGGCTGTGAATAAGTTTTGGTCACCACCGTGTTTTCTTCTATCTTCAGCTGACAGTGGGTGAAGGTACCGTGTTGCTGGGGACAATCACACCAAGATACAAAAAGCAAAAAAACAACAAGAAATAAAGTGGCACACACTTCTCATCTTTTACTGACCTGACCTGTAGTGTCTGAGGCTAATCTAAATCATTTTCCAGGAGCTACAAAATCGAAAATTAAAAAACATGACTATATATGACTTAGGTGTCGATATACTTAAAAATTTCAGTAGAATTTTGGGCTACTTCCTTTTATCATTTGCCGGCTGCGGTGGCCGAGGAGACTGAGGCGCTCCAGTCACAGTCTGCACGGCCACTACAGTCGGGGGTTCGAATCCCCCTCAGGAATGGATATTTGTGCCGTCCTTAGTATTAGCTAGTTCATAAGTAGTTTGTTAAGTTTAGGGACTGATGACCCCGTAGTTAAATCCCATAGACTCTACAAACATTTGAACATTTTTTTTTATCATTTCCAACTAGAAAGCCAATATGTATGTCAGAAAATGTTATTTCAGTCCATCAACACCAAAGTCGGAGTTACAATTAATTTATGTGTGTGGTCAAGAAATCTGTTTTATGCCTCTTACAAAGTATGACCTCACGTATAACCATAGCAGATCAACTGTAATCGGTCACCACCCAAGAAAAAATAGTTTATACTTGTTTTCTGGTTATGGATCATTAACACATCATGAGGGAGCAACACAAGTGGCCAGCAATTCAAATTTTTTGGCACTGCAGTACTTCACACTACACCCAAAATCCACGGAGATTGGAGGCTTACTGTCGCCACATGACGCCACTCAGATATCTCACAGTTACTTGTGAAAGGTGGTAGATATCAGTGCGACCACCATTTCAAAAACTTTTCTGTTCTTTTAGCTCCATTTCCCTCGCTGTAATGTATGGTCTAAAATACACAGGGTAGTAAGCTGCCCGCTATCCAACTTTTTCAATAGACGATTTGTATATCAAGCGCACACACTTGACAAACAATGTTATTCTAAAAATACTATTATTAATTATAAAAAGGTAAAGGTGTATGATTTATTAGAAACCTGAGATGTTTTACTACCATGTGTCCAACAATAGGATTTTTTAACCGCAAATTTTCATAAAAATCGCACGAAATGAAAAATAGTTTTTCACAGGCAAACCAAAAATTGTAAGGGGAAAAAAGTGGATAAAACGATGTGGGATGGTCTTATATACCGTCAAAATTTTTTAAAATGTGAAAATCGGAAGTGTATTTTTGCCTTCTTTGGCTCGGCCCGACCCAGCGCGCATTGTGAACACCCAGGCTGGTGGCGTGCACCGACTAGGCGTCAGCTGGCCCCGCACATCTCGGCTCAGCCCGTCCCGGCCAGCAATGTGAACGCACCAGAATAACCTTGAACGCACCCTAGCAGTGGTACAGAAAGTGAACTGCGCTACACATCTCATAAAAAAAATGAATGTTTTAAGTCTATAACTCGTCGGAAAGTTAGCAAACATTTACTACCTCGAATTTCAAATTAAACATTTTTTTGTACGTTGCACAACCAAATTTTATGATTGCAACCAAGGGACTAGGAGACTCTGCGACCAGCATGTCGGGTCGCGAAGTATCCGAGTTGCGGCGACTCGTGACGCCGCTACTCAAGTATCCCCAGGTAAACGGCCCCATTTAACTACATGCGCAGCGTCTCATGGTCACACAGTATCTCAGTCGCTTGGAGACTTGAGTATCCCGTGTGAAATGGGCCTTTGGCGTTCGAGTTTCAGTCACGATCGTTTCATGCCAGGGAGGCATTCAAGTTGCAGTGTGGAACGAGTTGCAACCGTTTGTTACAGGATTTTCTGCAGATATCTGTTGTTTACAGGTATCGGATCAGAAAATACAAAACAGTGGCTCACATACTACACTTATCCCTATAAGTGATGTGTGCACATTAACATCCCCTATGTTAGGGAAACTCGGTATATGTAACAAACTGCATGCATTACATTTAAATTGACGAAATTTACATGGATATAGGTTCACAACCGCTATTGCAGTGAAGTCTTGGTATGGAAACATACATACCTGTGTTCTTTAAATGTTTTGCTCAAAATTACAGTACTACTGATTAACCTACAATAAAAAGCTTGCTCTGTGCAAAGGCCACATTTTGAAAGCAACACTGTACCTCTGAAAAGCATTCTGAGGTATGGTACTGACCACTGTTTCTTTTTAAATACGAGTAATACTAAAAGCACCTAGCGTGTGAACAACTTCGTCAATGTACATAATATCTCTAGCACCAGCCGTACATTTGCACACCTTGCAGCCTCTTCCTAAAAAAAAAAATGTTCAAATGTTTGTATAGCTTATGGGACTTAACTACAGGGTCATCAGTCCGTAAACTTACAAACTACTTATGAACTAAGTAATACTAAGGACGGTACAAATATTCATGCCTGAGGGGGGATTCGAACCCCCAACCGTAGTGACCATGCAGACTGTGACTGGAGCGACTCAGACCCCTCGGCCACCGCCTCTTCCTAGAATCTTAAGGAGTTATAATTCTTGATCTTTCTTGGAAAGAGAGAATTTAGAGCATTGATTACGTTTGGGCAAGAACAACATTTTAGTTTATCAACATTGACAATAAATGGCAGGTAATTAGTACCAATCAACAGTGAAATTTCTGACAAAATAAATGCCACAATTTAATGAAATTTGTCCCATTCCTTTAATCAAATGTTTGTACAGATTAAGGGACTTAACTTCAGGGTCATCAGTCCCCAAGCTTACAAACTTCTTATGAACTACCTTATACTAAAGACGACACAAAATTCATGCCCGAGGGAGGATTGAAACCCCAGACAGCGACCGGCCGCGCGCACCGCAACTTGGTGCCAGTACGCGTGGCTAATCCGACACGGCTTCCTTTAATCAAAAAATGTAAAGCAAAACAGGACAATCATGGGGAAATTAGTGTCTGGACTTACTTATTAATTGCTTTGTTTAATAATTTTATATAATTTCATTAAATATAATTGATGTTTTTATACAGCTATTACTTGATTAATTAAACACTGAAAGAGTTACGCATGTTATGCTTTACTTGAAAACGTATTGAGAACTTTTAGAGATGAAGATCAAACATTTATGTACGTAATTTCTGGGATTTAATTGCCTCTCTCGCACTGTAATCAGCTTTAGATTGTGAAATACGGCATGTTCCATTAAAAACACATACACACACAATCGCACCACTGTTTTCCATATGGAAGTTTCAATGGTTTTGTACATTATAACCTCTAAAATACGACACTGCACGGACCAAAATACGCGGAATGAAACTTATGTGAACGTCACATAAATATTTGTACTTAACCATGCAGCAAAATGTCTAAAGGCATAGTGCTAAGTATTGTTGCATTGTTTCATTATTTAAGTCGTAAACCTTACGCCTCTATATTTGTAGAACCGTTTTCGACTGGTACTGAGGATCTCGCCTCAGGGGTATCGTATAATAAGGCCCAGTATCAGATATTTGTAGAAAAGGGCGAAGTACTTTTGACAAGCTAGACTGCAGATGTCATTGCTGCTTGTTCACTCGCAATAATTTAAGCTGTCCTCTTAGGTTCCTGCCTAACCACATCCTTTATATTGTTGCGTTGAAATGAGAGCAGGCTTGACTTCGAAGGCAACTGAACACAGCACTTATACTCAAAGCACATTTATTACAAACTCAACATACACACAGCACTGACTGCCTCTCAGGCAGAGTGCTCAGCTATATATATAAAGACATAATTTACCAGAAATTAGAAGAACAGTTAACATAAGAAAGATGTAGAACCTTCTGGAATTGTTCATTACAAAGAAATACATTTTTGTCGGTGGGCGGGATTGAACCGGTGACCTTCAGCACAACAGTCCGTGATGCTATCCCCTGCGCCACGCCGGCAGTCGCTGTTCATGGTCTCTCGTGGCATTTCTCCCTCTCCTGGAGAAACAGGGACCTGCTGTTATGATCCCTGTGGAGCCAGCTGCAATGTCCTGGATCTTGACCGTGTCATGGGTCCTCTGTATGACAGTTCAAGAGAATCCTTCCCTTCTCCACGATTATCAACAACAGCCGTTCCTGTCGTGCCTTCATCAGGAACATTACCGTCCTTAGAGTCCTTGAACAAGAAGCCATTGTCGTCTACCTGCTCTTCAGGATCATAGTAAGGCTTCATGCACAGGACGTGAACAATGTCTCTTCGTTTTTGACGTTTCGATGACAGCTCATAATCCTCAACTTCATATGTTACGTCTGACAAACGGCGTATGACACGATACGGACCAAAGTATCGCTTCAATAACTTTTCTGACAGTCCAACCTTCCGTACAGGGGTAAAAATCCACACCAGATCTCCTGGGCTGTACATAACAGATCAATGCTTTCCGTTATACTGCTGACGGTCCTTCTCCTGGGCGTCCAGTGTCCGTATGCGACCCAGCTGTCTTGCTTCTTTGACCCTGGTGATGAGATGTTTAACATAGTCATCCTGAGTGTTGTCTGGTTGGAACGGGAACAGCGTGTCCATTGTTGTCTCAGCTTCACGGCCATGGAGCAGGAAAAACAGAGTGCAGCCTGTGGTGTCTTGACTTGCGGTATTGTAAGCAAATGTCACAACTGGCAGAATTGTATCCCAATCCTTCAGCTCAACATCGACGTACATCGACAGCATGTCGGCTAACATCTTGTTAAAACGTTCTGTAAGACCATTTGTCCGAGGATGGTATGCAGTTGTCATTCTGTGGACAATGTCGCACCGTGACATTACCTCTGATACTAGTTTTGACTGGAATACTTTTCCACAATCAGATATCATGACACGTGGTGCTCCATGCTTCAAAATAATGTCTTCTACAAGAAATTTTGCGATCTCTGGAGCTTCTGCAGTCGGCACAGGTTTGGTGACAGCGTAGCATGTGAAGTAGTCAGTGCCGCGAGAGACCACGAACAGCGACTGCCAGCGTGGCGCAGGGGATAGCGTCACGGACTGTGGTGCTGAAGGTCGCCGGTTCAATCCTGCCTTCCGACAAAAATGTATTTTTTTGTAATGAACAATTCCACAAGGTTCTACATCTTTCTTATGTTAACTGTTCTTCCAATTTCTGGTAAATTCTGTCTTTGTATAAATAGCAGAGCACTCTGCCTGAGAGGCAGTCAATGTTGCGTGTATGTTGAGTTCGTAATAAACGTGCTGTGAGTATAAGTGCTGTGATCAGTTGCCTTCAAAGTCAAGTCTGCTCCCATTTCAACGCGACATTGTTTGGTGGAAGCGACGGGTATCCTGTGCAACAGCTGCATCACCGTGGCTCCGATTAGGCAACATAGGCAACGTAGACAACGTAGAAGCCGCCGCTTACACGGACTAGAAACGGAATACAAGGAATATACCGAGCACATCCTTTCAAAAGTCCGTATCATCAGAAGAAGCATGGACACGAAATCAATGGTAGGCCAGCTGCACATCAGACACCCGCCGGTGTTTTCTGGAGATGCTGGACAGGATCCCAATAAATGGCTAAAGGATTTGATCGAGTCGTCAAGTACAACAGGTGGGATCATACAATGTGCTTGGCGAATGTTTATTTCTACCTGGACAGAACAGCCCAGGAATGGTTAGAGAACAACGAAGACAAACTGAATGACTGGGAAACGTTCCAGGCGGAACTTAAGAAGACATTTGCAGATCGACAGCGACATATCCGTTCGGTGGAAGAACAACTGAAGAACCGGGCCCAACGACATGGTGAGCTGACACAGTCTTACATACAGAATGTTTTGGCCCTGTGTAACACTATCAATCCGAACATGACTGAGGCCGACAAAATCACGCACCTGATGAAGGGTATAGCAAAAGACATGTGCCAAGCCCTTTTGATAAAAGACGTTGCTACGACAGAAGAGTTCATCAAGTGGTGCCAACGTATTGAAGAGATGCAACAAAGGAGTGTTGGATGCAAGAAGTATGACTGACTCCCCAATGTAGTCCCTATGGCCATTGTGGAAGACCAGCATGACTTCGCTTCTCTCATACGACAAATTGTAAGAGAAGAATTACAAGAATTTATGGCAACCGGGACTGTTAGATTGAGCGAGCATCAGATTATGGCCATGGATGTAAGTCACGAGGGAGCCGATGCCGCTGAGGAAGAGGTATTTCAGGCATTAGCTCCTGTCTGCCCCGCCAATCGCACCCGACGTAAAGAATGGCGTTGCCCTGCTATGACATACACTGCAGCTGCCAAATGGCAGCCTATGAACCGGCGAATTTCAGCACCACAGTCCGTGACGCTATCCCCTGCGCCAAGCCGGCAGTCGGTGTTCGTGGTCTATTGCGGCAATATTCGTAAAAAAAAAAAAGTACTTTAATCAGTCAGTATAGACATCTACAGTGTAGCTTGGCAATGTCAAAAGTACTTTGCCGTTTTCTATGATATTAGGCTGCATTACATGATACATCTGAGGTGAGAGCCGCAGTACCACTCGAAAACGGTTCTGCAAATAAAGGCTCGAGTAAACCTTTCATCAATGCAGGTTAGAGAGTAAACGAGTCAACTAGCGCTACAGTCGGCTAAAACACAAAGCACGAGAAAATGGCATTCGAGTTAGCATTTGCAGTTGCAACTGGCGAAGGCCATGCATGCGCAGTAGCACGTTGGCTGTCGTGTGGCTGATGGTGCCACAGCAAACGGCTCTGGCACACTTCTGACATCATTGCGGCAGCCAATGTGTTAAAGGTAGTAAGAAACTGGAGATGTAAATTTCTCGCAATTTGAACGAACCTATTTTTGAGGAAATGAATCGAGCTAAGCGGAAGGCAAACAAATGTTTCTGCCGAGAAGCATATTGAGTATGACTTCCAGGGTTTTTGGGAAAATTACAAAAATTCCTTGAATTTTCCAGAATAAAAAAATTCCCTGAGATTTCCCAGTTTTCCAGGACACTAGACACCCTGTTTAAGATTGGGTGACCAGTTGGTGACTAATAAATAAATGTGAAAACAGAAATACCTCTTGCCGCACTGCAAAGACAGGTAAGTAGCGTCTCTGCTGCAGTATAGATTTTTTCTTAGCAAATTCACTGGTTGCTTGTGTAGCATTTTGCATGTGTTCAGCAAACTTTTGATCAGTTTTGTAATCTGTTTCATCATTTTCATTCTGTCGAATGTCCTGTAATTCAAGAAATTTTGTTAATTATACACAGGCAAAAAAATGCATGGAAAGAAGGATGTCTGGATTCAGAGGCAAAAAAAGAAAATATTAAATAGGATTACATTTTAATTAATAGATAGATAATACCACGGTAAATTGTTGAATGTTGCTAGTGCCGTAACTTAATATGTTATCATATGCAGAGATAAATATTTAAGAATGTATTTTATATTTCATTCATGTAAGCGGCACAAAGATAAGAGAAATTAGAGCTTGTACAGAGGCATGTCAGGAATAGTTTTATCCTCACTCTACCTGGAATTGAAGCAACATAGAAGATGGCTAGTAGTGGTAGGAGGCATCCACAGCCATGCACTGTATGATGGCTTGTGGAGTATGTATTTAGATGTAGATGTGCAACTGTGTGTACTAAAGCTTAAAGAAGAATTAATCCCAATAGCTAGTATAAATTATGTCTCCCAAAAGAGTTGCTATCCTCCATGCATGATTCATTATAGTTAAGTGGCAACCTTGCTACTATTTGTGTACTGCTCCTCTTATGAATTTCCCCTATTGTTACCTTATACATCATTGTGACAATACTGAAAAATAGATAGAATAAAATTTTGTTTAAATTATACAAGAATTTGTGGTAGATCATACGTACAATACTAGATGTATGGCAGTGATACCATTTGAAGTATTCACTAAATTTTAAAAACAAGGGAACCAAATATTTCATTCAGTTTAAATGACTATGAATGGTCTTGAAAGAAAAGACTTACAAATGAAAATTTTGATCTACTGTCAAAATCTATGTTGCAAATTTAATAATGATCATCTTACCTTTTCTTCTGTTTTCTGAACACCCATAATGTTTCCTATAGTTGTTCCTGCGAGCTCCCAATGCTTCTTCTGTGCTTTTCGTCTTTCTTTTTGTTCTCTAAAAATTTTTACTAAATTCGAACCTTTCCTTGCCACCATTGCCATATCTGAAGTGGGATCCTGCAAATAACAAGGAAAATGGATTAAATATCTGCAAACAGTGCCCTTTGCCTCAAGAGTTTTGTCAGTCATCTCAGAATATTTATATACTGTATATACTCGAGTAATCTACACGTATTTTTTTCTGAATTTATGAACGAAAAAACTGGGGTGTGCTGATTACTAGAATTTAGTTTGGTATTACTCCATCTGCAACAACAAAACACACTAGGCAGGTATTACTCCACTTTAAAAAACAGATCTCTTTAGGCCAGTATTAAACGGTAATATTTTCGATCAAATCTTTGACATAGAAATATTATCAATTATTTGAAATATTTCTTAGAGATAAATCTTCATTGTGGTGTTAAAAAGAGATATTATGGTTGTCATATTTCAAGATAGCAGATAATAATAACTTTTTATTGTGTGCTGCCTTAGCTACTATCAAAACTGCATATAATTTATGACACAACGTATCAGAAATTTCACTGTAAAGGGTCTCCTCACATCACAAACTGGTGTGGTGGAGTAGTGTCTCTTTCCGCCAGTTTCTTGGGCAGTGCGGCCGGCATGTGCGAACAGTTGCATTGTTGATGTAAGAATGACTAGTTGCATTTGCTTGTATACCATGTTTCTGAGTAATAAAGTACATTATCTACTTAAGTTGAGTATTAACAAAAATAAATGACTTACCAAAAGGACCGGCTCGTCGATAGAAACAAATAAAATAAATAAAATCACACACAAACACACATACAAGCTTTCGCAGCCTAGCTGCTTCGTCAGGCAGAAGGGAAGGAGAGGGAAAAGGAAATGATGAGGGTTTCAAGGGAGTGGATAAGGGGTCATTCCAATCCCGGGACAGGAAAGACTTCCCACCGGGAAAGTTTCCCTCTATAATTTAAGTTGAGTATTATTCGGTTCAGTACCACCATATTACTCACGCCAGTTTTGGCACGTGACAAAGACTATATTTGGAGAAGACAGGGTTACAACGATTTCTTGCTATTGGGATTAAACTTACAGCATGGCATTGCAGCTATGATCAAACACATGCATATGTCGATCAGCAACAGCGATGATATCGCTCACAGTGGTTAAATTTTAAATTGCAACAAACAGAAGACAAGCAACTTTTATAATCAATATATAATCAGTACAAACGCAACCTCCTACATGGAGGTCGAGATATTTTAAGTATTTTAATTTATTTTAAGCATTGATAATGACCACACAGTGGTCGAAATCCGGATTTTCTAACAAATAAAGAATTTTATATTTATGACGACTGATTGCTGAATAATTACCACAAATCAAATACAGTCGTGGAGCACCCACTCCAATATGGAATCAAGCCTGATATAATCAAATATACGAAAGGTATTTCTTTGACGAAAGGTACCTGTATGCAGGGCTGTATTTAGGATATGCGACACCCCTGTGCAGTACTTAATTTTACACCCCTGCCCCCCGAATAATATCTGCAATTCAAACTGATGAAAAAAAAGAAAAGAAGAAGAACAACAACAACACACCACTTCTCTTGATATGCCACAGCTATCAACACAAAAACCTGAATTATAAAATTTATTGGTGTAAAAAAACTCAGAATGATGATGATTCAAGTAACATTAAAGTAATATTTAAAACATTTTTTTCGATGGCAAAATTTTGCTGCCCTGTGCAACTTCACCTGTTGTACCTGCCTAAATATGGACCTGCCTGTATGCCAAAGGACCCTATTACATTATCAAATATGTTTGATGTAAATACATGACATATCGACTTTGACAGAGATATATGACTCCATTTATTTATTAACTGTTCAGATTTTCTAAGTGTTCATTACAGTGCATGTTAGTGTGAGTACATTTTCACAGTAATACATTACAAATGAAATATTTTTCAATTTGAATGAGAACATTTAGTAGGTAAAGTACGAGAATTTTATGGGATTCGTATGATTTTTGCACGCTCTGGATATGACAACCCTGCGCGCCTCTCTCTCTCTTTTAATCAGTGCAGTGTCAATTGTTTTGATATTTACATGTCGATTTGAAATTTAACATCCCAAGATAGCTCACAAGCTTCTTCAAAGCCGATGGGTGGTATCCTCATTTAAACAAATCCACGTGTTATTTCTTTTATATTTTTCGGAATCAAAATTTGGGGGTGCACGAATTACTCGAGGGTGTGGATTACTTGAGTCTATACGGTACATAGACACACAAATGAAAAAATGGGGACAGGTAGAGCCTCCAGTAACGTAGATTGAATCCAAGTTAGAGTTTCATTTCTGTTGGGATTGCAATTCTCAAGGGACTAACCTGAGTTTCTTTACCAACTGCAGCTGTCTTGGCAATGAAATGTTTTTTTGACTATATTACTTCATCCTCATCATATCATCATCTTGAACAGTTTCCAGCTTCTGGCCGAGTCTGCTTCGAACATTAGCCTCTCCATTATCTTCTGTCTTGCCACCATCTCTCTGTCTTCACCTTGGTCCAATCTTATCTTACCTTCCTGACACATTCCTCCACTTCTTTCAGCCACCTGTCTCTCGGTCTTCCTCTTAGTCTCTTTTCCTTGAGCTTCATCTTGTGTAATCTCCTTGGTGTTCTCTTCTCCTCCATTTGCTTAACGTGCCCATGCCATTTCTGCCTTGATTTCTTTATCTCCTCTTGTATGGTTCCACTGTCATTAACTCTCTGATCCTCCCATTTCTTAAACTGCTACCTCTGTCACTCCAATACTGTTCCTCAAGAATGTAATCTCACTAGCTTGTAATTCATTTTTCTCTGTTCCTTTCATAGCCCAGGTTTTGGCTGCATATGTCAGGACCAGGACATAGTATGGCCAGTATATAACTTTTTTACTGCTCTGGGGTACATGCCTGCTCCATATTAGGCGCCTAAAACTCTTCCAAAATGCTTCAGCTTTTCTCCCCTGCTTGTTTATTTCTCTGTAATTTTTTTCCATTTTATGTATTAGGCTCCTTAGGTACTTGAAAGTCTCCACTCTCCTCAATCGTTCCACACAGATTGTTACTCCAGTTGTTCCTCTCTCCTTTGTTCTTGTTGTGATAACCATCTCACTCTTACTTATCAATGTAAATTATGGGAATTATAAATTAAAAATAAATATTATGACTACTTTTTAATTTAACAAAAGTACAATATTGTGAAATCTGGAATCTATAAAGGCACGACACAAGGCCACAATGACAACCCGTCAGAACACAACTGTACAGGCCGATAATGGGTTGACAATGACTGGAGACAGAACCTCATGAGAGAAAAGGAATTCACCATGTGACTCAAACTACGGGTAGTGAAGCGTCTGAAACCATGTAGAGTGTGCATGGTGTGGCATGCATGAGACAGCATGCGTAATAATGCACAATGTTGTCGGTGAGTTCTTGAACTTCGAGGAGATGAAATTGAAATGCAAAAACATATCTGGAGCAACAGCTGTGTGGTATTTGCATTCTAGTGTCATCTGGTAAAATAACACTCAACAGCAGATTTTAATGAAAACATTATTTTGTTTTAATGAATTTTTTTTTTTTAATTCTTGTGGTACTAAACCGACAGTTAAATATATATTGTGGAAAGCAACAGACTTCCGTTTACTATCAATAAAATTCTTCTGGGTATAAGACCCAATTTTATAAACTCCACCGACGTTTCGGCCACTGTTGCAGGCGGCCTTCATCAGGGTCTGTGTCTGACTGCTGAATATATGATAGCTTGGGGTTTATATAGCAGCGGATGAGGGAGAGGAAGGGGGACATTGGTTTGCCTCGCAGGAGAGCTTCTGTGAAGTTTGGAAAGTAGGAGGCGAGGTAATGGCGGAAGTGAAATTGTGAGGCGGCATCGTGAGTCGTGTCGGGATAGCACAGTAGGTAGTGCGCTTGCCTGCGAAAGGCAAAGGTCCCAGGTTCGAGTCCCGGTTCCGGCACACAATTTTAATCTGCCAGGAAGTTTCATATCAGCACACTCTCCACTGCAGAGTGAAAGTTTCATTCTGATATATATTTTGACAATGCATTGTAGCCCTATGCTTTTTGTTTCCTCAAGGTAACGGTAAAAAATCTAGTCATAATGATTTATTGGAAGCCCTGCAATGTTATTTACAATCTTTGAACAAATGGTTGTGGCTAGACGGACAGATAAAGATGAGGGGAGGGAAAGGGTTAAGGCGTAATTTCATGGACAGGTGACACAGGTCAAAAAGATAAGAAACTAAGGTCCAACTACTATGTTCAATTGTTGACAGATTGTTGAAGCCTAAAAAATCAAATTAAGAAAAAAAATCTATTACTAGCTGTTGCGTTTGGAAAATTTTGTAGAGCTGCCAATTAAATCTCAAAGACCTTTGCAAGTTGTGGTGAGGAGTGTCTGTTTACAGTATGTTTTAGCTCGAAGGGATAGGGCAGTCTTCACAGCAAGTATGTCGGCTGTCAAAAGGTTATCTCAAAAGATACCGGGAATTAAATTTGTAGAGTAAACATTTTCAATGTATCATATCAAACCCACTTCATTCCTAGTTATTTAATACAATTAAAAGTTGCCGCCTTCAGTTTATAATATTGACATAACAAGTGGAATTCCATTAACATTCGGAATAATTGGGAAATGGTCACTTCACTCACATGTGAACGTGGATTTTTAATGCCTACGAATTCAATTACCTGTTTAAAATAATCTATTTAGAGTGGTGTCTTACAGAAGCCAGCCGGCCATCAATGGGATGTGAGAGTCTGTGACGTTAGTATCCAGATGTGTATTTCAAATATGTATTAAATTTTAAATGTATGTAGGTTCTGTTATAGCTTGTACCATAACTGATGTATATTGTAGTTTTGTTTAGTTTGTTTATGTGAATTTATGTAATTTATTATCTGTGTAATCGCCGATAAGGAAGTAGAAAAGATCTTTGGTGTGTGTGGTATGTGGTCTTTGGAGCAACAGAGAGGGAGCAGTAGTAGTAGCTGTGGAGTCAGAGAGGGAAGTTGAGCTCTGTCGTTTGAACAGTTGGGACGCTAGCAAGTGCGTGGGAGTGTGCAGTGCCTCGCTCTTTGCAGTCACCAGGCCTTGTTGGCGGAGTTCCATAATTAGCGCACGTTTCTAATATGAGCGGGGATACACGGCAGCTCATCTGTATATGTCAAGATTCTGCCCTCAAATTGCTCACTGGATTGGACCTGTGCCTGTATTGTGACCTGTAGCATTGTCGGAGTCGGCGCATCCTGCTCTTCAACAACGAGGACGCAATGTAAGACTGATCCAATAATTTCCGACCACACAGAGTTTAGATATTTTGTAAGGTGTTACCCAGTTTTGTGCTTGAGAAACTATTTTTTTAATAATAATCTACAATTTAAAGAACTTCTACCATATCATTGTCCTAAGACATTGTTAACAAGTAGGATCCTATCGTTTCCAGAAGTTTCCCGAGTGTCGTTGAAAGTGAAAAGAATATTATATTCAGTGCCAAACTATAAAATTTAAATAGTTAAAGTTTGAATTTTAAAGCTAATTTCAACATTTTACAATTTCGGACATAAAGGATTGCTTTCTTTAAAACAAAGTTGGCACAATTAAGGAACTAAACAAAATTATATATTAATTCTAAATTAATTGGTTCATTACTATTTAATATTTAATTGGTGTAAAATTTGTGTGTCAAGTTGGTTTCCTACGTTGGTTCGTATTTCGGCGTTGTCCATCTGTGATCTAGTTGCAAGTCATTTTGAGTAATTTCTTCCTGGTAATCTTAACATTAATTATTCTGCCAACTGAGTGTTTTGCTGCCTACTGTGTAATTCTCATGCAGGTGAATGTTAGTGAAGGGACGGTGATCATTAAGTGCAACATTGGTCTCCGATCCATCACTGTTTCCGAACTAATCTAATTTAATCAAATAATAATTGCGTGGTTTATTTTCTTTCTTGTTATAAACTGATAAAACCAAAGAATCATTTTTCGTAAAAGTTATTTGATTGCAAAAGTGTTTGCCAACTTTCTGTTGTGCAACACTGACGTGTGTGATTAACCATTCATAATTGTCATAGTTAATTACAACACTCCCTGAGTGCCCCATTGGGATGGCGAACTTGTTAATTTATTAATGTTTTTTTTTCCTGTTTCATTGTTTTTTACTTCCTATAATTTGCAATACATACGTGTGTGAGTGAGATTGTTCCATAATTAAAGCAGTTCAATTAGTAGAGTAAGTGGACCAGCTATCTGGTGTGGTAGTTCGTTGTGGCAGCATTCCCTCACTACTTGGTTTTCGTTTGCACAATAATTTTTTGGTAAAGATAGCCTTGTCCAACTTTATTTTATAGGCAACACACGGGTCTATTTTAACATTAATCTGTCACAGGATTAATGAACCGGTTAGTGAGGGGAGTGTTACAAGTCGATTTTAATTACAGTCAACAAATATAATGTAAAGAAAAAATGATACAAAAATTTTCAGTGGGTTATGCCTGGCATACCCATTCAAATTTTGGGGTATGCTTGAGCGAGCGAGCATACCCGTAGTCGGCGCCTATGCTAACGAAGCATCACAATACCAACTTATACGGAGTTTATAGTTAAAATCAACAAAATGCTTCCGTGAAGAGATTTTTCAACACAGAATCAGACATACTAGATCTGTGTTCATTATCACTGGGGGGGGGGGGGGGAGGGGGGTTCAATTACGAAAATTGCTAAAATGTAGTACAAATTCATTCTAGCTGCGATTTTGTAGACGCGCCTTACGATAACATCGCGTCTCTTCGACGTACATCCCAAGAAATTGAGTCGCGTGGTGAGCAACACTTCGAGATAAATACACAAATAGAATACGGAATACGTAACCTATAATTATAAAACTTTTTAAACCGCCAAGAAATATATTTGAAAATGTTTTGTACACAAAAATGAAGCGATGAATATTATTAAACCCACGGGCACTAGCGATCTGAGCATTTAGGTCACCGTAATTTTAAAACAACTGGCATTTTGTTGGTTTTAAATATTAAACTTTGAGGTTTTTTCTTACTAAAACTACAGGAATTACTTGTTTACACTTATTAAGTACATTTCAAACTGGTTGTGTAATCTGAAAAATAGGCTATACATGCGAACAATCGTTTAACTCTTAAAGCCACGAGATCTCATGAGTTAAAAATCCCGGTTACTGGCTGAAACTCAAGGTTTTTCCCCGGGTTTTTCAAATTCAAGGCTTTTTCCCGGTTTCAAGGTTCGGTGGCCACTCTGAGGAAGGAAAACAAATACACCGACACCCACACATATACACAAACGCAAAACACACGTAAACAGACATACTATAGAAAGCAAAGAAGTTGGTCAGAGATACCACTTGAGGCAGACGCTCTGTCCAGAGAACTGCAGCAAAGATGTTAAAGAATGGTGGGCAGGAATTTGAATTTAGCGGAGGTTGAGACCAGATGGGCAACAGGAAGAGAGAATATGTTGAAGGGCAAGTTCCCATCTCCGGAGTTCTGAAGGATTGGTGTTGGTGGGAAGTATCCACATAACACGAATGGTGTAACACTGTGCCAAGATGTGCTGGACATGCAGCAAGGTGTGTTTAGCCACAGGGTGACCCTCATTACCATCAAACACTGTCTGCCTGTGACCGTTCAGGCAAATGGACAGTTTGTTGCTGGTCATTCCCACATATGTCGATTCACAGTGCAGGCATGTCAGTTGGTAAACGCCGTGGGTACTATCGCAAGTTGCTCTCCCTTGTATCGTGTACACCTTTTGGGTTATGGGACTGCAGTAAGTGGTGGTGGAAGGGTGCATAGGGTAGGTTTTACAATGGGGGCAGTTACAAGGGTAGAAGCCAGAAGGTAGGGAAGGTGGTTTGGGGATTTCATAGAGATGGACTAGGAGGTTACAGAGGTTAGGTGGGCGGCGGAAAGACACTCTCGGTGGAGTGGGAAGGATGTCATGAAGGATGGATCTCATTTCAGGGCAGGATTTTAGGAAGTCGTATCCTTCCTGGAGAGCCACATTCAGAGTCCGCTCCGTTGGGCATGGGGGATGTTTGTGTATAAGGAAGTGGCATCAATGATTACAAGGACGGTTTCTGGAGGTAACAGGCTGGGTAAGGATTTCAGGCGATCGAGGAAGTGGTTGGTGTCTTTGATGAAAGATGAGGGACTGCACATGATGGGTTGAAGGTGTTGGTCTATGTAGGCAGAGATTCGTTCTGTGGGGGCTTGGTAACCAGCCACAATGGGGCGGCCGGGATGATTGGGTTTGTGCGTCTTGGGAAGTAGGTAGAAGGTGGAGGTTCAGGCTGTCGGTGGGGTCATGAGGTTAATGGAGTCAGGTGAAAGGTTTTGTAGGGGGCCTAACGTTTTGAGGATTCCTTGAAGCCCTACCTGGACATCAAGGATGGGATTCTCTTGACAAACTTTGTAGGTAGTGCTGTCTGAAAGTTGATGCAGTCCCTCAGCCACATACTCCCGCCGATCAAGTACCACAGTTGTGGATCCCTTGTCGGCTGGGAGAATGCGATGGAATGGTCAGCCTTCAGATCACGGATAGCTCGGGATTCAGCTGCGGTAATGTTGGGAGTAGGATTAAGGTTTCTCAGGAAAGTCTGGGAGGCAAGGTTGGAAGTAAGGAATTCCTGGAAGGTATCATCAAACTAGTCTCATGTGGGAAAGATGTGTTGAAAAACAGGGTGACAATCTCAGGTTTCTTTTATTTAAAAACCATTAACAGGCATTACTAGCTTGAAAGCCTTTGTGTGTATGTATGTGAACTGCTTAGTTTTCTGAGTTATTATCGTTTCCATTATTATCTACCATACAATATTTTAATTTTCCTTAATAAAAAGAACAGAAAAAGCCTTCCTTAAAAAATCAGCAATTAATAAATACTGAAAACAAGTCTCTTGTTTTATTCCAACATCAATATACACTTACTTAATATTGCATGTATTGGTGTCACATTAACTCACCTTCACTGGAACTACTGGCTCTGGTTGTTTTGTAAAAACAATACGGCCATCAAGGAATGGAGGTACAATGTTGTGCACCAGTAAGTGAACTCTGTCGATGTTTTCTTCATCAAAATCTTCATCCACATCCACAGATTGTACAACACCACTTGTTAACATTCGATTTCTTTCCCACAGTTCATTGTCCTGTATAATAAAAATTATGGTAATGATAAAAAAACTGTAGTTGAAAAGTCATTTGAGGCACAAGCAAATGAAAAATTACGTACAGAAATAAGTATACATGTTTTTAAAACACTGCACTATTACATTTTGTTAAAACTGGATTGGGCAAGACAAACTATAGATTACTACTTGTAATAAAAATTATAAAATAAAAGAAAGGAGCAAAATAAAACAAGTGTTATAAGTACACAAAGATAAATTCACAAATAAGATTGGAGGGAGGGGTGGAGGTTGATAAATAAGAGCAAGATTTGGGTCTAATATTCATCAATGATGAGTATATACGCCTTGTTGTGGAGAAAACTGTTGCGTCAGTTTGAAGAAGCTACTTCAGTTTATTTTTCACAATTTTTATTTAATTTCATCAACAATTTCGCTAAATTTGTTTCCACTATTCAGAATTATTCATTTTGTTAAGCTCACTACTGTTTATATTTTGCCACTTCTAATATCAGAATAATAATTAAAGCCAGGGTTGGGCACAGTGTGCCATATGGCATAGGGGTCAGCTAGGTGGGCCAAGTGAGGCTCTGACTCTCTCGGCTTTGCTCGGCGCTTCCTGGAAGTCCTCACTATGGCGTGACATTCATGTTGTTGCAGTGTGATGCACCTCTGTTGCTTGCGGCTTATGGTGTGATATTTTCTCAACCAGCAGCGCTGTGTCTTTTGGTTAAGAGGGAGTGTGTGGTTGCAGCAATGGCACAATCAGTATAAAAGAGGCGGTCTAGCGACGTATTGTCATGAGAATTTAAATCCGAGTGGAGGTTACAATTCTTTGTCAAAGATAAAGGCGAAAATTCTCAGTGTCTATGTCATATAGAGCGCCATTACACCACAGTACGTAAAGAATTAAGTGCTTTGGTTGGCGTTTGTAGAGAAAACAAACTAAAAAGGTGCAGTGTGGGGCAACAAGCCGATCTCAATGCAAGTGTTGTTTGTACACATTTCCCTGTAGAAATGCAACATGTTTACAGACCGTTCCATTTTTTTAAATTTTTAGCTGGCAACCAACTGTAGCAGACCAGCATTAACAGCAAGCTACAAAATAGCACTTAAAATTTCTAGATCCAACAAACCTTTCATCGAAAGCGAGTTTATTAAAGAATGCATTACTGAGACAGCCAAACTTGTGCTGCCATTGGTGGTTCAGAAGTTTCATGAAATTAGTCTTTCACGTGAACAATAACTCAACGCATAGCTGTCATGGCATTGGATGTCTACAGACAGTTAATTAACAGTGTCAGCAAGTTCATTGCTATTGCTTACTCAACTGCTTTGGATGAATTGACCGATATTATAGACACGGCACAACTTGCAGTTTATGTTCATGGAGTTGATAGAGATTTGCAGGTGACAGAAGAACTGTTGGATTTGGTGCCAATGAAAGACACAACGAGAGGGATAGATTTGCTGCAAGCTGTTGAAGAGGCAGTTGAAGCCACTGGACTAAATTGGAGTATGTTGGTTTCAGTTATTGCCGATGGAGGGTCAGCGATGTGAGGAACACAAAATGGGCTCATAGCATTGGTGCACAAAAAATAACAACAATCACAAGACAATTTGTACAGAATTCATTGCTTCGTCCATCACAAGGCAATTTGTGCTAAATTTTCAGGGTTGGAGCACATCATGAAACTGGTAGTCCGAATTGTAAATTATATAAAATCACATGGACTAATGCATAGCGAATTTCAACAGTTTTTGATTGACGTCCATGAACAGTAAGGAGGTGTCATTTATTACTCTGAAGTACGTTGTTTAAGTTAGAGGGCATGCCTGAAGTGGTTTTTAGAGTTAAGACATGCTATTGTTCAGATTTTTAAGGACAAGGAAAAGCATGAACCAATATTATAAGATCCGGAATGGATTGCAGGCCTTGCATTTTTAGTTGCTTCGACTGCACACTTGAACGTCTTAAATAACACACTGCAAGGGGAAAAGCAGTTAATAATGGAAAATGTAGAGGTGTTTAAAATGAAGATCGCATTTCAGTTTTATAAGAAATAAAGGAACAGTTTGCAAATCGCTTTCAGGATACTGCTAATCTCACACCTCTTTTTGAGACTTGTTGTTGTTGTTGTTGTTGTTGTTGTTTAGAGGGGACTAAACTACTTGGTCATCAGTCCCCTGTTCCTAACGAAGAAAGTCCATTTAATAGGACGCAATAGCCTTATGGACCTGGAGACAGTGTAGAAATACTCAAGAGGAGTACATGTCAAAGATAAAGTTTCACAAAAAGCAAAATTAGAGATACCAACAGCACAGACATAGAAAATAAAACAATGTAGTCGATCACGCTAAAATTGGCAATGAGAATCTGTGGCTGGCTGGTCACTGAGATAAAATGGACGGGCCAGTCACGAATGTCACAGCAGACACAAATGTCTGATAGTGAGAAGATATAAAACATTAAAATACGGTTAAAAGTAAGGAGAAATCACTCTACATTAAATAGAATTGTAAAAACCGGCTGCACGGATAAAACATAACACAGACTCAGCCATGGTGGCATCGTCCCCTAGCACTAAGGATAGGGTAGGTGGTAGATTAAATGACTGCCGCAAGGGGGCTAAAATAGTACAGTCCATCAGGAGATGGACGACTGTCAAGGCACCACCACAGTGACACATGGGCGGTGGCTCACGCCGAAGTAAACAGCCGTGAGTCAACCAAGTGTGCCCGATGCGGAGGCGGCATAGCACAACAGTGTCTCGACGATTGGGCCTCAGCGAAGTTTTCCATGTGGCTGTGGACGATTTGACTGTGCGAAGTTTGTTTGGTGCACTCAGTGCTGACAATTCCGAGCTCCAAGCGTCCCGCACCTTCCGGTGTAGCGTCCACCTAAGGTCCGTTTCCACGAGGCCAATTTTGAGAGGGTGTGAGGAGGTGGCCTGCTCGGCCAACTGATCCACACGTTCATTGCCAAGAACGCCGATGTGCCCTGGGGTCCAAACAAAGACCACTGAGCGACCAGACCTATTGAGAGCGGCAACAGAGTCTTGGATACACTGCACCAGAGGGAGCTTACTGAAACACTGGTCGAGTGCTCGCAAGCCACTCAGGGAGTCACTACAGATGACAAACGACTCCCCGGGGCAGGCTCGGATATGTTCCAGAGCTCGAGAGATAGCGACCAGCTCTGCAGTAAAAACACTACTCCCACTGGGCAAAGACCGCTGTTCAAAAAGGTCACCATGGAGATAGGCGTACCCAGCATGGCCATCTATGAAGGAACCGTCGGTATAGATGACTTCTGCACCATGGAAAGAATCCAGGAGTTCCAGGAACTGGAGATGAAGGATCGATGGTGAAGTGGAAGCTTTCGAGTCCCGGGACAAGTCCAACCGTAGCTGCGGACGAGGAATACACCAAGGAGGTGCACAGGAGGAGTAGAGGAAAGTAGGAGGGAAGGGAAGGGAGTCAAGGGAGGAGAGAAGGGAATGGACACGGACTGCAATTGGGAAGCCCGACCGAGGCCGTCTGTGAGGGGATGGGAGTGCAGCGGTTGGGAAGAGAAGCCTGCGATTCGGATGATGGTTGGAAGTGCGCACACGAGCAACATACGAGGCCAACAACTGTTGCCGACGGAACCGCAGTGAGGGAACCCCAGCCTCAACAAGGAGGCTCATCACCGGGCTCGTTCGAAAAGCTCCTGTTGCCAAGCGAACACCAGCATTGTGGATGGGGTCTAGTACCCGGAGTGCAGAAGGGGCTGCAGAGTCGTACACCTGGCTCCCATAATCCAAGCGGGACTGGATGAGAGCCGTATAAAGTAAGACGGTTTGACGGGCGGCTCCCCAGGCAGTGTGGCTGAGGCAGCGCAGTATGTTTAAATGCCGCCAGCACTTTTGTCTAAGCTGTTGTAAGTGGGGGACCCACGTGAGCCGAGCATCGAACACCATGCCCAAGAAGCGATGCGTATCTTCAACATGAAGGAGCTCATCACCCAAGTACAGTTCCGGGTCTGGGTGCACTGCTCGCCGGCGGCAAAAGTGCATAACCCGGGTTTTGCGGGCAGAGAATCGGAATCCATGTGCTAAAGCCCAGGAATGAGCCCTTTGAATGGCTCCCTGTAGTCGCCTTTCAGCGACACCAATACTAACTGAGCTGTAATACAGACAAAAGTCATCGGCATACAGGGAGGATGACACCGATGACCCCACTGCTGTAGCAAGTCCGTTAATTGCAATCAGAAACAGTGGAACACTGAGAACGGAGCCCTGTGGGACTCCATTCTCCTGGGTGCGTGAAGTACTGAGGTGGGTACCTACCCTTACCCGAAAAGTGCGAAGTGAGAGAAAGTTCTGGATGAACAGCGGAAGCGGTCCTCTCAAGCCCCAGTCATGCAGCGTAGCAAGAATATGGTAGCGCCAGGTAGTGTCATAAGCCTTTCGGAGATCGAAAAAGACTGCAATCAGGTGCTCACGCCTGGCGAAAGCAGTGCGGATGACCGACTCTAGCAGAACCAGACTGTCTAATGCAGAACGACCTCGGCGGAATCCCCCTTGTTGTGGGGCGAGGAGTTTACGGTCTTCAAGAATCCACATAAGCCGCCGACTCACCATACGTTCCAGGAGCTTGCAAGGAACGTTGGTGAGGCTAATCGGGCGGTAACTGTCTGCCACCTGTGGATCAGCGCCAGGTTTTATCACTGGGATGACGATGCTGTCCCGCCATTGAGATGGGAAAACACCGTCAACCCAAAGGCGATTGAACAGGGCGAGAAGTTGGTCTTTAAACTCCTGTGACAGGTGGCGCAGGAACTGTTTGTGGACTCAATCTGGCCCTGGTGTGGTATCAGGGCAGGCAGTGAGGGCACTCTGAAACTCCCAGTCAGTGAATGGGGCATTGTATGGTTCTCGCCGTCGTGTGTAGAAAGACAACTGCCTCTGCTCGAACTGTTCTTTGCGAGTGCGGAAGCCCGCAATATACGCAGACGTCACAGAGGTGCTGGCATAATGGTCCGCCATGTGTTCGGAGATAGCAGCTGGATCCATGCATATTGAGACTCATCAAGACCATTTGCTATAACACTTGAAAGTGCCCCTGTGCATTTGTGGATGGAACTGATAGATTTGAAGTGCAATTCCCAACTGAAAGAAGTTCTATTACGTAAAAACTAATCAGGAGTTCTACAAAGGATTTCCTCAAGATGCTATATTCTGTTTCTATAGTTACGTTAAAATGTGAGACTTTCACAAGGAAAAAAGTGGCTCGTACACTATTGCTAGAAGGATACATTTTTTTATTTATTAATTTATTTTACAGCCAGCCAACCCCTCTTTGTGATTTATAGCTTCATCTTTTTGCATTCTTTGATATGGCATAATATAACACTTAGCAGCATGCAAACCGGTCTTGTGTTCTGTGCGCGATGGTTCTGCCATCTAAGGGGCGACTCTGCAGTTTATTCCTTCGAAGTTCCCGCTCAGACGGCAGAGTGGCACGATGGGGCCAGCGGGCCATCAGGCGGGAAAGAATGGCTCGTGGGTGAATGGCCCGCCCGTGGGCCAAGTTTGTGTCCACCCCTGATTAAAGCCCTGAGTATGGAAAACATATATTCATTTTGATGCGAATTCTGACACAAATGCATAAAAAGATAGGCTTCTTATGAAAAAATATTGTGGGACTTGTCAATCAAATGACAATCATCCCATGTCTTGGGTGAATATTGTACATGTAAATAGATACTTGCCAACTTCAAAACAGCATCCTAAATCTACATGCCTTGAACATATTAATATCCTGATGAGTGATACTTAAAATTCTTTCCTTATGACAGTTAGTGCCACAGTAGAAAATGAATTTTCCTGATCCACAAGGTCTCAAACTTATTCTTTCAATTAAAGTGAGAATAGATCTGTGGTGGGTTCTAGGCAAGCATGGAGGAATTACCTTTCGTCCTAGCAACATTTGCTTACATAAAGACACATCTGTCTATCTTTAATCACACTAGGAAAATTTCCACAGTAATTTCCATTACACAAACCTGGCAGGTATTTGTTCATCAACTTTCTCAGTTTCAGGTGATCTGCTTTTTCTAATAGAATGTTAATTTCAATGAAAGCTAGAAATGTTGATAACATGAAATATACTTTATCAGTTTTTGCTCCTTTTGCTGCTGCACTGATGTCTGTGAGAGTAACTTGTCTCTGACACCTGTCATCATTAACTTTTTTTCTGTGTTCTCCTTTTTCTATTTAAGAGCGTTTCCTTTTTCTGCGATTCAATTTGTACTCAAGTATCTCTCCAGTTTTTTCAAACATGTAAAATGCTTCTGATGAAAATTTTTTGCATATAAAAGTGATGTGGAGACGATTGTCACTGATATTTGTATTTTACTGCCATAACTCTAATTGTATTTCAACGGTTAAATTCAAGTTATGTGATTCAACACAAATTCATTAATTATTTTGGGTTTTTACATAAAGGAAAAAAAATTCATATTTTCTGAATAATATGTAAAATTTTGCATTTCATGTAAAAAAAAATGTCTCTAATGGTGAGGGTAAGAAAGGAGCAATAGCTGGACAGGATAATGATGGAGAAAGGCAGAAACTGGCTACGTCTTTTAACATAGGAATCCTTCTGGCATATTACTTAAGTTATTTCGGTAAACCGTATACCGTCTAAATCTGAATGGTCAGTCATGGATTTTAACTCTGGTCCTTCACACCAGGAGTACAATGTCTTACCTAATGTACCTTTCACTTTAATATATCTGCATTCAAAATTAGAAAAGTGGATGCCAAAAGGAAAGCCATTATACAAATACGTAAACACGAAAATTGTATTAGTGTAGATTTTTACTATTAATTATATAAGGAGGTCAATGAAAGCTATATAATTCGAAAGAGGCTTTGCCATAAATGGGAGGGGGGGGGGGGTGGATAAAGAAAAATAATGTTTACACAGAGTTGTTAAAGAGGGCAATGGAACAGGATGTTTTCTTATCTAAAGGGGATATTAAAAGACAATACGAAATGAAAAGAGCAGGTCTAGCATGACAGCCATCTAGTGGTAGAATGGGTGGAACAACTATGCTAACCATCTACATCTACATGGGATACTCTGCAAATCACATTTAAGTGCCTGGCAGATGGTTCATCGAACCACCTTTATACTGTTTAGCTCCCATTCCATTCTCGAATAGCGCGCAGGAAGAAAGAACACCTGAATCTCTCTGTTCGAGCTCTGATTTCTCGTATTTTATTCTGCTGATCATTTCTACCTATGTAGAGTCAACAATATATTTTCGCATTTGGAGGGGAATGTTGGAGATTGGAGTTTTGCAAGTAGCCCACGCCGCAGCAATAAGTGCCGTTGTTGTAATGATTACCATCCCAGATCCTGTGTCATTTCCGTTACGCTGTCTCCCCTGTATCGTGACAGTACGAAACGAGCTGCCCTTCTTTGGACTCTTTCGATGTCCTCCGTCAAACCCACCTGATAAGAATCCCACACTGGCCTGCAATACTCCAAAAATGGACGGACAAGCCTAGTGTATGCAGTGCAGTAGTTCTGTTGCATCTTTTTAGGGTTCTGCCAATAAAACGCAGTTTCTGGTTCGCCTTTCCCACGATATTATCTACATGTTCTTTCAATTTAAGTCTGAAGTAATAGTAATTCCTAGGTATTCTGTGGAGTTTATGGCCTTCACTTTTGATTGATTTATCTTGTGAACAAAGTTTAACGGATTTCTATTCAAACTCATGAGGAGGACTTCACACTTATTACTTTAGACTCAATTGCCAATTTTTACACCATACTGATATCTTATTCAGATCGTTCAGCAGTTGGTTTTGATCTTCAGATGATTTTACTAGACGGTAACTGACGGCATCATCTGCAAACAACCTAAGAGAGCTACTTAGATTTTCCCCTAAATCGTTTAAGTAAATAAGGAACAGCAGAGGACCAATAACACTACCCTGTGGAACGCCTGATATCACCTCTGTTTTAGTCAATGCCTTACCATCGATTACTATGAACTATGTCCTCTCCGACAACAAACCTCCTATCCAATCGCAAATTTGGGGTGATGTACAATAACCACGCAATTTTATTAAAAGCTGTTTGTGAGGTATGGTGTCAAAAGCTTTCTGGAAATCGAGAAATACGGAATCGATTTGTGAACCCTTGTCGATAGCACCCATTACTTCGTGTGAATAAAGAGCTAGTTGTGTTTCGCATGAACAATATTTTCTAAATCAGTGTTGACCTTGGGTCAATAGATCATTCCGTTCGAGATAATTCATAACATTTGAATACAGGATATGTTCCAAAACCCTGCTGCAAATTGATGTCAATGAAATAGGCCTGTAGTTTAGTGGGTTACTCCTACTGCCTTTCTTGAATATAGGTGTGACCTGTGCAACTTTCCAATCTTTTGGTACAGATCCTTCTATGAGAGAGCGGTTGTATATGACTGTTATATATGAAGCTATAGCTTCAGCATAATCAGATAGAAATCTAATGGGTATAGAATCTGGATCAGAAGACTTGAACTTCTTAAGTGATTTTAGTTGCTGCACTACTCCGATGATATCTACTTCTACATTACTCATTACGGCATCTGTTCGTAATTTGAAATCTGGAATATTTGTTTCGTCTTCTTTGGTGAATGAGTTTCTAAAAGCAATGTTTAGTAATTCTGTTTTAGTAGTGCTGTTATCGGCAGGATCACCATTACTATCACATAGTGTAGGTATTGTTTGTGATTTACCGCGAGTATATTTAACATATGACCAAAATCTCTTTGGGTTTTCAGTCAAATTTGGAGAGAAAGTTTCGTCAACAATGGAAATCATAATTTCATGATAACTAAATAACATTATTGGCATCACTATTTTGCATGTTATACTGAAATAATAACTTTGTGGTTATCTGATGCCACCAGACAATTCAATTTAACAACTTTTAATTGCTTCATTTTTAATAACAATGACTTCTTACGTTCCTTTTTAAAAGAAATGCATGCTTCAGACAGGAACTTAAAAACTGCATACCAAAAAATTACAATTACATTAAAAAATTGAGTTTCGTTACTTTGTAAACACAATTCGTCAAACTATGAGCACAGCCAATACCAGTTAAATAATAATGCAATCATATTACTACAGCAATCAAATCAAATATACAGTGCACATCATTGTAAATAAGAGTATGAATTTAGCAAAGCCTCCTTTAATCTGCCAGAAAGTTTCATATCAGCGCACACTCCGCTGCAGAGTGAAAGTTTCATTCTGGAAACATCCCTTAGGCTGTGGCTAAGCCATGTCTCCACCATATCCTTTCTTCCAGCACTGCTAGTCTTGCATGGTTCGCAGGAGAGCTTCTGTGAAGTTTGGAAAGTAGGAGGCGAGGTACTGGCGGAAGTAAAGTTGTGAGGCGGCATCGTGAGTCGTGTCGGGATAGCACAGTCGGTAGTGCGCTTGCTTGCAAAAGGCAAAGGTCCCAGGTTCGAGTCCCGGTTCCGGCATGCAATTTTAATCTGCCAGGAAGTTTCACGTGAATGATTGTTTAACTCTTAAACCCGCAAGATCTCATGGGTTAAAAATCCCAGTTTCTGGCTGAAATCCAAGGTTTCTTCCCAGGTTCCTCCCCCCTTTTTTTCTAATTCAAGGCTTTTTCCCAAGGGCCAACCTGGATAACACACAATGTCATAAGGCCAGAGTAGAATTGAATGGCTCAAGGTAAACAGTAGTTAGCGGCAATTGATTTGCTGCCCCCCCCCCCTCAACTCATAAGATATTGTAGAAAGCAAAGAAGTTGGACTTTTGCTTTCTACAATATGTAAGCCTAGGTTTGTTGGCATGTGTCTATGTATGGGTGGGTTGTATTTGTTTACCTTTCCTTTTTCCCCTAAGGTAAGTCCTTCCACTCCCGGGATTCGAATGACCCCTCATTCATTCTCTTAAAACCCACATCCTTTCCTTTTTCCCCTCCTTCCTTCCTCTTTTCCTGACAAAGCAAACAACAGTTGCAAAAGCTTGAATGTTTGTGTGTGTATTTTATTTGTTGTTGTTTTTTGTGTCTATCGGCGAGCCTATGTTTTGGGTAAGTCAAACAATCTTTATTTTTAAAATTGAGATTGTTTAACTTACCCGAAGCACAGGCTTGTTGACAGACACAAAAACACAAATAAAAACACACACAAACACAGAATCAAGCTTTCACAACCATTGGCCACTTCATCAGGAAAAAAGGAAGGAAGGAGGGGAAAAAGTAAAGGATGCGGGTTTTAAGGGAGTGGATGGGAGTCATTCCAATCCTGGGAGTGAAAGGACTTACCTTAGGGGTAAGAAGGAAAGGAGGTAAACAAGCACGTACACACACACACACACACACACACACACACCAAGACAGACATTTGTAGAAAGCAAAGAAGTTGGACAGAGATGACAGTTGAGGGAGAGGCTCTGTCCAGAGAACCAAGGCAAAGATGTTAAAGAATGGTTGGTGGGAATTTGAATTTAGCGGAGTTTGAGACCAGGTGGGCAACGGGAAGAGAGAATATGCTGAAGAGCAACTTCCCATCTCCGGATTTCTGAAAGATTGGTGTCGGTGGCAAGTATCCAGATAACTTGGACAGTGTAACACTGTGCCAAGATGTGCTACGATCAAGTAGAAAGCATTGGAAGTTGCTTTCTACAGTATGTCTGCCTAGGTGTGTTTGCGTTCGTGTATGTGTGTGTGTGTGTGTGTGTGTGTGTGTGTGTGTGTGTGTGTATTTGTTTACCCTCCTTTTTCTTCCCCAAGGTAAGTCTTTCCTCTCCCGGGATTGGAATGGCTCCTTACCCACTCCCTTAAAACCCTCATCATTTCCTTTTCCCTCTCCTTCCCTTCTGCCTGAAGAAGCAACTGGGTTGCGGAAGCTTGCATTTGCGCGCGCGCGCGCGCGCGCGCGCGCGCGCGCGGGGGCGTGCGTGTGTGTGTTTTATTTGTTACTATCACTACTTGTGCTCCTTCGCCTGGTAAGTAAACTTCATCTACTTTATATAATTATTGATTTCAAATTTATGCTACAAAGATTATAAAGGAAAAGTTCCTAGCAGGAAAAATATATATAAAAAATAGATGAAGTTTACTTACCAGGTGAAGGAGCACATGTATATAAAACAGATGTGGTTCACTTACCTGGCGAAGGAGCACAGTTATGCAGACAGAAACATAAATAAAAACATACACACACACAAATGCTGAGCTTTGGCAACCCTGGGTTGCTTCTTCAGAAAGGAGAGGGAAAAGCACACACACCAAGGTAGACATATGTATAAAGCAAAGAAGTTGGACAGAGATGCCAGTTGTGGCAGAGGCTATATCCAGAGATCAGGGGCAAAGATATTGAATGGTGGGCGAGAATCTGAATTTAGCAGATGTTGAGAACAGGTGGGCAACGGGAAGAGAAAACATGCTGAATGGCAAATTCCCATCTCTGGAGTTCTGAAAGGTTGGTGCAAGTGGAAAATATCTAGATAACCCTGACATTGTAACAATGTGCCAAGATGTTCTGGCCATGCATCAAGGCATGCTTAGCCAAAGGGTGATCCTCATTATCATCAAACACTGTCTGCCTGTGCCTGTTCATGCGAATGGACAATTTGTTGCTCGTCATTATCACATAGAACACTCCACAGTGCAGGCATGTTAGTTGGTAAATCATGTGGGTGCTATCACAAGTGGCTCTGCCCTTAATTGTGTACACCTTCTGGGTTGCAGGACTGGAGTAAGTGGTGATGGGAGGGTGCATATGACAGGTTTTACAATGGGGGTGGTTACATGGGTAGGAGCCAGAGGGTAGGGAAGGTGGTTTGGTGTGTGTGTTTTCCTCTATATCTTTCCATATTTCCCTGTTAACCACAAATGTTTAGACCCTCCCCCTCAGCACCATTCGGTTCACTCATCTTTTGTTCTCTTCACTGCTTGATCTTTCCTCTTTGGTTATATAAATCCTCTCTGGGTTGGCTCAGTACTAATATTCAGTATCTCTGACTTCCACATTCCTTAAACACAATCCTGATGATCTATGTCGTGTATTACCTTCCCCTTCCATTCCCATCCTTTTTTCTTCCCTTCTTTCCCAACTGAAGAAGGAACTGTGTTCCGAATGCTTGTCCTGTTTCTTTTTTTCTTCAATTGTATCACTATTGGTGGTACAGCACAAAGGTAAGTACTGGTTAGCCAATCTATCTCTTTTGAAAAATAATTTTATGTGGTAAAGAGATCATCATCCTAAGTGAAACCTCACAGTGAGATAAGCTGGCATTTTTAATGGTATGGTAATAGCACTAGCATACACTAAGAAGTTCACAAACATACCTTATTAATCTGCCGTTGCTGAGCAGACAAGCGCTTCTTCTTTCTTTGTTCAAGCTGCTCCTCTTTCTTTTTTGTGTAATCTTCACTAAGATTTGAGAAAGGATTGTGTTCTTCATCATAGCCGTCATCCAGTGAGTACCACTCTCTGTCTAACCTTTTCTGTTCTTCTTCCCATAATTCCCGTTCCTCAGCCGAGGACCATTGGACATCATTTTCTATTAAACAGAAAGACAATTTTTAAAGACAAAGTAAACTATCTTACTAACATGTGATAATTCCATTACTTAATTAATCTGATTACTGTGAGCATCATGTTGTAACATTAGGGCCTCCAATAAATAAGAACGAATAATTTTTACACAAATTTTACATTTTCTCTAGCAACCGTCCTTCGAAAATATCTCTCACAAACTTGGCACTACTATTATTGAATTCTCATAGTGTAGGACACATTATGTTCTATATAATGATATGTCTACAGAATAAATTCTCTTAGTGATACTGATAGATCAGAGTTGACTTGTGTACAATGATTTCCTATTCGCAATGTACACAATTCCTACTAATGATATTGAGTGGAAAAAGAACCAATGGGCACTGATTAGAAATATCAGCATGACAAAATGCTGCATGTGTTATAAGTACAGTATTTAATAAGTTTGTTGGTGACAATTAACAATATTTTATAGCATTGTCCATTATAGAAAGAAAGTTGAATTATTACTCAGGAGAATAATTAGTGCAAAATATGAAATAAGCTAGAAGAAGGAATTAATACATCAAGGGCATTATCTGCCAGTGGGTATTGGAGTACAGCAATTGGATGAGTTAATAATCTATACCAGACAGGGATTCAAACCCAGGTTTCCAGCATACTAGGCACCCAGACACACTGGTCAAAACACTTGCACTAACTACTCCAGCAGGCCTACCTCATCTGCGCCAAGTTTTCAATTTGTCATTTGGCCACATGTCCAAAAGGCAAAGAGCCAATGACCATTTCAGCGCATACAGTTCTATTCCAACTCTTATGGGAACTGGCAAGATGCTGTGACTACTGTTGATAATGAGGAGCACAAAGCCAGCAGAGTGTGAATAAGTTGAAAATTTGGGTTTGAGGGGAGACGTGCCAGTGTAGTCTGTGCTGGTGTGGTGACCACTGAGCTGAAGTCCAAATCAGGGCCAACAGCAGACTTGGCAGTGTTTCCCTATGCCTCATATGGTGGAAAATGCATCAAATTTGTGTAAACAATAATTTGTTACATTCATTTTACCAATGAAAGGTGAAAGAAATGGAATGAATTTACAGTGGCAAAATTGATGAGAATGTCAGGTTCGACATCTTTAGCAGTGTATATGTGTGTTGTTGTTTCAGGTGATTATGGTTGGCCATGCCATCTACCTAGCCCCATGATTTAGTTAAAATGCATGAATCATTACAAATGAAGTGTGCTTAGAGGAGTGCTGTGTCAATTTTTTTTATTTTTTGTGGGTAGTCAAAATTTCATATTTCATTGCATTTTACATCAAAATGCACCATTGTCTCATTCTAAGCACAAAAACAACTGTTTTGCTAGCCCTATAATCAGATGAACTGAAATGGGTACACAATCATAATTTACAACTTGCTACTCAATGTCCCTTAATATCTACCTCGCACAAGAGACATCACCCCCACACTGTGAGGTTAGGACAGGCCAGTATTTCATAACTTCTAAGTGGAAATCCCATTTGTGAAGTATTCCTACAATATGTCAAAAAATGGGACTGCTCAACATGCCACAATGGCCATGCAGTGAACTGAAGTTTATCGTAACAGGCAGCTCACTGTGACCAGAGCTCACATATTGTGCAGTTTTAGGACAGACTATCTCTTAAAACACAGTGGTTATTGCCTGCACACCTATCACTTGTAGAACTGACATGAGAGCGAACAATGAAAGTTGCAACCATAGAAGAAAAATTCAAATATTTGTAATATTGTAGAAATATTGAGGCTTCTGCTGTCTTGTATGCTGAACACTTAGCAGAGAATGTTTGCTCTCGTTATTCTTTTACAAGGTTATGAAGCCTATAAGTTTGATGGCAGCATACAGACAGGAGGAAATGGAGTAAATGTGTTGCACAAGAAGCCCATGAAATAGCTGTACTCGAAGCTGTGTATGGCAGCACACAGGTAAGCGATCAGCAATATAGCAATTTCAGAATATCCTGAGGTATTATTCTTAAAGTCCTCACAATATCATCTATACCATGTCTCATTGCAGCTGGAAATTCATAGGGACTATGTTCATAAACAGTTAATGTTTTGTCACTTTAAAACTGACTTTACTGAAATACTATTTTACAACGAATCTACATTCACAAAACACAGTAGCGTTAACGAACACAAACTATGTTATTGGAGTGTAGACAATCCCAATTCGTTTCACCAAGCTGACAACTGACATCCTTGGATGGTTAACTATGGTGTGGCATCTTGGGGAACAAACTCCTTGCTCCGTACGTTATTGATGGTACATTGTATGGACACGAATATAAAAAGTTTTTGGCAGAGACATTACTGATATTACTTCAGAGTATTGTCCTGGAGGTTCAACAAGATTTGTGGTTTAAGCTTGACTTCTGCCCAGAATATCACACAATTGAAGCATGGGAAGCTTTTGATCACATTTACTCAGATAGGTGTGTCTATTAAATGGCCCACTAGACATCCTGATTTCATTCACCCCGATTTTCTTCTGTGAAGGTATTTAAAAGTAAAGGCTTAACAAGCCTCAACAAGTCATGATCGATCATATAAGAAATACTTGTGAAAACTTCCCCTAAGATATTATTCTGTAGTCTGATTAAAATTACTTGCTAGTTCACATGCTGGAGCTGTGTTCCTCCAATCAGAGCATCCAATGTCATGCAAAAAACCGTTCCCCGTTGCTGAACTGACACAACCAGTTAATTCAATTCCATTTTCTTAACTGGCACATTTTATTGATTTATTTTGTTGCTGACTCATAGGACTGCCCTTTTTACTTCGCATTTCATCACTTAATGATAACCATACAAAAAATAAGACAAGGACAATGGTGGTAAACAAATTTGTATCATGCACAGCCCTAAACACACACTACTGAATCCTTTCCTACAAGTAGTGATTTAATGTCAAATAAATACAAGTATTACATCACAGATATCAGTTTACATTTCGTGAAGCTTCGTATGATTAATGTGAAAATGAACTCTCCGAAAGCTATAATTTAGGGTAGTTACTGGGTATATTGTATTACTTAGAAGCTAACAATAAGGTGACTGCTTAGCATATTAGTAATGTCACGCTTCCTGTGCTGTAGTTCGAGGTTTGGAACCCCGCTGCACAAAATAATCTTAATTTATAAATCATAATTACTCTGTTGTTTTTCTTAGTTTCATGACATTGTTTAAGTTCTAATACCTCATTATGTACAATTCAGAATGGTACTGACTTTTTTAATAGCTCTTATTTTCATCCTATGTTCCTTTTTCGATTACAATCTGCTTGTGTTGTTAATAACCTGTAATTAAGAACTGAGCAGGATTGCTGATTTGTTCATAACATGGCAGCTTGTCTAACCACTAGCCAGTGTGAGTATATTTTCAGGCAGGCTAACCAATGAAAGTAAGAAACCATATTTGCTTTTTGCACTGTATTGGAAGTTTGCTCAAAGACATAAGTTTTATTCGCCATGAACAAAGAAATAATTATTTTAGTACTGCTGGAGATGCTTGAATTCGATTTTGTTAGGTACATAGTACCTCGTCTGTGGTTAGTTTATAAAGCGAGGACTACGAAACTTGTCTTCTGCTGCAGTTCAATCACTGATCACTTACAATTAGCTGTTGACACAGCTTTTCACATAGCTGCCATTAGCTCTTGGTGGCCTCTTACAGCACTACCCCAAACCATAAAATAATGTTAACAGCATTTTTGTGGGAAGCCACTACATTTGTGCGTTGCCTACAGCCGAGAGGTAGCTGGCTGCCATGTGATAACAATGTAGCGCTATGTGACAAATCAACTAGCAAGTAATTTTATCCGGAGTACAGATATCCTATATACAGTCATTTGTAAAATGGATCACTATGTGTATTGAAGACATCAGTAATACACTTTAACACTTACTGTAATTGGAAAAATAGAGTAGCATTTGCCTTGAGCCATAGCCACAGTGGCATGTCTTCTGTTTGCTATGGTGGAGGAATACATAATTGTGAATGGAATTTCCAATTAGAAGTGATGAAATACTGGCCTTCTCTACCCTCGCAATATGGAGATGGGGGATCACTCACAGTATTCAATATTCCAAAGAAATTCAGTAGCATAATGTAAATTACGATTGTGAACCCATGTCAATTCCTCTCAGTGGCGTAATTAGGACTTGGGTCTGGGGGGGGGGGGGGGGGAGGGAGGGATAGATCTGCTTGACGAGCAAAATTTTAGTCAGTTTCCAGACAGACTACCATCTACCACTCCCGTTGAAGCAATTATTTCACTCCCATCCAATGAAGGATTATGGTAAAACACCCCAAGTTTTCAATCTTTACCTTTACCAGATTGCTGTTATATGATTTCTTTCCTTTTTTTTTTTTTTTGGGGAGGGGGGGGGTTCTATCCCCATAGTTACGCCACTGATTCCTCTGGTTCTCTGGCAAACTTTGATGAAACATAAAAAATGACTCAGACTAAACATGTGTGTTTTTTTTCTCTTTTTTGCCACTGAATTGAAATCTGAAATAATAAAAACATTGGAGTTCCCAGTTCCCATTAAAAATTCAAAGATGAGCTCCATCATCGACACACAATGTGGAGTAGTTGGTCGGAAAAAAAGTAATAATAATAACAATTGAATCATAACTCTTTTTGATCCTATATGTAGTTTTTGAAATATTTCAAAATGAGCATCCAAAATTAAGGATGAATATGTTACTGCTTTGTCACACAAATCCATGGCAATATCTATGAGAACAAATTTATGGAAAAAAAATGAACATTTCCTACAATGTTACAAACAAATTTTAGAATATCAAAGACTATATAAAAGAATAAAAATAAAGATAGAAAAACAAATAAAAAGTAAGTATAAGTTACAGTGAGAACATTAAGTACAGTGATTTGTCCTGATCAAACAGGAAATGATAAATCGAACATGGGCAACATCACCAAAAACCGATAATTATTCGTAAGTTGTTCAACAACTACTCCAGTCATTATCTTAGCTGACAGTGTGTGAAAATCATGAAATGACAACACCACTAGTACAATGAATGAAGTTTTATTACCAAGCCATTAGCTATTATTGATAGTCAAGCTAAATGACCACTTCTCTTGTAATATCATAGCTCAATACAACTCGCAGTCAACTGCAGCTAGGTAGTTTAGTCACAGCAGAAACGCTACTGTAGTGCATCTTATGTCCAGGTCAGGCATACCACACTGTATTCTGCTCTCAGTTCTTAAAGCTAGCTAGTATGGTGCAGTCGCCAGGAAGAATTATTTGCTGCGCAGAATAGTTAGTGGTTATAGCCATTGCATCCACTGAATAGAGATCCTTTGTCTTTCTCCTATTCCTTCAGCAGTTGTAATTAGCAAGTGACAATTTTAAATCTCCAGTTTTTTGTGTAACTAATAAACATATCTTCAGCACTACTTAGCAGCCACCATGTCCTACTTTCTCACGCCTATCTATTGTGTGTACACCTTTTGGAACATTTAGCTTCTGCCACCATGAAGACTACACAACATTTTTCAATCTCTCTCTGCTGTTGTTGTTTATTTTCTCAACAATAAGTCTGAAGTACATCCAGTCACTTATTTTTTTCAGATTTGCTATATCAATCAGCTGGTAATATTTTTTAAATAAATTTGGTGAGCATCTGAAGATTTTGTCCATTAATGCAGTAATTAACAGACCTAATTTGACTCCAGCAGACTATAAAACCATGTTTCATAAAACCTCAGGTAATGAAGTTGTCTGAATATTTTTATTACATCCCTCGTAATTATACTACTTGTAACAAAGCATTATTCTTTTTTCTAACGTGACTAGCTGAAGTTATTGTCTATTATTTGGTGTTGCAGAAGTTTGTTTAATTAGCAAAAATTAATTAGTTAATACCAAAGGTGTATTGCTATACTTTAGATAATATGCTAATTTGTATTTCTGATAAAACGAAGTAAGTTTCTGTATAATTGCTGTTAATTATGGAAGTATTGTTTACAGTTTTATTAAATTATATTTGGATATGAAATACTATTATTTTAACCAAGATTTGTATGCGAATTAACTCAGTGTTATTTACGCTACCTTTTATTATAGCCAGTTGTATGTAATTGTTTACTTCTCCATTATAATTAATTTAATGTACATAATTAACAATACACAATTTCCAGTATAATTGTTTGGAAGCTATAAGTAGGATGCGTTAGCACCACATAATTGAGAATTGTTTTGTTCATGATCTGAGGCACAATCCATGCCAGTAGGCAGTCTAATTTGAACTGTATGTTAAAAGTTCTTCGATCTTAAGCATGTAGAAAGGGTATCTATAGTGATTAATCCATATTTGTGACACACTGTACACCTTGAACTTTTGTATTCCACACAGGAACTGTGTAAATTTGTACTATTGATGTGTGGAATGTGACTACTGGGTTGTAGTGACTGTAATTAATGAGATTTGTATGCTGAGCATAAATGGGGACAACTGGGCACTAATAATTACTTAAAATGTCAATGAAATGCAATCCTATGTGTTGCCTACATCATTTGTATTGGATTAATTTTGCCCCATGAAATTTCAGCCAGCCGCCACCGAGTGCGCCAATCATTAAGACAGCATCAGAACCATCGATCTATAACCCAGTACGTTACATACTGACTGCTTCACATTATTAACTCAGCTTTGTGACATCAGCAATGGAAGTGCTTGGTATATACACACACTTACAATGGAAATCATTAGGAAAAGCAATACTTTGGGTAACTGAGTTTCCATAATTTCATACTGGAGTAGAGTAAAATATGTCAACATTACTGCTGATAGCTTCTTTCATGCTGTTTCCACACACCTGTTGAACAAGTGGTGAATAATTATTCACAACAACTAAACACCAAAATCTGAGAAATGAAAATGTTTTTCATAAATTAATCATATGAAAGAGCTCTGACATGAGTTTAATCAAGAGGATCTCTTTTCCACTGTAAGTTTAATTATGGCAGAATTTTTGAAGTAATAATAAACTGTGACAGAAAAGAGGTGTGATGTGATTAGTGTTTTAACTTATTGTGCATTGAACTCTCTTTCGCTTCTACACTGTCGCACAACAATAATTTAGCCCTCATAAACTAATGTCAGCGCCAGTTTTCAAATGAGTTCTGTCCCTGGCAAAATGTAATGCATTACCTTTTCCTGGCAGAGGTGTGGCACCAGTTCTCTTTCTGTCACGGGCCCAGCTATTGAACCTGTGAGCAGGGGTAGGTCTTGGAGTTTCATCTTTCCGCATGCGCTTTTCTGTTCCTTTTCTGATTGACCAGTCACTGTCTGGTTCTCTTGTCTGTGGCGTTGGGAGATCCCAACTGGAATACTTTGATGGTGTCGGATCATCGTCATCCCAGCTTGTTCTGGAAATATACAACAGAGCATTTTCTGTAATATAAATTGTAAAGCACAAACAGTTGTACAGAAAGAGGCATATAAAATAAACACCTGACTACTTAACTATTCACTTCCTATCATTTTATACACTATTACGTTTTAATAAACCTTTCTATGGTTTATATTAATGAAACGAAAATTACAGAAGGAAACTTTCCTGGTGGGATAAATTATATAAAAAATAGAAAATGGATGACTTACCCAAAGGACAGGCTCGTTGGCAGACACAAATAAAATCACACACAAACACACATACAAGCTTTCGCAACCGTTGGTCACTTCTTCAGGAAAAGAGGAAGGAAAGAGAGGAGAAAGGGAAGGATATGGGTTTTAAGGAAGTGGAAAAGGAGTCATTCCTTTTTTTCTCCTAAGGTAAGTCCTTCCACTCCTGGGATTGGAATGACTCCTTTTCCACTTCCTTAAAACCCACATCCTTCCCTTTCTCCTTTCCTTCCTTCCTCTTTTCCTGAAGAAGCGACCAACGGTTGCTAAAGCTTGTATGTGTGTTTGGGTGCGATTTTATTTGTCTGTCGACAAGCCTGTCCTTTGGGTAAGTCATCCGTTTTCTATTTTTTTATATAAATTTCTATGGTTTATGTTATTTAATAACTAGTACTCTATAATTATCTAAAGAAATAAGAAAGAAAACAAAGGTTTCAACTAATTCACTAACTTATTACTAATATGCACACTATTTTTAAAATTAAGACTCTGGCGGAAATTATATTAAAATTTGGCATAACTGAAGACCACGATACAGCCCGTCAGCTTTGATCAATGGCTTCATATCTGAGTCTCACAAGGTAAGCTATGTAGATATACCAACTAACAAAACAAACACTATCAACGAATAGAAACATACAGGATAATAATGTAATATAAATAATTATAATATTGTAATATAAATAATATGTGATTCTCATAAATTACAGATTACTAAAACAGAATGTACCATCTATCATAGGTCTCACACCAAAAACTCGAGCCTTCATAACACATTTGCAGGGGTAAGAAAAGAAGAAAATAACCAACCATCTCTATCAACCTACAACTCACTATCAGAGAGAAACTACAGATAACTTTTTAAACACAAAATCTTAATTTATAATTATGTTCAGCTTGTAAACAAACATTGTCTTTTACTCAGATATGATGTCATTGCTCAAAGCCAACAGGTCGTATCTCAACTTCAATTGACCCAAGAATTTTTAGAAAATAAGTCTTCCATGTTACAGACATTTAAATCAAAACTAAACATCACACAGTGTAATATTATATGACACAATTCTTACTTGGACGTGGGATCTTTTATCTTTATGACTGGTGTGAGAGGCTCATCCCGAAAACGAGGTGTTTCAATCCAACTATGAGTAGAACGCGAAGTGCCCCGTTCAGATCTTTTATCAACATCTCGTTCACGGCTCCTTCTTTCATGATGACTTCTTTTATCACGATCTCTCTCTGCATAACAAAACATAGTAATTCAGGGCATGTTGTCATACCAAAACATCATTAAATACATATAAATTCCAGAAACACAGATTTTCTCAGTGATATTTAATAATAAAACACACACACAAAGCGAGCTATGCAAGACCTTCACTTTGTCTTACTGAAATGTAAATACAATTTTGTAAAATACTATCAGCATTCTACTATTTACCTTTGTAGTGGTGATGAGAATGTTTATGCCTGTCATCATGTGCTCGCTTCTCTCTATGTTTATCTTTTGTAGATGCATGCACACCTCTCTCTTTGTTTTTCTGTAGCCTTTCTACTAATCTCTGGCGAGCTTCATCAGATATTCCTCCTGTATATGTAGGAGTTTCCTCTTGAACATGGCGGTAGTGCCTTTAATCAGAAAAGAAAGTCTTAAAACCACAGTTAAAAAATGATGAACAGCAACTGAAAACATAGCTGAATGAAATTTTAAGTGTTTGCTATAATTTCAATGTGGTTCTAAAAAAAAAAAAAAAAAAAAAAAGTGAAATTACTGTGACATTTATTTTGATAACACTCTCTGCAATCTCTGATGGCAGAATGGTTGAATTGTGTAGCAAATAATGGTGTTTTAGATTTAAATATTGGATTTTAACAAAATATGCTTTACCACAACCAGGTTTTCTGCTTTTATATTCACTAGCTTTGCCTCCCAACACATCTATATCAAGCTACACTACAGATCAGTCTGTCACAACTAGCTTTTTAGCAACTCACGACCAAACTGTTGCCTCTCACCTAAATTGATTTTTGTGTACAATACAGATCAGCTTGTCACTACAGTCAGTTTTTCAATTTTTGTTCGAACCTATCAACTGACTACCATAATTGTAGAGGAAGTAACATGAACAAGAGCAGTGTGTAGAGGGCCCATTCTATAAGTTACCCCATTTGGGCATAATGTCAGTAATGAAACTTCTAATAAGCTGCACATGATAACTTATATCACAAGAAACAGACTGACTGTTTGTCCATTAATTAATTTCACTACTAATGTGGCAACCGTATTGTGTTCTGATGTTGGCAAATTGCTAATGGTGGCCAGAGGCAAAAAGGTGATTGCATTTGTTTTGGTGACTGGAAAAAACTAGATGTGGACTGACCTGAACGTAATAATTTGCTTGTGCTTCAACAGAACTAAGGAATCGCAACACATGATTGTCATAACAGATTGATAGGCAGTGCAGCCCGAGATATACATTGGGCATGCAGTAATTTACTTTTAGGCCTTATTTCCGATCTTGAAAATGCTACTAAAGTGGCTATATTCTAACCTGACCGAAATACCATCTAACTAATCATGAGATATTATGGAGCACAACTCTGACTGGCTACCAACAAACAAATTGTTGTAAACTCAATGTTTTTGGGCATAAATTTTTTTATAACATGAAATGCAAAAGACAGTTATATATCTTACATGAAAAATGAATAAATAAAAAGCACAATATTTGCTGTTTTTAATATAATTAAAACACCAGTATTTAATTTCCCATTTTGCTGGCTTACATGGTTATCATCAGACTTCAACTGACTATTGTTGTCAAAGAATGTTCTACATTTGCGAAAAATAAAAAAAACAGAAGACTGTAAAGATGTACGCATTGAGGGGACACAAAAAAAGAGTACAAAATAATAAATGAAGTTAAGAGCAAATAAATATAACATAAAGGTGGCATAGCTGTAGACTGGGATACCACCCATCTGCTTTGACCCATGATGTCATCAAGATGCCAGAAAACCAGTATATGGGATATCTTAATACTTATGTACTGCAGATACAAATAATCTGTAGTTATTATAGATGACTGAATGTACCATCAATCACAGGTCTTAGCCCAAAAATTCGCACCTTTGGTGCTCACATATGAAAAAAAAATCTCTCAGTTAACCTACACCTAACCACCAGAGGAAAGCTACAGATCACTTTTTAAACACAAAATATTAATCTGTTTTGTTTGTAAACAAACTATCGTCTTTAGCTCAACCATCACATAATCACTCATGCCTTCTACAAACACGCACGCACCTCAAAACTACTGCTGTGATGACGTCACGGGTAAAAGCTGACGGGCAGTATCCCCATCTACAGGTGAGCCATTTTAATTACAGTAACTTTCTGATATACCGGTATTTATAAATAAAATTTAAGTTGTCAAATTAAACCATGTGCTCCATATATAGTATGTACATTTTTCATACAATAACAGGAATTCTTTGTATGTCTAAGATAAAATTAAGTATACATTTTTTCATTACAGTTGTCTGTTCTGTCCCTGTATTACCTTTAATATGAAATACTTCATAAGCCATTCTTCATTTCTACTGCCTTATACTAAATTTATTTTATTGTTAATTTAATTTAGATTGCACTGCAATCCCCACCACCCAGAAAAGGGATTGGTATATGTTTTTGCATTTCTATTTTACTGCCATTACAATTGGTCATTTTCGAATGTAGGGGGGGGGGGGTATTGGAACGTTCAACACAAATATTGTTGTGATACTGTTTCTGTAATATAGCAAGTAATATAATGAGAAAAGGAGGTTGTGATCAAATCATCTGCATCCCCTCTCCCGTTTAAGATATAGAGTCAGTTCAGTATGTAGCCCAAGGATACCACTAAGTTGGGCAGTCATAGTTTTGTTGTAAGATGGTGCTCATTACCACACATGTAATGACAAGAATGTATCAGTTTCTAGTTTTGTTGGGAAGAAGACACTATAATGATGGGGGCAGGAGGAGGCTGTGAAGCTATTATTCTTTTACAATATCATGAAAAGGGCATATTACACCATAAATGTGAGTTGATGAGTCACAAACAAGCACGAAGTAAAGGCAATCAAACAATTTAGCTTACAGCCTAAGCAGCAAAAGAAAAGAACACATAGTCACAACAACAGACATGACCTTCAGACTCAAAAAACTTACAAGTAACACAGTAGCTACTCATATTAATGGCATAATCGATGTAGTCTACTCCCTGAAAAATAAAACAATTAAGCAAGAGGTACAGCATTGAAAGACACTGATGATATTGTTAAAGGAACAAACAGACAATTAAGTTATGTAGTTTTATTAACAGAAACCCAGTAAAATTTTACCTACAATCTTGGTAGCTTTACATGATTATGCTGGCAACATCAACAACATGGTAGAAAACCTTTGCCAAGATGTTAATATTCTTAGAAATTCACATAGAATGACTTCATTAGTGTTTCATACCTTAGACCATGAAGTAAATAATTAATGCTGTTCTTGCTGTAATGGTTGACAGGTTCTTGTATGTACCCTTGTTTGCTCAGTAAAAGTACTTGCTCTCATAAAAGGAAGATTTCAGTACCAAACATTCACGTTGTCATGTGAGTACCTTATGTTAACATCACATGATGAAGGTAAGCAAACTTTAACGAGAAACCCGATTTAATAAATAAAGAGAAAAACAGCAACAGACACAGATGTAAACAAATACAATTTTTTCCAGTATGTTATCATATTCAGCTGTGTGTCACATTGATAGAAACCCAGGATGGTTTTCCCTATTTACTGGATAGATTTACTCGCCTTGTTTATGTTCTCTAAGCAACAATATTTACATTTAACGCAAACATTTTCATCTGTTATAGATCTATCAATATAAATTAGGTATCTACACATTTTATTATTAAAAAAAAACACACACCACTCATGATATATAAAAAAAGTTTGATGTATCATTACGATTCATTGTGTTAAGAATTTTGGTAATAAACTCAAGTAAACATGCATCTCACCTGTCTTTAGACTTTCGTTTGTGCTTTCTGTGACCATTATCATCGACTTTTTTATCACCACCTTCAGATTTGTCAGAAAGATGCTTAGCCTTCTTTGCATCATTTTGCTCTGCCTCTTGTTTCTCCTTTCTGCGTATTGCTGGAAGTATTTAAATACGTTTACCATTAGGGGCTGTGGGGAGTATTTCTCAAAAGTCTTCAATCACATTAATTATTTCTCTTTGGAAAAGATGTATAATCCAAATGTTGTGTGAAACAAGGCTTCTGGTATGTTAGAACTGCCTGAAAACAACATTCTTCACAGATCACACGTTTAAACTATAAACTTAGCAAAACTGTTTACACATGTGAAAAAAATTTACCAGATCAAGGGCACAGCTTCAACACCTTCCGTATAGTGTGCCATATTATAGAAGTTACCACAAAGCTGGTCGCAACTCTTAATCTTCAGATGCAATATGTGTAACCAATTTTATGACTACAAGCAAAATTATGCCTTTTGTGTCACTGCTGAAGTAGTAATACACACTGGTTGTTCCAGCGCTTTAAAAATTATGGATATACAAAGAAACTATACACTATCAAATTAATCAAGATGTATAACAGAACTTGTATTCCTGGCAACTTGTTAGCAGCGACTGAGAAAAGTACTTTTTTTCTCCTTCGCACAAGACTCAACACCATAAATATTCAAACTAATTTGAAGTGGTATACAACAGCTACCGCGTACAGTATTACAATTGGACCTTCCTTACCTAACTAAGGGCATGATATCACTCACTGTACTTTCAACCTATGTGTTTTATCGATCATTTGAACCTTTATTACACCGAAAGGGGGCAACTGATTGTCTTTTTCTAGAATAAATAGAATAAACAGTAGGAACTTTACCTGCTAGCTTATCCAATCCAAGAAGCGACTTCTTCGGGGCTGGAGTTTTAAATAAGTCGTCATCATTAACCGGTTTCTTCTTCACAACTAAACCACCTACTTCTTCAGTGATTCCTTCCAATCTATAAACACCTTCTTCGTCTCCTTCCATTACAGTAATATTGAGTGTCTAAGTATTTCTAAAGTCTGGTTCATGACACTGCATCTTATATCCAGAAAATAAAGCAGCAATTTGGAATTTTGATATCTCAGAAAATGCTACAGAAAATCGTAAACACAAACACAGGAAAGATGCATAACATCACATTATTGTCAAGCCATCACAACATGTATATTGCACATTCTGGTGACTGAAGTTTTAACACTTGTAAACACTGATCTACCCAAAGATTATAAGAGTAGAATTGTACACAACGTCGGTACCAAAGATGAACCTTCCACCATAGTTTGGTCGAAGAGTATAAACAGAAAGCTAAGGTCGGCTTCCACAGGAATTTTCTTTTTTTTTTTACTCATGCGTACCCCCCCCCCCCCCCCCCCCCCATATATATGTAAGCATTTCCACACGCCGATGTAGGAAACGCTATTTACACGACTTTCAAAATGGCCTACCGTGAAATTTTTCGTGCGGGAGCTGTACACATTATAGTTGTAGAGTTTATACAGAAGTTGACGAAGAAAAAAACAGATGCACTACTACTGAATATAGAAGTGTGAATTTCGTAGGAAGTGTTTGGGAATGGTAAAATAAATTGCGAATAAGTTTTTAGTAATGGCAGTGTCAATGTAACGTGCTAATTTGTTGTTGTGGTCTTCAGTCTGCGGACTGGTTTGATGCAGCTCTGCACCCTGCCCTGTCCTGTACAAGTCTCTTCATCTGAGAATATGTACGGCAACCTACATCCTTTTGAATCTGCTTACTGTATTCGTCCCTCGGTCTCCCTCTAACGTTTAAATTAATATTGGATGTTAACAAGTTTCGCTTCTTTAGAAATGCTTTTCTTCCCATAGTCATTCTGCATTTTATATCTTCTCTACTTCGGCCATCAGAAGTTATTTTGCTACCCAAATAACAAAACTCATCTACAACTTTTATTGCTTCATTATCTAATCTAATTCCTTCAGCATCGCCTGATTTTCTGATATTACATTCCATTATCTTCGTTTTACTCTTGTTAATGTTCATCTTATATCTTCCTTTCAAGACACTGTCCATTCCATTCAATTGCTCTTCCAGATTATTTGCAGTCTCTGACAAAATTACTTTGTGGTCGGTGAACCACAAACTTTTTATTTCTTCTCCCTGCGCTTTAATGCCCTCTCCAAATTTCTCCTTCCATTCCTTCACTGCCTCCCTAATGTACAGATTGAGCAACATTGGAGAAAGGCTACAACCCTGTCTTACTCCCTTCGCAACCTCTGCGTCCCTTTCTTGCCCTATGACTCTAATAACTGCTGTCTGGTTTTTGTACGGGTTGAATATAACTCTTCGCTCCCTATATTTTACCCCTGCTACCTTCAGAATTTGGAAGAGTATATTCCAGTCGACATTGTCAAAAGCTTTCTCCAAATCTACAAATGCTAAATATGTAGGTTTGCCTTTTCTTCGCCTATCTTCTAAGATAAGTCCTAATGTGAGTATTGCCTCCCGTGTTCCCACATTTCTCCTAAATCTGAACTGATCTTCCCCGAGGTCAGATTCCACAAGTTTTTCCATTCGTCTGTAAATAATTCGTGTTGGTATTTTGCAGCCATGACTTATTAAACTGATAGTTCTATAATTTTGACACTTGTCTGCTCTTGCTTTCTTTGGAATTGGAATTACAATATTCGTCTTGAAGTCGGATGGTATTTCCACTGTCTCAAACATCTTGCATACCAGGTGGAACAATTTTTTCATGACTGGCTCTCCTAACGATATCAGCAGTCAGACGGAATATCATCTACTCCAGGGGCCTTGTTTCGACTCAAATCCTTCAGCACTCAGTCAAATTCTTTTCGCAGTACCATATCTCCTAACTTATCTTCCTCCACTTCGTATTCCATTTCTAGAATACTGCCTCCAAGTTTATTTCCTTTGTATAGACCTTCTATATATTCCTTCCACAGTTCAGCTAGCCCCTCTTTGCTTAGTACTGGTTTTCCATCTGAGTTCTTGATATTCATACAGCTGCTTTTCTTGTCTCCAGATATATCTTTTATTTTCCTGTAAGCAGTATCCATCTTTCCTCTAGTTATGCATTCTTCTAAGGCTCTGCATTTGTCCTCTAGCCACTCCTGCTTAGCCAGTCTGCACTTCCTGTCAATCTCATTTTTCATACGTTTGTACTTCCTTTTTCCTGCTTCACTTGGTGAATTTTTATATTTTCTGTTCTCATCAATTTATTTCAGTATATCCTGTGTTATCCAGGGATTTCTACTAGACCTTGTCCTTCTGCCTATATGATCCTCTGCTGCCTTCACTACCCTATCTCTCAGAGCTACCCATTCTTCTTTTACTGTATTACTTTCCCCTGTTTCAACCAATCCTTGCCTAATGCTCCCTCTGAAACTCTCAATCACCTCTGGTTCCTTCAATTTGTCCAGATTCCATCTCTCAACGTTTCTGCCTTTATGCAGTCTGCAGTTCATAACCAACAAGTTATGGTCAGATATATATATCTGCCCCTGGGTATGTCTTACAGTCTAAAACCTGGTTTCTAAATCTGTTCCTTGATTGATTGATTATTTATTTGTTCCGTAGATCCATATTGAGGGGATCCTCGTGGATGTGGAACATGTCAAGAAACAAAATTTACAAGTTGAATAACAGATAATACTGATAATATAAATACAAATACATACACTTATAAATACAGATACATAATTTTTTAAGGTTTTTTTTTTTTTTTTTTTTTTTTTTTTTTTTTTTTTTTTTTTTTTTTTTTGCTGATAATATAATAATACTAATATAGTATGAGTGCATGCATCATTTGGTACAATTTATAAATTCACTAATGGAGTAGAAGGAGTTGGCCACTAGAAAGTTTTTTTAGGTTCCTCTTAAACTGATCTTTATTTGTAGCTAAATTTTTTATACTTGATGGTAAATTATTGAAAATGTGTGTTCCTGAGTAGTGGACCCCTTTTTGAACTAAAGTAAGTGCTTTTAAATCCTTGTGTAGATCATTTTTATTTCTGGTATTGTATGTATGAACTGAGCTGTTTGTTGGGAAAAGGGATATATTATTTATGACAAATTTCATTAAGGAATAAATATACTGAGAGGCAGTAGTTAATATACCCAGTTCTTTGAAGAGGCTTCTACAAGACGTCCGTGAATTTACTCCACAAACCATTATAAAGTCAATCTGGTACTTTCCAGTGTCTCCTGGTCTCTTCCACATATATAGCCTTCTTTCATGATGTTTGAACCAATTGTGCTCTGCGCAAAATTCCACCAAGCGATCTCCTCTTTCATTCCTTTTTCCCAGCCCATATTCACCTACTACATTTCCTTCTCTTCCCTTTCCTACTACCGAGTTCAAGTACCCCAGCACAATCAAGTTTTAGTCTTCCTTAACTTTCTGAATGATTTATTTTATCTCCTCATACATTTCTTTCGATATCCTCATCATCGGCTGTGCTAGTTGGCATATAAACTTGCACTACTGTAGTTTGTGTTGGCTTCATGTCTATCTTTGCTATGATAATGCGTTCAATGTGCTGTTCATAGTAACTTACCCGCATTCCTATTTTCTTATTCATTATCAGACCTTGTCCTGCGTTACCACCAACTGATTTTGTATTTATAACCCTGTACTCACCTGACCAGAAATCCTGTTCATCCTGCCACCGAACTTCACTGATCCCTACCATATGTAACTTTAACCTATCCATTTCTCTTTTCAAATTTTCTAGCTTGCCTAAGCCATTAAGGGTTAGAACATTCCACGCTCTGACCCGTAGAATGCCTGTTTTGTTTTTCTTGATGACGACATCCTCCTGAGTAGTTCCCACCCAGAGATCGGAATGGGGGACTATTTTACCTCCAGAATATTTTACCCAAGAAGACGCCATCATTATATGTTCATACAGTAGAGCTGCATGTCCCCAGGAAAAATAACGACTGTAGTTTCCCCTTGCTTTAAGCCGTTCACAGCGACTGCATGGGAAAGCCATCTTAGTTGATGTTACAAGGTCAGCTCAGTCAATCATCCAGACTGTTGCCCCCGTAACTACTGAAAAGGCTGTCTGGCCTCTCCACAGATACCCCCCTCCACTGTGGTTGCACCTATGGTAAGGCTACCTGCATCGTTTAGGCACGCAAGCCACCCCACCTTGGCAATGTCTGTGGTTCATGGGGGTGGAATGTTAGGGATGACGTCGGAAATGGCTGTTTGAAAACTGTCACAATCATAATAAGGGGAAAAAACTTTCGTTTTGACCATGAAATAAATAACGAATGCTATTCTTTCTCTATGGTGTGCAATGTCTTGCATTTACCGTTGTGTAATCAGTACATTACACTCGTAAAACGAGCATTTCGCTGCCAACAAAGCACAGTGTCGCCGCTACTTGACATTAAACCCAATTTTGGAAACATTTTGAGCCGTATTTCTGATATTATATAAAAGATGAAACATGTATGTGAGATACCATGCCAGCTTGTATTAATTTGGAAGGTCATTGGGTATTGGAGATATAGCAGGAATCACTGAAGAAGTAGGTGGTTTACTTGTGAAGAAGAAGCCGGTTAATGATGACGACTTATTTAAAACTCCAGCCCCGAAGAAGTCGCTTCTTGGATTGGATAAGCTAGCAGGTAAAGTTCCTACTGTTTATTCTATTTATTCTAGAAAAAGACAATCAGTACATACATTCTGAAGAACACTATTTTTACCGCATGTTAGCTACATTTAACGGCAGATACATCAGAAAAGAATGTTTATGTCGTTACTATCTGTGTTGTGGCGTAAAGTCAGCGCCAGAATCACAAGAACGATCGTGGAGAAGGCAGCGGACGACCCGCAGCCAATCATAGCCGGCGCCGTGCAACCGGGAGGGAGAAACCAAGAAACGCGCCCTCTACAAGACAAGACGTTAAACCTCCTAGGCGCATCTGCTCCAAACGGAAGTGACGTCAGAAGTACGACTTCATTGGTTTCAGCGAGAGCCAATAGGATTGCAACGATTTGTTGATATCGGCATGCGCTGTCATCCGAACTGTGGTTGTCAAAAGTTTGTGGGAAAAAAAAGTTGGAAAGAATGAATTTGCAGCTACTTTCGGATGAACACAAAGTCTTGTGGAATGTTATTAATGATTAGTCGTAACGTGGATATTTCTGGTGACATGTTTTTTGCTTATGGGATGTAGAGGATTCTTCAAAACGCAGTAGGCCTAATGTGCTTTCTGTTTTGTTTGCAGCAAAAGTATTAAAGAAAAGGAAAGAGACCCGTAATGATTAGCAAATAAAGTGATAATAAGTGAAGCCGTTGCAGCACATTATTAAATTTTAACGTCGGCAGTACACAATATAAACCTAGGTAGTGAGTAGTGAAGTGTAACATTACCGGTATATGACGTTTTCGTGAGTAAGGTTATGACTAACGAGAATCTCCAAAAAAATTCATATATCTGAGTATATGCTCATAGTGGCCGTGATTTTGAGTCAAAGTCCGATTTCATAAGTTTTGTACACAGGCAAATAATATCTGAATTATAATCGTATTTCCTGTCTTAGGCAGACTGAAATTAAGGGCAGCTTTACACCATCTGCATTTCGTATTTTATACGCAAAGCATCATCTGTAGCTTGTGTTAATGCCTATAAATAATTGAAACACCTATGATATAAAAAATTGTTCTTAGTTGCTGTCGGCTTAAAACAGAAGAGCCAATTGTAATTAATTGTAACGGGTGCTGCAGAAGATGACCCCACAAACAAATATAGAAAAAATTTCCTTTCTTCTTTCAGCGAAAGCAACGTTTTATATACCATATATATAAAGACTAGGGATGCCCTGTCTCATAACTATAGTGCATTTGCCACAATCTTTGCTACTCTTTAATCATTCTGTGCATTTTGTTCTTAGCACAGAGTTGCAGTTATTACAAATATTGTGTACTTACATCAAGTGTAAACGTAACAGAGGGTCAGGACTTATAACTAGGCGTACCAAGACTCAAACATTAGTCCACCCATTCAAGTTTTGGTTCTTAGGTTTCACTAAATTAACTTACCTTTGTAATGCTTGTGAAAATATGGCATAGCAAATTTCTGGTTTTATGTAAATGCATAAAGCAATGGTGCTTTATTTTCATAATTTGGGCTTGGTTTGTCACTCTTCAGCAAGAAAAATTTCTTTACACTTGTTCCGTGGTTCTAATGCTCTGTATTTCGGGTGCAGGTCAGAAACCTCTTGGATAGCATGTTGAACTCTTTTACCAAAAGTCAGACTGGGCATAAAATTTAAAACTCCATCTATTTGACCATTTTGCAGTGTACTCTAGCAAATTATTTCCAAACTTAGCACAAAAAAACAGCTAACATAATAAGCTAAAATTATAAAAGTTACACTTAGAATATTACTATTAATCATCAGTTAATGATGCACCAAAGGATATCAGTTGCAGAAGCAGTGATCAAAGAATTAAGGTCCTGCCATTGTGTTTCTGTGTCACACAATACCTGAAACTAACAATACTTTATCATTGTAAGTTCTGTCTCAACAGGAAAAATGTTACTACATATCCACTTTTGAAGAGGTTCTTTTTCCTTGCAATTTTTCCTTCTGCTCTTAAAGTCCGTATCCTTCAATCACCTTTCTTCCAATATACTGTAGTGGGTCTATATGAATGGGAAATCTTAGCCACATGTACTCCAAATAACATCAGATCCACATCTTGTGAACTACCTGACTACTAATGTATGTAGAAGTGACAGTAGAACCTATGTGGTGGTCCCCTGCTTGTGTGCATTAAGGGCTCTTAAACAGATAAATAAATAGAAAATAAACTGACAGAATTGCAATCTACTCCACCCCTCCACTTCTCTAAAAAGATTTGCATAATTGAATCCAGAACCTAAATTAACATTTGATAATATTAATGGTTTTTAATTTTCCTTATTAGGTATTCAGTGAAATAATGAGGAGCATTTTCTCAACACTTGAAGGATGTGAGCTACAACACTTACAATTTCATAGGCCAAAACAAAGTTGTACACAATATTACCCATTCATTGCCTACCTATCGGCCATCATATAGACTCCTCTTCTTCACATACTCTTTATCTCCTTCATTATTGTATTTGTAATCCAGTTTAATTGTGCATACTTATTTTCATGTCAATCATTACAACAAATTTTTGTTCACATTTTAGTCTCATCTGAAGCCTATTACTTATCCACTTGTAACAACTGTCAAATTAAACTCACTGTAACTGCCCACACTTAGCCAAATGTGTGACATCAGTCCAGATTAATTGCATTAAATTAAAACAGTGAAAGCAACTTGCATATATAAACCATGTTTGTTTCTCAGAATGGACCTTTTATGAAATCCAAACTACAGAATTGGTGGCCATTAGTTTCAAATTTTTATGTTGTTTTATATCATAAGCAGTTGTGTAATATATGCCAGAGCTGTAGCACTTGTATTCTGCAGGTTGCCTGCATCTAAGTTGCCAGCAGATTTTTCTGGGTAGGATACAGATACTGTAGTACCGTACATGTTTTTGGTAATTTTTGTTGTAGTTCTATTTTTACTCATATTTCAAACATTGTAACATTAAAAACTCAGTTTCACAGATAAACAACAGTCAACATAAGATAAAAACTCTATCTCACAATTTAATGGTAATCACCAGAGGCCATAGTTATTAATGAAATGCATATTGTCAAGCAGCAGTTTCAAGTAATCTTATTGACAATTGATCAGGCAAGGTGAAATAGGCTTTGTCATTAATATAGTACACATCAGAATAAAACTTTCTCACATAATTTGCAATGAATAGTTCTTATGGAAGAAATTTGTATGTATGATAAAATTATAAGAAGAAGCCATATTGTCTAAAAGATAGTTAATTTTTAATACTATCATGTATGTACAAAGTATACTGAAAAAGCAAGTACAGCTAATAAATAGAATTTATAAATTTATATGAATTATGCATACCAACATTCATTACTTAGAGGGGTAAAAGTTTACTTGCCATGTAAAGTAGCAATGCCCAGAGCTGACCAATTGTAGTGCAGATGGGGCAACCAATCAAATATTAGATGATAACAGATGTTTTGTCTTCACAATAAACATTATTATTTCCATACAGCTAAATACAGTCTCCTGAGATACATACATATCTACAATCTTACTTCGTTAACATGAAGATGCATGTGAAAGAGGGGTTAACTTTTTTCACTGATAATGAAGTAAATAACTAATGCTCTTCATGCTCCAGGTTGACAGGTTATTGTGTGTTCCTTCCTCAATTTTTGATCTGTAATCATAACCATGTCATGTACTATCACCTGACTGGCTAGCATCACATGCAGCAGCCATTCCCTAAATCGCGACACTATGCCAAACACAAGAAGGAAACTTGAGCCATTAGGGGATTCAGCTGCTGTTCCTTATACTTACAAAATTATACATTTGTTAAATGGTAGATCCATGTAAGTGCAAAAAAAGGCACAGCTAGTACAGTTGCTGAAAAATTTCAACCAGAGGTACCCAAGGGGGGTGGGGGTGTCATAAAGCAAATTGCGTCATTGAAATTTCTGGGGAGTGGGTGAAAAATGAGTACTTTTGGCCAGCCTTGTGGGGGGGTCTTTATAAAAGAATTTACAAAATGTGAAATATAAGTAATTTAATTTCAATATTAAATGGCAAAACCATATCTATTACATAATAAACTAGGAATTCAGGACCTAATATCTCGGGTGGGGGGGGGGGGGCGGCAGGAGAGAAGGAGGCACCTCTGGTTTCAACATTACTGAAGCAATAAAAGTCTTAACAGTAGAATTGGTTGTCAGATAGGCAGCTGTGCTGTCTTTCCTTAAGAATTTAAATTGGTATGGCCTGAACTGTTAGTGACAGTTTGTTGAAATCTTTGGAGCATTTACTTTGTGTGAATTACCAGTTTTTGCTTCTCTGTTTTGGTATGTGAAAATATACCCTCTTTCTGATGATTTAAGCATTAAAAAGACCCTGACAAGACCTTTCATGCCACTGGTTTTTCCCGTATATTACACAAATATATATGATCACAGCAGACAATAGCCTGTACCAGGAAAACAGTGGACAGCAGTTCTGCTTGGAGCCTCCTTTACGCCTTGTGAGTAATGTTCTGAATTTTCAGAATTCTCAAAATGTAAGGAGTATGTCTACAAAGAGGAAGGCCAAAAGTTACATGTGTCTGAAAAGTCCAAAGTACATTAGTCTAAAAAAGTTTCCAAAGGAGACTCAACATCTTTTCACACACATGGTCTATATGTTCTTCCTAGTTGAGTTCTGAATTAATATAGAGTCCTAAAAGTTTCAATGTGTATTTTTATAGCACTGGGCAACCCTAAGAGAAGCTGTTTTTATTTTATTTTATTATTATTATTATTATACAGTAACTTACTTCATGATAACCAGTTGAGGATGAAATTGAATGATTCCGGTGTGCTATTACTTAAGGCTCCGACGTTCTTGTGTGAGGGGAGAAGAGTTGTGTCTTCAGCATAGCATATAACTGTACTGTTTATGTAACAAGGCACATCAGTTACTGTGATGAAGGAGGAGGTCTCAAGAATCGAGCATTTTAGTACCCCAGTATTAATTATTGTTACTGGGGAGTGTTTATTTTTAACTGTGACAAACTGCCTTCTGTTGTGAAGATATGAAACTTCTACTGATAATCTTGGATTACATACACCATTACATTCTAGTTTTGCTAACAGGGCATCATAGAGAATGAAATTAAATGCCTTACTTAAATCATGTAAGACAAGTGGTACCAATTTCCGCTTTTTAAAGATGGTTAATGTCTGATCAATAATTTCTAAACATCTATAGTGGTATTTTTACCCTGACAGAATCCACATTTGACAACTGTCAGAATGTACAATTGAAATTGGGTGATAGCTGTTTGTCCTCCAGACAGTAAACATTTGTTAAGTATGAATGTCAGTAGTTTGTAGGTAAAATCTTGTGGGTTTATAAATTGTAATTGGAGAGTCAGTAGTAGTCCATACTCGAGTTTGATCATTTTGGGACTGTTCTTTTAATTTCAGTGTGTATGATATACCAATTAAGAAAGGCATTAAGCAATTCCATAGCAAGTGTGTCAGTTGCTTGTATTTTAGTTTCAGTTTCCTTAACTAATATAGAAATTATTCAATTCACTGGGACAAAGCCGTGTATTGTTTGTGCAGACTCTTGAGCTATAATTTGCTGTACAGCTGTGTAGCTCTGCATGTTGGATAAAGTTCAGAATAGTATACGTTAAGTGATCTTAGATTACTGAAAGTTCATCCACAGTGTTGAACATTTGTACGTTAAAATCCTCAGGTATGGAAATTATTGTTTTATATTTCATATTTTTCTAAACACTAACTCAGATTTTTCAAAATTTAGCAGTCATCATCAGGAGACCTATATAAGCTTAAAACTATTATGTTTTCAGTGATGATTTTTATGTAACTTAATTCTGCATCTAACTCTTTACAGTATGTAGTTACATCAGTTTTTGGCTATTCGATATCTCCAATAAAGATACCAGTTTACCATTTCATCTCTGTTGCAGCAGATGTTAAGTGTACAAAACAAATCTATTAGAAACAGAAACATCTATCTGATTTTTAATTAACCTTTGCACAACATCAACATTCACGTCACCACAGAAGTGTCAGAGTGCCTTACTTCTAATACAACACATATTAGTTTGTAATGTTGTGAGGACCTTGCCTATCTTTCTGTTTTTGTGGAAGTCATTTAGTTTTGGAACAATGTTTACATTCCCTGCATGGCTGTTAGGTTGTGCTGCTGCCGTTTTTCGCACACCAGAATTGTGATTTCTCACAGGTGGTTGCTCTTCTAGTTGGTCAGCTGTTGCTGGGTTCAGGTATGTGAGGTGTGGCTGCTATTCTTCTTTATTGCTGGGGTTCTATTCTTTCTGTTGCAGCTCCCTGAGTATGTTTCTCCTTAGTGGTCTACTTTGTGTCTGGTTTGCTACTGCCTTATATTCCTTTGTCATCTCTCTTGATTTATGGATGGTGCACATGGTCACAACCTTACCTTTTGTAATTACTGATGTATTTGCTGACCATGAATCTATTTCTCTTGATTTTGATGGTGGTCTTTCAGCAGAAGTATGTTTTTTCTTTGAAGTCTTCCTTTACACTGAACAATTAGATATGAACACTTCTTCAGTTCCAGATAGCAATGTATTTGTTAAGTCTGCATATACAGATTCACTTGGTGTAGGACTTGCATGTAGGTATGTTGCAGTTTCATTGTCTTGAATTTTCAGTAGCTCTGTGCATTTTTCATAATTTTTCCGGAATTATTTTGGAGACCAGTTATTTATCTTTCCTCTTAACATAAAGCCTTTGTGTTCTTATCTGTTTGCAGGAACATCTGTGAAGTTCACATTATTATACACTTTTACCATTTTGCTTTGTTTCTGGTTCGTACGTCTTAATTTCTTGGTTTAAAACCACCATTCCACCAAGTCATGTGGTATTCCTACCACAAAAATGTTCGTATTTTTCAAACACGTTAAAATGTGTTGGAGAACAATTTTTACTTAACTTTTTACAACATTATTCGAACCAGCTTAAATAAGAGCAGAATATTTTATTAGTTTATGTTCATCGTTACAGAGTCATATGTCTACCGATAGCGTTAAATTTTAATTAAGTTACCATCGGCGGCGTAGTGTTCTAATGTTGGCAACAAAATTTTCGCCTTATGACGGCAAGCGCAGAGACAAGAGTCTGACAACAATACAGCAGCAACAGCATTAATTACGTATCTCATGTTTGACACTATAAATTATTCCCTCTAATTCCGTGTGACAGATTTTATTTGAGAAATCAGAGTTCATTGCCAACATCAGCACACAATGCTGTTGCTGAAGCTGGAAGTAAGATTCTAGTCCTTGTGGTACCTTCCCCTTGTTGTTTGCGCTTAAGTGCTTTATGTTGGCTGCACAACTTTTGCCGTGATTGTCTGATGAAATACATATTTTTTCATTTGCAAGACAGGGGCTATTTACCAGCTTTTCAGGTTAATTGTGTAGATGTGATTGCAGTTCTTAATGAGTGTCTTTCGTTATCAGATTTATTGCCTCTGTCTATAGTTGACACTGTCATCGGTAGCGCGTTGTTTATATTTCAGACGGGCCGAAACAAATGTTTACAACACGGGTTTGTTGCCTGACCTCATTATGTGCCGTGCACTGTACATACCTTTCGCGTCTTTGTAATTCATTAGTTAATGCACTTACTATCGTTGCCATATTCTTATGTTAATTTCGTGTTGTTGAACTTCGCCTTCCCGAAGATTATCAGACGCACCAAAACCACGATTTTGCTTAGTTATCTCGATCGTTGGACACACAAATTATACTTCCAGCTTTTGACGCAGGAAGCGCAGACACAAACAGCGAAATATTCTTCTACATTTTATTCAGCTGACATCTTTCCCTGACAATATGTTGCAATACCATGGCTAATTTCACTCGCTTTATGCTCAGTGTGTAACACTGTACTACTACAAGCGAATTCTCATTTTAAATATTTTGTTGATTTTACACTATTTTTTCGCGCTACCTTACCGTAGTACTGTTAGTGTAACTCAGTTAATGACACATTACACGGCATATTTTGACAGGCTATTATTTTTCAGAATTTAGGAAAGTACCGATACTTGAAGAGCTGATATACTTAATTTCACACATCCACCGTAAAAAAACAAAATTATCACTAGAGTATGTGCATATAAATGGTATTTATTAAATACGGCACTTAAGCTGTAGCAGTTCGGTTTCCCGTACATTTTATTTCAGGCGCGCCTACGCTGCTGACGTCATCAGTAACCGATGACTACGCTTCCGTTTGGAGCAGATGCGCCTAGGAGGTTTAACGTCTTGTCCCTACAAGCTGCTATATCTAGGCCGACGGAAGAGCCATCTGAACTCGGCTCCGAAATAGGCAGTCACTAGGACTCAGCGCAGCTAGCATCAAGGAAGAAGACGCCGCCGCAAGAAGAGACATACTTTATAGAAGTTGAGAATTTTGTGTAACTTTCAGTATATAAAACTTGTATTACTTATCAGTATAACTGTTATAGATGTCCATGCATACCACGCATCCTGAGAGAACCATACATGAAGACAGGACGGAAACACCAAAACGCTTGGCGACGAGGACTACTCAACAAATGGGGAAGAGGATTATGAACCACATTGCGACGAGATGTTAAATTGATGACATTACGCCGTGCCATTATTTTGATTGTTACTTTATTACAGGTCTCGGCGATTCCTCTATATATTCTTTTGTGAATTTCTCTTTCTATATTTTTGCATTATTTCTTCTTCTTTCCGGCCACGGTTGCCGAGGGGACTGAGGCGCTTCAGTCACGGTCTGCACGGCCACTATGGTCGGGCATGGATATCTGTGCCGTCCTTAGTCTTAGTTAGTTCATAAGTAGTTTGTAAGTTTAGAGACTGATGACCCCGTAGTTACATCCCATAGACTATACAAACATTTAAACATTTCTTCTTGTTGTTTATGCAAAATGTCTAACCCCACTAACACTGCCACTGCGCCGCAGCTCCCTGCGCTCGATGCACAGCAATTGATGCAGATGTTTCAGTTTCAGAGTCAACAAATCGCATCATTGCTGTCAACCGTGCAAAAACTTCTGTCCGCACGTGTGCAACAAAATACGCAAGTACCACTGCAGCAGCTACCACCTCCAGTAATTCCACCATTCCGCCAGTATGACAAAGCACAAGAGGACTGGAAGAATGTTTGCAACAGTTTGAAGCCTACGCCACAGTTCAAAAGATACAAGGTACTCTCAAACTACATTTTTTCTCTCTCAACTGTAGGCCCCCCAGCGTTCCATCTTGTCAAGAAACTGTTTCCCACCGCAGAACGTTCTGAACTTTTTTATGATTCAGCAATAGGAGTCCTCATGTCGTATTATGAACAGCAAATCAATGTAGTGGCCACTAGGTATCAGTTCTTCCGGTGTAGGAAACGTGAAAACCAAACATACCGGCAGCAGATTACAGATCTTCAAGGTCTTACTAGAAAGTGTAAGTTTAAGTGTTCGTATGGAGCTTTGTATTCAGATGTGATGTTACGTAACGCTGTTGTCTATAATATAACTGGTGTGACACTTCGGGAGCAGATTCTAAAAATGTCAGATCCGTCTTTCCATCAAGCAGTCTGCTTACAGCAAAAGAAACGGAATTTGCCTTCCCGGCACAAACAGCGACAAGGCAATACGTATTTCATAAATGCAGTATTTTCACAACCAGTGGCTGCCCCTCGTAACATATCGGACACGGAAGTAGCAAAAGTTGTTCGCCATGCCAAAAAAAAAAAAAAAAAAAAAAAAAAAGAGATTTCAATTTGCGTGAGAATGACTTTTCTGTAAAATTTCAACTACACACAGGTGCATCAGTTACATTGCACAGGCGCAAAACGTATGATCAGGAACGCCGTGCCATTCGTGCGCTAAAACAAGGTTAACAGCATACAATGGCAATGAAATTCCTGTACTAGGACAGTGATCACTACCTGCAGAATACCATTCCCAAATGCGCACAGTGACATTTCAAGTACTTCAGTCTTATAAAGGAGAGAATATTTTTGGTTTAGATTCTTTTGAACTTTTTTGTTTTACTGTGCAACACAATGTTTTAGTTGTGAACAGTTTTGATGCTAAAGGCAGTGTAGACAAGATGCTGAAAGACTTTCCGGATTTATTTTCTGCAGGACTAGGAAAAGCTAAAGATTTTGCTGCACACCTTACTCTCGAGGCATATGCCAAACCAAAAGTTTGCAAAGCTCGTGATGTACCCCTCGCTTTAAGCGACAAAGTAACACAAGAACTTCGTACATTGCAAGACAATGGTGCAATTGAACCAATACAAGCTAGCCAGTGGGTGAGTCCGCTTGTTACTTTGTCGAAGCTGTCAAGTAGCTGTCATGTAGCATTTCAAGGTCACAGTAAATCCACAAACAGTTGTAGACAGCTAGCCATTGCTGAAGCCAGAAGATTTAATGCAGGAAAATATTTCTCAAAAATCGATTTAAGCAATGCCTAATTTCACCTGCCACTCGACGAAGAATCAAAGAAAATTTGTGTTGTCAATACTCATCTGGGCTTGTTTAAATATTTGCATCTACCGTTTGGCAGTGCATCTGCACCAGCAATTTTTCAAAATCAAAATGTTCAAATGTTTGTATAGTCTATGGACTTAACTACGGGGTCATCAGTCCCTAAACTTACAAACTACTTATGAACTACTTAAGAACTAGGACGGCACAAATATCCATGCCCGAGGGGGGATTCGAACCCCCGACCGTAGTGGCAGTGCAGACCGTGACTCGAGCGCCTTAATCCCCTCGGCCACCGCGTTGGCAGCAATTTTTCAAAGGTATTTGGAACAGCTTACAGCTGTTTTATTTAGTAACTGACCACAAACCTTTGCAATTATTGTTTCATCCAGCCAAGCCGATCCCTACTCGCATGGCACACAAATTGCAATGATGGGCATTGTTCTTATCACAGTATCAGTACGAGACTGTGTATAGACCCACAACTCGCCAGGGGAATGCCGACGCATTTTCCCATCTTCCGATTGACCCACGGGGGTCAATGGTGAGGAGTGCGGGGGCATGGTCACTGCCAATAAGGTCAAGGACGTCCGCTTGGATGCGACCCAGGAGTTTGGGAGAGACTAGGGCTGCATCGGGAGTGCTGTTGCTTTCAGGGTGCGTGAGTTGTGGGAGGGGAATGGAGTCGTCCCGGAGCATGACAAGGAACTGACGTCACCACCGGATTTCACTGACAGGCGGGAAGCAAGGTTGAGGTCGGCGGCAATCACATAGGTCGTGAAGGAGCGATCAATGTGGGAGAGGAAGTCATAGGGGAGAGGTACATGGCCGCGGATGTAGATGGTGGCCAGGGTGACAGTGAGGGAGGGTAGGAAGAGACTGAGGATAAGGCGTTCTGTAGGATCATGGATGGGAGGATGTAGCTGGACAGGGTGATGGCGGATGTGACCGATCGCCACTCCACCGCGTGTGAGGGGTAGGGGACTGTCAGTACGGTGAAGGGTGTAAGGAGCGGTAGAGATGGAACGATGGGGTTGGAGGAAGGTTTCATTGAGGAGGAAGGCATCCACGCGGTGTTGGGAGAGGATGTGCATGAAGAGAGGCTTGTTGGCTGGGAGGGAACAAATGATGTTGTAAAGGAATTTGTAGGGTGGGTGTGCCATTGTGGGACTGTGGGGTGGGGGCTGGGAGAGGAAGGGGGCGACAGGAAGAGGCTATGGGTGAGTTTAAATGAGGGTAGCTTTGTGAGGGTTGTTGCGGGATAGGGTGGCAATTGTCAATTGCCAGATGGAGTGGGCGGCTAGGATAATCTGCTGAAGGGAATGAGGGCGCTGGGAGGAGTGAATGTTCTGAATGACAGTTGTGACAAAACGAATGATGTCCTCCACTGTAGGAGGGGGAGGAGGAAGTTGTTGGGGTGCAGTGGGGGGTCGATGGGATGGACGGGAACAGTCAGCTCAGGGGTGGGTGGGGCAGGACGAGCCTGACATTTGTAGGAGTAGGTTGGGTGGGGCCACCACAGTTGTTGCAGGTGGGGAGGAGGTGAGGTTGGGACAGTGTTTGAGGAAATGTTTGGACTTACAGTGGGGACAGGTTGGGGGGATGCAGCATTTCTCTGTGAGGTGATCTTTGTACACAAGACATCGTGCACAATGATATGATTGGGGTGGGGAGCGGGAAGGGTCCACCTTGTAATGGCGGTTGTAGATTAGTGCACCATCAGTGAGGAGGCAGTCGATGGAGGAGGGTGATTTGGAGAACACCCTCATCGGGTAGGTGGGGGTCAGTGGCGTTTTGGATGAGCTTGGCGGATCGGATTTCCAAATTGAGGATGGAGTTGAGCTGCTCCAAAACCTCAGCCTCCGTGATCATCGAGCAAAGCTTGGTGATCACAGCAGTGAGGGTGGAAGCTTGAGGTTGGGATGGAGAGGTGGAGGTAATGTAAGGGGTGAAGGTGGCATGAGGCCCAAAATGGACTCTGGGGAGACGGAGGAAAAGGTTGGATTGGAAGGTGGGGGATGGGGACTTGATGGAGTCCTTCTGGGGGATTAGTTGGAAAGGACAGGTGGTGGGGAAGTATTTGCGGATTTCAGTTGAGAGGGTGCAATTGTCCAGAAATCGGGGATCGGGATGGGAGAGAACATAGCTAAAGAGTTGAGAGGAGTTGAGGAGAAGCGGAGACAGTGGGTTGGGAGTCAAGGATTGTGGAGGTGAACATGGACAGGGAAGGTTGGGGAGGAGCAGAGGCGGTGGTGGAGGGAGCTTTTTTGGGGAGGACAGGAGCAGGATCCGCACTAGTGCGTTTAGAGGGTTTTGCTGCTGGTTTCTTGGAAGAGGTGGTGATGGGAAGAGGGATGGGCTGAATCGGGATGTGTCGGGGGAGGGTGGGGCCTGATTGCTGATGTTCAGGGCTGGGGTCGAGAGGCGATTCTGCCACCGTGGCTCGACAAGTGGCGATTGCAGGCGATGCGGTGACTTGAGGGGCAGATATTCGTGAGGGGCGGCGATAATGGTGGCAGGGAGTTGTGGGGGCAGAGGTGGTGCAGGAGAGGATTTGGAAGAGATAGCCAAGGAAGTAGCAGTGGAGTTGGTGGCAGACAAATGACAGAGAGGGGGATGGTGGCTTGGGGTAGAGAGGAGGCACTCCAAGTGATTGTGGTGGAGGCGAGGGAGGGGGTGGTGTAGAGAATGGAAGTGGTGGTGACAGGGGGCTGATCTATAGTGGAGGAAGAGAAAGCAGGATGACGAAGGTAAGGGTCTTACTCTCAGCGGGGCGCCGGAGGTGAAGGCTTCGGCAGCGGCGGTGGTGGGCCCTCGCCAGTGGGAGGGCGGCGAGAACAGCTGGGCGGAAGCTGCTCCGGCGACGGCGGTGGTGAGAAGCACGGGGAGGGCTCTGATCCTCGAGTGGTGGAAGCACCGCCTGTAGCACAGTGACCAGGCATCGACAGGTGATGGACGCGGCAAGGAGCTGCCCACTAGAGATGGGCAATCTGCTCCTGAACTGATTCAAAGAGCCAAATCCTTCTAAGGAGTGAGTGATGGATGAATCCGAAAAAAAAAGAGTGGTAGTTCATCCGATCTGAAAAGTCCCTCTGGTGACAGCAATGAGCTGCATAAGCACCTTTGCCACATGCTTCAGAAGTTTCCTAAACCCCTTGCCACTTGCTTCAGAAGCTTCCTAAGCTACAAAATAAATGTAGTATAGACCATGTGCAAGCAGAAAACTGCAAAAAATGAGTGCCTAAACACGTGCAGCGCCTCCGGCCTGCGAGTCAGAATCGGTGAGTCAAGCAAGTCGGCAAGTCGCGCAAGCAGCATGATTCAGTGAGCGTGCAGCTCCTGACTGCTGCTGTCTCGCTGCTCCGCACGATTCTGGCGATCGAGGCGATCCGACCGCCAACTGAGTCAGTGAGTTAACTGGTTCGCTGGTTCACCTCTCCCCACCACTCTCCCGACTCCGCTCACTTGCCGAACCGCCCGTGTGGCGCGCTGTTCACGTTTACCTCCACTCCTCTGGCAAACCACATAGTGCCGAACAAAGCGACTCCGCGCATCTCTCTGTTCTCTGAATTCCTGTGTTCTGATAAAGTTTCCAGCTCGCTTGCAGAAACGATCTTCTGAAGCAACAGAAACCGTCATATAGGCAAATGTCCTATTCTGAATAGTATTCGAGATGAAACGTTTTTATTAAATGTTATATGTTTTTTTCTTAATAGCAGGAAATCTGCAGTCTGTAGCAAAAACGCGTTACAGTACAAAACTAAACTGTTTAAAATTTCCGCAAAAAAGATCCTACTCCATTTTTCTCGATGATTTGTAGTTTGTATGAAGGGAGGAAGAGACACAAAATCTGGTGCAATCTGCATTCTCTGTTGCTTAGATTTTGTAAGCCCATATCACGCAGTTTCCTGACTTGACAGACAAGTGTCCTGTAACAAATTATGCGTCTTTTACGCACCTACACTATGGCACGTTGAAAAGAATGACTATATAACCGAATAACAAAGAAAATAACATTGTGCATTAATGTTTTCTATCTCTGAAACTATTCAGTTTCGGGAATGTGTCCAGTAGAAATTTATGCTGCTGGAGTCAAATCTTTGACAGTAACAACAAACTTGTTTCCCAAGAGAGAGAGAGAACACTAGGCTGTCAAACGAGATGTGTTTAAAATTACGTTTCTGAGTAAAATATCTTGCTATAATGTTTCATTACGAATTTAATGTGTTTGATACAGCGGCTTGTTTGTGTTTGCAATTAAAGATAAAATATATTGGGAAGCACTTAAAAAATAATTTGACTTGCTATGTATAGAGATATATAAAACTTTGCACAAATAACAGGTGAAAGGGTTGTAGTTACAGGAATTAAAATATAAGATGGAACGGAAATCGTACCAGGAACTGCAAAACTTAGATCATAGGAGTCCAGTACGCTACCCCTGTACAAGAGTATCACCACAGTTATTTACGTAATTATTTGTTTCGGTAAGATTCTTTTCGAAGTTGTTGATGGTTTGTACTCACAAAAGAAAAACTCATTGACGACATAGTCGAAAGTATCTGTACTCGTCGTCGTATTTTCGAAGAATTTGGCTGGAGATGTTCACAGTCTTTTTTTTGTATTTGATGTTATGAATGAAATAGTCCACGAACATTTCTCGCTTTGTAAATTTAATGGACATTACTCTTTTGACGCCTTATTTCCTAAATTAAATAAAACTTTATGCTTACTCTGGAACTATCATTATTTTACTGTTTATGGGTGCCAGACTTTAGATTTTAGAAACAGGTGATCGGTTCTGGCGGCCATCTTGTAGCGAGAATCTGTCGCGCTCACGTAGGACACCCGGCCGTGTCGCCGAATGTCGCTACTTGTAGCTGCCGTGTCGCGACACCGAATGTCGCGCGCTGTCGCTCGCTTTTGTCGCTCACGTAGTACGCGGCGTTAGTGCGCATGGCTATTTCGCCGCGGCAGTTGCCACGTCCTGCATGGACCTCTCACGCTATCACGTTTCATTCAACTCGCTCAAACTCGCAAACTACTCACTGTATAAATATGGAACTAGTATCATTTTATTCTGCAAAATATTGTGTTTTTTGAATGAAAATATAACAACAATATTTTTTTCTCTTTCCAATTATTTCAACTGCAAGAATATTTAAATTTAATTTTTAAGGTAGGTGTAACTAACATATTTTAATTCTCGAAACTGCTAAGGACTTACAATAAAATAATTACTCTTCTTTCACAATATGGCCAAATCAGATAAAGGTATAGTGACAAAAAAAGCAATGTGACATCGTTTTACGTTTTTTATCAATTGGTGAGTTGGTGAGCCATGAAAAAGAACTGGTCCATCCCAGTGAGTGACTATTTCTGATCCGATCTCTGAAAAGATCGGTTTTGCCCATCTCTACTGCCCACCAGGGCACAACGACGACGACAGCGGCGCGGCGGCTGTTTGGCCGGCAAACCGCAAGGGCGGCAGGTATGGGTGACAGGCGAAGACGACAGCGGCGACAGCGAGCAGCGTACGTCGACGTAACGGGAAAAACGGGAGGAAGTAACGACGAGCAGGTAGCCAACTGTAGTAACCGAGATCAGCCCGGCAATATTTACAGCTGGAGGAAATGATGCTGCGGTGGTTGAGCACAGCCTGTTAAATAAACATCGGATTTTGTTTGAAGAATCGCGAGTACTGGCTCACGCTTCAAACTACTGAGATTCTGTCATCAGGGAGGCGATTGAAATCAGGTTACGCGAAAATAATATCTGTAGAGACTCAGCAATGCATGGAAGCGAGCACTGGAGAAGGAGAAAGAACAGAGAAGGCTCCCAGAACCTCTACATCTACATCTACATACATACTCCGCAATTCACCGTAAGGTGCGTGGTGGAGGGTACACTGTACCACTACTAGGCATTTCCTTTCCTATTCCACTCCCAAATTGAACGAGGAAAAAAAGAATGCCTATATGCCTCCGTGCGAGCCCTAATTTCTCTTATCTTGTCTTTGTGATCTTTACGCGAAATGTAAGTAGGCGGCAGCAAGATCGTACTACACTCAGCTTCAAATTCCAGCCCTCTAAATTTACTTAACAGAAATTCACGAAAAGAACGTCATCTTTCTTCCAGCGATCCCCAATTGAGTTGCCAGAGCCTTTCCGTGACACTCGCGCAGTGGTCGAACCTACCGGTAACAAATCTAGCTGCTCGCCTCTGAACCGCCTTATATCTTCCTTTAAACTGATCTGCTGCGGGTCCCAAATACTTGAGCAATACTCAAGACGTGGTCGTACAAGCGTTTTATACGCGGTCTCCTTTACAGGTGAAGTACATCTTCCCAAAATTCTCCCCATAAACCGAAGTCGGCTGTCCGCCTTACTCACAACTGTCCTTACATGCTCGTTCCATTTCATATCGCTCTGCAATGTTACGCCTAGATATTTGAACGACGCGACAGCATCAAGAAGCTCACTACTAATGCTGTTTTCGAACATTATAGGATTGTTTTTTCTACTCATGCGCATCACCTTACATTTTTCTACATTGAGAGCTAGCTGTCAATCTTCGCACCAACTAGAAATTTTGTCTAAGTAGTACTTCCCGCATTTCACCGCCTGTTGCGAGAGCTGCGCTGCTAACAACGCGGAATAGAGTGCGCTAGAAAATTCTAGGTGGTTAGATGGCACCACCCAAGTACGCGCCATTACCGCAGTGACGTAAGCTAGCCAATGAGAAGCCGTCTCCTGATTATATAAGCGGAAGCCTCCAGTTCACGGCAGTTCACGACGACTATGTAGGATATAGTCGAAAGCTTGGGCTCTTACCCATATTTGACGCGGCAAGAACACCGAGAATATTTTACGCAAAAACTACGCCGCGAAAGACTTCGTACTCATATCAGTTGGTTAACGTGTTTGTGGAAAACGTAATATGGGTTATCGATAGTTTCCAATGTTTTGGAAGTTTTTGTGAAGGAAATTCATCTCTTAACTCTGTTTGAACGAAGGCGAATAGTAAACAGAGGATACGACACGCTAAGAAGAGATTCTACTTAAAATTATAGAGGAGAAGCGGTATATCATTGAAAATAAGAAAACCGCTTCTCTAACATGGGAGTAGAGAAGCAAAATATGTAACCAAGTGGGTGAACTGTTTGAAGCTGTGACTGGAACCAAAAGGCCTGTAAAAATTTAAGGAACAATTATGAAACTTGAAGAAAAAGGTCAAAAAGGACATAGCACATGAAAAGAAACAATTTTTGTTAACAGGAGGGGGTGGTAGGCCAGCCACAAAGAATGACAAGAATACAGAAACGCTACTGCGCTTAATGAGTACTACAGCTTTTGTGCTGGATAACCCGTATGGTTGAGATGCCGTAAATTAGTTTATTGTTTCAACTTAACTCATTGTAGACAGTTATTTCGCATGGTTGTTTTGATATGTCAGTTTTTTTAATAGAATTTCTCATCTTCCTGTAGGTAATTTCATATCAGATGTTGGAAGGAAGGAAACTTGGGGCTTAACGTCCCGTCGACAGCTTGGTCATTAGATACTGAGCCAACGCTCGGAGTTTTGGGTAAGGATGGGGAAGGAAATAGGCCGTGCCCTTTGAAAGGAACCATCTCGGCATTTGCCTGGAGTGATTTAGTGAAATTACTGAAAACCTAAATCTGGATGGCCGGAGGTGAATTTGAACCACCATCCTCCCGAAGGCAAGTCCATTGCGTTACCACTAGGCCACCTCGCTCGGTACTATCAGATGTAACCTTATCTATGTTTGTCACTGTCTATTTTAAGTCTCGTGCCAAACTTAAAACTGTTCGTGACAACAGATGGCAGTAACTCAATCGCAGAACGCCGCAAATGGTTAAATTTTACTTTAGGGCCCTGCAGCCTCATGTGATAATTTTGGCAACAGATGCTGAATATCGTCAATAATGTGTCGTTGTTATTAGTCAATCTCGTGATGATGCACATGTTTTGTCATGAAATTTTCGTTTTACGAGAACAATCAATTTTACTGAGCGGACAAGGGTACTTATAACAACCAGTTAAGGCAAAGATTATCTCCCGAATTATTCCCAACATAACACGCAAGGCCGCCGAGGTGGGAAGTAATATTTTTTTCCAGTTGTAGTGGCACGATTTGCTGCGACTTTCGCTGTGATGAACCAATTATAAAAGCAGTCTGAAATACCCCTTTTCAGTAAAATACACAAAAACGCCATATTTCACATTTTATAGTGAAAATCATGTTTTTATCCCGAAAACTTGGAAATGTGGTAATGAAAGGGTAAGCTAAGTTTGTATTTTACTTTCAGATACTGAGAAAGAAACGGCCGGTGAGGTTACAAAAACTTGTAGCCTCAATGAGGTCAGTAAGGAGTCTCTAACCGAAACCCCTATCACTGAAATGACAGAGCAGAATGGGAACGCATGTGGTCGTCCTGATCACCTGCACCCCTCAAGTCCTGAACTGGCGGTTGAGGGTAGGCCCGAAAACAGGAAAACTGACAATTCTAATAAGGACGCTTCACACAGAAGAAATGTTTTATACAGAGGAAGAGACATGGGTGGGAAACGGAACACGAGTGGGAAAGCCAAAGTCATGAGTGGGGCGGTTACAACATTAAGAGAAACTGGAATTATTGAACATGAATATATATGTGAAAAAGGACAATGATTTGATAAGTGAATAATACTTTTATTTTGTAACAATTATTACTTCATTTAATTATTCTAATAAAAATATATACAAATACAAATATCAAACACTCTATTCTATTATAGCAATATGTGTGTTCACAGTTTTGGGAAGTACTTGCTGTGCTAACAGCTGTCAAATCACCAAGTGCAGTTAGCGTAGTTCCTAGAGCGTAAAATCGCAAGGTGAAAAGTAGTTGATTCATAGGAGACACAGCATGAATTCTGAAATGGAAATACAATGAATTGTCTTTAGTTCCTCGAGTATCCTTTAATATTTTAAGGAATAATTTAGAAGAGCCGTAAAGAACAATTATTACAGAACAAGAATGTTCATTTGTGTTTTATGTCAATATGATCACATATAAGACCATGGAGTAGATAAACTGTTGATTTTGTCAGGCGGAATCGCTTGAAAATTTCTTGATTTTCGAATCGTTTCAAAACAGTTTATTCTTCTTATCATTACTTTAGGTCTCCTTCTCTGTATACTAATTTGACTATCATAGCTATTTTCAGAGTCACTTTCAAAGAACTGAATGTAATTCCTTGTTGTCAATTGTCACCTTAACCTTAAAATACGCGTCCGTTAAGACCAGGGCCGGATTAAGGAAGAAGGGGGGGGACTAAGAGGGCTCTAGCCCCGGCACAGACAAATATATGTTACTCTGTGGCCCCGGGCACAGACAAATATATACAGACGGGAAAACTCCGTAAGGGCCCGGTCCCACGCTCAGGGGTGCGGGGCGGGGGGGGTGCTGAAGCAGTTTCATAAGATGTCCCATGATGGCGCTGCGGTCAGAAGCAGCCCTTTAAACTGGCCAGAGCAGGCGGCAGGTAGCGACTGTCCCCACCACCACCACCACCACCTCCCCTCAAACGCCAGCAAGCCGGGCACAGCCGTGGCCTCGTGGCAGGCGGCGCGAGTTCTCCCCTCAGCCACCCCTCCACGCTACCCTCTGACGTGTGAGAGGCACCCTCAGAAATGCCTTTAGTGTGGTCTACCAGTACTAAGCCAGGGAACTGACTGACACCTGCTAGCATCTTACGGAACTACTAGGAGAGCGTAGTACAGTGGTTTAGGGGGGGCTGCTTCTCTGTATATGTTACTCTGTGGCCCCAGGTTTCCAGATAGACGGGGCCTCCACTCTGATCAAAATATCAGCTTACTGTCCTGCAAGATTCGTACGAAACCAACGGATGGGTGGCCCAGTGTTTGAACTCGGCCCCCCAGTATTACTGCGCTATCCTGCTGAATGAAAAGTTCTGCTTTCCATTTAATTATATAATGTCCAGTACCAATCTATCAGAAAAATTAAATCACTACATAGATGCATAATATAAGGCAGAAGTCATTAAACACAATTATAAGTTACATCTGTCTGTAATCTCTCTGTGTACAGAGTCGTTTAGAACATTTTACCAGAGTAACAGCCGGTTTACTTCAGACACAATTATGTCCTGTGAGATACATTCACCCCACGCCCCCTCCTTTCTTATTTTTTGTTTTTGTTTGGTGCTTTCTTTGCTTGTCCATTGTTGTCCATTATTGTAGAGTGAACTGTTGATTCGTGCAACAGTATTGTTTAGAACATTGTAATGTACACTTTGTTTGCAGACCAGAGGTTTTTCGTAAATGAGGTGATATTGCTTATTGTAATGAATTAGTGCATTACTCGTATTTGAATTTCATTTCTGGTATTCGGGAATTGAAATGGAATCGTCTCGTGTGAGAACGTTTGTTAGTGGTGCCATTAAAGAAAAGGCACAGAAAGAAGCAGCAGAATTTGTGAAGAAACTGCCAAAAGTTATTTCGTACTTCACAAAGAAAGAAGACTCTGTTGAGACTGTTAGTGAAATTTGTAACGAATTACTCTCTCCCACGCCTGTGTGTACTATTTCGCGTGATTCCGAGATTATTGTGGAGCAACATAGTGTAGCTGATGCGATGGTGAATATTAATGTTAAACCAGGCACTCATAACACTGAAACCGGTGGCAATACTGACAATGGAGGTGAATTAGTGACGCTTCCAGTATTGGAGAAAGATCCGGCAAAATGGAAAAACATTGACAACGAATTCGTGCAGCAGTGTTTAGCGAAAGGTTTAGATTATTTTAGGAACACTTTAGATGATTTAAGTAAATCTGAACGTGTCTACAAATCACAAAAAAGGTACGCATCCAAAAATTTGTTCTTCTAAAAACTGCAAAATGGAGAGAAAAAGGAAAGAAAGTGGCTATTGTATTCCGAATCTACAGGAAATGTATTTTGTATTTTCTGTAAATTATTAAGCGATAACATGGGCTCAGAGAAGATGCGGATTTTCTGACTGGAAGAAGGTGGAAGAGAAAGTTACTTCTCATGACAATAGTGCTTATCATCGCAAAAATGCAGTGACGTGATTTTTGCGGTCGAAGAACAAGGGGCGTATCGTTAGTAAACTGCAGCATATGATTAAAACTGAGGTAAATTATTGGCAAGAAGTGCTTCGCTGCGTGGTAGAAGTCCTTAAACATTTGGCAATACGAGGACTTCCTTTTCGTGGTGATAACGAAATTTTTGGATCCCCAAATAATGGTAACTATTTAGGTTCCATTGAGCTAATTGCTCATTTTGACCCATTTTTAAAACAACACATCCGAGATCACGTGTCTAAAGGTTGTGGCTATCTGTCATATTTGTATGTGTGAGGAATTTATGAGCCTTATGGGAAACAAGGTGCTGAGTAAAATAGTTGACGAAATTCAAACAGCAAAATACTACGGATTGGGTGTAGATTCAATGGTAGACACGGCGCATTAAGATCAGTTAGCCGATGTAGTAAAGTACTGCTACGAGGACACAGTTCACAAAAGATTTTTGTGTTTTGTTCCCATACATAGTAATATGGGAGAAAGTCTTAAGAAGGTAATGATAAATATCTTTAGAAAGTACAATATCAGGATAGAAGATTGTCGTTCGCAGTCCTATGACAATACCAGTAACATGAGTGGGAAGTATTCAGGTTTAAGTGCAAAAATAAAGGAAATGAATTAATTAGCATGTTATGTGCCCTGTGCTGCGCACTCTTTAAATCTTGTGGCCTGAAATATATATTTTTTTCTTTTTTCTTTTTTTTTTTAGCGTCTACTCACCGTTGGCACATTCTTGTAATGAATAATGGGCGACTGAAGACAGCTGTTCGACAAAATTTCGATACCATTTACATGTTACTTGAAGAACTTCCAAAAAAAGGGACAGAGACAAGAATTGAAGCAGAGTCGTTTCGTAAGAAGCTTATAAAACTGGAGACTGCTATATTAATTGTGTTCTGGAATGACGTGTTATCTCGTATTGACGCATCTAACAAATATTTGGCAAAGTGATTTAATTAGCGGCTGTCAAACGTTGCAACCATTGATTCCATTTTTCAGCCGTATTATGGAGAATTTTGATGACTTGGAAAACCAAACGAGGAGCTTAAGTGAGCATGTACATCAAGAATATAGCGACGAACGGAAACGCAAAATAAAAACTAGATTTCCTGGTGGAGAAAAATCAGTAGAACTGGCTGGAAGCGATCAATTTCATGTATCACTTATTACAGTTGTTGACATACTACAAACAGAACTAAAAAAGCGAGAAGTAGTCGATATTTTCTGACCATTAACAAACACTATTGTGAAGCAACGAACGGAAGAGATCTTAGCGGAAACGTCAATACTGTGGGTGAAATGCCGAGGTGATCTCGATGAAGACAGTTTTCGTGCTGAAATTCTTCATTTTCGTGAATATTCGAAGTGTTTTCTCAATGAACAAGCTGCCGACACTTCACCAACCGAATTACATGAATTAATGTATCAAAATGATCTTGATGATGTTTCCTCCAAACGTAATGATTGCTTATCGGATCTTCCTCTCAATACTAATTACTAATTGTGAAGCTGAGAGAGGATTCTCTAAATTAGCCCTTATCAAAAACAAGTTACGTTCTACAAGAACGCATTTCTGCTCTTGCATTGTTATCACTTGAACATGATGTTACCATCTCTCTTGACTTCGAGGATATGATAGAGGACTTCACAAGGACGAAAGCCAGGAAAAGAAGTTTTTAAGGTAGACTTAATCATTTTTAATTTATCACATCGATACTTCTTTGTGTGATCTGAGAACCTACATTCGGTACTATATGATTTAATGCATGAAAAGGTTTTTGTTGTAGAAGTATGAGTATTCTTTAACTTACCTGCTGTACTGTCACAGAACTATATTAGGCCTAAATGACGTTTTTTTTTTCTAGCCTTGGGCGTCCACCTGGGTTAATCCGGCCTGGTACATATTAACTGGACATTGTAAAATCAAACTGTTGATAAAGTTATCGTAAAAACAGTTTACTGGACATAATAAGAATAGGCCTTACTCTCGTAAATATTAAGCAAAAAATTCTAAAAGTATAGCTGTGTGATATTATAGATACAGGAGGAAGCTAATTGTTTCCATGTGCAAGGCAGGTGTTGCCAGGATGTTGGGTTCCCCAGCCGGCCGGCTACCAGTTTGGGCCTAGTGAATGGGATACAGCAAGTAGCCAAGGTTTGCCTAGTGTGCTCGGAAATAGGAAGCGACTGCCTTTGATGAGCGAGGGCGGCTAACCCAGATTCCAACTGAAATACAATATTTCCACACACCTTATTCTAAAAATCCATATAAAATCAGGGAATGATCATACGGCAAATATAATTATATGAATGGATTTTGGAGACTCGAGAGAATCAAACGCCGCAATTACAGTTTCAATATCTCTTACAGATAAAAAGCCGATAAATCTAAGTACTATAATAATAATATTACAAGACTTATATTTACAATTATTTATACTTAGTATTTGTCAGTAACAGATTAAGAAGCAAATGGGCAGCATTGCACCACGCTACCTATCTTAAAAGACGTACCATTTTATTTCCGTATTCCTTCAATAAACTTTGTTTTACTCTTGTTCTGCTTTTCATTGAGGTAACAAATTCTTGTGTCAGAACATAGATTCCACCACAGAAACACAAAACATGATCCCAGCAAAGCGCATTACATTTATATATGTATTTTATTACATTTAATATTATTCTCAGTAACGTTAGTTTTTTATGTTGTAGAGTGCCACTTAAATATTTCATGTCCGACTAAAAATAGTAGATATGCAGCAGGTTATTTATATATAAACAATAACATGTATTTGTGGACAAGAACTGAATATATTTACATAAAAACCATGATAAATTAAATATTATTTGTTGGTCGAAACATTTAATTCTGTGATACTCAAATGTATAATGTTTTGGAAGGGAAATTGTATTTTAAAGATGAGGCGTTAGGATACGCGGAAGAAGACAAATTTGGGAGCAGGTAGAGCATGCTTACGAACGGTTAGGAAGGGACTCATAACTTGGACGTGGTGGTGTAAGGTTGTGACGCTGGGCGGTCTGAAGCTGCGGTACGAACTTGTGATTTAAAGAGATAGGCATGTGTGGACTTAGAGAACGGTAGTAGGGCTGTGAAACTGTGATAATTAAGCAATCGTGTACTCATGTGATTGCAAACTGTGTTTCATAACAAATACTTTAATCGCGGATTAATTAGGAACTGAAATGTTCGATGGACTACACTAATTTACGAGTGGCAATTCGGAACTTTTACTATCGAGTGCGTGTGATACTTATAGTGCCTCTCATGAACAATAATTGGGGAAATATGCAGTCATTTACTGATGTATAAAATAGGACCACCTCCACATTTCGTGTCCGATAAGAGTAATAAGCTCCATTTATTAAGAATTACTTCGTGAGTGAATCACGTATCTTAGAATCCATTTTGTTGGTCGTTCAGAGGTTTAATTTACGTTTGTTAAATATATTTTCACGTCATCATATGCAGATTAGTAGACTGGCTAAACTACAGACTAATTATTGGTCTTGTTTAAACAGATTGGGTAGCTGCTTAGGGCATAGAAGCTGACATACATAACTCACCCCTATGTACAGAGACAATGAGCGATAAACGTATACTACCCGAGTTATGTATTGCCCAATTCTTATTGGTGAATACCGATAAGAAGGCCGCAAAATGTATCTCACTGTGCATGATGAAGTAATAATAATAATAATTATTATTAGTAAGCTGAGAGATATAAAAAACAGTTTTTGGTTTGAAACTTCCTGGAAGATTAAAATTGTGTGCCGGAACCGGAACTCGAACCTGGGACCTTTGCCTTTCGCGGGCAAGCGCACTACCGACTGTGCTATCCCGACACGACTCCAGTCTCCACCATATCCTTTCTTCCAGGAGTGCTAGTCTTGCATGGTTCGCAGGAGAGCTTCTGCGAAGTTTGGAAAGTAGAAGGCGAGGTACTGGCGGAAGTAAAGTTGTGAGGCGGCATCGTGAGTCGTGTCGGGATAGCACAGTCGGCAGTGCGCTTGCCCGCGAAAGGGAAAGGTCCCAGGTTAGAGTCCAGGTTCCGGCACACAATTTTCATCTGCCAGGAAGTTTCATGTCAGCGCACACTCCGCTGCAGAGTGAAAGTTTCATTCTGGAGTGTTTGGTTTTTTTCAATCTTTGTTTTCTGTAGAAAAAGAGGAAGAGACAACCACGAAAACAAAGAGAGCCAGCTAATGATTCCGCCGTTACCCGTGGGCTTCAGGAAGCAGCTAGTACCAGTGGATCTCCGAACGAAGCTTCTTCCCATTCTGGTAACACCCTTTCACAGTGCTCCGATGCCGCCGGCCAAACGCCTGCCAGCCGGCATCCCTCACAACAGGACTGTCAAGCGGGCAACGCAACTGGACAGGCGCCGCGAGACCAACCAGCGCCTGCCAGATTATAACACAAGACCAGTAACTTCAAAACAAACAGATGTAATAAGGACTATTTCTTACAAGTGGCCCTGTGAACTGACTGAGTATCCTTCCGCTGCCTCCTGACTGGCTCCAGATATCTACTTAAGCCCGGCTCGCCAGCCGATGAGCCAGTGTTGGTGTGTTCGCTCTCGCCGCCTAGGACCGTCTCCACTACGCCAAATCTCCGACTCCTATCGACTTCGCCGACGGCCTCCCGGACGGAAGCGGCTGGAAGGTTAGCTGGTGGATTGCGAGTGACGAACAGAACAATGCTAGTGACTGTGCCTTTGATCTACCAGACTGTAATCTGTGTTTGGTTTTGGGATATCTGTCTCTATAGAAGACTTTCGTTTCACTGGTTAACGAACCCAGAGTGTACTTTCTTTGACTCAAATAAATTGTGTTGTGAAAACTTGAGCCGTGGTGGTCACTATACACAGTATTTCAGTGGAAACCAGAATGAAACACAAATAGTAAAGAACCTTAAGAGGAATGTGTCTGTTCTGCAAAAAATGACAAATACAGAATAAAAGTTAAATTGCTTCAGCAATCAAAGTGCTTTTTACTGAAAAAAAGTGGTATCTTTGAATGCGGTAATTGAAGAACTTAAGAAAAAACGTTTAGCTGGTGATGAAACCCTTACTGTTCTCGCTAGCGTACCTGGAGTGCATAAGGACCTGTTGGAACGACAGATGGCAAAGACAAACTGCCAAGGTGTACCTAGAACTTACAGCCATGAGCTCTCTTCATTTGCTCTAACTGTGAACCCTTACTGCCCTAGAGCATCTGGCGATGCTTCAACGCATGCTTGCCACCTCCGAGAACTTTAGGAAAGTGGTATGAATGTGTGGATGTGGCACCAGATTTTAACTCAGATGTAAAGCAAAAACACAACATTAGGAACAAGGCAGTCAAGTTTTGTGAAGTTAGTTGATTGACGAGATATCAATCAGGCAACATGTAGAGTTTGATGGAACACAATATTACAGATACATAGATATGCGTTCCTCTGCAGCTATGGATAGTTCGCTTGTAGCAAAGGAGGCATCTGTATTAATGGTAGTTACCATCAGTGGCTCATGAAGTTATCAGTCGGGTACTTCCTGACATTCGGGGTAATGGGTGAGCAGAAAGCTCACTTGCTTAAACAATGTATTAGCCTTTCAAATGCCAGTGGTATTCAAGTGGTTTCTCTCTCGTGTGACAGTTGTGCCTCCTATTTGTCCATCGCCAAATGATTGGGGTGTTGTCTTGAAGACCACTTTTGTTGTTGAAGGTAACAGTTTTGAAATAGCACTCTTGCTTGAACCACTCCACATGTTAAAACACGTGAGAAATGCACTAGGAGAAAAATAAAGTGGGATGAACAAGCTGATGTTATTTCATGGCATCTGTTTGAACGTCTCCAGAAATTACAAGTAAAGGAAGGTCTCTACATGGGTAACAAAATTAAAGTTAGCCAATTAATTTTGTTAAAACCAAAAGGAAGGTGAAGTTAGAAAAAAATGTTCAAATGTTTGTAAATCTCTCGGACGAAACTACGTGTTCATCAGTTAGTAGCTTACAAACTACTTAAACCTAGGTAAACTAAACTAAGGACAACACATACACCCATGCCCCAGGGAGGACTCGAGCCTCCACGGCGAGCAACCGCGCGCACCGCGGCGAGACGCTTTAGACCGCTCGGCTACTCCACCGCGGCTAAAGTTAGCAGCTCATCTGCTCAGCAACTCTGTGGCAGACGCCATTCAGTACTTATATATACATGTGGCGTTTGTTCGGAAAGAACAGACATCACATTCTGATCCTGCAGCTGTTATTATTTAATATTCATAGAATATATGACTTCAACTGCTATTGGGCAAAGCTGAAAATGTGTACCCAGCCGGGATTCGAACCCGGGTCTCCTGCTTTCTAGGCAGTTGCGCTGACCCCTACACCACTGGGGACACAGTGATCACCGCACCTGCAAGGACTACCCATGCACGCCTCCCGTCAGATACAAATTTCCAGCTTCGCCCTGCCCATAGTACTCAAACTCGTAGTTTAACTAATTCCCGTAAGAGTAAGGGCTTCAAACTTGCCCACCCCTCCCCACTATCGATAGGATCATTGCCCGTCACCGGCATATTATATATATACATGTGGCGTTTGTTCGGAAAGAACAGACATCACATTCTGATCCTGCAGCTGTTATTATTTAATATTCATAGAATATATGACTTCAACTGCTATTGGGCAAAACTGAAAATGTGTACCCAGCCGGGATTCGAACCCGGGTCTCCTGCTTTCTAGGCAGTTGCGCTGACCCCTACACCACTGGGGACACAGTGATCACCGCACCTGCAAGGACTACCCATGCACGCAATTTGTATCTGACGGGAGGCGTGCATGGGTAGTCCTTGCAGGTGCGGTGATCACTGTGTCCCCAGTGGTGTAGGGGTCAGCGCAACTGCCTAGAAAGCAGGAGACCCGGGTTCGAATCCCGGCTGGGTACACATTTTCAGCTTTGCCCAATAGCAGTTGAAGTCATATATTCTATGAATATTAAACCATTCAGTACTGTTGTGATAGGAAGAAAGCAGGTTTTGAATATGTGTATAAGTTGTAGACATTTGTCTCTATTCAGAGAATGTGTTGAAGGAGCAGTACTGAAAATAGGAAGGTTCAGACAAACTGTCATGTACCGGTGGTTCGCCTGACGAGCGAACAACCGGCAGTGCAGGGTACAAGCGCATGGATGCATAACAGTGAGGCGTTCCACAGCGGCGGTTCCAGTCACCAGAGGACGCGACGAGCACCGCCAGAGAGCGCACTAAACCCGAACTATTTTCCTCCGCACTGTCACGTGAGGCCAGCTCGAGACTGCCACGTATCACTGCGCGCCGAATATTTAGGGGGCCGCAGTGCAAGATGATGGCAGTTAGAGTTTTCGCCGATAGGCCGTCCCGCACGGATCCTCACGTCGTTTCGTTTCGACATGGCCCGCACTAAGCCAACGGCCCGCAAACCTAAGGTCGGTATTACACTGTAAAAGATATTTGACAAAGATTTTTCTCAAAGATTTTATCCAAGAACTTTGACGAAACTACTTCACAGGAGCACACTACACTAGCGTAAAATATTTCGTCATAGTTGCTCGGAAAAGACTCCAAAATAGTCAATCGTCTGTATTATACCACGTAGTATAATGTTGCACCGGAGTGCATTCATTGGAAAGAACGTGAAATGGAAACAATTTTAGGTAAAACCGTGAATAGCGAGAGGAAAAGACGAAAAGTGCTCGCACAAATGTAACTCACGAGCTACACCGTTAGGTCATAATAACCTAAATTAGTATAAAAAAGGAACAACTTCCTGATGTTCTGCAAAACTTATTTATTAGTCACAAACCGGCTTTCGGCTTCTTAAGCCGTCATCTGGTGACAAAATATGCTAGCAAAGTGCAGTTAACCGTCACGTGTACAGTCAGTTGTCACCTGATGATGGCCTGAGGTAAAGCAGTCAGCAATCCGAAGACTGGTTTGAACACCACAGTGCTTTACTAGGCATGGTCCTGTTTGGAGGTGGTATGCCGTTGCCTTCCTCCGACCTTCGAACTCACTTACCCAGCCAGTTATAGGGGGACCTACAGTTTAACGTGGGTTCCGAACCACGGTGCTACTCGGTATTTTTCACATGAGCAATACTGCCAGAGGTGAAAGAAGTGGAAAGTGACAGATAAAAATCCTAGGACCTGGTGGGGATCGAACCCGCGACCTTCGGATTTGTAGTCCGGCACTCTACCACTGTGAAACCGAGCCGGTTTGTGACTAATAAATAAGTTTTGCAGAACATCAGGAAGTTGTTCCTTTTTGATATTATTATCATGTTCTGTCAATTACCGACGGAAAAATAAATTAATTTTATAACCTAAATTGTTTAAGAACGTGTGAGCAAACATTTTAATTCGCCCTCATATTTATAAATACTTCATCATAATCGATGTTTCAGGACGCCCTAAAGCTGTGTCAATGGGTAAATAATGAAATACTGAAATAATTTAACGTGTGTCATGGTAAACATAACCTCGTTATAGACTTTATAATAATTAAAAAGAGAGAATGTTTTAGCAGTTCTTTCATGTTATGCTTCATTGCGCATTATGCACAGCAAAAGACTTTTTATAGTTTACTGCAGTATGACATTTATTTTGCCTGATTTTCCGAAACATAAAATATCTGTATAAATACCTGGACTTGTGATTAAATGTCGAAAAACATCCTGAAAAGTAAAAAAAAGTATGCAGCTAACTAGCGCAGTATCTCATTATGCAAATCATGAATACCTTTTCCACTAAAGATCGTCCTATTTATATCCACATACAAAATCGATTCCGGCAGGCAGTAAAATATACGAATCCTATAGCGTAGGCCTAAGATTTCACGTATTATTCCAGACATAAGTGAACCAAAATGTAAATCACTTTAGGAGGAATTACGAGGTTAGGTTACAGTACAAATAAAAACATTTATTTCACTTATGAACATCCATATATCCTTTGATTCGTGTAATTTCTTCCCTATCATCATCCACAGTGAGCCACTTTGAATACAACTGACAGCAGTAGCTTTTTCTTTATACTATTCTAACCGTATATTTTAGTATATGTGCTTTGTATTATTAAGAAATATTCCGTACACTACACACTTTGAAACGATCACTGTGGCAGTAGCGACGCAACAAATACACTTTGACGTTAATTTGTAGGTTAAAAGACGCCAAAGCAAAGAAAGACACATGTATACAATGGCGAATTTTTTATAAAAGCTAGGCTTTCCCGCTAACGTTTATCAAATATCTTTTATAAAAGATGACCTAGTACACCGTCAAAGATTTGACCAAAGAGCTTTGATAGAAGATCTTTGTCAAAGATCTTTTACAGTGTAATACCCGCCTAAGAGTGGCTTGATGGCGGCGCTCGTGCAACATCTCGCCTCCGAGATGCTGCACATGGCTGGCGCCGCGCAAACGCAGGAAAGAGGGAAGAGGTAGCAAGGTCAGTCTGCATTAGGGATGGCAAAAAGCGACCGGTTAAAACCGATACCGGTATTTCAGTTTTGAGTAACCGTTTTTTTTCGGTATTTATTTGGTGTCGTTTGTAACCGGTTTGTTTTAGTTATTGCCAAGAACCGGTTAAAAACCGGCACGACTACTTCCTGTAGTAGTGGTTCAAAATGTGTTTTTTGTAAATAACTTAAAAAAATTAGAACTAGCAGACCCTAATATTTAGAGCTATTCCTAAAATTTCTACTGCTGTGAAATATTAGACCATCGCAGTAACTAAGAAAAGCGATCAGTGATAATTTAAGAACAATCCCGGCAGTCAGAACCGCGCAACAAACGCGTGGAATAAGAACTTAAGAACTGGTGCAGCTATTGAAGCATCGATGCACCTGTTGCCGTGTGGCGTGGCCTATTAGACGACGCGCGTGCACCGGCAGTGTACGAGACTTGCCTCCGTATGGCCACGCGGCAGTTCCTTGCTGTCGTCGCCAGACATCGGTTGTGTCTTAAATGGCACCATCCCGAGTGTGGAAGTACTTCACGAAGTACGGGAGCACTGAGGTGCAATGCTTCATTTGCTATAAAAAGCTGAAAACGGGTGGAGGTACTACAAACATGCTATGTCATTTAAGGAGAAAGAATCCAAAATGTTCCTTGGAAGAGAAGGTAAATTCGATTAATAAACCTATTATGTGTTGTATTCTAAGCTTGGAATAATAACTTTCAATGTATTATCATATTGTTATGCTAACAAGTTTTTAAATGTGATTCCTTGAGAGCGAGGGGCTTTTTTAATAACCAATGCGGGTTTAGGTAACTTTGATCATGTGGTGCCTCGCGAGGAGGTTGGTCTGAGGCTCCATGTCACGGACTGCGCGGCTGCTCCAGTCGGAGCTCCCTCGGTCATGGGTGTATATGTTGTCCTTAGCGTAAGTTAGTTTAAGTTAGATAAAGTAGTTTGTAAGTCTAGGGACCGACGACCTAAGCAGTTGGGTCTCATAAGAACTCACACCCATTTGAACATTCTTTGATCATGTGGTACAGTGCTTTCCTAGTTCAATTTGCGTAAATTTACACTGACAATAATCATACTATTACTCGGAACTGTGATTTTTTTTTAGATACTTCTGCAGCACTGATAGAAGTTTATTTACTGACTGCAACTTATATATATATATATATATATATATATATATATATATATATATATATATATATATATATATATATATATATATATATATATATATTGTGTATATAACGAGATATTCGTATGCGCTGTCTCAAAAGTCCAACTTATGGAGTGGTTGGCTCAATATTCGCAACTGCCGGATGGAAATACTAGGCCAGTAAATCTGTATGCTTCGTATATCGTCTTCTACGGACTCCTGGCTAGGCTTACACACACTCAAGAAGGCGTAGTATTGGGAGGGGATCTTGCAAAATATGGAAACACTAGTGATTTTTCGTATAACGATCTAAATATTAACTAAATTTCGTAAGTTTCGGTTTTGGCAGAAACTAGAAGAACCGATGATTACGGTTTCTCCTTCGGCAGCAAAATATGTTTCGGTCGAACTCTACTGGAAAAAATAGCAATAAAAAACCGAAAACCGGTTATTTAAAAAACCGGTATCTTGAGCAAATTTTACAGTGCGGTTAAACTGGAGATGAAAAGAACAGGTATAACCGAAAACCGGTTGTTTCAGCGATAACCGCCATCCCTAGTCTGCATATCCCGAGCTGAAAGGAGTGATTGCAGAGAGACAGTACAGGCATCTACTAGAGATGCGGATTTCGAGACTCGAGAGGATACTTGTTTAGGAAACTTTATGGAGCTCCTAGGTACCTTGCATTGAATTTATTGCATCCCATACTAAGTCTACTACACTGGGGTTAGCTATTAAAAAAAACAAGAAGTATAAATCGTTTGCCACAACAGAAGCCAGTAATTACGTTCCCTAGCAGCATCCCCTAGACAGACGCACTCCCCGCGAGAAACAGACTGTCATGCAGCACCCCGAGGCCGACGGCGATAGTCACGGGCTGGCGCCCGACTCGTCTGACTGAGAACTCCCTTCTTGATCCAAAAACCGGGGGTTTTAACGGCCGGTGTGGGCGCACCTCTTTTCCCCACTTTCCGACAGTTAACAATTTCCTATTGGCCGCTGCTTGGTTCAACCAATCGAAATTGTGGCTTGCCCTCTCTCTGAGTCCTCTAGCGAACCACGTTTCAGCCCTGTCCTTTCTGCCATTCCCTGGGTGGGGGTGGGGGGGTGGGGGGTGGCTTGTTTGTGCACCAACAAAATCTATACTTGGTAGCAACATTGTTCAGCTGAAAGTAAAACGCCAATATGGGCAACAACGACAATGTTTTACGTCAGTTGGTCACGCCTTAGGCTCCGTCTTAGGCCACGCCTCAGGGGAGCTGCTAACTTGCAGTTTTTCTTCTTTACCCTCTCACTCTAGCCTCGTGGAACCACTGACGTCGCTGTTCCCAAGTGACTGGTATCAACTTTGCTACGTACATTAAAACGTGCCTGTTGGCCACCAAGTACTAATCTAACGTCTTACAACAGCGTCTAGACGCTATATGAAGTTACGCCCATCTTCTCCGAAAGGTAACCTCCACCCTGGGACGGTGGCCGAGGGCATCAGCAGTTCGCTAGGAGATTTCTTTAGTGCCTACATCCCGTCTGTTTTAGCCTGTTATCTGCAATGGTCTCTATTTCTCAGCCTGGAGTGCGTCTCTGTGGCTCACACAGCCTCTCAAAAATTCCAACAGTAAAATCAATATATGACAACGCGTCGGAGTCAGAGAAGAAGGAAGGTAGAGCGGTGTTTTCGCTGCCAGAAGATCGGCCACGGAGCGAAAGAATGCACGAACGCCTTCGCGTGCCTGAAGTGCGCGGAGGCGCACGACACTCGCGCATGCGCAAAGACGCGGGACGCCGCGAAGAAGTGCGCAAACTGCGGTGGCGCACACGCTGCAAACCACCGCCGTTGCACCTACATCAGTGGGTGGATCGACGACCAGAAGAAACGTCGCATGTCCCAGGCCACTCCCGGAAAGAAGGCGGCACACGAAGAGACCGTGATCTCCCCAACACCTCCCGCAAGTGAGGGAGGAGGGTTAGGTCAACACAAAGCGGCAACAGAAGAGGCCACCAGGCAAACCTGGCGCAAGGAGATGACGTGGTGGTGAAAGGTTGTGACGCTGGGCGGTCTGAAGTTGCGTTACGAACTTGTGATTTAAAGAGATAGGCATGTGTGGGCTTAGAGCACAGCTCCTACCGTCATCACGTGTTCTGGTTTCAGTTCACAAGCAGCCTGCTCCGACGAGCAGCACAGCTTTGCATACAATGGATACACCAGAGCAGTTATCAGTGCCTGTCACAGACCCTGCAGCGCAGCCGGGACCATCTGCGCCGACACCCTGTCTGCAGCACCAGGACGAGCCGATGCCACTGGCACCACATTTGTCCCAGCTCCTACCTCAGCCTCCCCGCCGATCCCAGCCTCGAGCGCGGGGTCCACAACCCTATTCACCACATGGTGGCTTTCATCGGTTGCTCGCTTCAGAGGCTGCCGCCTCCGAAGACGGCCCTACGGAGCCCGGCTACATTGGTGCGATAGTTTCCTCTTCTTCTCGGCCTCTCACTGATCGGCCTCCCCGCAGGAGGGAGGTGTGCTCTGATGGGGCCGGCCAAACGCCTGCCAGCCGGCATACCTCACAACAGGACTGTCAAGCGGGCAGCGCAACTGGACAGGCGGCGCGAGACAACCAGAGCCTGCCAGATGCCAACACAAGACCAGAACATACACAAACAGTAACTTCAAAACAAACAGAAGTAATAGGGACTACTTCTTACAGGTGACTCTGTGAACCGACTGAGTATCCTTCCGCCTGCCTCCTGATTGGCTCGTGGTATCTACTTAAGCCCGGCTCGCCAGCCGATGAGCCAATGATGGTGTGTTTGCTATCGTCGCCTAGGACCGTCTCCACTACGCAAGATCGCCGACTCCTATCGACTTCGCCGACGGCCTCCCGGACGGAAGCGGCTGGAACGTTTACCTGGTGGATTGCGAGTGACGAACTGAACTATGCTAGTGACCGTGCCTTTGATCTACCAGACTATAATCTGTGTTTGGTTTTGGGATTTCTGTCTCTATAGACTTTAGTTTCGTCTCACTGGTAACGAACCCAGAATGTACTTTCTTTGACTTAAATAAATTGTGTTGTTAAAACTTGAACCGTGGTGGTCACTACACACAGTATTTCAGTGGAAACCAGAATAAAACACAAATAGTGAAGAACCTTAAGAGGAATGTGTCTGTTATGCAAAAAATTACAAATCATGTTTTATAACAAATACTTTAATCGCGGATTAATTAGGAACTGAAATGTTTGATGGACTACACTAATTTACGAGTGGTAATTTGGAACTTTTACTATCGAGAGCGTGTGATACTTATAGTGCTTCTCATGAACAATATTTGGGGAAATATGCAGTCATTTACTCATGTATAAAATAGGACCACCTGCACATTTCGTGTCCGATAAGAGTAATAAACTCCATTTATAAAGCATTACTTCGTGAGTGAATCACGTATCTTAGAATCCATTTTGTTGGTCGTTCAGAGGTTTAATTTATGTTTGTTAAATATATTTTCACGTCATCATATGCAGATTATTAGACTGGCTAAACTGCAGACTAATTATTGATCATGTTTAAACAATTGGGTAGCTGTTTAGGGTATAGAAGCTTACATACATTACTCACTCATATGTACAGAGGCAACGGACCAAAAAAGTTTTACTACCCGAGTTATGTATTGCCCAATTCTTATTGGTGAATACCGATAGGAAGGTCGCAGCATGTATCTCACTGTACATGATGAAATAATAATAGTAATAATAATTGCACTCCTTGAAAGCCGCCATGATGGAGGACAGGGCGGCAATGCGCGCCGAACTCGACGCAACACGCCGAGAAACAGAAGAACTGAAAGAAGAAATACGCGCCATGAAGGAAAAGAAGGCTGCCCCTGTTGTCCCATCTCCAGGGACGCAGACCGCAGGGGTAGACGTAACGACACAATCCACGCGAGGAAGACAGAAGAATATTGAGAAGCTCCAGCCAGTCAAGCTGGCAATAGAGGATGACAAGTCAAAAAAGGCACAACAGAGAAGACAACCAAAACCAGAAGTTACACACCATCCCAACTAACCAGAAGGTCCACAGGAGATGCTATCATTAGCAAATACTGTGAACAACTTGGACGAAAAGACGTCTCTCAATTGAAGAAGTGCCAAGGACATGATGGTAGTTCTCCGCCGACCGCCTACGAGAACCACAGCTGAGGGATCGCGACCGACGCCTTCGGGGAAGAGAAGAGAAGAGTCCCTGCCAGCGACGCCGCGCCTCCAGGACTTCCCGCAACGGAATACGTCATCCTGCTCCGTCTTCCTGACCGTTCTCTCAAGGCTGTCGTCATCTCCCTGGCTTGTACCTAATTGGTGAAGAAGAAAACTTTTAGTTGAAGTTTGTTGTTTTTGCCTTAGTTTTAGAAGTTTGTAAGTTTGTTTTGTTTCCAGAATAGGATTAGTTTGTCTTGTCAATAAACATAATTTCCGTATCAGACAGTGTCTTTCAGTTATTATCTCCTGAGGCGAGGTATAGCACAAACAGCTCGATTTAAAATGTGCATCTGAGTTGCTTGTTAATTTCCTGTTCAGGCCTGTGTTCAGGGAATTGGTTTAACACGTGAAAGACCAAGACCCCTTAGATGATGATGTGATATTGCTGATTAAAGCTATTGCAAAAATGCACCTATTGACACCCCAAAATCATACATCAAAATGTGTGTCAGATTCACTCCACGAGAAACGTATGAGAACCGCATACACCGAACTGATACTGTTTAATGGTCAATGAATCCGCACACTTGTGCTTTCTCCTTCTACATTTTACTTTCATTCCACTTGTCTTTTTGCTTTTGAATTTGCTGGAATGTGGGGGAGGGGGGAGGGTTGGTTGACATTTCATCTTTTCAAGATGGCAGTGTTTTATGTTTGAGATAAGTACATTACTTGAAACTTTCCAACAATCTGTCATTGTATTGGACCTAATATTTTGTCTAATAATCCGAATTTTCAGTACTTCCATTCTGGTTGTACTAGTGTGGTTCAGAGTTTTAATATATAATATGAACAAACATGGCTGCCGACCACGCCTATCGGCTTCAAAACAGAAGTACAGCAGACGCCCATAGAGACATCTCCCCTCCTTTTACCTCCATGCTTGCGAAGCTTCACACAGTTGCGTCCTAATATCCTCATTTGGAAGCAACCCGAAATCCCAAAACTTTGAAAAAAATTTCTATGCTACAAATACGAGGCATTAAATTTCGACATATAAGGCTAACTTTACCATAAACTACAACTTTTCCCCCTAATTGCTGACCGAAAACGGTGCAGTATACTCCCCTGGCAATACATAGGCACACTGGAGAAAAATTACCGCATGTTCCCCTAGTCGCACGTTCGAAATATATCATATGGGAGTCATACATTAGAAAGGGCAACATTATTGGAAACTACCAAAATTCCAGTAATTACTCTTCGGTTCCTAGTTAAGTCATCATTCGATACTGCACTCGAGTGCCGGACGCACATCGTGTAAATGATTTTAGAGCCATTTGCATAATTTATTACCAGTAAAATGCATTCTTATCCAGGAGATATGGTTGCACCTTCTGTAGGACAATAGTTGATGGTCATAGCAGATAGTTTAGCGCCATAAGCCACTATATTCACAGGACACGTAGTGCTATCGACAGACAGTAGAGAATGTTATGGAAGAACGCGAAAAACTATCACCTACACTTGCATTCCCACTGGGAACATACTTTATGCTTTGATGGAAGACATCTGACCAACGGTAAGGTCATTCCCTCTGAGAAGATCCTTATCAGTCGGTTCATATTGGCTAGTGCTATTCGTTGCCAAGAGAAAACGATTCGCCTGTGAAAGTTGGAAGAATACTTTTACAAAGTAAGTGAAGTTATATGCGTAATAATTACTTTCGTTAAAAAGCTGATGTAAGAGGAATATTATTTGGCGTGTTATCTATAGATCTTAAGAACTTGTTAGGCTTCATTTTCTGTGGTTGCTCAACTATTAGCAGATGCAGATATATGAAGAAAGCGTTTTTCGCACGTCACTGGGCAGTGACAGTCATTCAGTGGGTATATATTGTGATAACTGTTTAATTGTAGACGGTTGTTGTACTGAATTACCGTGAGTAGATAACGTAAAAACATTATACTAATATTTCATTCCATTCCATGATGGTGGTGGTAGCGGCTGGTGCAGCTACAGTGTTGAATAATTAAATAATTCTCAGTCTCTGTTGCAACAGAGACTGAGAATTATTTAACATTATACTGATTTTTGATTTTTTCTCTTTTAAATTAATATCGAGGAGTTAATATCAACAGTTAGTTGTTAGAAGTTGATATTGTATTGACAGTAATACAGGTCTTCACGATTGTTCTATGCACTACGTTGGCTTTGATATAAGACTTAAGAAACATGCGACAGACAAACAAAGAAAAAATGAACGTGTGACGTCATATCGCTTTCGATTTCGTACAGAATTATCTATGATGATTCCGTGTGGCATTTTTTGGCCGTTAGACCCCAGGTGGAATCGTGTTGGACCTGCCTGGTGTAAGTATTTACGTGACGCCACTGGTGCGACTTGCGCGTCGATGCTGATGAAATGCTGATGAGGTCAACACAACAGCCAGTCCCCGAGTGGAGAAAACACCGTCTCGACCGGGAATCGAACCCAGGACCAAAACTAAACGAAAAGTATATTTTTTCAGGAAAGCAGATAGAAATAAAATACATTGCTTCTTGAAAGACAGCTTCCACACTTTTCTAACACTAAACCTAGGTGTAGACCAATAGTGGCTCAAATTCAAAGAAGTGGTATAGACGACAATTGACAGTTTTATACCAAATAAATTAATAAAAGTAGGTGGTGATCCCCCTTGGTACACAAAACAAGTCAGGACACTGATGCAAAAGCAATGGAAAAGGCATGCTAAATTTAAACGAACACAAAATCCCCAGGATTGGCGATCCTACACAGAACCTCGAAATTTAGCGAGGACTTGCCTACAATACTTATCACAACGAAACTCTTTCTCGAAATTTGACTGAAAACCCAAAAATATTTTGGTCATATGTTAAAAACACTAGGGGCAAAACACAAACAATACCCTCACTAAGTGATAATAATGGCGATCCTGCCGATGACAGCGCTACTAAAGCAGAGTTACTAAACATAGCTTTTACAAACTCATTCACCAAAGAAGACGAAATCAATATTCCAGATTTCGAATTACGAACAGAGGCCGTAATGAGTAACGTAGAAGTAGATATCATGGGAGTACTGAAGCAACTAAAATCACTTATCAAGAACACGTCTTCTGGTCCGGATTCTTACTTAACAGCCGCATACGACCGCTCTCTCAAAGAAGGATCTGTAGCAAAAGATTGGAAAGTTGCACAGGTCACACCTATATTCAAGAAAGGCAGTAGGAGTAACCCACTAAACGACAGTCCTATTTCATTGACATCAATTTGCACCTAGGTTTTGGAACATACCCTGTATTCAAATATTATGAATTATCTCGAACAGAACGATCTATTGACCCAAGGTCAACACGGATTTACAAAATATCGTTCATGCGAAACATAACCAGCTCTTTACTCAGACTAAGTGATGGGTGCTAACGACAAGGGTTCGCAAATCGATTTGGGCGTTCCATAGGATAGTGTTACTGGTCCTCTGCTGTTCCTTATTTACATAAACGATTTAGGGGAAACTCTTAGTAGCTCTCTTAGGTTGTTTGCAGTTGACGCCGTCATTTACCGTCTAGTAAAATCATCTAAAGATCAAAATCAACTGCAGAACGATCTGAATAAGATATCACTGTGATGTAAAAATTGGCAATTGAGTCTAAATAATGAGAAGTGTGAAGTCGTCCATATGAGTACGAAAAGAAATCCGTTAAACTTTGGCCGGCCGCGGTGGCCGAGTGGACGAGGAGCTCCAGTCTCGGCCTGCACGGCCACTACGGTCGGGGCTTCGAACCCCCCTCGGGCATGGATATTTGTGCCGTCCTTAATCTTAGTTTTAGTTGGTAAGTAGTTTGTAAGTTTAGGGACTGATAACCCCGTAGTTAAGTCCCATAGTCTATACAAACATTTGAACATTTTTTGTTAAACTTTGTTTACAAGATAAATCAATCAAAAGTAAAGGCCGTGAACTCCACAAAATACCTAGGAATTACTATTACTTCTGACTTAAACTGGAAAGAATGTCGTGAGAAAGGCGAACCAAAGACTGCGTTTTATTGGCAGAACCCTTAAAAGATGCAACAGAGCTACTAAAGAATCTGCACACACTACGCTTGTCCGTCCTTTTTTGGAGTATTGCTGCCCAGTATGGGATCCTTATTAGGTGGGTTTGACGTAGGACATCGAAAGGGTCCAGAGAAGAGCAGATCGTTTCGTATTGTCACGATACAGGGGACACAGCGTTACGGAAATGATACAGGATCTGGGATGGGAATCATTACTACAACGGCGCTTATCGCTGCGGCGTGGGCACTCGCGAAACTCCAATCACCAACATTCTCCTCCGAATGCGAAAATATATTGTTGACTCACACTTACATAGGTAGAAACGATCATCAGAATAAAATATGAGAAATCAGAGCTCGAACTGAGAGATTCAGGTGTTCTTTCTTCCCGCGCACTATTCGAGCATGGAATGGGAGATAAATAGTATAACGGTGGTTCAATGAACCCTCTGCCAGGCATTTAAATGTGATTTGCAGAGTATGCCATGTAGATATAGATGCGTGGCAATGCGCCATGATGTCCACTGCACTGCGGAGGCGGACAACATTACCTATAAGAGCCATTTTAATACTTCGATTCACGAATAATTTCCAATGAATGGAAGAAGAAGATAATTATCGAAAGTAAGTACGAACAAGCTATTGTAAAAAGAGCACCGCTGTATATGGACGTCACACAATGACTAATCGCGACGCACTCTTTTAAAGCTACTGACCCTGATGTAGGTCGTACCCAAAAGTTTATAGGCTTTTTGTATGTTTCCTTGTCTGTTCATCAATTATTCTCGTAAAGCGAGAAAGTGAACGTAAATACTTTTAACAATCCAGATATTAGATGCCAATACTGTTCCTTTGAGTCGCAGCACTTTAAACTATTAGGTTCCTGAATAACCATATGTTCGAAAATCGCGACATATTTAAAAAATATGGCAACATTAAAAAAAAACATTGCCTTTAGAAAGTTACAAGATTACAATCGAGAAAATGTAACACTTTTACAGAAATTCTGTACAAAATGCGAACCAAACGTCACAATAGCGATTACGTCATGTTTCAACAGCAACGATGCTATGGAAAATTAATCTAGATCCTAAATACGATATCAGATGAGTGAAGATAGTATCGTTATTATTTATTTGTAACACCGTTTTACAAAATAGTATTTGTAGTGCCATAAAAATAAATTCAACTAAAAAACACTTTAAATTCCTTTGTTTTCTGTGGACAATAGGAAGGATGCAACGTACGTTACAGTCCATTATAATTTACAGATAATTACTGTAAATTTTTTATCTTTTTTATCTTTAAGAACAAAATCTTATGAGTGAACACAAGAAAACCTGACATTTTGCAAAAAAATGTATGTCGACAACATCCAATTTAATAACTAGATGTAAAGCGTAATAAACTAGTATGCAATGTAATACCTGCATTATTTAACGTGACAAATGGGCCAAAACACCTGTAGCTTAAACAAATGCGTCACATAGGATGGTAATCATTCATAAGTAATAAAATTGATTCTCACCTAGAGTAAACCAATTATTAAATTATTAAACCAATTATTGTTGCTACATCTGACAGCAAAAGACAACATCATTCAGCAAATTCATCAAAAGAGAGAAATAAAATCACTGTCATCTGGCTACAAGCGCTCGTCTCCAGTTCCTTTCAGGTTTCCACAGGTCGCATCGTCCAGGCACTGTTTTACTCGCCATTTCGGATATCCGTACCAGGTCGAACGTTATTACAGCATCTACGGTGAAGTTTTAAACATGACGTCGTTGCCTCGTGAGAAACGCGTTTGTAGATTGTTGTGTTGCCTGTTTTCCGGACGTGTTAGAAATAACAGGCAGCACATCAATCAATATATGCAGGGTGTTCGGAAAAAAAGTGTCCAATACTTTGGGAGGTGTTAGTACCCAACAAGATAAGAAAGAATAAATAAATCTTGACATGGAAACGCATACCTTCCGAGATATGTACGCTTGTTGTTAGGATACGTTCACCCTGAGGTGCTCAATGTGACGTCCATCCAAGGCAATGTATCCCTCTGCCTCAATCACTGCCATCAGGGCATGTGTTAAGGAGAATTTGCGTAGGTGCTACAAAGATCGTAGCATCTATATCTATTCAGACAGCCAGGCAGCCCTGAGATCACTGGCAGCTCCTGAAACAAGGTCTAAAATTGCTGCAGAATGTCACAGGGTTCTGGTGGAGCTAGGAGAAAGCAATACAGTAAACCTATTGTGGGCCCCTGGCCACTAGGGGATCAGTGGCAACGAACATGCCAGGATGGGGGCAGAGACTCCATTTATTGGACCGGAACCTGTCCTGACAATCACCAAGGCAATGATCAAATTGGAGATACGTAACTGGCCCAGAAGACAGCACGTAGAATATTTGACCAAAGTCTACCAACAAAAACATGGCAAGGTAATGATGCCAAAGCCATGTTTTAAAAGAAGCTCTGCAATCCTGGGCCAGAACAGGGGAGAGATTAGACTCATGGTTTGATTGCTGACAGGTCATGGGAATTTCAAAAAACACCTACATACAAAGGGAATAACAGAACAGGACCCGTGATGATGGTGATAAAACTGCATCACATCTAATCTTCGAATGCATTGAATTGGAGAGTAAAAGGCAGAGAACATTTGGGACAACCAGACCCGAAGGAATTGTGTCTAATAAAGAACTGGTAAAGGGACTGCACTGTTCAAGGGCATTGGTTGGCTTTACTAGATATACAGGGAGCGATACCGCACAATAAACTTAGTTTCGGTGCGGACAGTGGCGGGTTGGACCAAGACTGTTTTGGCTTCCCTGAAAAAATCAAATAAAATAAATCCCTCTGCCCTCACCTGCCCAGACCTGCTGATTTTGAAAGTTCGCAGCGCCATTTCGCGTGACGGTCTACTCGTCAGCAAATAAAATATTCGACGAAAACAGCGGATCTACGGAATACTTTTGCAGAAACCGTGGACAAAACCGCAATCTACTAAGGTAGTCTACTGACCCTAACGCCTGCACGCGATGAACACGGTACGGATAGAGTAACTGTTCGTGTAGTACTTCACACACAGGAGAATGATACGCCTTGTGTTTTAGCTACTCGCCGCTCACTGGTTGTAGGTCTGTCCTCCAGTAACATGCTGACTGATCGAGGCCTTCCACTGTTCACCTTCTTGGATGCTACAGAATCTGCGTCCCGAAGACGCTGAAAAAGCCAGATAAACAGCTTATAGGACGGCACTCTCCGATTGGGAAATTTTTCTGCGTAGAGGACACGGGTTCGCATGCTACGTCCGTTAGCTAACCCGTAACAGAAAATCATATCCGGCGTCTCACGTATGGAGTACTACGCTCCAGTTGCTAAAATGTGGACGAGAAAAGAGAAGGGCCGCGGCCGAGTGACCGAGTGCATTGAGGCATTATGCTCTGATGCGCGAGGCGGTTCCCCGTCGGGGGTTCGAATCCTCCTTCGAGAATGGATGTTTGTGCTGTCTTTAGTAAGTACAAGTTAGTTTGTAATTAGTTTACAAGTTTAGGGACTGATGACCCCGCAGTTAAGTTCCAAAAGCTTTACAAACGTTTGAATTTGATTTTGAAAAGAAAAGGTCCTGTATGTACAGGACGGTACGAACACGACAAAACAGTAAATACAGCATTTAAGCGATACGTACCCACCGTAACAATGAATGTACTGCACACTGAAACACACACTAAAGAGGCTGAAAATATATTACAGTAAGATACTACACAACCAAGTGTCCGTAAGATGATACTCCGACTGATGTTTACAGTAGAGTACTTCTTGCATAGAGGGAGACATATAGGCGACAGTGGCGAAACACGTTGACGCTTCATAAAAATTTACAAATGTTTGTTAAACTTATGGGACTTAACAGCGGGGTCATCATTTCCTAACCTTACAAACTAACTTATACTAAAGACAGCACAAATATACAAGACCGAGGGGGATTCGAACCCCCGACGGGGAACGGCCTCGCGCATCAGAGCATAGCGCCTCAATGCGCTCGGGCACTTCGCCACGGCGACGGATCACAGGTGCAACGAAATGTCCATGTCACAGCAAAAGTCTTTTGTCGCTATGGACAGTGTGCATATATATATACCAGGAAGTTTGTGCTTCCGCACTTTTTTCTTGTTTTGTTAGGTACCACCAACTCTCAAAGTATTGGATACTTTTATCCGAACACCATCATATGTTTCTGTAGATACGCCCTTTTTAACAATGGGGCCAAAGCAGTGAAGAAAAAGTACTAATAGCATAAACGCAATCCAATCCTCTAACTCTCCTCTCATTCTCTCTCTCTCTCTCTCTCTCTCTCTCTCTCTCTCTCTCTCTCACACACACACACACACACACACACACACACACACACATGGACACAGACACTGACGAAGTTCCATTGATCGGGGGTGGATGGGGAGTCCAACCTAGGACGATTGTCAAGAAAGAAAATGAGTTCGAAACGATGGATCATAATGAACAGTATATTATACATAGAAGTTTCACACAGTGATGAATACTGAACTTCACGCTTACGAGTTAAAAAAAATTACTAGTCTGTAAATCTATCGGACCAAACTGCGTAGTAATCAGTCCGAAACTTGCAAACTACTTAAACTGGTGTTGTTATGGTCTTCAGTCCAGAGACTGCTTTGATGCAGCTCTCCACCCTACTCTATCCTGAGCAAGCCTTTTCATCTCCTTATAAGAACGGCAACATCCACTTGAATCTGCTTACTATACGCGTCTCTTGGTCTCCCTCTGCGATTTTTACCCCACACACTTCCCTCCATGCAAAATTTACGATTCCTTGATGTCTAAGAATGTGTCCTACCAAGCGATCCCTTCTTTTAGTCAGGGTATGCCAAAAATTCCTTTTCTCACCAATTCTGTTCAGTACCTCTTCATTAATTATGCGGTCTACCCACCTAATCTTCAGCATTCTTCTGTAGCACCACATTTCAAAAGCCTCTATTCTCTTCCTGTCCGCACTGCTTATCGTCCATGTTTCACTCCCGTACAAGGCAACACTCCACACAAATGCCTTCAGAAAAGACTTCCTTACACTTAAATTAATATTCGATGTTAGCAAATTTCTCTTTTCAAAAATGGTTTTCTTCCCATTGCCATTTTGCATTTTGTATCCTCTGTACTACGACCATCGCATGTTATTTTACTACCCAAGTAACAAAAATCATCTACCACCTTCACTGCTTCGTTACCTAATCTAATTCCTTCAGCATCGCCTGATTTTCTAAGACCGCATTCCATTATTTTTGTTTTGCTCTTGTTAATGTTCATTTTATACTGTCCATTCCATTCAACTGCTCTTCCAGGTCCTTTGCTGTCTCTGATAGAATTACAATGTCATCAGCAAAACACAATGTTTTCATTTCTTCCCCCTGAACTTTAATCCCTATTCCAAATTTTTCCTTGATTTCCTTCACCGTCTGCTCGATGTACAAATTGAATAACATCGGAGAAAGGCTACAACCCTGTCTTATTCCCTTCCCAACTGATGCTTCCCTTTCATGCCCTTCGAGTCTAATAACTGCGGTCTGGCTTTTGTACAAGCTGTAAATAAGTCTCCTTTCCCTATATTTTACCCCTGCTGACTTCAGAATTTGAAAGAGTGTATTCCAGTCAATATTGTCAAATGCTTTCTCCAAATCTACAAAAGCTAAAAATGTAGGTTTGGCTTTCTTTAATCTATCTTCTAAGATAAGACGTAAAGTGAGTATTGCCTCCGGGGTTCCTATGTTCCTCCTGAATCCAAACTGATCTTCCCCGAGGTCAGCTTCTACCAGATTTTCCATTCTCCTGTAGATAATTCGTGTTAAGGCAAACTAATCTAAGGACAACACACACACCCATGCCCAAGGGAGGATTCGAACCTCCGACGGCGAGCAACCGCGCGCTCCGCAGCGATGCGCCTTAGACACGCTTACTAGTGAAAAAGCTAATGACTTGGATTTAACTTTCACTTTGCAGCAGAGTGTGTGCTGGTATGAAACTTCCTGGCAGATTAAATTTGTGTGCTTCAATCGGGATTCGAAGTTGGGGTCTTTCGCGGGGAAGCGCTCTACCGTCTGAACTATCCCTGCACCCTTCACGGTCCGTCCTCACAACTTTACTTTTGACAGTGAAAGTTTGGAAAGTAGGATGCGAGGGACTGGCAGAAGTAAAGTTGTGACGACGGATCGTGAAGCGTGCCAAGATAGATCAGACGGTAGAACGCTTTCCCGCGAAAGGCAATGGCCCAGGTTCGAATCCCAGTTCTGGAACAAAATTTTAATCTGCCAGGAAATTTCAGATAATGAATTGATAGTGGAGCGAAAATCTCTCGCCCTCACCCTCAACCGCAAATGGTTGTGAACAGAATAATGCCGTTTTTCCCATAAAGAAGAGACTACACACTTTAAGCTGTACACTATATTTCGACATCATTAAATACTGTTTTTATGTAAATGCCTAATAACAATAATTCGTAATTTATGTTAATTTCTTTTGGCTGTATACTATCACGACAGCTTATGGTGAAACACGTTTACCTCGAATCACGATGCCCGTACTCACTAGATACGTTGTTTCATCTATCTACATGAGAACATTGTTATGATAGTAGATAAACAGCTTCGGGCTTGTCTGAATGAGATGATTCAGGCGCCTACGTCACGTCATGACCCACGCAACAATGAAAACAGTAGACGCTCGGTCAGGTCATATCCTGGGAAACGATCCTCGTCAGTTGGTTCATGATAACCAACACGATCGCTTGTGTTCCGAGTGCGATGGACATGCTGGAGGAGCTTGCCGAGGTAATACATGCATCAGCTTAATAAATATGCACCTAACACTTAATTACACAAGCCGTTGACTTAGGGCACATTTTACATTTTAATTAGTGACTTGAGACCACAGATAGTCCTCTTTTTCGGAGCTTTCTCATCTGTTCGTAGACTGAAAATTTATGCGGAGTGCGTTTTTCTCTTTTTATCTAGTGGTATTACACATTCTGCAGAGAACTGTAGCTGTTTATTATCATTACTATTTTTATTGGAACTTGTCGTTTTACTGGATTTATTAGAATTGCTGATACATAATATTGCAATGATTAATAAATCTGCTTAAATTTTACATATGACAGTGGCATCTTAGTGTGCTAATGATAAGGAGGAAATTTTCGGTTTATGTGGTTAATATATTTACTGGTAATTTGAAAAGAGGCGATGCCTATCAAAGTCGCGACCCATCATGACATCCAAACTATATATAATCGAAAATGTTATCATAGTAGTCGCCGATATAATGGAATATGCGCGAGAAACAGATTTTTGATTCAAATATTAAGCGAAATTTTTACGAAAAACCAGGTAGAAAGTTTTCAGCGCATGACGTATATTTGATGCCACGTTCGACGTCTCTCAGATGGCGTTGATTCATATCTAGAACTGCCAAACGGATGGAGTTTTCTTGGGTTTACGAATCGTTAACTCGATCGTCCCTTTAAAAGCTGTGTGGATAAAACCAGCGGCCGGTACAAGTGATATGTAACTGTGGAGTTCGGCGACAGTACAGATATAGACATCCTTCGAGAAGACAACACTGATATGTTAGGGTAACTTAACGGCTTAAGTCTGTTCTTATTTCGTTCATAGGTGATATTCCTATTGACAGCAACAGTTTACTATGAATATGACATGATTTTAAGGGATGTTAGCCAGGAAGCTAAGAGTACAGCTTAAATTCTTACGAGTAACAAGCTACGAGGAGACCGTTCGCATGCTCGCGTCTTCAATACATATTGATAGCAGCCCCTAATATATAGTGAGCCACTATGGATAGTAGGCCATTAATGAGATGTGCAACGCTTCTTCTAAATTACCGAAACTACACTGAGTACCAAACATTAAACAGGTGCCATAGTATTTTTAATTAATTAAAAATTACCACATTTCATTCCGTAATATCTGTTATTCATTATCATTGTGCTATGGATGGCTAAATCGAAGATATGCTCGTAAGGCCCCAAAAAAAAAAAAAAAAAAAAAAAAAAAAAAAAAAAAACCGCTTGGGAATAGAATTCGGAATACTAGATATTGATCGAGGGGTGAGATCGATATATCGAAGAATGGGAGGACGCGCGATGTATAAAACATGTGACGGGTCCTGACATTTTGTTTCAGTGTGAAGTGCATGTTTTGTGATGAGTGGATTATATACTCACTAGACAAGAACCAGATAGGAATAAGTCACCACTAATTTGAAGCATCGCCATCAGTTACTACAGCAGTTGTCGGATGGAAACTATTTTTTTTTTTTATAGTTCTTTATTATGGCTTTTGGTGACAGTGACCATACAGCCAGCGGTTATTACATTGACAACATTACAATAGAATTGAGATTCTTACAATGTACAGCACAATATTAATAAGTATGTTACATCATATAGCCTTAGAATAAAAGTAGAGAAATAACATGTAAAGACATTAAACAATACATATTTAACAGTACGACAGATATTTGTAATACAATAAACGTGCAGAAAGCATAGGACCAAATGAGAGGTGCAAAGACAAATAAAAGTCAAAATATAATATAAAATCACTTATGCAGTTTCCCGCTGTGCATGTTCAAGGTAAACACACTAGCTCTAAAATTAGAGCTGTATGCCAGTGACTTTGAGGTGATGGAAACTATACATCACTTGTCAACAAGGTGAGTTATTTCTAAATGATCTTTATATTGGAGTAAGTGATGTTTCACATTTCCCATATTAACGATTACAGTTAATTTTCTGAGCGGACAAGGGTACATCGAGAACATGTCAACCGAAGAGTAGGAGCAGCTTTAATTATTTACATCATGATCGGCACGAAAAATTAATCCCGTCACTGTATACGATTCTGTTTGCAAGTTCTGAACACTCGACAATACATCGCGACACGAATTGTATAATTTTACGGGATTAATTTTTCATGTCGACCATGAACTAAAGAATTAACGCTGTTCCTGCTTAATGGTTGATAGGTTCTCGATGTGCCCTTGTTCGCTCAATAAATTAACTCTAATCGTCACCAGAATAATTCACAAAGAAACATGGCTGCCGCTCGAGCTCTGAGATCGATCTGGCAGCTCTATCGATATATACCGTTCCGAATTCGATTCCCAAGCGTTCTACCAAATTACCCGGACGTGTTCGATGGAACAGACACGGTCATTCGTAAGGATGCTATGCGTCTAAGGCAGTACTTTGTCGCATTGAAAGCATAAAGGCTAACTCACTCAGTTCTGCTGTCTCTCACTACCTGTCTCTCTCTAACCCTCACTCTCACTCTATCTCAAACACAAGAAAACACACACACACAAATGCTCCAGTTGATATGGAGAAGGGGGTTGGGGGGAGTGCGGCTAGCCGAGCGGAAGTAACCGCGTGGTCTAAGGCATCATGCTACGTACTAGGCGGCCGCTCCCGCCTGAAGTTAGTCCTCCCTCGCTTATGGGTATGTGTGTTGCCCTTAGAGTATTTACTTTATTTGTAAGTCTTGGGACTGATTACCAAAGTAGTTTGTTCCTTTAAGTTTACAAACATTTTAACTTTTTTGTCTAGCCTAGGACGACTGTGAGTAAGTTTAAAGAGTGCATATCGATGGATCATCATGCACGGTATAGTAATCTCGCATCCTCACCCTTAACCACAAAGGGCTGTTAAGGAGGTGATGCCAATTTTACCCTTCACAATTCGACCACGCTATAGTCTTGTTGATATTTCGACATCCTTAAATTCTGTTTTCATGCGAGACGCTATATAAAAAAAAGTGGGAATTTATATTAATTTCTTATTGCCAGTATAATATCACAACTTTTTATGGTGAAACATGTTTATCGCGAATCGCAAAGCAGGTAGGCCCTACACACTAGACTAGTTGTTACATTGATCTGACAGTAGATAAACAGCTGCGGGTTTGTGTGAATGAACGTGACGTTGTAGCACACGTAGCCATGTAAACAGCTGACGCTCGGTCAGGTCATATCCTGGGAAACGATCCTCGTCAGTTAGTTTGATAACCATGAACGATGGACTTCCTGGAGGAGCTTGCCGAGGTAAGACATGGATCAACTTAATAAATACGCACGTAAGAAGTAATTACGCAAAGAAGTTGAGTTAGGGGACATTTCACATTTCAATTAATGACTACAAGACACTGATAGCTTTCGTTTTCAGAATTTGCTCAGCTGCTAATAGATCGAGAAAATTGCGAAGTCTGTTTTTCTCTTTTTATCCAATGACATTACACTTTCTGCAGAGAGAAGCAGCGATGCAGCCTCTGTTCAGTATCATCACTATATTTGAAAAGTGTCGTTGTAATGGATTTATATGAATCACTGATAAACAAATATTGTAACGTGTTATAAATTTGGTTAATGACAGTGGCGGTGTAGTGTGCTAACGTTGGCGACGAAATATTCGGTTTATAAGGTTAATTTATTTAGTGGTAATTTGGAAAGAAGCGTTGCCTACCAAAGTCGAGGCCTCCAAACGGTATACCTATATCTAACACGTGTAATGAGTGGTCTACGATGTGAGTAATGGGATACCTGCAATAAACAGATTGTTGATTCAAAGATTACGCGAAACTTTTTGTAGAACCAGATGGAATGTTCTTCAGTGAATGACTTTAATTTGATGCCAAGTCTCTCACATGTCGTTGATTACTATCTGAACAGGCTAATACTGACAAACGGGTAATTTCCAAGGAAGTTTACACTCGAAGTTGTACGGCAGAAATCGATATATTTTGAATGTCGATAACGGGGATATTGCCGCGCGAGATGTGTAAATATTGATATTTACTAATGTCTCATAACGTACAAATACCCAAAGAAGTTGCTTCACTTACTTTATTAATGATCGAAGTATTCGTCTTGAAGTACCGTATCAGTTGTATATGCTCTTTCAAATTTGAACACACTAATGAAATACATTCTTCACACTTAATACGTCTTGTGCCAAACCTGACGTAATCGACATTCTGTACATATCGATTTCTGCCGTAGAACTTAGAGTGTAAGCTTTCTTGGAAATTACCCCTCGGACTATGTCCTTCAAGATTTTAAAAAGTTAGTCGTCTGCGATCGCTCTACTGAACGTAGTAAAGATTACAGTACTAAAGTCTTCGAATACGATGCATGTGTAAACAAGGTTACATATAAATGTTTGTAAACCATAAAGTAAGAATATCATTAATTACTTAGATAATTTGGAAGAAGCGTTGCACATCGCATTAACGGCCTACTGTCCATAAGTGCTAACTATCGATAATGTACCGAACATATGTATCGAGGACGCGAGCATCTGAACGGTGTCGTATCTTGTTTATTCTAACAATTTAAGCAGTACTCATAGGTTCCTGGATAACCACATTATTTAAAATCATGACATATTTGTAGAGAATAGTAAAGTACTGCTGTCAATCGGAATAGCCATCTACAGTCTAGTTTGTGGAAAATACTTCGTCGTTTCCTACGTATATATCATATTAGCCCGAAGTGAAGTACTTTTGACAAGGTATACTGAAGACGTATAATCCGATCGACAACAATAATTTACTATTTTCTACGAATATGTCATTATTTTAAAGGTTTGGCAGGAATCTAAAGAGTACAGCGTAAATTCTTGTGAGAAAATGATTTCGTTTTGTCTGCTTCATTACCAAAATTCGTCTCTTACAACACAACTAAGTTCGAGTCTTCGATATATATCAACAGTAGGCTTTCAGCGCGAAGTGCAACGCTTCTTCCAAATTATCATTGTTCAGTGCACGGTAATGTAAAAATTTACTCCCTTCATTGTGTGGCGCTGGTTTGCTAAGAGTATTCAATGCTCGTTATCAACATAATCAAACTACGCCGCCGCTGCCGTAGGTTTAATTTTACCTTTTGCGTTTTTACATTGAAATGCCACCCCCATGAACCACAGACATTGCCGAGGTGGGGTGGCTTGCGTGCCTCAACGATACAGATAGCCGTACCGTAGGTGCAACCACAGCGGAGGGGTATCTGTGGAGAGGCCAGACAAACGTGTGGTTCCTGAAGAGGGGCAGCAGCCTTTTCAGTAGTTACAGGGGCAACAGTCTGGATGATTGACTGAGCTCGCCTTGTAACATCAGCTAATGTGGCTTTGCCACACAGCTACTGCGAACGGCTGAAAGCAAGGGGAAACTACAGCCGTTACTTTTCCCGAGGACATACAGGTCTACTGTGTGAACATATGATGATGGCATCCTCTCGGGTAAAATATTCCGGAGGTAAAATAGTCCCCCATTCGGATCTCCGGGAGGGGACTACTCAGGAGGATGTTGTCATCAGGAAAGACAGTACTGGCATTCTACGGATCGGAGCGTTGAATGTTAGATCCCTTAATCGGGTAGGAAAATTAGAAAATTTAAAAAGGGAAATGGATAGGTTGAAGTTAGATATAGTGGGGATTAGTGAAGTTCGGTGGCAGGATGAACAGGATTTCTGGTCTGGTGAGTACAGGATTATAAATACAAAATCAATTGGGGGTATCACAGGAGTAGGATTGATAATGAATAAGAAAATAGGAATGCGGGTAAACTACTATAACCAGCACAGTGATCGCATTATCGTTGTCAAGATAGATACGAAGCCAACACCGACAACAGTAGTACAGGTTTATATGCCAACTAGCTCTGCCGATGATGAGGAGATCGAAGAAATATATGAGGAGCTAAAGGAAATTATTCAAACAGTTAAGGGAGAGGAAAACTTAATTGTGATGGGAGACTGGAATTCGGTAGTAGGAAAAGGAAGAGAAGGAAAAATAGTAGGTGGATATGGACTGGGCAGGAGGAATGAAAGAGGAAGTCGCCTGGTAGAATTTTGCACTGAACATGATTTAATTGTAACAAACACCTGGTTTAAGAATCACAAAAGAAGGTTGTATACATGGAAGAGACCAGGAGACACCGGAAGGTATCAGATTTTATAATGGTAAGACATAGATTCCGGAACAAGCTTATAAACTGCAAGACGTACCCAGGGGCAGATATAGACTCTGACCATAACTTGTTAGTCATGAACTGTAGGCTGAAACTGAAAAAATTGCAGAAAGGTAGGAAAATAAGGAGATGGGACTTAGATAAATTGAAGGAACGTGAAGTTCTGGAGAATTTCAGAGGGAGATTTAGGCAACAATTGACAGAAACAGAGGGAAATAAAACAGTAGAAGAGGAATGGGTAGCATTGAGAGATGAAATAGTGAAGGCAGCAGAGGACAAAATAGGTAGAAAGGCAAGACCTACAAAAAATCCTTGGATATCACAGGAAATACTAGATTTAATTGATGAAAGGAGAAAATATAACAATGCAGTAAACGAAACAGGCAAAATGGAGTACAGACGACTAAAAATGAGATTGACAGGAAGTGCAAAATGGCTAAGCAGGAGTGACTAGAAGCCAAATGCAAATCTGTAGAAGAATGTATAAGAAGGGGAAAAGTAGATACGGCCTACAGGAAAATAAAAGATACATTTGGGGACAAGAAAAGCAACTCTACGAATATCAAGAACTAAGATGGGAAGCCGGTACTCAGCAAAGAAGGGAAAGCTGAAAGGTGGAAAGAGTACATAGAGCAGCTCTACAAAGGAAATGAACTTACGGTCAATGTGGTAGGAAGGGAAGAGGACGTAGATCAAGATGAAATAGGAGATACTATACTGAGAGATGAATTTGACAGATCCTTGAAAGGAGTAGATGACATACCCTCAGAGCTACTAAAGTCTCTGGAAGAGCCATCCATGACAAGACTTTGAACTGGTGTGTAGGATTTATGAGACAGGCGAAATACCCTCAGACTTTAAGAAAAATGTAATAATCCCCATTCTAAAGAAATCAGGCGAAGACAGGTGTGAAAATTACAGAACCATCAGTTTGATAAGTCATGGTTGCAAAATTTTAACACGAATTATCTACAGGAGAATGGAAAAGCTGGTAGAAGCTGACCTCGGGGAAGATCAGTTTGGATTCAGGAGGAACATAGGAACCCGGGAGGCAATACTCACTTTACGTCTTATCTTAGAAGATAGATGAAGGAAAGGCAAACCTACATTTTTAGCTTTTGTAGATTTGGAGAAAGCATTTGACAATGTTGACTGGAATAAACTCTTTCAAATTCTGAAGTCAGCAGGGGTAAAATATAGGGAGAGTTATTTATAACGTGTACAAAAGCCAGACCGCAGTTATTAGACTCGAAGGGCATGAAAGGGAAGCATCAGTTGGGAAGGGAGTAATAAGACAGGATTGTAGCCTTTCTCCGATGTTACTCAATTTGTACATCGAGCAGGCGGTGAAGGAAAGCAAAGAAAAATTTGGAATAGGGATTAAAGTTCAGGGGGAAGAAATAAAAACATTGCGTTTTGCTGATGACATTGTAATTCTGTCAGAGACAGCAAAGGACTTGGAAGAGCAGTTGAATGGAATGGACAGTGTGTTGAAGAGAGCATATGAAATGAACATTAACAAGAGCAAAACAAAAATAATGGAATGCGGTCTTAGAAAATCAGGCGATGCTGAAGGAATTAGATTAGGTAGCGAAACAATGAAGGTGGTAGATGAGTTTTGTTACTTGGGTAGTAAAATAACATGTGATGGTCGCAGTACAGAGGATATAAAATGCAGAATGGCAATGGGAAGAAAATCATTTTTGAAAAAGAGAAATTTGCTAACATCGAATATTAAGTCTTTTCTTAAGGCATTTGTGTGGAGTGTTGCCTTGTACGGGAGTGAAACATGGACGATAAGCAGTGCGGACAGGAAGAGAATAGAGGCTTTTGAAATGTGGTGTTACAGAAGAATGCTGAAGATTAGGTGGGTAGATCGCATAACCAATGAAGTAATACTGTACAGAATTGGCGAGAAAAGGAATTTTTGCATACCCTGGCTAAAAGAAGGGATTGCTTGGTAGGACACATTCTTAGACATCGGGGAATCGTAAATTTAGCATTGGAGGGAAGTGTGTGGGGAAAAAATCGCAGAGGGAGACCAAGAGACGCGTACAGTAAGCAGATTCAAGTGGATGTGGGTTGCCGTTCTTATGAGGAGATGAAAAGGCTTGCTCAGGATAGAGTAGGATGGAGAGCTGCATCAAACCAGTCTCCGGACTGAAGACCATAACAACAACAACATTGAAATGACTGGTAAAGGAGATTTCCAGTTAGATATTTCTAGTTAATGTTGAATTGAAGATGATATACTCTTTCTATGCGGATGCTTGTGTTTTAATAGTACATCTCGGTATCGACATAAAAATGGGTTAAATTTTACGACTTGGCTCGTCGGTCGCGGGAGATTATGTTGGCAGTAATGGTTAATGGCGGGAACTCAGATGAACAATTGCGAGACAGATGTAGACAGGAAATGAGATTCTTTGTATTTTTCCGTCAACACTGGAAACTTTGATTTACGAGGTTAGCCAGTGTACTGAACGGAGAAGGGTACATACAAGAACCTGTCAATCATAGAGCATTAACAGCCTTAAAATTTACACTGTAGCTTGTCTAAAATATTATGGCTTTTTCTACGAATGTGATACATTTTACAATATGTTACTCATAAAAAAATATTTACGTGAAAACAGTCATTTTTTTATTTACGGCGATAATCATAGTGCATTTATTATGTACATGAAGGAAATATTATCTTTGGTTCTTTTAATAGTGTCTTCTTTTGCTAAGTGACATATCCATGTAGCGCCACTGACCATTGCTGGCAACATTATCTCGCGCGACCGACGAGACAAGTGATAAAGTTTTGCCGAAAAATGTGTAATAAGGGCTTAAGCAAGTAATGGCACCAATGTGAGTCAAACGTCATCACACAGCATTGACTTTGGTATCGGACAAATTTTCTCTCTGAGACGTCTCTCTCTCTCTCTTACATAAAGTCAACGATAAATGCACATAATTTTTCCCTGTCTATCTACCTATCTGTTTTTTTCTTATTATTTCTGCCATATGTTTTTGAATACTTCATTTCCTTCTGAAGTATAATTTTTTATTTTGCTGCTTATGAGTTTGTATTTGATATTATTACATGTACGTTTATGAGAAACTTTTCTCCATGACCACATTCTGCCACCCACTCATGGTTGTGGTGGTAGATAGCCCTTGGTCTAATGATGTTAGTAAGGGAGTTTGGTCGCGGTGCGTGGCAGTGGGTGAGAGTGACGAGCAAAAATTCGCAAAATATGCAATAAATACTCTTAGGAAAAGCTATATACTCTTTGACTTACGAACTTTACGGTACGAGTCAAAATCTGTTTACTCTTTCAATCGTCAGACAATGCGGTCCTTTCAGACTTTAATAACGACGAGGAATATCAAATATGCAATTTTTTTTTAAATAGATCACATGTTTCCGTCAACCACACATTACCGACTATGAACAGAGACACTAAACAAAGATAAAAATCCAGATAGACTCAAAGATAACAATACTCGTGGAACATTGATCACTGTCGTGGAAGCGTGGTGGAAATATAGACTTACTAAATAACACAGACATACACTACGTTTCCGGAAGACGAAAACCGATTTTCGTAAACCATTTTTCGCTGTCGTGTTTACAAGGCATAGCCTGAATCGCATTTCCTAGCTCACTTAACATGGCGGCTGGAAAACAGCTGATTCAGTTCCTTATTTAGTCTGCACAGTCGCTATTTTTCCTTTTTTAAATACACAGATTTATATTCACTCTAATATTTATAATTTTATTTCACATTAGAAAATATCACTCTTTCCATACGTGCCGAAAATTCGTAACAAGAAAACACAATCTGACAAGCTAAGAACGGTTGCGTTTACATGGGCACGAAAATCGATTGTGGAACTGGAAAACCGCTTTAGAGAAGCGGATTTCCAGAATCGATTTTGGAGTGTTTACGTGACCAACCAAAAACGGATTTGGGAAATAGGTTTACGAAATCTGGTTTTGGAAGCCCATGTGAAAGGGGTGATACATTAATGAATGTCTCTTAGGCTATAGATATTGATATGCCTGTGCCAGTAAGCTCACTGGTCTGTGCTAATCAGTGATCTCTGATACATATAGCCGCGACACTCTCTGCTGTGAAAGGTGTTATCGTTTGACAGCTGGGCCAAGAAAAACTATGCGACGTAGTCCTACTCATATCCTTGCAGCCTCCTGTGATAATGTTGGCAACAGATGTTGAATAACGAGATCATGTGACATCGTCATAAGCCAATCGCGTGACACGCAAATATTTTGTCGTGAAATCAAGCATACAGCAGGAACAGCAGTATTTATCAACACACTATGTGGTTCGGTCATCTTTGCAACGATTTTATATCGTGTTATTGATGTTGCCAACATAAAAACACGAGGCCGCCCGGATAGAAAGTAAAATTTTACCGAATCAGATACATCCGTTGTTGTCACATCTCATTATGACCAGCACTTTCCGCGAAACTCTTTTGTATAGAGTCTTACAATTCATTCCTAATTCCTATTCAAGGAGATATTTTTGAAAACTGTTACAAATCAATATTCGCACTTATCCAATATCGTTTTCAGAAATGTAATTTGCCAGCCGCTTTCGGCGCTGCTGTTGCAATCTGTAACAAAATTGAGAATAACGACGCATAATATCAAAGTTTTTAACTTCTTGGCGCGTTTTCCTCAATCATACTTTACCGACGATCAACAGAGACAAAGATGAAAACGCAGATAGGCTAACAAATTAATAAAAGAGCGCTACACTACAGTCACAGTCATACTTCTATTAATTGGTGTGGGTGATTTAATTATTACCATTTCTCATCTGAACGATAGAAGTATTTTCAGAAGTTTACTTCAAACAGAGAATTACACACCGCAACGTTAACTTTATGAACACAACCTAACATTGAATTGACATCGTTCCAGAGTACGGACTTAATTTCACGTATTGTATGAAAAACGTTATGAACATTTATTGTTTTTGACAATTACTTCTACTTAAATGTGACATCTCAGCTAGGAGAACTGAGTTTATTGACAGAACGATCCAACAAGGATTCTGTTTTTGCTGACCTAGGTCCGAAACCCTAAAAACTATGATCTACACAGGCCCTTCTTTAACAACCGTTGCGAAGCACGGGCACTTAAGCTAGTATGAACATATGAGGGAAACTAGTTCCCAATTCACACTCTTTGAACATACACATATAATGAATCCAAAGAGCTGATTATCTTACACTAGAATACTTCGTCGTATAAATCCATAACTTCGATGACACTAGCTCCTTGTTGATGTGCAGTGGTGTGGTGAATGATGGGAAAACAATCAGAAATGCTGTTGCGAAAGTCAATGACAACGCGTCTTTCGACATGAATGAATATATCCTGGAATTTAAATGTCATAACGACAATTATTTGATGCGAAATTTTTAGTATAATTTTTCATTGTAGGAAAGTAAAAGTTTTATTTCACTTGCAGTTTGAGATTGTTTACTTCGGTGCATCATGTTTCATAGTAAAGGGAAGAAATTTATATTGTTTGTGAATACAAATGGCTAGAAGATATTGGATGGAAAATGTATATCGAGAACCAGTCATTGATGGAAACTGAGCGCAATTCATTTCTCGATAACACTGATTTCTTATGTTATAAAAGACTTTGCAGTCAAAACTACGTAAGTGAAAATATCTGTCTCACCCTGGTTCTCGAAGTACTTTTCTGAAGATTTTCTGTGGCGATTTATTATGGAATGCATTTCGTATATATAATTTTTATTTCCTTATACAAATAAAAGTGTCGCTCTTTTTAGTTATAAATACTGTATGGATATCCAACTCTTATTCGAAATTGCATTAGAGTGTTTTTCAACAGAAACGTTGCACAATTTTATCCGAAAATTTCAATATTCCAGAATATGTTTTTACGTAGATAGGTACTACCAGAAGTTCAGTTTAAGTCAGTGACAGTTGGAGGAATGACCTTCACACTGAAATTCGTCAACGGACGTACTGTCAACAAAACTAGGAGTTAACCTCCATCGTCAGCATCTCATTGCCTATTACCTATAATATACCTATAATATTACCTATAATATTTGTGGCTTTTTCAAATATATTTGTATCAAGTGTGTTTTACTAAAAGTAGAATAAGTATTTCATGACGGTATAATAAATGTTACACCATTTGGTAACACATGTATATTTCATGAGAATGTAACAATGTTGATAAGAAGTTGACAACACAGGTTTTGATGAATAAGTATCTGAAAACACATAAACGTTGTTCAGTGAATTTTAATGTGTGAAACAAATTTTCCGTTTTATACACATGTAACTACACTATGTTTTCTGGAAAAATGCACTCGTGCCTGAAAATAACTATTCTGTGCTGAAGATAGTGAATACTTTTATAAATAAGTTATTACATCGGATCTAACATTTTATCTTCTTGTTTTTCTAGAGCGAAGACAAGTTCCTGTGGTGCCTGTCGTTCATCCCTTTTGTCCAGGTGAGTTGGAGTCATTCCTTGACTCCTGTGGCGTTCCTGTGGAAGGGGAGGAGAATCCGTGGGACGTAGACTGGCCAGGTTTGCCAGAATACTATTGTAAGTACCTACAGCTCTACCAGAGTGCAACTTACCTCTCTTTTATTACGTAATTATACATTTTATGAATAATTATCGTATCACACTGACGAATATATTCGTTCATTCCTTAGAAAACGGATTGTACATGTTGTTCAGTATGAATTAAAGTAACTAGTGTAGTTCGTGATTAAAAAGGTTACTGATCTAATAGCTAAGGGAGGGGGGGGAGTCAGGCGGTAAAAGACATTTTTTCCATTGTGGCATCATAAAAAGTACATGACAGACCTGCAGTTAGAGACGTGCCACTGAATTGTGTGTTTTTATTAGCACATTTCGTTTCATTTTTACGTCATATTGAAACATATGTAATTCACTAGATGTTTTTAATTAATTATAACCAATATATATACAATGTAAAGACTTTGACATAATAATGTACCTGTAAATTTTATTCTTAAATCCACAGAAGATATACCGTAATAAATGATAGGAAATGGTGATGTAAAAATTATGATCAAATGTAAATAAATTTAATGTACATAGTATAATGTTAATCACCAAGTTCGCTTTACAGTGAGTTTTGATTAGGAGGAGAGATAAAAGAGATTTACATCGTCTATGCTTTGCTTTGCTTGTCTGGAGTATTCATAAAGGGCTGGCTACACTCTGGTCTCGTGCCGTCACAAGCTACCTGCTTGAGACGGCTACAAGACGTTCGCACGAAAGATTGGTACGTACATTCCATAAAGCATGCAATTTCGACAAGATGCCAGGCTTGCACTGAATAAAGAAGAAAACTGCATAGAGGTGGCTATATATTTCTCAGAACTACTCAAATGTCCAGTATCAACATCAAAATCTCATGAAGACACTTAAGAGTCAGAACTACTACAAACCCACTTAACTTTGACAAATGAAAGACGGACTGAAGACGATCTAGGAATAGTAGTGGACAGCGGAATCACAGCTATTAAACAAACAGGGTGATTATCAAGGAGTTTGCTGAAAACACTCTTCAACAAATTTCATTCGAGAAAACTAATTTATTTGCTCTGGATTCAAAAGTTGTGGCGGAAGGTTGGAGGGCTGAAGCATACCAAGCATACCTGCCACGTCATTACAGGCGCAGATTGTATGTCGTACATGGGGAACAGCATCAAACCATGGTACAGCACGACAAAACAAAATAATCACGTCATGTGACATTTACAGCGTCTTTTAATTCTGTTTATCATTTAATCTCTATATATAAAAGGAAGTGTCCCGATTGACTGACTGACTGACTGATTGACTGACAGACTCATCATCGCCCAGCCCAAACCACTGAAGATAGAAACTTGAAATTTGTGGAGGGTGTTGATCTTACTCTGTAGGCGTCATTTAAGAAGCGATTTTTCGATATTCCGTCCGTAAGAGGGTGCAATAGGGAATGAAACGTTTTTTGAAAATACGTTGCTGTTTAGGCAATTTTGAAGCTAGAACTACAAAATTTCGGAATTTAATTCAGGGTTCGAATTAAAAAGACACGTGTTTCGGCATTTTTTGGAATTCGACAAATAAGGGGGTAAAAGAGAGGACGCAAAAAACTGATTTTCAAAAATATGTTGCTGTTAATTCAAATTTCAAGCTATAACTATGAAACTTCGGATATGGAATGTTCGTCAGGATTAAATAACACGAGTTTTAGTATTTTTGGAAATTCAACAAGTAAGGGGGTAAAATATGAGATGAAAAAATCTTTTTGAAACATGTTGCTATTAAGACAATTTTGAAGCTAGAGCTGCAAAAATTGATATTTGTATTGTTGGTTTGAATTTTAAAAATTCGTTTTTCGGTATTTTTGGAAATTCAACCATAAAGAGTGTTAAATTGGAGAGGCGGTGTTTTTCGAAAATATGTTGCTATTTAGGCAATTTTGAAGTTAAAATTACAAATTTTCGGATTTGGATACGGGGCTCGAAATTAAAAGACACGTGTTTCGGTATTTTTGGAAATTAGACTAATAAGGGGGTGAAATACGAGATGCAAAAATTGATCTTAAAAAATATGGTGCTGTTAACTCAAATTTCAAGCTATAACTACGAAACTTAAGATACGGATTCTTCATCGGGATAAAAAGAAACAACTGGTGCAGAACAACCAGCCTACGCATACGAAGCCAATTATATTATGGAGTGTAATATGTGAAAAGTCGAGTTGTAAGAATACTGGATAGCGTAGTTTTCGTAATACCTCCTTTTACTTTTTATATTTTTTTAAAACTGAAAACGAAAGTGATGCCTGTGTTGCTATATGTTTTAGCCACGTTAACTGTGTGTTAAAATATCTACAAAAGTACTGTACAGAAAATGTCAATCTGCACTAATACAAAAAAATGAGCTATAATTGTAGGAAATGCACTTAATATGAACGATGCTGTACCTCAAAACAACAAAAAATAGATCCGTCAAAATAAGAATCTAAATCGTAAAAAATAGGAATCGCATAATTTATTAGGCTTTTCGAACCATAGCATAATACCAAAGCATTTGTCTATGGTTTTTATTGATGCCTGTTACGGAAAATTACTAAATATTTTCCAAATAGAGGATCTCAAACAAAAGAAGGAAGAAGCAGCAAAGATGGTAACAGAGCAGAAGAAGTGGATGCTGAAGTGGACGGGGATGATGGAGGAGGACAGCAGAGGAAATAAGATAGGATGGTCAAAAATAAGAGAGGAGTTCTGAGAGCGGATGTGGTGATGGTGGACAAGTATGGAAATGAGATCCACTGCAGAGAGACTCTCAAGTCAGTGTGGAAAGAGTATTTGAGGATTTGCTAACTGAAATTGGACATGAGGATGGTGTACAGTAAAAGATGGAAAGGGCAGTAGGGAAATGGAGAAGGACATGACTTGGAGAGAAGTGGAACTGTCAATAAAAAAGATGAAAAAAGGAAGCGCACGAGGTGTGAACAAAGTGAGTGTGGAAAGGGTGAAGGCAGTACGGAAAGTTCGGAAACAGTGGCTGTATTGGGTTATGAGGGTGATATGAAAGGAAAAGTGCATTGTTAACCCTTCTCTTCATTCTGTTGATGGATGACATATTGACAAAGGTAAAAAAGAAAATCGGGGAAGAAAAGATAAAAGCAATGGTGTTTGCAAACGATATGATGGACTAGGGCAACAAGGAGGAAATTCACGAGCAGGTGGATGTTTGAAAAGAAACAGTAGGAGAATACGGATTGTACTTCAACATGCGTAAGTGTGAGTTCATGTTAACCACCAGGAAAAAGGATACATCAGCGACGGGAATAACACTTGGAGGTGAACAGCTGAAGAAGGAAGAAAGCTTGAAATACCTGGGAAGTGTTACTGTGGAAAAAATGGGAAATAAGAAGCATATTACAGAACCTGGCAGGCAGTATTTCTAAGAAGCGTTAGGAGTTTAGTGAGGAGCAAGGACGTGTTATGCCGAAGTTATTATATTACTTTAGAGAGGTTGAAAATTATTGCTACCAAAGACGCTGCTTTTTATTAAATTATTTAATACGACAGGCCTGTTTCGGCGTGAATGCCATCGTCAGGTGTACTGTAAAATACAAAGGTGGGTATACTATTTAATTTAAGAAGATAATTGTACTTTATACATACACTGGTAGCTCTTCTTACCCCTATAAGATCGCTGCTTCTCTTACGTGTATAGGTTCTTATTTACAGATGCATTAGAACTGTTGTTGTTATAGCTCTTATATAGCTGTATATATATACTTTTCTTAAAATAATTCTTATGTTGTCGATGTTTGACACCTATTTTCACAGATATGTCGTATTAAATAATTTAATAAAAAGCAGCGTCTTTGGTATCAATAATTTACAATATCTCTAAATGACATATATGATGCAGCGCGCCCAGAAGATTATAAATGGTTATTATATTCCGATATTCACCTATGCGTCAGAAACTTGGGTAACGAAGAAAAGAGATACGAGCAGAGAAAATGAAATTTCTTCGAAGCATAAAAGGGGTAGCAAGGAGAGACAGGGTGAGGAACGAGAAGATCAGGGAGAGTAACCGTTAAAGGATAGGATCGAGGGATGAAGAATGCAGTGGTATGGCCATTTAAAGCGAATGGAGGGAAAGAGGATTCGTAGGAGGATACACGAAACACAGATGCTGAAGAAATGACCAAGAGGAAAGACCAAGTGATGGATGGCTATAAGTAGTGGAGGATTGTGTCAAGAATAGAGCAGAGGACTGGGCCAGATTGAAAACAGAGAGATGATGATAAGAAAGGACAAGGAAGAAGGAAGGAAGCTTGGCGTTTAACGTCCCGTCGACTGCGTGGTCATTAGAGACGGAGCTTACGCTCGGAGTGTTTGGGTAAGGATGTGGAAGGAAATCGGCAGTGCCCTTTGAAAGGAACCATCCCGGCATCTGCCTGGAGTGATTTAGGGAAATCAAGGAAAACCTAAATCTGGATGGCCGGAGGTGGATTTGAACCATCATCCTTCCGAATGCGAGTCTAGTGTGTTACCACTGCGCCACCTCGCTCGGCCAGACAGGACAAAGTGTCGGGGCTTGTTTTCCACACAAGTTGAAAATTTTAAATTTTACCGACGTAATGAATGTTCAAACAACTTACGGGTATGCTGCCGGGTGACGTCGTCGAAAACCGCCGATATTTCGGCAGGAGGACACCCTGCCATTCTCAAGGCACAACTGCACTTAAGGAAGCAATGTGGAAGCGTATTTAATACCTCGGTTAGCAAAGGGTAAACATGGAAGAGAACACACACGGTACAAGTCACTGCAGAGTCAACACAACCAAAGATGACGAAACATAAAAAAATATCGATAGCGACTGTTAATCAAAAGGCGAGGCAGCATTAACTTTGTCCCTCTGTTATTTTACGAGAGACAGTGCCGGATTCCAAGAAAACTACCATCTCTGTTTATAAGGTCGCTTGCTAGTTTAATTTCAACAGCTTCGTTGATAATACTATCCCAATAGGTGGAAATGCATGCCAGAATATCCGCGTTGTTATATTCCATAGGACGACTGGTGCCAAGACAGTGTTCTGCAACAGCGGATTTGTTTGGCTGTTGTAAGCGCGTGTAACGTTTATGTTCAATACACCGGTCTTCCACAGTCCTGATTGTCTGACCAATATATGACATGCCACAACTGCAAGGAATACGATGTACACCTGCCTTACGCAAACCAAGAACATCCTTTACGGACCCCAACAGGGCCTTTATCTTAGAAGGTGGTCGAAAAACACATTTCACATCATATTTCCGCAAAAGCTGTTGAATTTAAACTAGCAAGCGACCTTATAAACAGAGATGGTAGTTTTTATTTAAATTCTGCTTGAAATCCGTCACTGTCTCTCGTCAAAGAACAGAGGGACGAAGTTAATGCTGCCTCACTTGCTGATTAACAGTCACTATCGATATTTTTGATGTTTGGTCATCTTTGGTTGTGTTGACCCAGCAGTGACTTGTACTGTGTGTGTTATCTTCCTTGTTTACCCTTTGCAAATAGAGGTATTAAATACGGTAGCACATAGCTTCCTTAAGTGCAGTTGTGCCTTGAGAATGGCAGGGTGTCCTCCTGCCGAAATATCGGTGGTTGTCGACGACGTCACTCGGCAGCATACCCGTAAGTTGTTTGAACATTCATTAAGCCGGGAAAAATTAAGGTTTCACATTGTTTACCTCTGCGGGGAGGAAATGTATCGGTGTTTAAGGAAGTTCGATAAACTTCGCAGCAGTAGAGTAAGGTTGCAATGTGCTTTGTCGTTCTTGTTGAAGTGTCGTAATCATATTGTTCCTACGTGTGCTAAGATTGTGCACCATATTAATTCTCCTGCCGCAAATCGTATCAAGCAACGTGCTGGCTTAGCTCTTGTTCGTGAAAGGATCCACTTTACTCGTCGTCAATTAGATTTTATTTCCAAGGAGCTATTTCGGCTTTATTTAATGATTGCTGCTAATGTGTCTGAATTTTCTTGGGATTGGTCGGACGGTGCCTCTTCGACACTGATTGGGAATTTAAATCTGTAACTGCTCGGCATTCGGAGAAATTTGAACGTTTCCTTGGCTCAGAGTCTGATTCAGTGATTCAGATTTAATTTCGCAACGATCTGTTATCAATCTCACAGAGAACACTTATGACGACGCAGCTTTATCTGTGTAGGGGAAAGGTTTGAATTTCGCACCAACGCCTAAGCGTTTACCGGTCGTAGATTTCTATTGAACAGGCTGTTTCTAAACTACCTTCCGATTCTGCAGAAGAAGCTAGGAGGGAAGCTTGTCGTGTTGACTGGTGCTCGTCCACCCAAGTGTAATATAACAGCAGCTGAGGCGTCTGCTTTACGGTCTCTCAGAAAGGATCCTGATATTGTTATCTTTCCTGCGGACAAGGGAAACTCCACAGTTTTGTTGAATAAGGACGATTACATTCAAAAGATGCAATGTCTGCTTTCTGAATCGGCATATCGTAGGATCGGTGCTGACCCCACAAATAGTCTTGAGAGAAAAATTAATAACCTCCTGAAGAAAAGTCCTTTCTCACAGGAGACCATCAAGAGTCTTAATTCTTACCGTGCTTTACCACATAGATTGTATGGCCTTCCTAAGGTCCACAAACAGACCATTCCTTTGAGGCCTATAGTGTTTAACATTGGTGCTCCGACATATCGTGTGGCTAAACAGCTTGCTGGTTTGTTGAGTCCAATGGTAGGCAGGTGTGAACACCACATTAAGAACTCGGCGGATTTCTTATGTCGATTGCAGGAATTTCGTTTGATGACTCTGATATTTTAGTGAGTTTTGATGTTGTGTCTCTCTTCACTCATGTTCCTCTGTCAGATTCGTTGCAGCTAATTGAGATTAAGTTTGGTGTCGAGTTAACAAACCTTTTTCGACTTGTGCTGACTTCCTCTTACTTTTTATTCAATGGTCAGTACTATGAATAAACTGATGGAGTTGCAATGGGAAGCCCCTTGTCACCTGTTGTGGCCAATTTGTTTATGGAGGATTTCGAGGAACGTACTTTAGTGTCAGCGACTCTGAAACCTGCGTGTTTTTGCAGTTATGTAGACGACACTTTTGTCGTTTGGCCTCATGGTAGTGAGAATTTAAATGGTTTTTTGGAACACCTAAATTCATCCACCCGAATATTCAGTTCACTATGGAGGTGGAAAAGAATGGCTGTCTTCCTTTCCTTGATGTGTTAGTCAGAAGGAAAGTTGATAGAACATTGGGACATTCTGTTTATAGGAAGCCTACTCACACTGATTTGTCTCTGCGAGCTGATAGTTGTCACCATCCAGCTGAGCGTGAAGGAGTACATCGTACCTTGGTTCACAGGGCACATATCATTTCAGACCATGGCAGTTTGTCAACTGAGTTGTCCCATCTCGAGGAGACCTTTCGTCAGAATGGCTATATTGAGAGACAGATCAAATGTGCATTGCGCTATCAGCCTTCTGTGCAATGGCGAGTGCCGATAGTAATGAAGTGGCCCCTAAATCTATGGCCTTTTTGCCTTACGCAGGAAGCATTTCCAACAAGATTCGTCGTATTTTGCGGAAATATGATGTGAAATGTGTTTTTCGACCACTTTCTAAGGCCCTGTTGGGGTCCGTAAAGGACGATCTTTGTTTGCGTAAGGCAGGTGTATATCGTATTCCGTGCAGTTGTGGCATTTCATATATTGGTCAGACAATCAGGACTGTAGAAGACCGGTGTATTGAACATAAACGTTACACGCGCTTACAACAGCCAAACAAATCCGCTGTTGCAGAACATTGTCTTGACACCGGTGATCCTATGGAATATAACAACACGGAGATTCTGGCATGCACTTTCACGTATTGGGATTGTGTTATCATGGAAGCTGTTGAAATTAAACTAGCAAGTGACCTTATAAACAGATATGGTGGTTTTTGTTTAAATTCTTCTTGGAATGCGGCACTGATTCTCGAAGGAAAAAAAAAATAACAGGAACAAAGTTAATGCTGCCTCGTTTGTTAACAGTCACTATCGATATTTTTTATGTTTGGTCATCTTTGGTTGTGTTTACTCTGCAGTGACTTGTACTGTGTGTGTTATCTTCATTGTTTACAGTTTTGCAAACCGAGGTATTAAATACGCTTGCACATTGCTTCCTTAAGTGCAGTTGTGCCTTGAGAATGGCAGGGTGTCCTCCTGCCGAAATATCGCCGGTTGTCGACGACGTCACCCGGCAGCATACCCGTAATTTGTTTGAAGAAGTTGAAAATTGTGCAAGATGATGACGATGCTTGATTTGATTTGATTTTTTTAGGGAAGGCAAAACAGTCTTAGTCCAACCCGCCACTGCCCGCACTGAAACTAAGTTTATTGTGCGGTATCGCTCCCTGTATATCTAGTAAAGCCAACCAATGCCTTTGAACAGTGCAAGGAGTCCTTTTACCAGTTCTTTATTAGACACAATTTCTTCGGGTCCGGTTGTCCCAAATGTTCTGTGACTTTTACTCTCCAATGCAATGCATTCGAAGATTAGACGTGATGCAGTTTCATCACTGTCATCACAGATCGTACATTTAGGGTTCATTACCTTGCCATGTTTTCGTTGATGTACTTTGGTCAAATATTCTACATGCTGTCTTCTGAGACGGTTACGTAGCTCCAATTTGATCATTGCCTTGGTGATTGTCAGGTCAGGTTCGGATCCAATAAATGGAGTCTCTGCCCCCGTCCTGGCTAATCTGCCGGCATGTTCGTTGCCACTGATCCCCGAGTGGTCAGGGACCCACAATAGGTTTACTCTATTGCTTTCCCCTAGCTCCACCAGAACCCTGTGACATTCTGCAACAATTTTAGACCTTGTTGCAGGAGCTACCAGTGATCTCAGGGCTGCCTGGCTGTCTGAATAGATATAGATGCTACAATCGTTGTAGCACCTACGAAAATTCTCCTTCACACACGCCCTGATGGCAGTGATTTCGGCCTGGAATACTGAGGCCAGTTTCCCTAGAGAGATGACGCCCTCCAGTCTTGGCTGCACTCCGTATACCCCGGCCCCAACGCCTTGGTCTGATTTTGACCCGTCAGTGAACCGGACAATATCCTCCATACGGTGTAGAACTATTTTCTCCCACTGCTCCCTGCTTCCTTGTTATATTGAAAGGCTTGTTGAAGCAGTATGGGGTTATAATATAGTCGGCTGGCATTTCCCCAACCTTTCCTGTGCGCCTCGGTTGCACAGTGGTAGAGTGCCAAAGTACAAATCCAAGGGTCGCGGGTTCGATCCCCGCCAGGTTCTGGGATTTTTATCTGTCACTTTCCACTTCTTTCACCTCTGACAGTATTGCTCATGTGAAAAATACCGAGTAGCACCGTGGTTCGGAACCCACGTTAAACTGTAGGTCCCCCTATAACTGGCTGGGTAAGTCAGTTCGAAGGTCGGAGGAAGGCAACGGCATACCACCTCCAATCTTCGGATTGTTGATTGCTTTACCTTACCTTTCCTACATTTGCCTCACTCACTACTTTAGTGTGTGATTCTGGATATCCCAAAGAGTTCCAGTTGTTGCCAGTTTTGAGTCTGTATGCACGAGCCGCTGCCTCCATCTTGACCCAAAGGTGTAATGGAGGGGCATATCCAGCATGGTTTCCATCCCAGCAGTTAGTGTGCTGCTAATTCCGCCTGTTATGGCTAAGCAGGTTAATCTCTGCATGACGATGCTTAGTTGTAGAAACGTTCCAGTGTACCTAGTGAAAGTCCAAACATTTCGGGGAGGGCGCGGGCGCCCTATGTATGGGAATGGTTTTGGAGGGCAGCCATGTGTTTGTGGAGGCGCGCCACGTGGGAACGGGAGCCGGCTCGCACGCCGCACGTGTTGGCTAATTGGCGGGTGTCGCGCTGACGGATGGCCGCCGTCCGTCTGCCGCCGCCGACCACGCCCACCGCTCTGATGCCTGCCGGGTCAGCACGGGTTAAGCCCTGCCCGCCCGCTGACGAATGCCCTGCCGAGGCGCGCGTCACGCCGCTGTCTGAAACCTGACCTCCTCACGGCGCGGCCTACGGGTCTCCCTACTTCCAAGGCGTTGGCCTTCGCAGTGACGTCAAAATGACGTTAGCGTCAAAGTCGAATACCTATCGACTGCTGTCGAGTTTTTGTGGTCGAATCGAGTAAGCCGTGCCGAGTGTGAAATGCTTGCTTGTCACTATGCTCATACACTGACAGTAGTGGGCAGTCGTACGTGTCTTATTAATAGGAAAGACTTGCGAAACTAGCGGAGACTTTGAGTGCAGTGTGCCGGCCGCGGTGGCCGAGGGGACTGAGGCGCTTCAGTCACGGTCTGCACGGCCACTATGGTCGGGGGTTCGAATCCCCCCTCGGACATGGATATTTGTGCCGTCCTTAGGATAAGCTAGATGATAAGTTTTTTTAAAATTTTTTTTTATCAAATGTTTGTTAAGCTTATGGGACTTAACTACGGGGTCATCCGTCTCTAAACTTACAAACTACTTATGAACTACTTACGAACTAGGACGACACAAATATCCATGCCCGAGGAGGCATTCGAACCCCCGACCGTAGTGGCCGTGCAGACCGTGACTCCGTGACTGGAGCGCCTCAGTCCCCTCGGCCATCGCGGCCGGCGATAAGTACTTTGTAAGCTTAGTTAAGCCCCTTAAGCTATACAAACATTTGACCTTTTTTGGCCCACCTTAGGTTACGGTAGTAACACTAAAAGTGGGCCTTTGCGATCGTCTTTTGACAGCTCGAAATTTAAATGAAAATAACGGCTTAACTATTCATCTGACACGAAAATTGAATAACCGAATTTGTAGAGGAGATAATTCTCTACAACGTTGCTCTTTTATGTTTTTTTCATATCTCGTAGCGTTTCAAAGATATTTGCAAAAATAACGCGATTTTGAGATGTATGTCTGTCTGTCCGTATCGTATTTCCTGTTTTTAAGACGAACCGTTCAACCGATCAGCACAGAATTTTACAGACATAATTGTAGGCCGCCAGAGACCAGAACCTTCTTTTTTAAGATTTTTCGGACAAAAAATACGGCAGTAATACCAAAAAACTCCGTTTGTAATATAATTGTAATTGCAAACGAACCGTTCTTCTGACACGAAAACTGAATAACCTAATTGGTAGAGGAGAAAATTCTCTACAACCTAGCCCCCCTCCACTGAATGAACGAAAACCAGCCGTTCGGAGATGTCACATAACATTCCTCGCCCAGAACTCTCTCTGGCATACACCATCCATCTTTCGTTGCGTATTTGATGATTTTCTTATTGTAACTTACACCTTGTCATTTCAAAGCAATGGCGCACCGAGGAATTAATAAAAACACATCGTTCTTCGTACGATAAATGATAATATAGTGCCTACAAATGCTATACTAGCATTAGTTAAGAACGGTCATCAATAGTATGTGATTAAAGGACTCGACTTTTGATTGATAGCTATAGCGTAGTGGGCAAGGCGTGCTGGTTCTGAACCCGCCACTACCTAAATTTTTTTCCCCTAAAAGGGTTTCAGACACTCTTATTAATTAGTTTTTTATTATTTAGATTATTATTTTGGTCCAAAATGTTTGCAAAAACTTATAAAACTACAAATCTAAAGTGGGCCGTAAAGCACGTCAGTGCGATTTTTTTGTTGTTGTTGTTGTTGAGTGCAGTGCAAACCAGGTGTTACTCATAGTGGCTGGTGTAGTTATTCGATTTTTACTTGTTTCTTTGCCCGATTGGTTTGATCTTTTTTTTTTTAAATTGAAGTAACAGATGTGTTGTATAAAGTGTACTTTACCTTTACGTAAGCTTGTAAAAATTTATACACGTAAATAATAAATGCAGTGTTGCCTTCATACACCCCAGAAACCAATATGTAGTACTGTAAGAAGAGTTGACACTGACATTGCGTACTAAACGTAATTATTGCCGGTTATACAGTCCAATTTTTTATTTTTATTTATTTTTAAGAATTCAGTAAGTCTTTCATAGAAGTGTCGTTACAGGGCGGATAGATTTTTAATTTTAGTAAACATAAGAGCTCATTTCTCACTTCCATATTGTCCGTCTGTCTTGCTTGTTGTCTTTTGAACTAGCTAGCGATCGAAAATGTACGACGTTCTCGAAAGTATATTTCGTGAAATTCTGGAACAGTTTAGCGTTTCAGAAGGCCAGATTTCTGGCTACTGTGATTCGTCGGAGGAGGTTATAATAGCTGTATTTTAACTATTAGAATTTGCTGGCGAATGTGGGTGCCTTTAGGCTAGAGACAATGGACTGGGAAAATAAAAACACATACACACACACTATGTGCAGAACATGACCTGGTATTACATTGTCCAGTTTAGTTGCGTTTCCCCATTGCAAAATTTCAAATTAGATAAGTAAACCACGGTGCTGAGTTAATATAGAAGTCCATAGTCTCTAGGCCTGTACAGACACACACTTTCACAGCCTCTTACAAATTAGTATAACGCACAAAAACTTGCTGAACACACGGAAAAGGATTAAGTTGCCGGAACGCATCGTACAACAGCAAAATAAATCTTTGCAGTCAAAAAAAGTTCTCTTAAACCAATCTATTGTCTCTAGGCCTAAGGGCACCCACATTCACTAGCGACTTCTAATAGTTAAATCACAGTAGCCAGAAATCTGACATCCTTATGAAACGCTAAACTCTTTCAGAATTTCACGAAATATACTTTCATTTTTCTAAAGAAATTCCAATTTGCTGCTAAGTTTAGATATTTTTATTAAGTCACAACGGACTGTTTCGGCGCATTAATGCCATTTTCAAGTGACGTCTAGATGGAATGACGTGCATATATCATCGAATCTGACTGTCTTCTGGTGTTATAAAATTTTTAAAATATTTTAAATTACTTTTGACAGTTCGATGATATATATATATGGTGTCCCAGCTATCTTGTCCACCCAAAATATCTCTGGAACAATAACAGCTATTGGAAAACGACTTTCACCGGTATCAATGTACGGCTGGGGCCCATGAATGTACATATTTGGAAACATTCTAAAACGAAAGCAAATGTGTTTTTTTTAACACAAACTTATGTTTTTTTAAACGGACACCCTATATTTTTTTCAGCAATCCATAGCATGAGAAATCACATAAACAATGGCGTTGATTGCATCGCAATATTCCAATTACATCCCGAGATATTGCGACGCGAAGTTGACGCTTGAAATACGCGAAACGCGCGGCTGGCGCACGTCCTGAGACTCAGGCGAGAACCCCATGCTGCTCAGGATGTTCGCTAACTGCACGTTTCGCGTATTTCAAGCGTCAACTTCGCGTCGCAATATCTCGGGATGTAATTGGAATATTGCGATGCAAACAACGCCATTATTTATGTGATTTGTCATGCTATGGATTGCTGAAGAAAAAAATATAGGGTGTCTATTTAAAAAAACGTAAGTTTGTGATAAAAAACACATTTGCTTTCGTCTTAGTGTTTCCAAATATGTACATTCATGGGCCCCAGCCGTACATTGATACCGGTGAAAGTCGTTTTCAAATAGCTGTTATTGTTCCAGAGATATTTTGGGTGGACAAGGTTGCTGGGGCACCCTGTATATATACTTTTGTAAACTCCGCACATTTTCGATCGCTAGCTAGATAGACGAACAATATGGAAATGAGCTTTCCTTGTGCTGTAGCTGTGATTGACCACAAAACTCGTCAGCAGTCAATATGTATGCAACTTGGACGCCATACGTCATTTTGACGTCACTGCAAAGGCAATGCCGTGGAAGTAGGAAGACCCCGCGGCGTACTGGGTATGCGAAAAACTCGTAAGGTGTAGCCCGTAGACGTAACCAAAGACAGCCGATATTTCTGCTGGAGCGTACCAAGCTGTTTCCAAGGCAACTTCACATGGGCTACGAGCAAATTAAGACGCTTACAGCCCTCAAAAAGCTATGCGTTGGACACGTGCTCTGCCGGACCGGCGCAAACAGACGCGTAAGGCGCTTGTGCCCTGCAGACAGAGTAACCGGTTTACAATGAACAGCATAGTGAAAGCATTATCGTAGAAAAAGATAGACTCAAAACCAACACCGACCACAGTACTGCACCTTTATATGCCAACCAGCTCGGCCAATGTTGAGGATATCGAAAAAATGTATGAGGAGATGAAAGAAATCATTCAGAAAGTTAAGGGAGACGAAAACTTGATTGTGATGGGGGACTGGAAGTCGGTCGTAGGAAAGGGAAGAGAAGGAAATGTAGTAGGTGAATATCGACTGGGAAAAAGGAATGAAAGAGAGATCGCTTGGTAGAATTTTGCACAGAGCACCATTTAATGATGACCAACACTTGGTTTAATCATCATGAAAGAGGGCTGTATACGTGGAAGAGACCAGGAGACACTGGAAGGCACCAGATTGACTGTATAATGGTAAGGAATAGATTTAGAAACCAGGTTCTAAACTATAACACATATCCAGGGGCAGATATAGACTTTGACCATAACTTATTGGTTATGAACTGCAAATTAAAGCTTAAGAGACTGCAGAAAGGTAGAAAGGTTAGGAGATGGAACCTGGACAAATTGAAGGAACCAGAGGTGGTTGAAAGTTTCAGAGGGAACATTAGGCAAGGATTGGCTGAAACAGGGGAAAGTAATACAGTAGAAGAAGAATGGGTAGCTCTGAGAGATATGGAAGTGAAGGCTGCAGAGGACCATATAGGCAGAAGGATAAGGCCTAATAGAAATCCCTGGATAACACAGGATATACTGAACTTAATTGACGAGAGGAGAAAATTTAAAAATTCAGCAAGTGAAACAGGAAAAAGGGAGTACAAACGTCTGACAAATGAGATTGACAGGAAGTGCAGACTGGCTAAGCAGGAGTGGCTGCAGGACAAATGCAGACCTGTAGACGAATGAATAACTAGGGGAAAGGTAGATACCGCCTACAGGAAAATAAAAGAGATACTTGGAGACAAGAAAAGCAGCTGTATGAATATCAAGAACTCAGACGGAAAACCAATACTAAGAGGGGAAGGCTGAAATGTGGAAGGAATATATAGAAGGCCTATACAAAGGAAATAAACTTGAAAGCAGTATTCTAGAAATGGAAGATGAAGTGGCGGAAGATGAGATAGGAGATATGATACTCCGAGAAGAATTTGACAGAGCGCTAAGGACTTGAGTCGAAACAAGGCCCCTAGAGTAGATGATATTCCGTCTGAACTGCTGATATCGTTAGGAGAGCCAGTCGTGAAAAAAATGTATCACCTGGTATACACGATGTATGAGACAGGAGAAATACCCTCCGACTTCAAGAATATCGTAATTCCAATTCCAAAGAAAGCAGGTGCAGACAAATGTGAAAATTACAGAACTATGAGTTTAACAAGTCATGGTTGCAAAATACTTACACGAATTATTTACAGACGAATGGAAAAACTTGTGGAATCCAACCTCGGGAAAGATCAGTTTGGATTTAGGAGAAATGTAGGAACACAAGGCAATACTAACATTACGACTTATCTTAGAAGATAGGCTAAGGAATGGGAAACCTACGTTTTTAACGTTTGTCGATTTGGAGAAAGCTTTTGTCAATGTCGACTGGAATACACTCTTCCAACTTCTGAAGGTATCTGGGGTAAAATATAGGGAGCGAAGAGTTATATTCAACCTACACAAAAACCAGACAGCGGTTATTAGAGTCAAAGGGCAAGAAAGGGACGCAGAGGTTGGGAAGGGAGTAAGACAGGGATGTAGCCTTTCCCCAGTGTTTTTCAATCTGTACATAGAGCAGGCAGTGAGGGAATGGAAGGAGAAATTTGGAGAGGGTATTAAAGTTCAGGGAGAAGAAATAAAAACATTGCGGTTTGCCGATGACATAGTTATTCTGTCAGAGACCGCAAAAGATCTGGAAGAGCAATTGAATGGAATGGAAAGTGTCTTGAAAGGAAGATATAAGATGAACATTAACAAGAACAAAACGAAGGTAACGGAATGCAATATCAGAACGTCAGGCGATGCTGAAGGAATTAGATTAGGTAATGAGACAATAAAAGTAGTAGATGAATTTTGTTATTTGGGTAGCAAGATAACTTCTGATGGCCGAGGTAAAGAAGATGTAAAATGGAGAATGGCTATGGGAAGAAAAGCGTTGCTGAAGAAGCGAAACTTGTTAACATCCAATATTAATTTAAATGTTAGGAAGTCCTTTCTGAAAGCATTTGTCTGGAGTGTGGCATTGTATGGGAGTGAAACGTGGACGATAAGGAGGTCAGATAAAAAGATGACAGAAGCTTTTGATATGTGGTGCTACAGACGAATGATGAAAATTAGATGGGTAGATCACGTAACAAATTAGGAGGTGCTTAACCGAATCGGGGAGAAACGGAGTTTCTGGCATGTACTGACTAAGAGAAGGGATAGATTGGTTGGACACATTCTGAGACATTAAGGAATTGTCAACTTAGAGCTAGAAGGAGGCGTGTGGGGTAAAAATCGTAGAGGGAGACCAAGGACGAATATAGTAAGCAGATTCAAAAGTATGTAGGTTGCCGAACATATTCTAAGATGAAGAGACTTGCACAAAACAGGGTAGCGTGGAGAGCTGCATCAAACCAGTCTGCGGACTGAAGGCCACAACAACAACAACAACAACAACTACTACTACTACTACTTTATTTTGCTGACTTTGTGACTTTCGATATTTAATCTCGCTATGACAGCTCTTTGTTCAGTAATACCTGTATCCGTTTTGATGCTCGTTATGAGCTCAGGATTATTTGTTGCTAAGAGATCAAGTGTGTTTTGACATAAATTTACAATTCTAGATGGTTCATGAACTAATTGTTCGATGTAATTCTCAGAGAATGCGTTGAGTACAATTTCGCACGATGTTTTATGTCTACCTCCTGATTTGAAAATATAATTTGTAAACAGACTGAGGGTAAATTAAATTCACCGCCTACTATTATCGTGTTAGTCGGGTACGTTTTTGGAATTAGACTCAGGTTTTCTTTTAACCTTTCTGCTATTGTATCGTCAGAGTCGTGAAGCCGGTAAAAGGAACCAATTATTAACTTCTTACGATTTTCAGGTACAACCTCTACCCATAATAGCTCGCAGAAACTATCAATTTCAACTTCGCTACACGAAATACTACTTTTGACGGCGACAAACACGCCTCCATCTATTTTATTTAATCTATCCTTTCTGAACACAGTAAGATCTTTTGCAAATACTTCTGCTGAACATATTTCCGGTTTGAGCCAACTTTCACTCCTACAATGATGTGTGTTTCGGTGCTTTCTATTAACGCTTGGAGTTCTGGTACTTTCCCGACACAGCTACGGCAATTTACAACTGTTATACCGATAGTTCCCAAATCTACATTTCTCCTGTGATCCACCTGCACCCTTTGAGGTTGCCCATTTTGTTTTTCCCCGAAGCCCCTTATCCTAAAAAACCGTCCAGTCCACGCCACACACCCCCGCTACCCGTGTAGTCGCTTTCTGCATATAGTGGACTCCTGAACTATTCAGCGAAACCCGGAAACCCACCACCCGATGGCGCAAGTCAAGGAATCTGCAGTCTACTCGGTCACAGAACCGTCTGAGCCTCTGATTCAAACCCTCCACTCGGGTATGTACCAGAGGTCCACAGTCGGTCCTGTCAATTACGCTGCAGATGGTGAGCTCTGCTTTCATCTTGCAAGCAAGACTGGCAGTCTTTACCACTTCAGATAGCCGCTCAAAACCTGAGAGGATCTCTTCAGGTCCGAAGCGACACACATAATTGGTACCGACATGAGCCAACACCTGCAGTTGGCTGCACCCCGTACCCTTCATGGTATCCGTTCCACATCTGGAATGACTCCACCCGGTATGCACACGGAGTAACGTTGGGCTTTAATCCCCTCCTTGGCAGCCATCCCTCTAAGGGGCTCCATCACCCGCCTAACGTTGGCGCTCCCAACTACAAGCAAACCCACACTCTGTGAAAGCCCGGATCTTGCAGGCTGGGTGGTGACCTCAGGATGAGAGACACCATCTGACTCAGGAACGTTGTCCTGAACAGACAGCGCCTCAAACCGGTTCACAAGACGAACCGGGGAGGGCTCACGATCGGTACCCTGAATGTCTTATGTTGTTGTTGTTGTTGTTTATAGGGGACCAAACTACAAGGTCATCAGTGCCCTGTTCCAAGCAGTGATGTAACATGTGGCAGAACGAAAACACAGACAGAACAAGGATTAGAGAAGTCCTTAAATGTAAAACGAAGAGAAACACTTCACTTATACACAGAGGAGTGCGCAAAAGGGATAAAAGTACATTTTCACAGTAGAATGAAATGGCTGGCTGATCACTAGGATAAAAACAGATGAGCGAGCCATGCTGTACACACAAAAAACACCTCACCCGAAAAGGTAGAGGCTATCAATTAACTTAAAAACAGTGTAAAAATGAGGGTCATGAATCAGGCAGAAGCGCCTTCCATTAAATGGAAGAGTAGAAACCAGATGTGCGAATAAAATGTAAAACAGTAGTAGCCAAGGAGGAATTGTCTCCTAAAACTGATGGCAGCGAATCTGGTAGGCTAATGGACTGCCGCATAGCGGCTAAAAACGGACAATACAACAGTATGTGGACCACAGTCAGCTGGGCGCCACAACGGCAAACTGGTGGGCGCTCTCGACGCAAGAGGTGGCCGAGTGTTAACCACGTATGGCCAATGCGTAGTCGGCAGAATACAACGGACTCCCTACGAGAGGCTCGTAGGGAGGACCTCTACATTGCCGTAGAAGGATTTACAGCACAGAGCTTATTCGGTGCGTTTGATTCCGCCCACTCAGTATTCCAAAGGCTTAATACCTTCTGATTGAGCACCGCCTGGAGATCCCCCTCCTGGAGACCGATTTCCAGCATGGTTGAGGTAGTAGCCTCCTTCGCCAGTTGGTCAACATGTTCATTTCCTGTTATTCCAATGTGACCTGGAGTCCAAAGGGAGACCACAGTGTGACCAGATGTACCTAGTCAGTATACAGCTTCCTGAATGGACCGTACCAAAGAATGTTTCGGAAAACACTGATTAAGTGCTTGCAAACCACTCAGGGAGTCAGTTCAGATAACCACACACTCCCCATGGCAGGCTCTGAGATGGTCAAGGGCCCGCCAAATGGCAACAAGTTCCGCCGTAAACACACTACTCCCACAGGGGAATGAACATTGTTCAATATGCTGGCCGTGGGTATAGGCATACCCAACATGGCCATCGACTAGGGAGCCATCGGTGTATATAAATTCAGCGCCATGGTACGAATCTAGAAGGGCCTGGAACAGTTGACGGAGAGTCGTCGATGCAACAGAGGCCTTGGAGTCTCGGGACAAGTCCAACCGAAGCTGGAGGCGAGGAATGACCCAAGGAGGAGTACGAGAACGGTACGGGAAGGTGAGAGGAATAGGAAGGGACTCTAGAGAAGAAAGAAGGGAACGAATATGGACCACAATCAGGAGGCCCGACTGCGGCCGTTGTCGTGGGGAAGGGAGTGCGACAGCTGGGAAAAGGAGCCTGCGATTCGGGTGGTGAGGTATGACATGAATATGGGCAACATACGAAGCCATTAGCTGTTACCTTCTGAATCGCAGGGGGGGACCCCCAGCCTCAGCAAGAAGGCTTGCCACAGGACTTGTACGGAAGGCCCCTGTTGCTAGACGGATGCCACTGTGATGGACCGGATCCAAGATTTGCAATGCAGTCAGAGCTGCAGAATCATACACAAGGCAGCCATAATCCAGGTGTGACTGGATAAGTGCCTTATACAGGTGCAGTAGAGTGGGGCGAGCAGCTCCCCATCTTGTGTGGCTGAGGCAGCGGAGGATGTTTAAGTGTCTCCAGCATTTTTGTTTTAGTGGGCGAAGATGCAGTATCCAGGTCAGCCGGGCATCAAAAAGCATACCTAGGAAGCGGTGTGTCTCCTCAACGCGAAGGGGTTCACCCTTCAAATATAGCTCAGTGTCTGGATGAGCTACCCGACGGCGACAAAAGAGCATGACGCGGGTTTTCTGCGCCGAAAATTGGAGGCCAAGACTGGGCCTTTCGGATGGCTCTCTGCAGCCGCCGTTCTGTGACGCCAATGCTGCTGGAGCTGAAGTAAAGGCAAAAGTCGTCGGCAAACAAGGAGGAAGAGACATACGTTCCTACTGCCGCAGCTAGTCCGTAAATAGCAATCAAAAATAACGGTAGACTGAGAAATGAGCCCTGTGGGACGCCGTTCTCTAAAACATGAGGGGAGCTAAGAGAGGTGCCAACCCGAACCTGAAAAGAGCGTAGCGACAGGAAGTTCTGTATGAACATTGCGAGGGGGCCACGTAAGCCCCATTCATAAAGTGCAGAGAGGATATATGATGCCAGGTTGTATCATAAGCCTTGCGGAGGTCAAAAAAGACTGCAACAAGTTGTTCTCGGCGAGTAAAGTGGTATGTATGGCTGATTCCAGGGAGATGAGATTGTCTAGAGTGGAACGGCCCTGACGGAAGCCTCCCTGTTGTGGAGCCAGGAGACCTTGATCCTCCAGTAGCCACATAAACCGTCGACTCACCATACGTTCGAGGATCTTACACAGAACGTTGGTGAGACTGATGGGGCGGTAGCTACCAGCGTTGGACGGATCTGCGCCTGGTTTCATCACTGGGACGATAGTACTTCTCCGCCACTGTGGCGGGAAAATGCCTTCTGTCCAGAGACGATTATAAAGGGCGAGTAGCTGCCATTGAAAGTCCGCTGAGAGGTGACGGACGAACTGGCTGTGAATACGGTCCGGGCCTGGAGAGGTATTGGGGGATGCAGCTAGAGCAGTCTGGAACTCCCACTCACTAAATGGGGCGTTGTATACTTCCTGTCGACGTGTGCGGAAGGACAATTGCCTCTGCTCAACACTCTCTTTGAGGGCGCGAAATTGTGCACTGTATGCTGCGGTCGCAGACAAACGTGCAGAATGCCCTGCCATGAGCAATAACTGTCGAGTCAGTACAAAGACTACCTTTGACTCTGAGTGACGGGATTCCGCTTGGTGGGTGATACCCGAAGAGGCGCCGTACCTGCGACCACACTTGAGAAGTGGAGGCGCAGGAGCCTATGGTGCCTACATATCGCTCCCAACAGTCCTGCATACTCTGTTGGAACAGTCGCTGGGCTTGGGCCCAGAGACGCTTAAAAGCGATCAGATATTCAATGCTGGGATGGCGCCGGTGGCGTTGAAGCGCCCGTCGCCGCTCCTGGATAGTGTCAGCGATCTCCCGTGTCCACCAAGGCACTGACTTGCGCTGAAGTGAGCCTGTGGTAGTCGGGACATTCGCTTCAGCAGCGGAAATAATGTCCTCATTTAGTTGTTTGACTGCCATATCGATGTTATCTGGCAATGGAGTAGTAGCCACAGCTGTAGAGGTATAGCCGTGCCAGTCAGCCCTATGGAGGGACCACTGGGGCAGGCGTCCTGCAGGGTGAAATTGTGAGAATGACAAAAGGAGAGGAAAGTGGTCGCTCCCACAAAGGTCGTCATGGACCTTCCAAGATAAATGCGGAAGGAGACTCGGGCTACAAATGGATAGGTCGATGATGGAGAAAGAGCTATGTGCCACGATGAAGTGTGTGGGTGCCCCACTATTCAAGATGCAAACGTCAAGCTGTGTGAGAAGGTTCTCAAAGTCTCTACCACGGCCCGTGCTCTCAGTTCCACCCCGTAGAGGGTGGTGGGCATTGAAATCACCCAAGAGGAGGAACGGTTGTGGTAACTGGGCAACCAATGCAGTGAGGTCAGCAGGAGAGACAACAACATCTGGGGGAAGGTATAGGGAACAGATGGTAAATTCCTCTATTGCCTTGAGTCGAAGAGCCACTGCCTTCAGGGTCGTCTTGAGAGGCACAGCAGCGCTGGGGACGGTTGCAATAACATAGACACAAACTCCGCCAGATTCCCTGTTATAGATGGAACGATTGTTGTAATAGCCCCGATAGCCACGAAGGGCTGGGGTCCTCTGTGCAAGGAACCAAGTTTCCTGCAGAGCTATACAGAATTCTGGAAATCGGCACAACAGTTGCTGCAATTCGGACAAATGGCGGAAAAAACCGCCACAGTGCCACTGCATGATCTTAGAGGCTCCTGGTTGCTGGGACATGCAGATTGGGACGGTGCACTGGTGTCTGCAAGAGTGTTTGCCGTCGCTGATGGCGGAGACAGAGCCTCAACGTCCATCGCATCTGGGGACTCAGCAAAAGCCAAGTCCTCAGGGGACGTGAGAAATTCTATTTCGTCCTCTGAGGCTGACGTTTGTTGTGGTGCCTCAGAAGCCACTTGGTTTTCAGTCTTTTAGGACCTCTTTTTCTTTCTTTCCCGCTTGTCTTTTGGTCTCTCCTGCTGGGGGGGGGGGGGGCTTTTCTGCCACAGTCTCGGGGACGGATGATGCCCTCGAGGCCCTGCGACCAGCAGGTAGTGGCTTTTTCAGCCACTCACTGGTATCTGCTGTACCAGCGTCAGAGACCTTAGGAGGAAGGGCATCGAGGGAGCCCTTCCTTGCAGGAGGAGCCAGAGATGGTTGTTGGTTCTCTGGCTCAGGTATGGGGACCGTTGTCCCCTCTGATTTTGTACTCGTTGCTCCCAAAGTAGGGACCTTGGGGGCAACAGAAGAGGAGGCGCCCCCTGACAATAAGGGGGCAACTGGTAACTGTTGGGCCGGAGGGCCCAGGATGGTAGATGGAACCTGAGATGACTTTACCATAGATTTTGCTGTAGCATACGTAGACTTCATGCTGACAGGGTGAATCTTTTCATATTTGCGCTTGGCCTCGGAATATGAAAGCCTGTCCAGGGTCTTATAATCCATTATCTTTCTCTCTTTTTGGAGAAATGTGCAGTGTGGCGAGCAGGGAGAGTGGTGCTGGCCACAGTTAACACAAACTGGAGGCGGGGTACTTGTCGCAGGCAAGTAGTGCCCGTGACTGGGCTGGGGACGACGTCATTATCAGACTCGACCCGGATCTCATCTTAAATATTCCGTCTACCTCGCCAAACTTGTCTTCAATATTCTCGACAAAAAACAGAAGCTTAGTCGACATAAACGATTCGCCATCTGTTCGACTGCACACCAGGTATCGGAGGGCATATGCCTCACCTTGGTGACGAGCCCGACGTCTCTCCCACGGCGTAGCCAGGGATGGAAACGATTGGGGGTCATACGATGCTGCATTGAAGGAAACTCTTCCACGCTTTGAGACGCCGTTTTCGCGGCCGGCCACGCTTTTATTAGCTCGTTACATTCTGGTCCCACGAGCAGCTAGGCAACTAAAGGTCCACCCAGGCAGAGCCCCGCTTGCCTGGGTAAGCCTTATACAACTGACGTGCGGCAGGTTCCTCAGAGGTTGCTCGCTAGCGGCTGTTCAACCTCAACAGCCATGCATCTCCTTGGCACGTAGCACACCTTGAGATTTAGGGATTTTTTTTTTAAATTTTTTTTTATTTTTTTTTATAGAGGTTTGTACCGTCCTCGCGACTCGAGCGATTAAGCCAACATCCCCGGGCTCTGAAACGTACAACGTTCCACCGCCGCGCCGAACGATGGTCGTTGAAGCACGGACAGAGTTTATGGTGTAGCGGACTGTTGGCGCGACACAGCCCACGGCTCAGGACCCCGGGTTCGCCAAGCCCGTACTCAGCAAATTAATGCTGAGCCCCTGAGGGGCCTTATGCTGCCTGCCACGCACTGGAGCGACCTCCCACGCAACCACGGGTGGGGTATCTGCCTCACTGCTAGTAGTATCAAGGCATGTCGATGGCGCAGGCCGATCGGTGGAGACGACGGGAGTCCGTTCGGTCTCCACTACCGGCCAACAACGACGACGCCTCTCGATCTCAGCCTCCAGTTTGAAGCTGGGAGCGAAGTGTCACCAGCTCAGACTCCATGCGCACACAGCAGTCACAGTCCCTATTCATGATTGCCGGCCGCGGTGGTCGAGAGTACTGCGGCGCGCCAGTCACAGTCTGCACGGCCGCTACGGTCGGGGGTTCGACCCCCCCTCGGGCATGGATGTTTGTGTCGTCTTTAGAATAAGGTAGCTCATAAGCAGTTTGTAAGTCTAGAGACTGATGACCCCGCAGTTAAGTCCCTTCAGCTCTAAAAACATTTGAACATTTTCCTAGTCATGATTACAGTTCCGAAAAACAAAAACTACAGTCGTGATGCGCTCGAAGGAAGACTACACTGTTTGTTAAAACGTGGATTTGAATCTAATATGCACGAAAGCACAGTATAAATTTACAAACTGAAACGAAAACGCGCGGACAACAATCAAAATACGATATGTCGCTCCTAATCAGAAAACATAGACAGACGACTGTCGCCGGCCGCGGTGGCCGAGGGGACTGAGGCGCTCCAGTCACGGTCTGCACGACCACTACGATCGGCGGTTCGAATCCCCCCTCGGGCATGGATATTTGTGCCGTCCTTAGTATAAGGTCGTTCATAAGTAGTTTGTAAGTTTAGGGACTGATGACCCCGTAGTTAAGTCCCATAAGCTATACAAATATTTGAACATTTTTTTTCCGGAAACTTTTCTCGTGTCAGCACGTTGTAGGTGTCAACCCGCGCCAATCTTGTGTGAATGCTCTGAAAAGCTAATCATTTGCATATCACAGCATCTTCATCTTCTTCCTAGATACAATCATATTTGGGAAAAAATCACGAGGGTAATATTTTTCTGTACTTAATTGTAAGGTTGTTATTAGTAACTATCTTTAAAAACTTTCTGTAATTATCAAGAAAAACAAACTAAAAAAGACAGAATACTTCCATGCATATACACAACAACGAAGACAATTATTATAGGCACATAAAGTATGTAAAGTAAAACATTGAAACTTATGAAAAGAAAGACCATTTTGTGGCTACATTTACGTAATAGTAAATAATACAATTTATGAAAATCAGATCACATCTGTTTTTAAAAGTTGATTTGTTTGCAGTAAATTACTGTTTTTTTCCTCGTTCTTTCCGCGTCCTTCCAGATAAAATTACAGTATGCAACTTATATTGCACAATTATGAGGTATTTTAATAATTTGAGAATTACTGATGTCTAAGTTTACAAAGCAAGACAGGTAGACTTTGCAGAATCGCACCTCGAATAACAATCGCTACAGTAATTACAGAGGAAACAAAATAGTAGCAGCGGCGGAGCGGCTGAGCGCATTGAGCCACTATGCTACGATGCGCGAGACCGTTCCCCATCGGGGGTTCGAACCCCCCACCCCTCCCCTTGGGGATGGATGTTTTTGCTGTCTTTAGTACAAGTTAGTACAAAAGTAGTTTGTAAGTTTAGGGGCTGATGACCACGCAGTTAAGACCCATAGCCTTTACAAACATTCGAAACAAAATAGTAAACAACTCGCCAAACAGCTAGGTAACTAAAGATTTCAATCGGACTGTCAATACGGAGAATATTTTTCTGCACAACAACTCATTCGCCTTAGTGTTTCTAACACTGACAAAATGAAAATATAATTGAACGCACGAGCACCTGATATTCTGATTACACTACTGGCCATTAAAATTGCTACACCAAGAAGAGATGCAGATGATACACGGGTATCGATAGGACAAATATATTATACTGGAACTGACTTGTGATTACATTTTCACGCAATTTGGGTGTATAGATCCGGAGAAATCAGTACCCAGAACAACCACCTCAGGCCGTAATAACGGCTTTAATACGCTTGGGAATTGAGTCAAACAGAGCTTGGTACAGATGCCCATGCAGCTTCAACACGATACCACAGTTCATAAAGAGTAGTGCCTAAGCCAGTTGTTCGGCCACCATTGACCAGACGTTTTCAATTGGTGAGAGATCTGGAGAATGTGGTGGCCAGGGCAGCAGCCGAACATTTTCCATATCCAGAAAGGCCGGTACAGGACCTGCAACATGCTGTCGTGCATTATCCTGCTGAAATATAGGGTTTCGATGGGATCGAATGAAGGGTAGACCTATGGGTCGTAACACATCTGAAATATAACGGCCACTGATCAAAGTGCCGTCGATGCGAACAAGAGGAGACCGAGACGTGTCACCAGTGACACCCCGTACCATCACGCCGGATGATACGCCAGTATGGCGATAACGAATACACGCTTCCAATGTGCGTTCACCGCGATGTTGCCAAACACGGAAGCGACTATCGTGACGCTGTAAACAGAACCTCGATTCATCCGAAAAAATCACGTTTTGCCATTCGTGACCCCAGGTCCGTCGTTGCGTACACCACCGCAGGCGCTACTGTCCGTCATGCAGCGTCAAGGGTAACCGCAGCCATGGTCTCAGAGCTGATAGTCCATGCTGCTGCAAACGTCGTCGAAGTGCAGACGGTTGTTGTTTTGCAAACGTCCCCATCTGTTGACTCAGGGATCGAGACGTGGCTGCACGATCCGTTACAGCCATGCGGATAAGATGCCTGTCATCTCGACTGCTAGTGATACGAAGTCGTTGGGATCCAGCATGGCGTTCCGTATTGCTCTCCTGAACCCACCGATTCCATATTCTGCTAACAGTCATTGGATCGCGACCAACGCGAACAGCAATGTCACGGTACGATAAACCGCAATCGCGACAGACTACAATACGACCTTTATCATAGTCGGAAACGCGATGGTACGCATTTCTCCTCCTTACACGAGGCATCACAACAACGTTTCACCAGGCAACGCCTGTCAACCTGCTGTTTGTGTATGAGAAATCGGTTGGGCGGTGGCGGAGCATTGAGGCGCTATGCTACGATGCGCAAGGCCATTCCCCGTCGGGTGTTCGAATCCCCCCTCGGGGATGGATATTTGTGCCGTCCTTAGTATTAGCTAGTTCGTAGGTAGTTTGTAAGTTTAGGGACTGATGACGCCGTAGTTAAGTCCCATAAGCTATACAAACATTTGAACATTTTTTTTTCCGGAAACTTTGCTCGTGTCAGCACGTTATAGGTGTCAACCCGCGCCAATCTTGTGTGAATGCTCTGAAAAGCTAATCATTTGCATATCACAGCATCTTCATCTTCTTCCTTCCGGTTTAATTTCGCGTCTGTAGCATGTCAGCTTCGTGGTGTAGCAATTTTATTGTCCAGGAATGTACTACGATAAGTGCCTGTCGTCTGCTACAATTATGTATCAGACTCCCACCAAAGGGCGGGAAGCAATATGCTTTCCGCACGGCCTCCATGTTCATTATTACGCATACTGAAATACATAAATATGCATACGTAGTTGCGCTGGTTCGAATTTTTGTGCACGTAACTGGCTGAACGGAGAAAGCGCATCTTGAAAACGCTAGCAAACTGAATTCGCATTATAATTTAATCATGAATAATATTGCAACTGCGATATAATAATGCCTGGTAGCGACCTATGTATAAATTTCGATTATCTTCTCATTAGATTTAAAACCATATTATAGGTAAAGGTTATTTACAAAATCATATTACAGCATATACAGTATTTATCATTTAACTTATTGGCTTCTATGAATGGTACTGCTTCTGAAGATATGATGGTTTGCCAGTTAGTTTGTCAAGGGCGCTATGGTGTTGAGACTTGATACATCTTGCTACAAATTCTTCTTCATTGAAACATTGCAGTGGAGGTCCACTTATTGAAATCTAAGTTTTCAAATTGGTTTTTTTGTCTGCTAAGGCCTGAAAAATTCTTCTGAAATGTTTGAATTTATCGGAAGATGGATCTTTAATTAAAACTCCTTTGAATTTTCGCCTTTCCTCAACTCTTGTATTATCTTCATTCGCTAAGAGCCCCCCCCCCCCCCCTTTTTTCCGAAACTTCTTATAGCACCGTCAATTTTTTCTTTCGCTTTAAGAATTGAGGAGTTTCTGTATTGATTTAAGAATGATAATACTTGCAAAACGTGTATGGTTTCAGAGTTTCATAAAGCACAACTAACTCCATAATAAACAACTACTTTGTAAGATGTATAAAAAAACTTTCAAATTTAGATCTCTAGTAAGTTGATTGGGAACCATCAACACTTACATTTTGCAAAAGATTGATAAGAGAACTGTGGCTTTCAAGAAGAGCTCTAACAGCATTACTAGATGAAGCAACCCAACGTACATGAAATATACGACCTAATTTCAAAAGCTGTGAGGATAATTGTAGTAGTCTGTAATTTTTGGGACTTGGTGAAAATACAGAATTAAAAAAAAAAAAACAACAACAACAAAAAAACAACAACAACAGTATATCCCCTTACATCTGCTACATCTTTCATTACATCGTGGACAGCAAGTTCCATTTTGTAGTTCATACAATGCATGACAGTAAATCTTCATGTAAATGATTACGCAGCAGCGTGACAACACCTTGGTAAGATGCAAGGATTGTTGTTGTACCATCTTTTGCAATACCTACAAGATGTTTTTTTTTAATAAATCATAATGAATGCAAACTTTTCAAGAGCTGATAACAGTGCACTGACAATGCATTCTCCCGTCCCACTTTCTAATTCAAAGACGTCTAAAAAAATAATTCAAACAACTACCTCAAAATGCAAAAGTACATATATTATGAAACAGGTTTTATTGGAAATTGTTGTACTTTCGATCATCATGATAATAAAGTTAGTTCAAAATGTTCAAATGTTTGTAGAGCTTATGGGACTTAACTACGGGGTCATCAGTCCCTAAACTTACAAACTACTTATTAACTAGCTAACACTAAGGACGGCACAAATATCCATCCCCGAGCGGGGATTCGAACCCCCGACCGTAGTGGCCGTGCAGACCGTGACTGAAGCGCCGCAATCTCCTCGGCCACCGCGGCCGGCAATATAAAGTTAGTAACTGATCCTATAAACAATTGAGTAAGATCCTTTTTCATTTTCTCTCCTATAAACATAATGATATTTCGGTATGTACGGTCAGAATGAAGCGTATTACCAACTGATAAGCCATTAAACTTTTGTAGTTCGATGAACGCAGGATATATTTTAAATCGTAACTTCTGTTTTGTTATTACGAATGCAGATCTGAACAACGAAGTAGCTGTGATCACTTTTTCTTGATGTTGCTTTCCACAACTTTTCACTTTCACTCATATATTGTTCTAAATTTCGTTTTTTTATTGCTTCGTGTGATTTACCAGCATTTAATATGTGATTTGCACCTTGCATGATCACCTATTTTGTCATTTAGTTTTTTGGCGCTATTTTAGCAGAAATACCAGTTAAAAACGCGCTATCGATAGGCAAACGTTCCATAGTTTCCACGTTTAGTTCACGAACCTCTGAACGCACTGTGTTTATTACTAAGTATTCGTCATTACAACCTACAGCGGCTTAGTCTTCTACCAGTTTTGATAAAGCAAAACAATTTCGTAACGTAATTTCAAGCCTGCTGGTTCCCACATTCCTACCCTGAGGCTGCTCAGATTTCAAACAAAATTCGAGAACGTTAAAAACATTTTTTAACAGAGCACAGAGGAAACTGTGCGACTGTGAAACTGTTGCATTCGTCTGTTGCAGTTTATGTGACAAACTCTTATCTTTTCATCACTTTTTTGGAAGTGATTATCACATCCACAAGAAAACCTTAATCGGGTAATGTAGAATCTGTTTACCCATTCACCAAGTGTACAAGTTAGGTGGGTGGACAAAAGATTCATGTCATATGACGCACATACCGTCAGCAGTGTCGTGTAGTATACATCACACGTGTTTTTCTGTGGAGGAATCAGTTGACCTATCATCACCTTGCTATCGAATCTTTTAGGTTCCCATTGGAAAAGCACTTTCTTTCTTCTGCTAAACGCACAGTTTTGCGGTGCGGTCGCAAAACACAGACACTAAACTGATTACAGCCAACTGAAACGTCAATGAACGGACGGACAGCCATAATTTTTTGAAAATAAAATATTTAAATTTTCGTTCGAGTAAGCGTTGAACCAAGGACCTCTAACTCCACAACTCCTCAGCTACAGGACCACGGCACTACGATGATCACAATGTGCTCGACGTTGCCTATTTTTCGCATGGACTGCTCAGTTTTTATATTTTGCTTTTTTTTTCATTGTTCGACACAACTTTTTCCAGTTTTCTCGATTGATCTGTGGTCAGTTTTTCCCGTCTATTCACTGCGCTAACTTATAACTAAATCTGAGAGGAGTGCGATGGGGAGGTTCCTTTGTTAGTAGGAACCCCCACGCATCCAGCTCGGGAGAGCGTATTTTCACCACATTCATCCTACTGCGAACGTTATTATGACGTATAAGTGCCTAGTCTCGACCTTCGATGGTATATATCGACGGAGCGGCTTCAGGTTACCGCAACAAGGAAGCGACGTCTAATGACGTTGCCAACGGCTCCTGTCAATCGTTCTGAGATTTGTTCGGGTGCAAACTCAGTTCTATAGAGACGGCATCTTCCATTTCGTATTTTCATGATTTCCTTCTCATAACTTTCGTGTTGCTATTTCAAAGTAATGGAACACTGAAGAGCTACCAAAAACTTGTCGTTCTTAGTACTAGCAATTGGAGACTAGAACAAAAATGGAGTATTGGCGGGTAACTTGTGATATTAGTGGTAAAGAGAAACAGAAGGCTTTGAGATAAGTGTTCGCTGTAGCTTTTAAAGACGTGATGTGGCGTAGATGTACGTGGGTGGTGGTTCGCCACCTGCTACTGGGTAATTTTCTTTTAACCCTCACTCCTAAAAGTCTTTCGACACGATTATTAACTAAATAAAATTTAGGGTATCCAGTATTTCGACTTATTAAATGTACGAGCATTAGGCGTCACGCACTGGTATGACTGCTCTCCCTCCCCCCCCCCCCTCCCTGAGGTACTGCTGCCACACCGCTTTAACGTCAAGTTCGCAAGTAACGTATGACGGACATCACATGAAAACAACAACAAAACAATGAATGAGCATACATGTCAGTAGTATTAGTGGTCTATTAATACGAGGTATGTCCACAAAGTAAGTTCCATTTGTTTATATAAAACAAAGGTGTACAAATAAATGCTCAAATGTTTGTTAAGCTTATGGGACTTAACTACGGGGTCATCAGTCCCTAAACTTACAAACTACTTATGAACTACTTACGAACTAGAACGGCACAAATATCCATGCCCGAGGAGGGATTCGAACCCCCGACCGTAGTGGCCGTGCAGACCGTGACTGGAGCGCCTCAGTCCCCTCGGCCACCGCGGCCGGCGTGTACAAATACAGCAAATATGTTTATTGTACAAAAATGTACAACTGTTAAACTACTTTTCTACATAGCTTGCGAAATTTTGTAGGCACTTGTCATAGCGTGGCACAAGTTTTTGTATGCCTTTATTCAGCCATGTGGTAACATGTTCTTTCAGCTCGTTATCATCGTTGAAGTGTTGACCACCAAGAACAGATTTTAGGTGTAAGAAGAGATTAAAGTCGCTAGGAGAGAGGTCCAGGCTGTACGGAGAATTATAAAACACGCCCCAGTGAAATTCCCGTAAGAGTTGTTTGGTCACATTCGCTGAGTGAGGTCGGGCACTATCGTAAAAAAAATGTCACAGTAACCAGGTGCATTGATTGTTTGGCCTCGTGCTAAGAAATCAATCAGCAAAAAGCCTTTTCTGTCCAAAAAAAAAAAAAAAAAAAAAAAAAAATGGTGCTCGTGATTTTTTGAGGTGTCAAGATTTGCTTACGCTTAAACTACGTTGGGGATGAAGGGTGCCTCCATTCCATTGATTGTAGTTTTGTTTCGGGGATGTCGTACGATACCCATGTTTCATCCTCCGTGTCTATCTGATAAAGAAAACAAGTGCACTGCCCATCCGTTGTTTTTGTGTTCAGTAAGAATTCTGGGTATCCAACGCGAGCAAAGTTTTTGATATTTCAGTTTTTCAGTAACAAATGTTCAAATGTTTGTAATCCTATGGGACCAAACTACGTTGGTAATCAGTCTCTAGTCTTACAGACTACTTAAAGTAAGTTAAACTAACCTAAGGACAACACACACATCTATGCCCGAGGGTGGATTCGAACCTCATGAATTAGTCATCGCGAGATTTGCGGAACTTCCATAGAAAGAGCATGTAAACTTACGGGTGTGCTTAATCTTCTCTTCAATTGTGTGAACCAGTTCATCACTAACCAGAGACGGATGTCCACTTGTTCTTCATAGTACAGTTGAGCACGTCCTTCATTGAACAGTCTGACCCATCTTCCAACCATTGCATCACTCATAGCATTTTGTTCGTAAACCTCGTAGATTTGCCGATGAATTTCCTTTGGTTTAACTTTCTTTGCAGTTAGAAAACGAATTACAGAGCTGATTTCACAAGCGGCTGAATTTCCAATAACGCCTGACATTATAAAGAAGCACTACAAAGCACACGTCAGCGATCTGAAAATGGCATACATGTCTTCTGCTTGTCTTCTGCCGTGCAAGCTCGGAATTGTGATCATAGCCCTGCAGCGGACAGAAATAGATACGGAATTTACTTTGTGGACGACCCTCGTATATTGATTATTACTGTCGAAATAGCTGAGAGGCTGTGTCAAGCCAAAGGGGCGCACTCCAAGCTGAGAAATAATCCATCGCTGATAACAGGCTAAAATGGACACATATAGCTTACGAGATGCAGGCAGTAAAGAAATCTCCTTGCGAACTGCAGATGCCCTCAGGCACCGTCCCAGGGTAGAGGGTTTCCTTTCGGAGAATAAACAGGTAACTTCATACAGCATCTAGACGCTGTTGTCAGATGTTACATTAGTACTTGGTTGCCAACAGACATGTCTTAATTTGTGTAGCAAAGTTGATACCAGTCCCTGGGAACAGCAACGTCAGTGGGTTCACGAGGATAGAGTGAGATTGTAAATGGGCAAAACTGATATTTAGCAGCTATCCACTCTCGAGAGGGCCTAAGGCCGGGCCAATCGACGTAAAACGTTGTTGTTGTTAACCATACTGGATAGCACTGTGGCGTTTTTTCAGCTCAACAATGTTGTTACCAAGTTTGGAGTTTGTTAGTGAAAAAACAAGTCAGAATCCCTCCAAGGGAATGGCAGAGGGTTCAGGGCAGCAACTTGGTTCGCTAGTGAACTCGGAGAGCTGGCTAGTCACAAGTTAGAATGGGTAAACATAGGCGTGGTCAATACTACACTTCTGGCCATGAAAATTGCTACAAAACGAAGCTGACGTGCTACAGAAGCGAAATGTAATCGACAGGAAGAAGATGCTGTGGTATGCAAATGATTAGCTTTTCAGAGCATTCACGTAAGGTTGGCGCCATTGGCGACACGTACAACGTGCTGACATGAGAAATGTTTCCAACCGATTTTTCATACACACCGGCTAGTGAAATGTTGTTGTGATGCCTCGGGTAAGGAAGAGAAATGCGTACCATCATGTTTCCGACTTTGATAAAGGTCCCTATCGCGATTGTGGTTTATCGTATCGCGACATTGCTGGTCGCGATACAATGACTGTTAGCAGAATATGGAATCGGTGGGTTCAGGAGGGAAATACGAATGCTGGATTCCAATGGCCTCGTATCACTAGCAGTCGAGATGACAGGCATCTTATTCGCATGGCTGTAACAGATCGCATCTGCTTTTCTTCTTGGTGCAGTAATTTTAATGGTCAGCAGTGTAGTTCGCATAATTGTAGGTACTTCCTTTACAACCTCTATAAGCAGACGATTCTGACGATTTAGCGCGTTGGACAGCGACAAGATTGAAGCAGGTTTGAATCTCAAACTGGGCCCGTTGTCGGGTCTGACGTGCAGCGCACCAGATGTCGCTCAGTTAGGAGAGGATCGTAAACACACATTCGGTTGAGATGCGTCGCTTGAAGCTGTCGCTCGCTTTTGTCGCTCACGTAGGGCATGGCGCCTTGCCGCGATTCCAAGCCTACGAACTCTGCGGGTGTTGAGCGTAGCGTGAAGCACTACAGTGCCGAAAAATTTTAATTGCTGGCTATGTGAATCGGTCCCTCGTGATGTGTTAATGATCCATAATCAGAAAACAAGTATGAACTAATTTGTCTTGAGTAGCGACTGATTAGAATGGACAACGATCTGCTACGGGTTTACACCAGATCACATTTCAAAGGTATGCAACTGGTCTTTTGTCCACATCAGACAATCAATGGAATATATATTTCGTTTTTGGAACTGGAAGAGAAGAATAAATTAATGTAAACTGCAACTTCACTGTTGATGGAGTGAAATAATATTTTCTGAAATTACACTTAATGGCTTTCTAATTGGAGATAGTGGTGGCTGAGGGGACTGAGGCGCTCCAGTCATGGTCTGCACGGCCACTACGGTCGGGGGTTCGAATCCCCCCTCGGGCATGGATATTTTTGCCGTCCTTAGAATTAGTTAGGTCATAAGTAGTTTGTAAGTTTAGGGACTGATGACCCCGTAGTTCAGTCGCATAAGGTATACAAACATTTGAACATTCGAATTCTAATTGGAGATAATAAAAAGGAGAAGGACAGAAATACACTTATATTTATAGATGCATGTACTCCTAATATATACGTCTTTCTTTCATTCAATTTTTGTTTTTGTAGCTCTCTGAAAATGTTGTACCACAAGATGAAAATAATTGTATACAGCGGGTCTCAAATAAAAGCGGTACCCTGACGTCTGAGATTCAAATAAGAATTTACTAAGTTTTTTCTAGGAACCTGTCTGAGGGGAAATACGTTTCTACGAATATTTTTCTTAATCCTATGAAGACAATTTTCTTCCTCTGCATGAAGGTACTTAAAAAAAAAAGTTCAAATGTTTGTATAGCTTATGGGACTTAACTACGGGGTCATCAGACCCTAAACTTACAAAGTACTTATCAACTAGCGTATCCTAAGGACGGCACAAATATCCATTCCCGAGGGGGGATTCGAACCCCGACCGTAGTGGCCGTGCAGAACGTGACAGGAGCGCCTTAGTCCCCTCGGCCACCGCGGCCGACCTTGCACTAGTACAAGAAAAAATAAACATCATATTTTCATAAGTGTAAGTGAAACAAGAAACACTTATGTGGAGAGGCTTCTGTTGACAGCAGGCTGGAGACTTGTAATACAGAAGCAATACCATAGCCCACTCGACTCTCGCCGGCACCGGCTCGCGCCGTGGTTATTAATAAAAAATGTTCAAATGTCTGTAAATCTATCGGACCAAACTGCGTGGTCATCAGTCCGTAGCTTACAAACTACTTAAACCTAGGTAAACTAACCTAAGGACAAACACACACACCCATGCCCCAGGGAGGACTCGAACCTCCACGGCGAGCAACCGCGCGCTCCGCAGCGAGACGCTTTAGACCGCTCGGCTACTCCACCGCGGCGGATATTAATCACACGGAATCTCGCCGCCTCGACGTGAGCCGGCTCAAGTCTAGTCGTCTCGGTCCGATCGAGAGTGCGAACAGTGCAATTGAAAACAATGTGTTTAATGTCTCGGCTCGGCTCGGCGCGGCCCGGCCGGCAGTGTTAACGGCCTAACAGTGAAGCGGTCGGTTGTGCCGTTTGGCTGCACGTCAGGCAGAACTGAAACCGAAGCCGCTGTGGTTCCGCTGACAGCTGACGCCGGCGAGCGGAGCCGTGGGAGCGACCAGCGGCGGCGGCGGCGGCGGCCACACCCCGGCGTCCGTCACCGTCAAAACGTCACAAGCAGCCGGCAAGGCGGTCGCGCCGCATTAGCACGCGGGGAGACACACGACCGGCCCAGCGCCGACACCGAGCCTCCTGCTACACACGGTAGCCCCGTGGCCACGAGTTAAGGGCAGTCGTACCGCCCAAAATTTCACTGTTTTACTTTTTATGAAATGTTTGCGATTCGTGTAACTGAGACGCGACTTGGGGACCAGCCCGGTATTCACCTAGGGGGATGTGGAAAACCGCCTAAAAACCACATCCCGGTTGGCCGGAACTCCGACCCCCTTCGTTAATCCGCCGGGCGGATTCGAACCAGGGCCGATTCGGAAAGCGGTGCGTTAGACCACACGGCTAACCGAGCGGGGTAAACGGCAGATTTCTGTAATACTGAAATTTTTTAGCCTCATATAAAACGTTTCCAGTCATTTATTCCAACAAGTACTACCTCTAACGACCGGTTTCCGAGAGATACTCAATTAGTTACTTTTAATAGCTTTTAAACGAAATAAATTCATTAGACTTAAGATATATACTTACAACCCATCAAATACGAACATATATTGACGGCCAATGTGGCGTCTTCATCTGTCTACTGAACATAGCTGCCCCTCCCCCCTCACCCGGATAGCCACGAGATATGACATCGCTGGCGTTCTCCCACCTTATTGGTGATCATTCAGGCGCACGTTGAAAAGTTCTGGCATGCTTCATACTGCCCCACACATTAAGAAAACCTCACGAACAGTGGCACAGCCAGGATTTGGTTCTGAGGAGGGGGCGGGGCTAATTTTTTAATAATAAAGCCTATATAGTTACGTTGTGATTTACTACATGTGTACTCTTTCATATTTCCGCTGCTGATCTGTTTAAAAGAATAAAAAATTAATAAAATTAAAAAATCTTTCGGGGATGCTGGGTGGGGGGGGGGGAGGCTAGAGCACCATTAGCTCCTCCCTCCCCCCTTGGCTGCGCCACTGCTCACCAGCGTGATTTGCACGTTGTGACGTCAGAATGTCGCCACGTTCGGCACACTCGTTCAGATTCACTCTCCGTGTACCGACGGCTATACGTCTCTGCCCCAGAGCTCTGCGTCTAGCGGTCATTCTTGCTCGAGCACGTAGTTCCGTGACAGTCCGGTAGATGTCAATGTAACCGCTTCGCCCGCTGCTTGCAACTGCATTTAATTTTCCTGGTGCTTGCAAGCTTTCGATGCTTGCATTGCCCGCTGTCTGCTCTGTTACGCGGTCGCCGTTCATTCACCTGCTGAAGGATCATGGCGCGTGAACGTGAAACTAAGGACAATGTGAAAGCGAAAATTGATTCGAAATAATATATCCTCAGTACAAAATATAGTGGTCGTAGTAGTTTCTGGGAAACATTTTCATTAGTGCGTGATAAAGGGGGAAATTATGTTGGCTATGTTTATTTGTGGCAAGTGTTCTGCTGTCCAAAACTTTTCAAATGTTTATTAAGCTTAAGGGACTTGAATGCGGGGTCATCAGTGCCTACACTTACAAACTACTTATGAACTACGTCATACTAAAGACGACATAAACATCCACGCCCGAGGGGGGATTCGAACCCCCGACGGGGAACGGCCTTAAGCATCGGAACATAGCGACTCAATGCGCTCGGCCGCTCTGCCGCGGCAAGCCTATACGCAACGACGAAATAGAGAACTCAGGGTGGATGAGGACAAATGAGTTTTTTCAGAAAGTGACGATGAAAACAACAGCATAGAAAATGAGGACTAAGTTTAAATTAAGAAAAACATAAAATTTGTAACCCAGTATTGTTCTATGATACCATAAATTTAAATACAGAATACGCAACTCATGTATAAAATATTAAAGAAATTTAAATAACCAGATATTGGTTAGTTATAGGAGATAGTCACATTAATTAAAAATTAAAGTACCAGGAATGAAATAACACTTCCAAAGGTATAACCGAACCCCCAATGACATACACAAGAAGGGCACCTCTGTCATACTAAGACAGATGACAATAACAGACATTGTCACGCACATTACAGCAACGTAGAATAATCAAATAGAGAAACAATTAGTAACGTTTGCATTAACCATTAGTTAGTTAATATCGATAAGTGTCAACAGTGATGGGACCCTATCAGACACACAACTGCAAGCAGCGGAAGGACACTACATATTGGAAACAGACAACCTTAACAACAAAAACATTGTCAAATAGAAAGCAGCACTATGAATAAACTCCAGAACCTTGAAGTTATGTCATAACTCCGAGCGGTCTAAGGCGCCACGCTGCGGAGCACGCGATGCTAGCCGTCGGAGGTTCGAGTCCTCCCCAGGGCATGGGTGTGTGTGTTGTCCTTCGTTTAGTTTACCTAGGTTTAAGTAGTTTGTAAGCTAGGAACTGATAACCACACAGTTTGGTCCGATAGATTTACAAACAAATGAAGTATGTCATAACCAATCTAAATGGGAGTGAAATACCAACAATAAACACCGAGCCAGGCGGTCAGAAGCTTAACGTAACAATACCAAGTTACTCAGCGCCAAGTACGGCCGTGTTCTTGAATTACATACATTCTGTCTCAAAATTTAAAATGAAAACACACCGACAGCTGATAGACACACTTTAATAGATATATTTGCAACAAGGTTTCCAGACAGAGTAATTCGAACGTCACAAACATCTGCACCTGGTATGTCTGCCCATGATGTAATTTTCATGACGTACTCGCTACAATGCCCTGGGAAGAAACCACTGCTGACTGCATACCGTGACGTAAGACTCGTCAACTTACCTGAACTGACAGCTGATGCATTAGAAATAATTTTCGAGCCACCCTCCGACACCCTCCCGGACCTAAACGAGAAACTTCACAAAATTACAAATAAACTTAACCAGCTGTATGATAAATATGCGCCCATCAAGACCAAAAAAGCGAGAAGGAAACCTGTACCCTGGCTAAATGATGAACTAAAACAGCTCATGAATCTCAGAGACATTGCACATCGGACATACACCTGAAAATCACTCCGCTTACAAGCAGAAACGTAACAGAGTCAGCCAGGCTGTGAGAAATGCTAAACTCAGATACGCCCATTCATTAACCGACAACATAAATAGATCGGCTGTCCTCTGGAATAACCTGCGCGGTCTTGGTATTGGGAAAGTAAAAACTGCAGCCGAACCCACTGTCCCCATTGAGGAACTAAATCAGTATTTCACAATGCCTACAACTGCAATCGATCACCAAACGAAACAAACACTTATTGACCATATCACGAGGATAAACAACGCTAACCATGAAAAGTTTTGTTTTAAGCATGTTACTGGAAGTACAGTCAAAAAAGCCATTATGCGTATTACTTCAGCGTCTACCCTGATGCATGGAAACGTGACTAGTTAAGCCACTGCCAAAACAGGACATTGCCACAGCACCCTCTGATAACCGAACTATCTGCATTTTTCCGGCACTATCCAAAGCCCTAGAATATATAGTACATGATCAGCTAACCAGGTACTTGACTATTAATAACCTACTTGAGGAACACCAATCAGGTTTTCGCAAATATCGCAGCACAACATCTGCTTTGATAAAAGTAACAGACGATCTTAAGCAGGCAATGGATAGACAGGAGGCGACTATTATGTGCTTCTTAGACTTTAGCAAAGCTTTCGACACTGTGGACTTTGACATTTTACTTGCTAAACTTAGCAGCCTAAATCTCTCTCAAGGCGTGGTGCAATGGTTTCGCTCATACTTGACATCGCGTCTTCAGTGCGTCATGTCCGGTACCGAAAAGACACAGTGGAGAAAAGTACTATCAGGCGTACCACATGGCTCGGTATTAGGTCCACTTCTCTTTTCATGTACGTAAATGACGTATCATCGGGCTTGTCCTTTTGTAAATACCACATGTATGCCGATGACCTCCAGTTGTATTTAAGTGCATAACCAAAAAAACCTGAAGACAGCAATCGAAAATTTTAATTCTGACCTATGTGCACTATTAAAGTGGGCACAGAATATAGGATTAAAGCTCAATCCAAGTAAAACACAAGCGATTCTGGTAGGTCATCTAGGCTCATTAACCACAAATACCGCGAATCTCAACCATCATTAATATTAAATGACACACCTATCTATTTTTCGCCCTCGGCAAAAAGTCTGGGAGTGAGAATAGACGACAAACTAAATTGGGTTGAGCACACAGCCACCGTGTGTCGGAAGGCATCAGCATCTCTTCATGCCCTACAGAGATATAAGAAGTTTTTTCCTCTCGATCTTAAAAAAAAAGAAACTTATACAAACACTTGTAATTTCAATTATTGATTACAGTGATGTTATCTTGCAAGGTCTCTCTTGGGAAAGCTCACGACGTCTGGAACTAATCATGAATGCCTGCGTTCGCTATATATGTAACATCCGTCTCTTTGATCACATTACACCATCTTATAAGCAACTATTCTGGCTCCGTGCTGACAAGCTCAGAGATTTTCATACACTATGTTTCCTCTACTCTCTTATCAACGTACACTGTCCCTTATATCTTTCCTCGACCTTAACACTCTTATCTGATCAACATAACAGAACTACTCGTTCCTGTCAGAGCAAAACCCTTTCTGTCCCTGTCCATCACTCAGCCGGTTTCTCTAAATCCTTTTCAGTAGCAAGAACCAGGCTCTGGAACAATCTACCTCAGTATATCAGAGAACTGAATAACACTGCCAGCTTCAAACGACAGTTAATGGATTATCTACTAAGGCAATAATTACGCCAGTCTTTAATACCCTACGGTCCAGGTACGTCACATCCATTCCTCTTCCCAGATATTCTCCTACTGCCATCGCTCTCACCAGGTACAGCTTTCTTAACTTCCTTCTGTCAGAATTCGCCACGCCTCAACCAGTCTCGACATATTCAAAAGTACATCTTGTATCTGCTAATATCAATGTTGTTTCTTCTATTATTACACCAACAGCAGCAGAAAATGTCTCAGTGGTACTACTAAAATTAATCCTATTAGAGTTAAGTCAATACCTTTTATCTACATCCTTTTACATGTAATCAACTTGTATAAATTTTGTTATTAATTGTTTATATGTAAAAATCATTGTTATGTTATAGGTAACTCACAATACTGTATGTGTAAAACCCTGGTCCGATGTAAGAGAGGGCCTGATGTCCCTAATCTGATCAGGCTAAATAAACAAATAAATAAATAAATAAAATGAAACTTGACATGTACCAGTGCTTCGCCTGAGGAGCTGTCAAACCACAATGCAGGGTACAAGCGCATAGATGCAGAGCAGTGAGGCGTTCCACAGCGGCGGCTCCGGAGTCACCAGAGGACGCGACGAGCACCGCCAGAGAGCGCACCAAACCGGAACTATTTTCCCCCGCACAGTCACGTGAGACCAGCTCGAGACTGCCCCGTATCACTGCGCGCCGACTATTTAGGGGAGCACAGTGCAACACGACGGCAGTTCTCCGCCGACCGCCTACGAGAACCACAGCTGAGGGATCGAGACCGATGCCTCCGAGGAAAAGAGACGAGTCCCTGCCAGCGACGCCACGCCTCGAGGACTTCCCGCAACGGAATACGGGGTCCGGCACAGTCTCCCTGGCCGTTCTGACAAGGCTGTCGTCATCTCCCTGGCTTGTACCTAATTTGTGAAGAAGAAACCTTTTAGTTAATGTTTGTTGTTTTTGCCTTAGTTGATGAAGTTTGTTAGTTTGTTTTGTTTCCAGAAGATGGTTAGTTTGTCTTGTCAATAAACACAATTTCCGTATCAAACAGTGTCTTTCAGTTATCTCCTGAGGCGAGATGTAGTACAACCAACTGTAAATTCTAATTAATGTAATTATAATTATAAGCAACTGTATATATTATTTTTTGTTTGATTTCTTTCCTATTTATGTCTTTTTTTTACGCTTGTGAGACTTAACTGTGGGATCATCAGTCCAAAACTTACAAACTCTTTATAAACTAACTTATACTAAAGATGACACAAACATTCATGCCCGAGGGGGGATTCGAATCCCCGATGGGGAACGGCTTCACGCATCAGAGCATAGCACCTCAATCCTATTTATGTCCTTTGCTAAATGCTCAAAATATGTAACATCGATGAACTGAATGTATTATAAAACTTGTAAACTTGTAAGTGTATGTTCTGCCTTATATTAAAATACAGCAGGACTTCAAACGAGAAATAAATGAATGAAAATACTATATTCATGGCTGTATGGTAGCTACTGCGTGATTTAGACCGCGGTCCCTGTAAAGAAGTGTGAATGAATAAATAGTCTCTATCGTGGAAAATGTTCAAATGTTTGTAGAGTCTATGGGACTTAACTACGGGGTCATCAGTCCCTAAACTTACAAACTACTTATGAACTACTTACAACTAAGAACGGCACAAATATCCATGCCCGAGGGGGGATTCGAACCCGCGACCGTAGTGGCCGTGCCGACCGTGACTGGAGCGCCTCAGTCCCCTCGGCCACCGCGGCCGACTCTATCGTGGAAACCTTGCATATAAAGACTTACGTTCTTTAGATAATTTTTGTACTGTTTCCTCTCATTGTTCAAGGAAGGAACGACGCATAGGGTTTAACGTCCCGTCGACAGCTTGGTCACTAGAGCCGGAGCTAACGCTCGGAGTTTTAGGTAAGGAAGGGGAAGTAAATCGGCCGTGCCCTTTCAAAGGAACCATCCCGGCATTTGCCTGGAGTGATTTAGGGAAATCACGGAAAGCCTAAAACTGGATGGCCGGCGGTGGATTTCAACCACCGTCCTCACAAATGCGAGTCCAGTGCGTTACCACTGCACAACCTCGCTCGGTCTCATTAATCAGTCCCTAGAGTGTGTACATGGCAGAAGAAATCACCCTGTAGTAATAAAATGTTACCGCGAATCAGGGCCGGATCTAGGACATTTGCCAAGGGGGGCAAGCTTAAATTTGCCGCCCCTTCCTTCACTCCCCCCCCCCCCTCCGTAAGAATCGACTTTTTGACGCTAATTGGGTTATGTATTTCTAAAAAAATGTCACAATATCTCAACATGAACTTATTTTATTGACTGAATTAAGATCAAACGAAAACAGAACACTTTTAATACATACAAAAATGTTACAAGATTACTCATCGTACAAAAATCAATTCAAAATTTCGCTTTTCGAGCTTTTTTTGCTGCAAAACTGTTTTTGCTATAATCACAGTTTAGAGAAGCTGCTCGTTTGTGCTCTATGGATATTATACACAGATTTTTTAAGCAGTCATGCTCCTCAAGTGTATTTAATTATTTTCAGCTTGCTGAAACTTCTTTCTCCAGACGAAACAGGAACTAGAATGGTAAGATACATTTTAACGCTGTAGTAAGGTTTGGATACCCGTCTACCAATTTATTTTTATAAATTAAACTTAATGTTGATGATGCAGTGGAATCTTGCAAGGCTCTGTCTACTGCCAGCGCATGTTGTCTGAAATTTTCAACTTCAAGTTCTTCCTCGCTAAGATATTCTGCCAGTTCCGCTGCTTTGGCCTTCAAGTCCTCCACTTCCATTTCTCGAATTTGCACACGACACAGAAAACTAATTTTTGCACCAATTTTCTCAAGTGCGGTAAATCTAGTACTAAGCTCTGTCAATTATTCCTTATTTTTTCTGTGAATGTTGGATACTTCATCCTCACAAAGCTCATCGGCCATTTTCTTCTTTCTTCGAATTCTTTTTTCGGAAAATACCGCTGATACCTCATTATCTTCTGCTAGTACTTTGGCCTCAGAAATAGCTTCAGAGGTACAAGAATCCCGGGAAGTTTTGAGAAAGCTCAAAATTCCTTGAATGTTTCGAACAGCTTTATCAATTTTAAAGTATTAACTTCACAGAAACTGATTAGCATGAGCAATTTATTTTAATATTGCATACCAGAAACAAGTTAAAGTAATGAATTTGAGTTTTCTTATATTTTTTTCCAAATAGATCTTCTGTCTGATTTTGTTTCTGGTATTGACAATTTATAAGTTTCAGTTTCTTCCAGGGCCTTCAAAATTTTATGAAAATGCTTGTAAACAGCTTCAACCACATCTACTCTTGCAGATCACCTAGTCTTGATGAATGTCTGCTGAATTTGCTCCTACTAAATTTAAAGAGTGAGCAGCACATGGTACGAAATAGGCCAGTTCATTCTTCTGAAGTATTCTTGGCTGGACCACTTTGTACTTTCCAGCCTTGTTTGCCCCCTTGTCATGAGACAGCCCCCTGCAGTACTTAATGTTCAACTCATCTTGTTCCAATTTTTGCAGTATCTCTTGACTTAGGCCTTCTCCTGTTTTGTCTGTAACTGTAAAAAAATCAGTAAAACTTTCCACAACCTCTGAGTCATTCGACTTAACAAATCGAATTACTTGTGTCATCTGCGCATTGTGGCTGATATCTGGAGTGCAGTCAAACATCAGTGAAAAGTATTTAGCAACTAAAATATCTTTAATCATATCTTGTTTTATTTTGTCAGCAATCAAGTCACGGAACTCATCTTGTATATTTTTGTAAAAATAGCTAATCTGGCCTCTCTTGTGGCGTTCAATACACAGACGAAGGGGGCACTACAGTATGATATGAGATCAATTGTATTTAGAAACTAGCTAATATACCCGTGCTTCGCAACGGTTGTTGAAGAGCGGCCTGTGTATATCATGATTTATTAGGGTTCTGGACGTAGGTCAGAATAAACAGAATCCTTGTTGGATCGCTATGTCAATAAACTCAGTTCTCCTAGCCAAGAGGTCAAATTTAAGTAGAAGTCATTATTCCAAAACGATGAATGTTCATAACGTTTATCACACAAAAAGTGAAATTAATTTAAGCCTGTACTCCGAAACGTTGTAATTTCAATGTTAGGTTGTGTTCATAAAGTTAAGACTGTGGCGACCAATTGTCTGTTTGGCGTAAACTTCTGAAAACACTATTATCGTTGAGATGAAACATACGAATAATAATAACAGCGCCATGTACTGGTTTTATGGCGATGTACTAAACTGTTTATCTCCCACAGTATGTGTATGCTGAAGTATTAGTATGTTGCAGTGTTGCACTGGCGACAATGTAGTTGTTCCGTATGCGGTGCTTCATATTATCGAAAACTAGACGAATACTGAAAGTCTACTAATTCAAGCAACAGAGCAGTTCACGTCTGTTTAAATAATACGTCATGGTGGTGTCAATGTCGATAAAGTAAGTCTAGGTAATCGTTGAAGGAATGGCGTCAGCTGATCGTTTGTATAAAACTTTCCATTAAATATAGTATTTCCAGAGAATTGTCTTCACTGTGTTAGCAGCATCGACCACTCTTTCAGCTAATACATGTCCCCACGTCCTGCAGTGATTACTTTGTAAAGCACGAAGTTGAAATCATTCTTTTGTAACAGAAGTATACATTCAGAAGTCGGATTATAACTCAAAGTACAATTGTCTCTGCAAAAGAAAAAGTCTTTCTCTGTCTTACTGTACTCCGACCCAAATGTAAGTAATTACAAATTTTAATCACAATATTGTACCGAACAATTGTGAAAGCAGAGAGGTTTCTGATGAGTTTGTCTCTCCTCAACATTAAAGTGGAAATGTCAACCGATATTGGGAAAAATCTACTAATCGCTGACTTTAACTTGGTCCTTTTTTGTTCGGTTAAGACGGATGACTATGTGAAAATGGCCATTTTAGCGACGCTTCCTCAACACATTTATTTAGATACTAGCTTATATGCCCGTGCTTCGCAACGGTTGTTAACGAAGGACCTATGAATATCGTGGTTTTTTAGGGTTTCGGACTTAGGTCAGCAAAAACAAAATGCTTGTTGGATCGCTCTGTCAATAAACTCAGTTCTCTTAGTCAAAATGTCGAAAACCATGAATATTCACAAAGTTTTTCATACAAAAGTGAAATTAAAGTAACGACGTAAAATCAATGTTAGGTTGTGTTCATCAAGTTAAGACTGCAGTGTGTAATTGTCTGTTTGGCGTGAACTTCTGTGAACACTGCTATCGATGAGATGAGAAATAGTAATAATGGTCGTTATTCTCTATTTTGTTACACGTTGCAACAGCAGCGCCGAAAGCGGCTGGAAAATTACATTTTTGAAAACGATATTGGATAAGTGCGAATATTGATTTGTAGCAGTTTTCACAAATATCTTCTTGAATAGGAATTTAAAATGAATTGTAAGACTGTATGAATCATGAGACTCTATACAAAAGAGTTTCGCGTGAAAGTGCTGGTCATAATAAGATGTGTCAACGGATGTATCTGATTCGGAAAAATTTTACTTTCTATCCTGGCGGCCTCGTGTTTTTATGTTGGCAACATCAATAACACGATATAAAATCGTTGCAAAGATGACCGAACCACATAGAGTGTAGATAAATAGACCTACTGCTGTTCCTGCTGTATGCTTGATTTCACGACAAAATATTTGCGTGTCACGCGATTGGCTTACGACGATGTCACATGATTCTCGTTATTCAACATCTGTTGCCAACATTATCACAGGAGTCCGCCGGGATATGAGTAGGACTACGTCGCATAGTTTTTCTTGACCCAGCTGTCAAACGATAACACATTTCACAGCAGAGAGTGTCGCGGCTATATCAGAGATCACTGATTAGCACAGACCAGTGAGCTTAAGAGACATTCATTAATGTATGTCTGTGTTTCCACCACGCTTCCACAACAGTGATCAATGTTCCACGAGTATTTTTATCTTTGAGTCTATCTGGATTTTTATCTTTGTTTTGTGTCTCTGATCATAGTCCGTAATCTATCATTATCATTATCTACACTAAGAGTTATTTCCCTCATTGTACGTGACAGATTTTTCAAAAAGGCTTCAACGGTCGTTACCAACATCAATACACAACACCTCTGCCATAATGAGAATCAACAACGCAGCATCGCCATCTATTAGTTATTTGGTATACTATGTCAGTAACAGCGCCTCTATCGGGTCTTTGCTGTACTACGCTACATTTCATGCATAGCATACTACACCAGAAACTACAAATTACGATATCTTTTCTTCCCCTGATCCGATTTTGATGAAATGAAGCTTATATGCTGCCCCAAGGTACTCTCTGTTGATCTATGAAACCCCATGAAAGTTCGTGTAGTACTCTCGGAGATTTGCTGTTTCACACCATATTTAGAAGCATAGCATACACATAAAATTGCAAATTACGATATCTTTCCTTCCTTTGATCCGATTTTTATGAAACTAAGCCTATGTTACTCTCCAAACTATCCTCAATTTACCTGTGGAAACCTATGAAAGTTCGCGTAGGACTTTTGGAGATTACCTTCAACAAATAAACATACACGATGGCTTTTAAGCAAATGATTAAATTGTGATATCTGTATTTTCTCTGATCCGATATTAAATATTGTAGTCTTTATGTAACAGCACGATATGCTCAAGTTACGTGTGAAAACCGCATGAACATTCGTCAAGTAGTTTAGGAGATAGACGTGTTCAAAGAGACAGACAGACATGACGGTAGTTGATAAAATATTTCAAATTACGATATTCTTTTCTTCCGTAATCCAATTTTTATAAAACGAAGTTTATATGTTGTCCAGAGGCTCAAGGTACCTGTGAAAACCCCATGCAAATTCATGAAGTAGTTTTCGAGATAACATGTTTTTAATAGTCGAAACAACAGACACGACGGTTACGGAAAACACATAAATTTATGATATCTTTTTTTCCGCGATCCGATTTTGATAAAATTATGCCTACATGTTGACCCAAACTGTTCTCATGTTTCCCGTGAAAAGTGCATGAAGATTCCTCCAGAAGTTCTGAAGATTGAAGGGAACAGCGACAGGCCTACATGTACAGATTTATTATTAGTATATATTTTCCGTTATGTGGATCACCAAAATCACCATCTTCTTTCGTTCCTCTAAAAGGACTTCCTTGTTTATCTAGAAAATGGACAGCATCAATAATGCAGTGAGATTCCTCCTGTTTTATCTGGTCTTGCTGCCCAGTGTGCGATACTTAACAGGTGGGTTTGTCGGAGGACATCGAAAGAAGGGCAGCTTGTTTTGTATTGTCGTGATACAGGATCTGGGATGGGAATCATTAAAACAAAGGCGTTTATCGCTGCGACGTGGGCTACTTACGAAACTACAATCGTCAACATTCTCCTCCGAATGCGAAAATATATTATTGCCCCCCACTTCCATAAGTAGAAAAGATCATCTGAATAAATACGTGAAATCAGAGCTCGAACAGAGAGATTCAGATGTTCTTTCTTCCCATGCGCTATTCGAAAATGGAATGGGAGATAAATAGTATAAAAGTGGTCCTATGAACCCTCTGTCAGGCAGTTAAATGTGATTTACAGAGTATCCTGTATAGATGTCTATCAATGCCACCGCTGCCGAGAGAGGACTCTAGATCTTTAATGCTTTTGACTTTCAATAAGGGTGTCTTTTTTTTTATTTTTTTTTTTATGTATAAGGACTGGAAATTCACCTGTTCTACAAATATTAACTTAATATGAAATATGAATATTCATTTATCTGAAAAAGGAAATCTATGCAAATTAATAAACATTCTACATTTACTTCCGCAATAACGCAAACATCTCCATCATTCTGGCTAATATCTAGTACATTTTTAAAGTTTGATTAGCTGAAGTACCTGTGACAGGGCAACACTGAAGTCAGTAACCAGGAATTTTAGTTTTATTAAATGACTAGCTTATATGCCCGTGCTTCGCAACGGTTCTTAAAGAGGAACCTGTTTATACCATGGTTCCTAGGGCTCCGGACCTAGGTCAGCAAAAACAGAATCCTTGTTGGATCGCTCTGTCAATAAATGCAGTTTTCCTAACTAAGATGTCAAAATTAAGTAGAAGTCATTGTCGAAAACGCTTAATGTTCGTAAAGTTTTTCAAACAAAAAGTGAAATTAATTTCAGTAATCCGGAACGATGTACATTTAATGTTATTTTGTGTTCATAAAGTTTAGACTGCGGTATGAAATTGTCTGTTTGGTGTAAACTTCCGCAACTGAAGCGAGGCAGAAGCAGGCACCGCTATCGTAGGCGAAATTCAGCAAACCCGGAGGTACCACACAACAAAATATACAATAAAACTGCGAAGATGGCTCTGGTCTGTCGTGCCTGATTTGAGATGGTGCGTGAGTATAGCAAAGTTAAGTGGCATTTAGATTAGACCGCGAGCAAACACGCTAACGGCGACACACGGCTACGTTACATGATCGCACTCCACCGAAGGTGAAGTGGTTAAAAATCGAATTAATTACACTAAATCACGCGGACTCTTAAGTTGCAATATGAGAGTAAACTATCTAGGCACTGGTTTTATGAGAAGAGGCGTGAATGCAGGAGACTAGCTGCAAACCCCTGAAGTCTGAATTCGGACCCACGTGGTTACGAAAATCGATAAAAAAATGAATCAATTCAATTTCCGAAAAATAAAGACAATTAACCACTGCATGCAACCCCTAGAACTGCGTAAAATTTCATAATGATTTGTCGATGACACTGTAATTCTGTCAGAAACAATAAAGGACCTCGAAGAGCAAGTGAACGGAAAGGACATTGTCTTGAAAGGAGCGTATAAGATGAACATTAATAAGACAAAAAAATCACACTGTCGTATTTTATGTCCCACTTTAGAATTTCCTGTAGTGTCACGACTTTGCAAACATTTTGGATACAGATAATAAGAATTCGTTGTTACGTATTTCACGGCATGTTCACGAAATAGAACAAATGCACATTTTTGAGGGAGAACTCTCACATATGAACAAATATAAACATTGCAGAACGTAGCTGTATTTAATTAATAAGGATGCCCGAAACCCTCATAAGAGCCAAGGCGAAAAAAAAGGTAGTGGGGATCTCGAACTACCGACCATATGCATCACAACATAACTCCCAGCATGCTACACAACGGCGGGCACTTACGAATCGGCTTCTTAATTCTCGTACTTTTGGAGGCACAACTAACTGCCATAAGGCATTTTAGACAAGAGATTGTAATTTATCGTACTGAGAACGACGTGTTTTTTTGTTAATTCTTCAGTGCGTAAGTTATGATAATAAAATAATAAAATACAGCAAGCAAATGGCGTTCGCCAGATAGAGTTCTGGGCGAGGAATGTCTCGTGACATCTCCGAGCACCTGCTTTTATGTAAAATCAAGGGACGGTGTCAAATCCCCATTATTTTTGCATATATCTCTGTAACGTAACGAGTTATGAAACAAACATAAGAGAGCAAAGTTGTAGAGAATTTTCACCTCTACAAATTCCGTTTTTCAATTTTCGTGTCAGATGAACGGTTTATTCGCAAGTGAAATTATATTAAAGACGGCTGTTTTTAATGTTGCTAACGTATTATTTGTCCCAAATATTTGAAAAATGGAGGCTCTGGTCTCTGGCAGCTAACAATTATGTCTCTAACATTTGATGACGATCTGTTGGACGGTTCGACTTAAAAAGTGGGAACACGTTACGGAAAGACAGACAAACGGACAGACAGACATCGTGAAACCGCCATTTTGCAAATATGTCTGGAACGATAGGAGGTTCGAAAAAAAAAAAATAATAAAAAGAGAGCAAAGTTGTAAAGAATTTTCTCCTCTACAAACTTGGTTATTCAATTTTCGTGTCAGATGGACGGTTAAGCCATTATTTTCACTTAAATTTCGAGATGTCAAAAGACGATCGCAAAATTCACCCACTTTTAGTGTTACTACCGTAACCTAAAGTGGGCCAAAAGTAATGGAATTTAGTTACAGGAAATCAACTGACGCTGGAGGAATTACTTTCGGTAACGAGACAATAAACGTGCGAGATGAGTTTTGTCACTTGTGGGTAAAATAACGTACGATGGTCAAAAAACAGACGATATAAAATTGAGAATGCCAATAGGAAGAAGAGCGTTTCGAGAAAGAGAAATTTGTTAACATAGAATATTAATTTTAGTGTTAGGGAGTCTTTTATGAAGTCATTGTATGGAATGTTACTTCGTACGGATGTGAAAATATGGACGATAAATATTTCATTGAAGTAGAGGATACAAGCATTTGAAATGTCGATATTCAGGCGAATGTTGAAGATTAGATGGCGAAACTAATGAGGAGATATTAAACAAAATTGGGGAAACAGTAATTTCTGTCATCACTTGACTAAAAAAAGGCATCGATTTGTACAACGCATTCTGAGACGTCAAGGAATCGTCAGTTTAGCATTGGAGGAAAGTGTGTGATGTTAAAGTTGTGCAGGGAGACCGAGAGTCGAATATACACTACTGGCTATTAAAATTGCAACACCAAGAAGAAATGCAGATGATAAACAGCTATTCACTCGACAAATATATTATACTAGAACTGACATGTGATTACATTTTCACGCTATTTGGATGCATAGATGCTGAGAAATCAGTACCCAGAACAACCACCTCTGGCCGTAATAACGGCTTTGATACACTTGGGCTTTGAGTCAAATAGAGCTTGGATGGCGTGTACAGGTACAGATGCCCATACAGCTTCAACACGATACCGCAGTTCATCAAGAGTAGTGATTGGCGTATTGTGACGAAGCAGTTGCTCGGCCACCACTGACCAGACGTTTTCAGTTGGTGAGAGATGTGCTGAATGTACTGGCCAGGGCAGCAGTCGAACATTTTCCATATCCAGAAAGGCCCGTACAGGACCTGCAACATGCGAACGTGCATTATCCTGCTGAAATGTAGGGTATCGCAGGAATAGAATGAAGGGTAGAGCCAAGGGCCGTAACACATTTGAAATGTATCGGCCACTGTTCAAAGTGCCGTAGATGCGAACAAGAGGTAACTAAGACGTGTAACAAATGACACTCCATACCATCACGCCGGGTGATAAACCAGTATGGCGAGGACGAATAGAAGCTTCCAGTGTGCGTTTACCGCGATGTCGCCAAAGACGTTTCGCCATTCGTGCATCCAGGTTCGTCATTGCGTACATCATCCTTGGCGCTCCTGTCTGTGATGGAGTGTCAAGGATAACCGCAGCCATGGCTCCCAAGCTGATAGCCCATGCTGCTGCAAACGTCGTCGCAGTGTTCGTGCAGATGGTTGTTGTCTTGCAAACGTCCCTATTTGTTGACTCAGCGATCCGTTACAGCCACGTGGATAAGACGCCTGTCATCTCGACTGCTAGTGATACGAGGCCGATGCGATCCAGCACGGCGTTCCGTATTTCCTTCCTGAACCCACCGATTCCATATTCTGCTAGCAGTCATTGGGCCGCGACCAACGCGAGCATCAATGTCGCGATACGATAAACCGCAATCGCGATAGGCTACAATCCGACCTTTATCAAAGTGGGAAACGTGATGGTACGCATTTCTCAAAAATGTTCAAATGTTTGTAAATCTATCGGACCAAACTGCGTGGTCATCAGTCCGTAGCTTACAAACTACTTAAACTAACCTAAGGGCAACACACACACACACACACACACACACACACCATGCCCCATGGAGGACTCGAACGTCCGACGGGGAGCAACCGCGCACTCCGCAGCAATCGCCTCAGACCACTCGGCTACTCGGCTGCTGCTACGCATTTCCCCTCCTTACACGAGGCATCACAACGTTTCACCAGGCAACGCCGGTCAACTGCTGTTTGTGTATGAGAAATCGGCTGGAAACTTTCCTCATGTCAGCACGTTGTAGCTGTCACCACCGGCGCCAACCTTGTGTGAATGCTCTCAAATGCTAATCATTTGTATATCACAACATCTTCTCCTGTAGGGTAAATTTCGCGTCTGTAGCACGTCATCTTCGTGGTGTAGCAATTAGAATGACTAGGGTTGGAAAGGATGTAGCTTGTTGTTCTTATGAACAGGCTTGCATGCGAGAAAGTAGCGTGGACAGCTGCATCAAAACAGTGTCCGGACTGAAGACGACAACAACGGCAACTTGTTAGCACGACAGTTGCAAATGAGCCTTGTTAAGAGCGTGAACTGCGACCTCGGCCTGCAGCTGTGGCGCGGTGCGTTGGCCGTCCCTTGGCACGCGCCTCTGCTGCCGGAAGCGCCAGACGACGCCCACCTGGACACAGGATTACACCGCAGCCGCCGACCCAAGGCTGCCTGCTGTCGCCGCCGCTACCGCCGACAGCTAACGGCGCACCTCAACAACGAAACACCCACACCTACACTGAAGAGTGTGAGGGGGCTGACATGGAGACGTTTATTTCGCATATCAATATATTAGGTGTTAAAGAAGTTTTCTTGGTTGGAGAACTGTATGAAATAGAAAGGGTGAGGGAGACAGACAGTAGATGAGCTTGTGGGAAAGCTCCGCCCCTATTGCAAGTTGAGATCTGATTGGCTCCCGCCTATACTAGTTGTCCGCCAAAACTTCAAGCTTCTTTTATTAATATTTAACTTTCCTATGTCTTTTAAAAATTGTCTGTATACTTTCTGTAATACTTTCGTGCTAAGCTATATTCAAGTTATTTCAAAGATTTAATTATTTGTATATTTTGTAATAAGTTGAACGATATTAGTCTAGAAGTTTCGCTTGGGGCCAAAACGGTGGCTTGTGGCGCGCAGCGAGGTGCGGCGGCAGTCAGTCGAGCGCCGACCGCGATACCTTGCACATTCATGTTAGTTCTGTGCGGGCCAAGGACAGTTTATACGTTATACAACGTTTATATTTTTAACATTACTCAGTCTGTATATTTGTGCTTGGATATACACTGGCATTTCCTCAATAAAAACAAGCACTGGCATCCTACAAAAGCTAAAGTTATTCGTAGTGCAGTACTTCCAGGCCACATCTCAACACCTCTTTTAGCATCACTTCAAGTACAACGGATGCGCGACCTGTGTGCTTCACCGGCGCAATGGGACATCAACTACGACAGAAGACACAAGGTTAGTAAAAGAGTGAATTCAGACATGCACTGAAGTTACATGTCGACACGGCACCTTGCGTGCAGTGCTGCCCTGTTTACAAACTAGGGCACTGGCACGAAGTGCGATGCTAACATCGCCGAGGGAAGGCATGAAAGAGGGGAGGTGTTTTAGGAATTTTGACCTGTCCCTCCCTGTCTCTAAAAAAAAAAAAAAAATAAAAAAAAAATATATATATAGAAGCCCCGCCGTAAGAGCCAAAAAACTTGTATCGACACCACATTATTTGGATAATCAGTAGACACTGAAAAACAAGAATCGGTAGCCTATATTAATATTAATTTAGGAATACACAGATGTTTCAGGGAACAAACGATTACGTCTAATAATCAGATATTTCAGCAGATCGTTAAAGAAAATCGATGCTCTCTTTCTGGGATTAATTGAACTTGAGGATGGGACAGCATAGTCAATGGCTTAAAATCATTGTTTTCTGCATTATATTTGAACATCAATAAACTGATCAACATTGGTACAGAAATGCTCCGTAATTACAGGAACCACTAACAATGTTCATCAGTTTCTAAAACATGAAACCGGCAATGAAAATTTGAATATTAGTATGCTGTGTCTGCCATTCCTTGCAATTAGCTAAGTCAATGTCTCAGATAGGTTACCCATATTGAGTATCTAACTAAACTTATAATTGGTTTAGTCATTCAGCGAAGCGACAAATTTATTATAAAGATATAAAACAATGAACTATGGATCTCAGTCTGCGAAGATTTTTAATTTACGCAAAAATAGATACATCTTCATTCAGGCAGCTCTATGTCGTTCCTTGGAACAGAGGGATAAAAAATATGTTCCAAGCTATCAGAATGAGTGAGCATTATTGCATGGTTGTAAAAATATGTTGCGTAATATTAAGTAAACACCATAATACTTAGTATCAGTTTTTCCTAGTTATATTCAGACAATAATTGGCGATGAAGCTCCTTTTACTTTACCGAGATCAAGCTTTTTATTGTTGACATTAAATCTTAAAAATATAGCATATTTCCCTTATATTCATTATTCCGGGAAGGCCCTGCAAAAACTCTAAAAAAATTATGTTAAATCTATGTTCATTGGAAGATAAAGAAATGAAAAACATAAAAAATTAAGTCGTTCGCATCATGGGACATTTTGCTATGAACAGTTAACATACCTATCTAACGAGTCTTGTTGTGCTCTTCACCCTCTGGTGAGCAAACAGCAAGAAGAAGGAGATCCCCCTTGGTTCACAAAACAGGTCAGGACACTGATGCAAAAGCAAAGGAAAAGGCATGCTAAATTTAAACGAACACAAAATCCCCAGGATTGTCGATCCCACACAGAAACTCGAATTCAATGCTATGGGAAAGTCAGTTCGAAGGTCGGAGGAAGGCAACGGCATACCACCTCCAAACAGGACCATGCCTAGTAAAGCACTGTGGTGTTCAAACCAATCTTCGGATTGCTGACTGCTTTACCTTTTTTATGCCTACAATACTTATCACAACGAAACTCTTTCTCGAAATTTGAGTGAAAATTCAAAGAGATTTTGTTCATATGTCAAATATATTGGAGGCAAAACACAAACAATATCCTCATTTCATGATACAACTGGCGATCCCGCCAAGGATAGCGCTACTAAAGCAGAGTTACAAAACAAAGCTCTTCGAAATTTATTCACCAGAGTAGACGAAACCAATATTCCAGATTTCGAATTACGAACAGAGGCCAGAATGAGTAACATAGAAGTAGATATCATCGGAGTAGTGAAGCAACTGAAATCACTTAACAAGAACAAGTCTTCTGTCCTGACTGTACACCCAGTAGATTTCTATGTGAGTATACTGAAGAGATAGCTCCTTACTTAACAGCCATATACAACCGCTCTCTCAAAGAAGCATCTGTACCAAAAGATTGGAAAGTTGCACAGGTCACACCTATGTTCAAGAAAGGCAGTAGGAGTAACCCCCTAAAGTACAGGCCTATATCATTAACGTCAACTTGCAGCAGGGTTTTGGAACATATTCTGTATTAAAAAATTATGAATCATCTTGAACAGAATGTTCTATTGACTCAAGGTCATCACGGATTTAGAAAATACCGTTCATGTGAAACTCAACTAGCACCTTACTCACACGAAGTGATGACTGCTGTCGACAAGGGTTCTCAGAGGTGATATCCGGCGTTCCACAGGGTAGTATTATTGGTCCTCTGATGTTCCTTATTTACATAAACGATTTGGGAGAATATCTAAGCAGTCCTCTTAGGTTGTTTGCAGATGACGCCGTCATTTACCGTCTAGTAAAATCATCTGAAGATCAAAACCAACTGCAGAACGATTTACATAAGATGTCAGTATGGTGTAAAAAATGGCAATTGACTCTAAATAATGAGAAGTGTCAAGTCGTCCACATGAGTACGAAAAGAAATCCGTTAAACTTTGTTTACAACATAAATCAATCGAATATGAAGACCGTAAACTTCACTAAATAGCTAGGAATTACTATTACATCAAACTTAAACTGGAAAGAACACATAGATAATGTCGTAGGAAAGGCGAACCAGAGACTGCGTTTTATTAGCAGAACCCTTAAAAGATGCAACAGAACTACTAAAGAAACTGCATATACTACGCTTGTCGGTCCTTATTTGGAGTATTGCAGCCCGGTGTGGGATCCTTATCAGGTGGGTTTGACGGAGGACATCGAAAGAGTCCAAAGAAGGGCAGCTCCTTTCGAATTGTCACGCTACAGGGGAGACGGCGTTACGGAAATGATACAGGATCTGGGATGGGAATCATTACAACAACGGCGCTTATCGCTGCGGCGTGGGCTACTTACGAAACTCCAATCGCTAACATTCTCCTCCGAATGCGAAAATATATTGTTGACTCCCACCTACATAGGTATAACTGGTCATGAGAATAAAATACTAGAGATCATAGCTCGAACGGAGAGCTTCAGGTGTTTATTTTTTTTCTCGCGCGCTACTCGACAATGGAATGAGAGATAAGTAGTATAAAGGTGGATCGATGAACCCTCTGCCAGGTACTTGAATGTGATTTGCAGAGTATCCCATGTAGATGTATATGTAATACGCGAATTGCGGCGAAGCTGTGTGAATTCTGCCAGTTACCATCAGGTACATACACCACAAAAATTGCGAAACTATAAAACCTGAGTAGTCTTTACTATTTCGATTAAAAGAAAGTGAAATGTATGTAATGGGTTGAGGCTACATCAGTAAGCAAAAATCCAATTTCCAGAAGTAACATCCAATGACGATCCCCAAAAATAAAGGGCGAAACGCTTATGGAGAAAGTAAAAGTATTGCAGCAAGAAAGCGGCTGTTTAATTTCCGGGAACAAATACAGAGATATGTAAACACTCAGAAGAAGGCGCTGTGACTCGCAAGGCATATATAGACAACACATGTCTGGAGAAGCAGTTACAACCGTTACTGCTGCTACAGTAGAAGGGTATCACGATTAAATCAGTTTGAACGTGGTGTCAGAGTCGGCGCACGAGAGAGGGGGCACAGTAGCTCCAAGGTATCAACGATATGGGGATTTCCCCCTACGTCCATTTCACGAACTCACCGTGAATATCGGCATTCTGGTGAAACATCAAATCTCTGATAACGCTGCGACCGTAGAAAGATCCTCTAAGCAGCGTTGTCGACTTGCGAGTTTCCCCCCTAAATTTAGGAGGAATCTCCCGTCTTAGGGCGGATTTAGAGGGATTCATGCTTCAGTGGGAAATTTAAGGGAAGTCTGCTTTGTGGGGATTTTTAAGGACTTCTCAAACATGAGAAATGCATATCTGTTTAATTCATGTGGCTCTAGCTAACAACGAAGTAGTTCATTATTGAATTTTCATTGTCATCTCTCCTACATGAACGTTTCCGAAACGTCGACTGTTCCTACATTGGGGATTAGCCCGATTATGATGATTCAGATGCTCTGGAGATTGTCATCCGACGGCTCAATATGCTGGAAGTATGTGTGTGTGTGTGTGTGTGTGTGTGTGTGTGTGTGTGTGTGTATGTGTTTAAGTGCAAATGGCACCAGGAGGTAAAAAGTATTTCGGGCGGTACACAAAGTGATGGTCATACATGTGTAGGGTGGGACAGGGGGGGGGGAGACGGTGGTAGGACCCCACCTCCTCCCTCAAGACCCATGTTTGTCGGATGGACCAGGGCCTGTCTCTTGGCATTGCTGGTATGGACTTGCAGACACCATACTTTTCTCTCATGGACAATTGTATGTGGCCTGCTCCAGATTGGGCAAAGACGAAAATCTTTTTGTTCTTACTCCAAATGGAACTGCCAAAAATGTTTATCACATTGATTTAACATATATGTACCCTTTTATTACATGCAAATAAACGGTTTTCTACGCTTCTACAAAAAAACCTTATTTTAATCCCGGGCAAAGCCAGGTACTTGCAGCTAATATCCCATATGAACGCAACTTTAACGTTCTCTGAAATATGTTTTCGACTTATTCCAAATGCTACACGACTGTTGACTGTAGGGTGAACATAGGAGCTCGTTTTATTCACCAGAAGCGGCAGCAATCGAATTTTACTGTGTCTAAGATCTGTAAGTGGGGTACTAGTTGTGATAAATAGCTCTTGAGTCTCAGAACACAATTTTACTTGGCGCGCGCTGTAGCTTCGTAGTTACTGAAGAGCGGTCACAATAAAAATGACGAGGGAAGCTTTCCCATACTGTATTATGGGAAAATGACTGCGATACTTTGAAGATTAAGGACGACGTAGTTCCTCTTTAATATCACATGTAATGTAACATAGAAAATGTGAAGTAAACACTTTAACATGAAAGGGTTCCGCCTCAAATGTCTTGGGGGTTGCAAAAGTGGGTGACACACTTCCAACTAAAAGTCATATCTTTCGCACATACTGCAAATAAAGAGAAACTCACTCCAAGGTTCATCGTGATTTAACAGGAACTTGCATTTAAGCACTTCCCAAACTTCAAAGGAAACAGATGAAACAAAATCTTCACAAGTTGTTTATTCACTTCTATAAGGTGAACATCCCCATCTGACTTCGCTCTTCCACAACTTCCATTACATTGCCGCCAACAGACAGTCTCAAAATAAAACTGCATGTATCCAGAATATAACTGACGCTTTCAGAAGTTCAAATCCAAGAGACAAATTCAATTTCTCAATATAATTGTCAGTTTAAAAGTACAAGTGATCACTGACATACCGCTGACCACTGTTAGAGCCAAGCTCTGGCTTCTAACAAGAAATCGAAGCTCTTTGCTCTACAGAAGACATACACATACTTCGGGAAGAAGGCAGCAGTCGACCGACAGCCTATGGCTCGCCGGCGCCGCGCCTCTTGGAGGGAGTAACCGTAGACGCGCGCCCTCTACAAGCGGCTGTATCTAGGCCGACATACGTCTGGACAGCCCGTCACAACTCGGCTACGAACGAGGCAGTAACTAGGTCCCTGTGCAGCTAGCTTCGCACAGAAGACCACGCTGTGAGAAGAGAAAAGAACAGATAGAAGTTGAGTATTGTATTCTTCAGCCAATAAAACTTGTTATACTAATCTCTATAGAACTGACGACGAATTCTGAAAACTAGACCAGGGATGAGTACGCAACAAATAGCAACGAGGATGATACAACAAATGGCGTTGAGGTGTTAAAATAGCAGATTACGACCCACATTGAAACGCGTTGCACTATTATTTTGCTTTATTACAGGTCTCAGCGAATCCAGCATATAATCTTTTGTGAACTTTTCTATCGCCGGGAATAGAGTCGCCGGCCGCGGTGGCCGAGGGGACTGAGGCGCTTCAGTAACGGTCTGCACGGTCACTATGGTCGGGGGTTCGAATCCCCCCCCCCTCGGGCATGGATATTTGTGCCGTCCTTAGTCTTAGCTAGTTCATAAGTAGTTTGTAAGCTTAGGGACTGATGACCCCGTAGTTAAGTCCCATAAGTCCGACAAACATTTGAACATTTAAACATTAGGAATAGAGTCAATTTCTATATTTTGCATTGTTTCTGCTTGTTGTTTTTGCACAACGACTACTACCACTAACACTATCCCTGTAAATGTGCTGCAGCTTCCTGCGCTCGATGTACAGCAGATAATGCAGATGTTTCAGATTCAGAGCCAACAAATCGCCTCTCTACTGTCAACGGTGCAACAACTTCTGGCCGAACCTGTGCAACAAAATACGCAAGCAGCAGCCACCACCTCCAGTAATTCCACCATTCCGCCAGAAATGAAGAAGCAAATGAGGAATGGATGGAGTGGTTGCAACAGTTTGAAGCCTACGTCACAGTTCACAAAATACAAGGTACTGTGAAACTTCATTTTCTGTTATCAACCTCAGGGCCCCCAACGTCCCGTCTTGTGAAGAAACTGTTTCCCACCGTGGAACCTTCTGAACTTCCATATGATTCAGTGATAGAAGCCCTCAAGGCATATTATGAATAGCAAATCAATGTAGTGGCTGCTAGGAATCAGTTCTTCCGGTGTAAGAAATGTCCAAACCATACAGGAAGTGTATAATAGACCTTCATGGTCTTACAAGAAAGTGCAAGCTTAAATGTTCTTGTGGAGCTTTGTATTGAGCTGTGATGTTACATGACGCTATTGTCTATAATGTAACAGATGTCATACTTAGGGAACAAATTCTAAAAATGTCCAATCCGTCTTTCCATCAAGCAAAACTGATTTTGGAACAATATGATTCAGGTGCCGCGGCAGCGATGTCGCCGTCGTGCATTTCCAGCTGCCTGCTCAAAGCGTAAACAAGTTGACAGACACAGAGCCTTGCCTAATAAGGAAGTGAAGTCTTGCCCGAAATGTTTCTCACAGCACAAAAGACAGAACTGTCCGTCCCAGTCAGTAAAATGCTATGCATGCGGCAAGAAAGGTCATATACAAACAGTCTGCTTACAGCAAAAAAAATGGAATTCGTCCTCTCGGCCCAAAAAGCGACAAGACAGTACTTATTCAATAAATACAGTGTTTTCAAAACCCATGGCTGCCTCTCGTAACATCAAGGACACGGAAGTAGTACAAGTTTTACTCCAGGCCAGAAAAATGTATGTCAATTTGTGTGTGAATTACATTTCTGTAAAATTTCAACTAGACACAGGTGCATCAGTCACATTGCTCAATCGCAAAACTTATGAACAGTTAGGATCGCCGCGCCTTTCTCGCGCTAATACAAGGTTAACAGCGTAAATGGCAATGAAATTCCTGTACTAGGACAGTGTTCATTACCTGCAGTACACCAACTACAAATGCGCACAGTGACATTTCAAGTGCTTCAGTCTTACGATGGAGGAAATATTTTTGGTTTAGATTCTTTTGAACTTTTTGGATTTACTGTGCAAGACAATGTTTCAGTTGTGAACAATTTTGATGCTAAAGATAGTGCAGACAAGTTGCTGAAACACTTTCTGGATTTATTTTATGCAGGACTATGAAAAGCTAAGGGTTTTGCTGCACAAATTACTCTCAAGGAAAATGTCAAACAAAGATTTTGCTAAGTTCGTAATATAGCGCTCGCTTTACGCAGCAAAGTAGCACAAGAACTTCGCACATTGCAAGAAACTGGTGCGATGTATTAGTTGTGAACAATTTTGATGCTAAAGATAGTGTAGAGAAGTTGCTGAAACACTTTCTGGATTTATTTTATGCAGGACTAAGAAAAGCTAAGGATTTTGATGCACACATTACTCTGAAGGAAAATGAAAAACCAAAATTTAGCAAAGCTCGTAATGTTCCGCTCGCTTTACGTACAAAGTACCGCAAGAACTTCGCACATTGCAAGCAAATGGTGCAATTGAACCAATACGAGCTAGTCAGTGGGCAAGTCCGCTTGTAATTTTGCCGAAGCCGTCAGGAAGCATCCGCATTTGTTTTGATTTCGAGACCACAGTGAATCCACAAACAGTCGTAGACAGCTTTTCTTTGTTGGTACCAGAAGATTAGGTGCAGGAAAATACTTCTCAAAAATAGATTTACGCTATGCCTACCTTCAGCGGCCACTCGACTAAGAATCACAGAAACTTTGTGTTGTCAATACTCATCTGGGCTTGTTTAAATATTTGGCAGTACACAGAAGACCACGCCGCGAGAAGAGAAAAGAGAAGAACAGATATAAGTTGAGTACTGTATTCTTCAGTCAGTAAAACTTTTTATACTAATCTATTGGGAACTGTTTTTGCTGACTACGAATCCTGACATATAGACCAGGGACGAGTACTCAATAGATGGCATCGAGGATGATACAATACGGAGGATGGCATAGTGAGACGAAACATAGTTAAAAAACAGTTACTGTAACCCAAAACAATTCAACCTTAAAAATGACACAAATGTGTGTGTTACGCTCTTCAGTCCAGAGACTGGTTGATCGTCCACGTTTCACTCCCGATGGCATAGTGAGACGAAACATAGTTAAAAAACAGTTACTGTAACCCAAAACAATTCAACCTTAAAAATGACACAAATGTGTGTGTTACGCTCTTCAGTCCAGAGACTGGTTGATCGTCCACGTTTCACTCCCGTACAAGTCAATACTCCATACAAATATCTTTCAAAAAGACTTGCGCTTTAATTGATATTCGATGCTAGCACATTTCTCTTTTTCAAAAAGGATTTTCTTCCCATTGACATTCTGCACCTTATATCCTATGTACTGCGACCATCATATGTTATTTCACTGCCCAAGTATTAAAACTCATCTACTACCTTTATTGTTTCATTACCTAGTTTAATTCCTTCAGCACCGCCTGATTTTTTTAAAAACTGCATACCATTACCCTTGTTTTGCCCTTGTTAATATTCAACTAATACGTTCCTTTCAACACACTGTACAGTCGGTGACAGAATTCGCGAGACCCCTCGCCTAATCGTTATACACAACCGCAAAGTTCTGCTGCTTGGTGGGAAGTATATGCAGCTAGGCAACACGATCGTACATACTGTCGATTACCCATCTGACACGAAATCTGAGAGGAAAAATGTTATCTTCCAGTATCGCAGCCAGTTGTAACAACACGCGTGCTTTCTATGCGACGTGAAGGCGACTTCGAAAACTGTTTTTATAAACTGCTTTGCGTATTACCCAGAGCGTTTTAAGCTGTTCGCGACCGACAAATTCCTTTCCACATTTCTTTTCTTATAGTTTCAATGAACAAAGACAGCAATTAAAATTGAGATGCTGCAGTCCGTGAATATTTTCGGTCGTTACTGACACATTCAAATGGAAAAATTGCATGTATATCATAGAATTAATTCAATTACATGAATGGACTTTGTTATGAAGCTAAGTGTTACATCATGGTGCATCATGTTCCGAGTATCGCTGACGGTTTCCGCCCACCGCCTCGGTTGCGCAATACAGACGACAACCGTTTGGCGCCGCAGATCACTGATGGTATTTCCGAGATTGAAGGTATCGTGTTATTTCCACTGGTTCTCTTTCGGTTTATTATTCTGTAACCATGAAAATATATTGATAATACTATATGAAACATGTGCAACAGAGAATTGTGTTGCATCAAATGAATTTGTTTAAACTATCGTATCCAACATGTAATTGTATTTTTATTCCGTTTCTTTCAATAGCCACGCAAAAGCTACGTTTTTCGTGCATGGAACATTTGGAATATTAAATCGCTGTGACATTCAAATCCGTAGTCGTTTAATATAATCTTGTTTCAATCCAGACAGTAGTACGACAACAAGAATTCCGAATACTGGCGAGCTCGGTGTTCGTCATTGGCTTCCCAGAGGTTACAGAGATCTTTTAGTGTGAGTTGGTCACTGGCGAGTATCGAAGACGATATGTTTCGCATACTAATCAAAAATATAAACCCGCCAAACCACCCGCACCTAGTAATACATTATGCAGGAAGTAGACGTCTGAACAATCACCTTAGAATGAAGTCGGTCATCTATTCAAAGAAGCAGGCATTAATTTGATAATGCAAACAGCGAAAAGAAGTAGATTGAATAATTTGTAAAATCTCAAACCTAAGAGTCGACTTTTGGTGATTCTCCACCGTAGCAATTAGAAGAGTGAAAGATTCTAAAGCTAATTCCTTGGTTTTAGAAGCCGCAGCCGTTTATTCTGTAGTAGGACAGCATTACACACCGGTGGGTTTCAGTTACTGTGCAGAATACAAAACCACGGTTTTTCGTCAAAAACGTGCGTAGTTTCCTGCCACTTAAGAATAGGTAGTAGACCTATGTTCCTGCAGAGATTCGATAAACGGCTATGCTATAGTATGTGTGGGTGACGCTGGCAGAAATGCACAGATGCGTAACACGAGGTCCTAGGATCGATCTGACATCCGCAGCACTTTTATTTTTAATTATTCACTCATTTTCACGAGTTTCAATCCGTATTTTTCACATACGTAACTATTCTGCTCAGTAACAACTTTGGTAGCGAATATAGTATCAAAAAGTTTTAACTCTTAATTCAGCCAGTTGATATGATAACAAAGAGAAGTTTTGAATAAATGAACGAAATGGACAGTCTATTTGCGTCAGATGTTCTGAGCTGATTGACACTGCCACCAGAAAAATGCAACAGATCGTGTGAGTCATAGCGTAAGTTTTTCCACAGACAGAAAATAAACGTTGATTTCAGGCCACATATCGTATGGATTTATAAATATCAAACAATATAGTAGTCACAATTTATTAGCTGAAATAAGTGCATACTGGAAAACGTTGCTTTTATGTGGGTTCAAAACTTGACAAGCACATACCAAAAGTGTAATAGCTAAAACGACAATCTACGAATGCGATTGTCTTGACAAAGGCTAAAAATATCCCCTTATACGTTTGCGTGTTGAAACTCTCAACACTAGGGATCGCTGGATGGGTCTCACCTCCTTGGCACAATCTGTGCGAGAAGAAACACGAATATGAACCTTTTAAATTCCTACAATATCTCCCCTGTGTAGGCCATAGGAAAAGAGAAAACTCACGCCAAATGATCCATCTACAGATAAGTGCAATATCAGCTAATATTGAGGCTCACCATTGCTGATGACGGTGTTTTCGGTGTTGCGAAGTGTCTAGACGATTAGCTTTTGAATGAAACAGCATGGGTTTGAATCCCGTACTTACCAACATACTTTTCTTATATTAACCCTTGTAGTTTTAATTATCAATTATAAAAATTTCAATGCATAGTATATATATTTGGTTACGTTATAACTAATTTAATTAATTAATATATCTTATTTCATAATTTAAGTACATAATTCGATGAAGTACTAAATGAAAATAATATTTCAAAAATTGTAGCACGTATTTATATACCGATGTTGTATTACATTCCTTAGGGTGTTCATCGTCAAAGAAAATCTCCACACTATGCAGACTTTACCAAAGTATTTTAAGCGAGAAATTTTATCCGAAATATGCTTCGGTGCAAAGCATACTTTATTCAAGTTTTTAAGTAAATAACTTTTCACGGTTGATTTTCGTGCATACCATGTGTATGGCCGGGAATTGTGGCACTGAACTGATGCTGTAGGATTGAACGTGTTTTAATTAAGACACCGCTTGACCTCAACGTTCGTGGCACACTGAAACGTTTAAGTAAATTTAAATTTCATAAATAAAAGGTTTATATTGCGAGGGGAAAAATGAAACGAACAAAAATCTAAGGAGTAACGGGGAATCGAACCTTCACTTCCAACTTCGCACTCCAAGCACTTGTCCACTACGCTAGGCACACTCCTGAAACACTGGAGGTTAATAAGCATCTTATGTAACACCTATTTGTCTGTGAGAAATTTTCGCCACCGTATTCGCTTTCCCTTTAGCCAACTCGGACGGGATATTTTGGGAATTTGAAAGGTTTGTCAACTTCCTTCTCGCAGGGTTTGAACAAAATCTTTGAAAACCATCCCGCGATCTACTCTGTCAGTCATAAACATTCTACAGTATAAACTGAAAGACAGAATCGTTGAGGAAATGTCTGCCCCCCCCCCCCAATCTTTGAGGGTTAAAATTCTAGGAGTAGGAACATCCTCATCCATGATCCACGGACTCAGACGCGATATTTTTGTGAAATTCAGTGTCCTGTTACAGCGACAGTCGTAAAAATTGTGGGAATGAAGTTTATGAAGTAGTTTCTGTTAATATTTATGAAGAAACTTTACGCTGTAGCTACGAATGCCTGATCTACGATATAGCAACGAATCTAAATCATTAATACGAACGTGTTTCTGAAGGCATTTTGACTCGTGAGTGTTCTATAGTTCAAAGGCACATGCGATAACTTGAGAGTAATTTTGCGAAAAATTTGTAACAACAAGTGAGGGAGACGTATGTCGACCACGCTACTAAACACCCACATGCAAGGTCTTGGTATTCTGGGGTGTTCATTCTACTATCAATCGCGTTTTATGTCCTCTGACTTTATTGAAAGCAGTACGGTTTTTTAATAAATGAAGCATGTCAAGTTACCAAAAACAAGGTGGTCTTATTTTTGTCACCCTGATTTCTTTAATGAACAGTTTCATATTAACAACATACCTAACGCAAGAAACATTTATGAAACGTCTGAGACCAACTGAATAACAGTTGGTAAGATTTCTCTGTAGTAGATTGTCGTGTAAGGAAGTTTGTTTTCACGCGCTAGACATGCTGTGAAGTGCCCCGTTTACTTCCGTTCAAACCTCTGGCCGGCCACAAGCACTGACTGGAGGACGAGACATTCTCTGCGATTGAGCAGAGGCATGCCTCGCCTCTTCTCGACTGCCCACTGATGTGTCTGAACCTTTGTTTTTATAATGGACTGGTTGCCTTATGATGCCTGCTACTCCTGATACCGATCTCCTAATGGATTTTCGTCCTAGGTTATATTATTGTGCACTGATTTAAAAATTTTATTATTGGCTGGTTTCAGATAGCCCGCCTGTCAGTTGCCATATTTAGCGGCAATTATTACATTCTTAAACAATAAGTCTCTAATAACTTCTTTATATTTGAACATTAACGTGTCTGACGTTGTAAAAAAAAGTGTGTTTGGTCTATTAAAATTGTATTCTGTTGAATGTGTAACACATTAACCTCGAAGCAACTATCAAATTATATCTTAATAATGACATGGCCGCAGAGGAATGGCCGAGCGCATTGAGGCGCTACGCTACGATGTGCGAGGCCGTTCCCGCTCGGGGGTTCGAATCCCCTCCTTGGGCATGGATGTTTGTACCGTCTGCAGTATAAGATTGTTCATAAGTAGTTTGTAAGTTTAGGGACTGGTGACCCCACAGTTAAATCCCATAAGCTTAACAAAAATTTAAACTTTCTGTTTGTTGGTTATGAGGAGTTTTTAATGTTTTTAATACCATTTCGATAGTCTTAGCTGCAAGCAAAGAACTAACCTTCGGGCACCTTCGGAACACCCTGAGTTGTTATTTAGCAGTTTCGTATTACCGGCACACCTAATACAAGAATCATTTTTGAAATGTCTGAGGCAAACTGAATACCATTGGGAAGGTTTAGCTGGAGTAGGTTGTCGAGTAAGAAACTTTGTTTATACGCGCTCGCCGTGCTGCGAGTGCCACGTTTACTTCCGCGTAAACCTCTTGCGGCCCCAAGGAGGAGACATTCGCTACGATTGAGCAGAGTAGAGGAATGCCTCGCCTTTCCTCGACTGATCACGGATGTGGCGGGACCTGTCTTTGTTATACGGACAGTGCCTTATGAGGCCTGGTTTGCCTCATACCGATCTACTAATGGATTGTCGTCCTAGTCTATATGCTTGTGCACTGAATTAAAAACTATATTATTGGTTGGTTTCGGATAGACGTCCTGTTAGTTACTATATTTAGTGGTAATTCTTACATTGCTAAACAACAAGTGTATAATAACTTTGTTTTAACTTGGAACAGTAACAAGTTATGATGCTTTAAAAAAGGAGTGTGTGTTCTACTAAAAATGTATTCTGTTGAATGTGCAACACATTAAGTTCGAAGTAGCTTTCAAATTATATCTGAATGATGACATGGCAGTTACAGATTGATTTGAACATTGAGGTTGTTTGTTGGTTTTAAAATTTTATTGTAATAATTTCGATAGATTTCGCTGCAAGCAAAGAACTAACCTGCCGGAAATCTGATGGTGTAACAAAGTTTGTTGTTTGTGTGACAAGAAATACAATAAGTTTTGAACCTCTTGTCATGGTCTGTTAGCTGGTTCAGAAGTGCGTTTTGGACACGGCTTCAAAAAGAATTTAAAAGCAATTTCGTGCAAGTTCCATTACATGACGACCAAAGTTGGTTACGATTACCTTCTATACTATCGATATTACTACTATATATCGTACAAAGAGCTTTGCAACCAACTTCGCGAAAAAAAGCACTCGGTAAACCTCCGACCTGAAAGAAAAAAAAAATTCAGATATCGTTTATGGCTTCTTACCATCAACAATAGTTGTGATAAAGAGTTTAACTTCTGTTAATTTTTTTTAAATTTTGCCTTCATCACTCTTCCTGACCAACGTGCTTCGTCCACAATGCTTTTTTTTATACTTGTTTCGTCTCCTGTACTATATTGTTCACAATTTGTTAATTTATTTATTCCCTAAATTAATCTTGAAAAGTTATACTGTTCTTTCTCGTTGAAAAAATACACAATAATAAAACGAAATCATAAATTACAACGTTAAAACATACTGCATGTGCTTTAAAAGAAATAAACTACAAATCGTTTCATTCCGTTGGTGAGATCTTGATTCAGTTCTAGTGAACCTCAGTGTTTCTCTAACTGTTTGAAACCTTTACTTTTATGCCTATGGTATACAAAAGGTGGATCTTATGAGTAGCACTCTTACACCGTTACATACTTAACCATTCTAAATAAATAAACTTCTCCTGTTAATGTTGCTCTGAATCACGTATAACCGCCTTCTGCTTCCGCAACGATTCGAAGCTTATTGAGTATTCTCGTTTCTTATTATATTATATTATTATATTGGTGTTGTGTCTGTTATTTCGGGCTATCCGCAGTAACAGACACCATACCAATATAATTAATTACGACATGCGAAGAGGACGTTTCTTCAATCACTCCACAGCATATGTAGTCATACGTTCGACCTCGCATGATATGGGCGCTACAGCCATAGCGTGCAACTTGTGGAAGTTTGAGACAGACGCGGGACGAGCACCGGGATCAACGTGGTTAAGTTCACCGCTGGCCCGAAGCTGGAGACCCACGTTCGCTTACCGGCCTGGTTCACATTTTCACTTGTTGCCATTGTTTTATTTCAATGCCCTAATGCAGCATTGTCGATCCTTCCACATAAGTAATACATCACTTTCAAATTCGTCTTGAATCTATGTATAAAACTCGCTTCAGAACCAGCTAACAGATACTGAGTCTATAATAGAGGTGCGAAACTTTTGTATTTTTTGTTCATACAACAGCGTACTTTGTTTCACCATTAGATTTCCCGAAGGTTAGTTCTTTGCTTGCAGCTAAGACTATCGAAATGGTATTAAAAACATTAAAAACTCCTCATAACCAACAAACAGAAAGTTTAAATTTTTGTTAAGCTTATGGGATATAACTGTGGGGTCACCAGTCCCTAAACTTACAAACTACTTATGAACAATCTTATACTGCAGACGGTACAAACATCCAAGCCCAAGGAGGGGATTCGAACCCCCGAGGGGGAACGGCCTCGCACATCGTAGCGTAGCGCCTCAATGCGATCGGCCATTCCTCTGCGGCCATGTCATTATTAAGATATAATTTGATAGTTGCTTCGAGGTTAATGTGTTACACATTCAACAGAATGCAATTTTAATTGACCAAACACACTTTTTCTTTTACAACGTCAGACACGTTAATGTTCAAATATAAAGAAGTTATTAGAGACTTATTGTTTAAGAATGTAATAATTGCCGCTAAATATGGCAACTGACAGGCGGGCTATCTGAAACCAGCCAATAATAAAATTTTTAAATCAGTGCACAATAATATAACCTAGGACGAAAATCCATTAGGAGATCGGTATCAGGAGTAGCAGGCATCATAAGGCAACCAGTCCATTATAAAAACAAAGGTTCAGACACATCAGTGGGCAGTCGAGAAGAGGCGAGGCATGCCTCTGCTCAATCGCAGAGAATGTCTCGTCCTCCAGTCAGTGCTTGTGGCCGGCCAGAGGTTTGAACGGAAGTAAACGGGGCACTTCACAGCATGTCTAGCGCGTGAAAACAAACTTCCTTACACGACAATCTACTACAGAGAAATCTTACCAACTGTTATTCAGTTGGTCTCAGACGTTTCATAAATGTTTCTTGCGTTAGGTATGTTGTTAATATGAAACTGTTCATTAAAGAAATCAGGGTGACAAAAATAAGACCACCTTGTTTTTGGTAACTTGACATGCTTCATTTATTAAAAAACCGTACTGCTTTCAATAAAGTCAGAGGACATAAAACGCGATTGATAGTAGAATGAACACCCCAGAATACCAAGACCTTGCATGTGGATGTTTAGTAGCGTGGTCGACATACGTCTCCCTCACTTGTTGTTACAAATTTTTCGCAAAATTACTCTCAAGTTATCGCATGTGCCTTTGAACTATAGAACACTCACGAGTCAAAATGCCTTCAGAAACACGTTCGTATTAATGATTTAGATTCGTTGCTGTATCGTAGATCAGGCATTCGTAGCTACAGCGTAAAGTTTCTTCATAAATATTAACAGAAACTACTTCATAAACTTCATTCCCACAATTTTTACGACTGTCGCTGTAACAGGACACTGAATTTCACAAAAATATCGCGTCTGAGTCCGTGGATCATGGATGAGGATGATCCTACTCCTAGAATTTTAACCCTCAAAGATGGGGGGGGGGGGGGCAGACATTTCCTCAACGATTCTGTCTTTCAGTTTATACTGTAGAATGTTTATGACTGACAGAGTAGATCGCGGGATGGTTTTCAAAGATTTTGTTCAAACCCTGCGAGAAGGAAGTTGACAAACCTTTCAAATTCCTGAGTTGGCTAAAGGGAAAGCGAATACGGTGGCGAAAATTTCTCACAGACAAATAGGTGTTACATAAGATGCTTATTAACCTCCAGTGTTTCAGGAGTGTGCCTAGCGTAGTGGACAAGTGCTTGGAGTGCGAAGTTGGAAGTGAAGGTTCGATTCCCCGTTACTCCTTAGATTTTTGTTCGTTTCATTTTTCCCCTCGCAATATAAACCTTTTATTTATGAAATTTAAATTTACTTAAACGTTTCAGTGTGCCACGAACGTTGATGTCAAGCGGTGTCTTAATTAAAACACGTTCAATCCTACAGCATCAGTTCAGTGCCACAATTCCCGGCCATACACATGGTATGCAAGAAAATCAACCGTGAAAAGTTATTTACTTAAAAACTTGAATAAAGTATGCTTTGCACCGAAGCATATTTCGGATAAAATTTCTCGCTTAAAATACTTTGGTAAAGTCTGCATAGTGTGGAGATTTTCTTTGACGATGAACACCCTAAGGAATGTAATACAACATCGGCATATAAATACGTGCTACAATTTTTGAAATATTATTTTCATTTAGTACTTCATCGAATTATGTACTTAAATTATGAAATAAGATATATTAATTAATTAAATTAGTTATAACGTAGCCAAATATATATACTATGCATTTTTCTGGTGGCAGTGTCAATCAGCTCAGAACATCTGACGCAAATAGACTGTCCATTTCGTTCATTTATTCAAAACTTCTCTTTGTTATCATATCAACTGGCTGAATTAAGAGTTAAAACTTTTTGATACTATATTCGCTACCAAAGTTGTTACTGAGCAGAATAGTTACGTATGTGAAAAATACGGATTGAAACTCGTGAAAATGAGTGAATAATTAAAAATAAAAGTGCTGCGGATGTCAGATCGATCCTAGGACCTCGTGTTACGCATCTGTGCATTTATGCCGGCGCCACCCACACATACTACAGCATAGCCATTTATCGAATCTCTGCAGGAACATAGGCCTACTACCTATTCATAAGTGGCAGGAAACTACGCACGCTTTTGACGAAAACACGTGGTTTTGCATTCTGCACAGTAACTGAAACCCACCGGTGTGTAATGCTGTCCTACTACAGAATAAACGGCTGCGGCTTCTAAAACCAAGGAGGTAGCTTTAGAATCTTTCACTCCTCTAATTGCTACGATGGAGCATGTGCAAAAGTACACTCTTAGGTTTGAGATTTTACAAATTATTCAATCTACTTCTTTTCGCTGTTTGCATTATCAAATTAATGCCTGCTTCTTTGAATAGATGACCGACTTCATTCTAAGGTGATTGTTCAGACGTCTACTTCCTGCATGATGTATTACTAGGTGCGGGTGGTTTGGCGGGTTTATATTTTTGATTAGTATGCGAAACATATCGTCTTCGATACTCGCCAGTGACCAACTCACACTAAAAGATCTCTGTAACCTCTGGGGAAGCCAAGTGGCGAACACCAAGCTCGCCAGTAATCGGAATTCTTGTTGTTGTACTACTGTCTGGATTGAAACAGGATTATATTAAACGACCACGGATTTGAATGTCACAGCGATTTAATATTCCTAATGTTGCTTGCACGAAAAACGTAGCTTTTGCATCGTTATTGAAAGAAACGGAATAAAAATAATATTACGTGTTGGATACGATAGTTTAAAGAAATTCATTTGATGCAACACAATTCTCTGTTGCACATGTTTCATATAGTATTATCAATATATTTTCATGGTTACAGAATAATAAACCGAAAGAGAACCAGTGGAAATGACACGATACCTTCAATCTCGGAAATACCATCAGTGATCTGCGGCGCCAAACGGTTGTCGTCTGTATTGCGCAACCGAGGCGGTGGGCGGAAACCGTCAGCGATACTCGGAACATGATGCACCATGATGTAACACTTAGCTTCATAACAAAGTCCATTCATGTAATTGAATTAATTCTATGATATACATGCAATTTTTCCATTTGAATGTGTCAGTAACGACCGAAAATACTCACGGACTGCGGGATCTCAATTCTAATTGCTGTCTTTGTTCATTGAAACTATAAGAAAAGAAATGTGGAAAGGAATTTGTCGGTCGCGAACAGCTTAAAACGCTCTGGCTAATACGCAAAGCAGTTTATAAAATCAGTTTTCGAAGTCGCGTTCAGGTCGCATAGAATGCACGCGTGTTGTTACAACTGGCTGCGATACTGGAAGATAACATTTTCCCTCTCAGATTTCGTGTCAGAAGGGTAATCGACAGTATGTACGATGGTGTTGCCTAGCTGTATATACTTCCCACCAGGCAGCAGAACTTTGCGGTTGTGTATAGCGATTAGGCGAGGGGTCTCGCGAATTCTGTCACCGACTGTACATTAGGTTCAAGTGCTGTTCCTCATCATGCTGCCTCTGGCACTGCAGTGTCATTGTCAATTCGAAAAGCTTTTATTTCTTCGCCCTGAACTTTAACCCCTTCTCTAAATTTCTCTTTGCAGCCTGTTCTGTGTACAGATTGAATAACACAAGGGGAATGCCCTTCACAATCAGTGCTTCCATTTCATGCTCTTCGATTGCTATAAATGTAATCTGGTTTTTGTACAAATTGTAAGTAACCGTCCATTCTCTACATTTTAGCGCTGCTTACTTCAGAATTTGAAACAGTGTATTCCAATCAAATTGTCAAAATCTTTCTCCGAATCTGCAAAAGCTAGAAAAATGTAAATTGCTGTAAATGTAATCTGGGTTTTGTACAAGTTGTAAGTAACCCGTCCATTCTCTACATTTTAGGTTGCTTACTTTAGAATTTGATACAGTGTATTCCAATCAAATTGTCAAAATCTTTCTCCGAATCTGCAAAAGCTAGAAATCTAATCTGTGTTCTAAGATAAATTGTAAATTGAGTATTGCCTCATGTGTTCGTATATTTCTACTAAATCCAAATTGATATCCCCCGAGGTCAGCTTCTACCATCTTTTCCATTCTTCCGTAAATAAGTCGTGTTAAAATTTTGCAACCAAGACTTATAAAATTGACGATTCTGTAACTTTCACACCTGTCTGCGCCTGCTTTGCTTGTAATTGAGGTTATTACATTGATCTTGAAGTCTGAGGGTATTCCGCCTGTCTCAAACATCTTGCAAATAAGGTGCAAGATTTCTCGAGATTGACTCTCCTAGAGACTTCAATAGCTCTGGGGGAATGTAGTCTACTCCAGGGGCCTTGTTTCAACTCAGGTCTTTCAGGCTGCTATCAAATTCTCATCGCAGTATAGCATCTCCTATTTCATCCTCATATACTTATTCTTCCTATAATATTGTCTCGAAATACATTTCCTTTGTAGAACCCCTCTATATATTATTTCCACCTTTCAGCTTTCCCTTCTATGCTGAGAACTGATGTTTCATCAGAGTTCTTTATATTCATACAGCTGCTTTTCTTGTCTCTATATTCCTCTCTTATTTTCATATAGGCGGTATCTATTTTTCTCCTAGTTATACAGTCTTCTACAGACTTGCATTTACCCTTTAGCCACTCCTGCGGTCATTTTACATTTACTGTCAAATTAATTTTCTGGTCATCTGTACTCTATTTTATATGCTTCATTTTCTTCAAATTTTGTTTCCCCCTTTAGTCAATAAAATTCAGTATTTCCTATGAAATGCAAGGATTTTTTCTAGGTCGTGTCTTTCTGCCCGTTTGGTTTTTTGCTGTCTTCACTATCTCATCTCTTCAAAGCTACCCATTCATCTTGTATTGTGTTTTTTTCTCCGTATCTTTCAAAAATGTTCAAATGTTTGTACAACTTATGGGACTTAACTACGGGGTCATCAGTCCCTAAGCATTCAAACTACTTATGAACTAGCTAAGACTAAAGACGGCACAAATATCCATGCCCGAGAGGGGATTCGAACCCCCGACCGTAGTGGCCGTGCTGACCGTGACTGGAGCGCCTCAGTCACCTCGGCCACCGCGGCCGGCCCGTATCTTTCAATTGTTGCCTAAAGCTTCCTCTGAAACTCACACGAATCTCAGCCTTCCTCAATTTATCCAGATCACATCTTCATATTTTTCTACTTTATACAGTTTTTTTTCAATTTCAATTTACAGTACATAAACAATGATAAATGGTCAGAGTCTATATCTGCCAATAGGTGTGTCTTAGAGTTTAAAACCTGGTTCCGATAATGCAGATGAAGCTCACACGCCACAGCAGCAGGAAACACAGATCAATATGAAATTAGTAAATTGAGGTTACATAGGCAGTGGAAACAATTAGCACAAATCCCTCTAATGAACATAAGGTTATTTAATGTTAAAGGATACAACAATTCTACGTAAATCGAACCATCACCATAATGCTTGCCAAGCCACTTTACTATAACTTGATTAGCAATAGTACTTGAAATTGTTGTAATTGACTTGTGTCTGCAATGAGTAACTGATTGATCAAGTGAGTCGTTACTGAGACTTATGTAATTCACTTTCTTTAACAAATTGGATCAAATGTTAATTTTGAGAAGTAATATTGTAATATTGTTCCGTACAATATCAACAACTTAATCTGCCTTCAAGCATTTTTATTAGTATAATGGAATTGTTTGGTTTAAGTCATTAACAAGTGTTGCAGTGCGTCTTTTGGGAGACGTGAATTGAATACTTCACACAGAATTAATATTCGCTGCTTGTTAATATTGTATGATTACACAACATGTTCAAAGTCAATGATCTACAATTGTTATGAACTGTACTATGAGTTTTTGTAACAGTACTAATCACTATTCGAGGACTGAAATCTTTTGAATTAAAACTGATTTTAGTTAGATTTACGTAACGTCTTTTATTGTTCAGGTTGAGCCTCGAAATATTAAAGGTTACGGAATAGGAGCCAATTTGCATAGTGCCGCGGGTGAATAATTTTATCGACACTAATTAATTTCACACAAGTTCCGCTGTTGACTCTTTGCAAAACTAAACGTTAGCTTAGTATTACAGTTCTAAAGACGGTTAATTCATATGTGTTCAAATGTTTGTTAAGCTTATGGGACTTAACTACGGGGTCATCAGTCCCTTAACTTACAAACTACTTATGAACTACTTACGAACTAGGACGGCACAAATAACCATGCCCGAGGGGGGATTCGAACCCCCGACCGTAGTGGCCGTGCTGACCGTGACTGGAGCGCCTCAGTCACCTCGGCCACCGCGGCCGGCGACGGTTAATTGCTTAGATCTTACTTTGCAGCTGTGGTGTGGTGTAGCTGGTGATTGTTGCTGGTACTTCATAACGACTGGCAAAAATGGGATCTTCTTGGCGACGAAATATTGTTTAAACATTGGTCCCAAAGCATTCCTCTCGACATTATTCCTCTTGAAGTTTTAACGCTGTGCCCACGTTGATTATTTGCCAGTGCCCATTTGCCAAAACTACTGCTCGCACCAACACGTCGTAAAACCACACTACTACAGTTTGCTGCTGCTGTCCAACTTTTCTACCGTTCACCTCGAGAGCTAAACAACAACTTTTCTCTCTCGCACCTCGCGCTAGGACTGCATTCAGCGTTAACAACAGCTCCACGCAAAGTTGCTACCAACATTTCCCTCGCTAAGCCAACATGTCTAGTACAATGCTTTATATTTGTTTCTCAGTACAACATGAAATCATTTAAATATTCGTCATTTATATAATTTACTTACACAGGAAAATTAAACAATTTACACGCGATATATGCGCCTCGGTTGCACAGTGGTAGAGTGCCAGACTACAAATCCAAAGGTCGCGGGTTCGATCCCCGCCAGGTCCTACGATTTTAATCTGTCACTTTCCACTTCTTTCACCTCTGGCAGTATTGCTCATGTGAAAAATACCGAGTAGCACCGTGGTTCGGAACCCACGTTAAACTGTAGGTCCCCCTATAACTGGCAGGGTAAGTCAGTTCGAAGGTCTGAGGAAGGCAACGGCATACCACCTCCAAACAGGACCATGCCTAGTAAAGCACTGTGGTGTTCAAACCAATCTTCAGATTGTTGACTGCTTTAAAGTCTATATATATATATTTCTCATACTATCCGTCGTCATTTATACTGATCGTATTTACACACACAGGCAGTGGCGTTGGTCACTGTGTTGTTGCTTTACAAACCGTCTTTCTTCATTCAACAAAATTCTTGTTATGATTAAATAATGTTTCGTGAAAAATTCTACCTTTTCTTCACTCGTTAATTAATAGTTTCCCTTTCCTTCTTTATCCTACTACCGAACTCCAGCCCCCCATCACACTCACGTTTTCCACTCCCTTAACTGTCTAAATAATTTCCTTTACCTTCTCATTCATTTCTTCTTCTTCTCATCAGCAGAGCTAGTTGGCATATAAAATTGTATTATTATGTTTGGTGTTGGCTTCGTATCTATCTTGACTACGATAAAGCTATGTCTTTGCTGTTCATAGTTGTTTAACTACATTCCTTTTTTCTTATTCATTATTAGACCTGTTCCTGTAGGTATTTATAACCCTGTACTCACTTGATCAGAAATCGTGTTCATTTTTCCACGATACTTCAGTAATCCACAAACTAACAACAACCTGTCAATTTCCCTTTTTAAATTTTCTAACCTGCCTACCCAAATAAGGGATCTAACATCTCACGCTTCGATTGTAGAGTTCAAATGTTGTCTCTCCGGATGACGACATTCTCCTGAGAAATTCCTGCCCAGAGTTCCGATGGTGGAGGGGGGGGGGACTGTTTCACCTCAGAGGATGTCATCATATATTTATACAGTAGGGCTGTATGTCTTCGGGAAAAGTAACACGTTAGTTTCTCCCTTCTTTCAGCCATTTGCAGAAGGTGTATAGAAAAGCCACATCAACTGAATTTACAAGGCTAGGTCAGTCAATAATCTAGACTGTTGTTCCTGCAACTACTAAAAAGCCTGCTGCCCCTCTTCAGGAACCACTCGTTTGTCTGGCCTCTCCACAGATACCCCTCCTCTGTGGTTGCACCTACGGTATGGCTATCTGTATCGTTAAGGCACGCAAGCCACCGCACCTCGGCAATGTCTGTGGCTCATTAGGGTAGGAAATACATATACGTTTGCTGTTCATAGTATTTTACCCGCATTCCTATTTTCTGATTCATTATTAGACGAACTCTTGTAGGTATTTGTTGTTTTTAAATGTAGTAGACGTCTTGATGGGGAAATGTAAAATAGAAGATTAAATAATTAAATAAAATGAAGTAAAAATAAGTAAATAAATAAACCAGAAAGTGTGGGGTAGTTTATTTACGTTATTGGCAGTTCTAATACATCAGTAATATTCAAATCGTTGAAATGTTTGTAGAGCTTATGGGACTTAACTACGGGGTCATGAGTCCCTTAACTTACAAACTACCTATAAACTAGCTGATACTAAAGACGGCCCAAACATACATGCATGTGGGAGGATTAGAACCTCCGATGCGGGAGGCAGCGCGATCTGCTACATGGGGTTCCAGTCCGCTCGGCTACTCCTACGCGGCCCAATAATATTCCGAATATATACACTGGTAGGAAAAAATTTGTACGCATGGAAAGACTAGGAAGATTTTGATTCTGTGACGCCAAATACCTATTGGGGAACACAAGATGTACTGATAATGGTTTCAATGGTGATAGCGAAGTGACAGAGCGCCACCTGAGTGTACCCATTAATAGGGAAAGTTTGCGACTATCTGTTTCAGTGTGATATCAACGTGGGAAGAAAATAGTCCCCATGTCATGGAGAGACACTCGTGCTCCCTACAGCTCAACCTGTGGCCTTCCTAGTGGTGGGATGGTCCTTCCGAAGAATTGCCTCACAAGTCGGACGTGAGGATCAATTGTAAAGCGATGTTGGTTGGAATGGTCCCGTGAACATTCTGACATCCGTAGACGAGGTAGCGGATGTTCACAAAGCAAAGACGTCATCGAAGAACGGCGTATTGTAAGGGAGATGGTACACCTGTCACAGCACAGGTAAGAGGGCTTGTCAGCCCAGAAGTGTCAACACGGACTGCTGACAACCAGTTTCTAGCAGTGGCACTACGGGCACGCTCACCTCTAGCCCGTGTTCCACTCAAGCCACAGCACCGAAGTCTAGCACTCTTGATGCCGGGGTTACACACGTGGGTTACCGAGAACTCTAAATTCCCGTGAAATACGCATTCAGTGATAACATATATAACAGATGTGCGTCAATGATGTGAACTCGAGACTGGTGGATTGTCGAAACCGGAAGCAAAATAAATGTTATGTTGTTATGGTCTTCAGTCAGGAGACTGGTTTGATGCAGCTCTCCACCCTACTCTATCCTGAGCAAGCCTTTTCATCTCCTCATAAGAACGGCAACCCACATCCAATTGAATCTGCTTACTATACGCGTCTCTTGGTCTCCCTCTGCGATTTTTCCCCCACACACTTCCCTCTAATGCTAAATTTACGATTCCCCGATGTCTAAGAATGTGTCCTACCAAGCGATCCCTTCTTTTAGCCAGGGTATGCCAAAAATTCCTTTTCTCACCAATTCTGTTCAGTACTTCTTCATTGGTTATGCGATCTACCCACCTAATCTTCAGCATTCTTCTGTAGCACCACATTTCAAAAGCCTCTATTCTCTTCCTGTCCGCACTGCTTATCGTCCATGTTTCACTCCCGTACAAGGCAACACTCCACACAAATGCCTTCAGAAAAGACTTCCTTACACTTAAATTAATATTCGATGTTAGCAAATTTCTCTTTTTCAAAAATGCTTTTCTTCCCATTGCCATTCTGCATTTTATATCCTCTGTACTGCGACCATCACATGTTATTTTACTACCCAAGTAACAAAACTCATCTACCACCTTCATTGTTTCGTTACCTAATCTAATTCCTTCAGCATCGCCCGATTTTCTAAGACCGCATTCCATTACTTTTGTTTTGCTCTTGTTAATTTTCATTTTATATGCTCTCTTCAACATACTGTCCATTCCATTCAACTGCTCTTCCAGGTCCTTTGCTGTCTCTGACAGAATTACAATGTCATCAGCAAAACGCAATGTTTTTATTTCTTCCCCCTGTACTTTAATACCTATTCCAAATTTTTCCTTGCTTTTCTTCACCGCCTGCTCGATGTACAAATTGAATAACATCGGAGAAAGGCTACAACCCTGTCTTACTCCCTTCCCAACTGATGCTTCCCTTTCATGCCCTTCGAGTCTAATAACTGCGGTCTGGCTTTGGTACAAGTTATAAATAACTCTCCTTTCCCTATATTTTACCCCTGCTGACTTCAAAATTGAAGTCAGCAAAATAAAATTCGATCAAAAATTACGACTGTTCGAATGAGAAACAATATTTTTGAATCACAAACATGACGAGATCTGCACGGACATGTGCACATATTCAGCGAGTGTTGCTACGTTAGGCCGCTTACGCACTGACGGTTTGGGCGCGCGACTTGCCCGCTTGGCGGAGTCGCGACCTCCGTGTAACACGCAGTCCCCGTTAGGCCCTTCACACTGGCGACTTCGCCGCACACCGCTACGCAGCCGCCGGCCCCCGCGATTGGCCGCGTCTGATCAACACCATCTAGAGAGAAGGCCGCTGCGCTCTCGTGTGGCGTCAGGCAGAGTAGGTTGCGCGCGCATAGCTGACTGGCTCGCTGCTTCGGCATAGTGGGCCGTGCCCCAGCGGCTACCCAGTCAGCTATGCGCGCGCAAACTACTCTGCCTGACGCCACACGAGAGCGCCGCGGCCTTCTCTCTAGATGGTGTTGGACTGACCCTATCCTTTCACACATGGCGACCTGACGGTGGCTGCACAGATGGGATGGGGTTAACAGCCGACGCCTCGCCTCGCCAGTGCCATTGTTGACTCACGAGCGTCTTCTTCGTTGTGTTAGAGAATTTTGTGCTGCTTTTGCTACAAAAATGACTTTTGACGTCGAACTTTTCATAATTGAAGTAGAACGTCGCCTTGTAATTTGATATTCAGGAAACAAGGATTATAGCAACGAGATTGTAAAACGTAATGTTTGGATGGAGTTGTGTAAGAAATTTGTTCCTGACTTCGAAAATAAAACAGTATCAGAGAAAAATGAATGTGGTATGCATAATTCTTTTTATTTCTTATTAGAATACATCTTATATTTTTCGAAATATTTTGGGTTAACAGCACACTTTTTCTGTTGTAATTTTTGTGAGAAACAGTCTAGAGCGCAAATTTTGTTACATCTTTTATAAGGAGCGACTGTACCTGCAGGCATCCGTAGAACCCCTTTGTGAGATTTGGCTTCAGCATAGCATATAATTCATCAAATGATGTCACAGACATTCTGAAATAGTTCATGAATTTTGCAGAGTTTGCTCTTAATTCGTAATAAACGTCCGTGTTTCTCTCGAGCAGTTAATAGAGGATGCATCCAGTATTTTGTTTGGCGCCGGCGGTGTCTGTATTTTCTTTTCAGCGACAGGGCGAAAAGCAGCAGCTGCTCGTCAGAGTCCATTTCGTAACTGGCCGGCAGTCGGCACAGCACACAGACAGCTCACGCCGGTAGAGCTGCTGTGGCGCGACTGAGCCGCGTGCCCGGCGATTCAGTGGCGAGACTTAGCCGCGCCATAGTCGCCAACTGCAGCAACTGAACAGCGCGGCGAGTCGCCAGTATGTAACTGCTCTTATGGGTGCAAACGTAGGCTTCCGCGGCAGTTGTCACTATCAATAAAATTCTTCTGGGTATGACACCGCGTCGTCATTTTATACTCTGTACCGACGTTTCGGCCACTGTTGCAGGCGGCCTTCATCAGGGTCTGTGTCTGACTGCTGAATGTTCGATCGCTTGGTGTTTATATACCAGCGGATGAGGGAGAGGAAGGGGGACGTTGGTTATCCTTTATTGGTGATTATATTATTGCACGCCATTGGTGGAAAGGGGCGTTGCTGATTGGTGTTTGAATGGCTGGTTTTTCATATGATTGGATGTTGCATTCTTCTCCCTTATTGGTCAAAATGGACGCAAAAGCCAAAAGACTCTACAAACATTTGAACATTTGAGCAAAGAAACGGCCAGCGGCCAGAAATATGAAGTGGCCATAGGCCAGGAATATCACAATTGTTACAGTAGAGTTCCGCATCAGATTCCGACACTAAAGCTGAAGAAGAACCGTTTCTTTTCTCATTAATGAATAAAAACATGAAATCTAACAAATTCTGATTGAAAGGAAATGGTGTGCACAATTTCAATCTCAAATCATGTGCAATATCACTCCACATCCGTTTCTTGACTTTTATCTGCATATAGTCACCAGTTTTTGTACACACTTTCCTATACCCTATCACTGCCTCTATTAAATTTTCTTCTATCACTATGAAAACTAAGCAATTGATCCATTACACAACACGATGGTCAGTATACTGTAACTGAGAATAATTCCTGTCAGGAATACGATATGTAGCCAGGTATGCCCTGTGAGAAGAAGATTTAACATCACTTTAATTAATAGACATTTCACAATGGGCCTTCAGCGAAGAAAGTAGCAAAACTATACCGACATAAATAATTGGAAAACATTACCAATAACAAAACTATCGAGAGCTTATGTAGCGATAATCGAAACACTACCTAATGAAAAATTTCCGTATGCAGGCCGTCGAAGGAACAGATGGCAGACGGGTTTTCCCTTCCCCGCATTGCCTTTCCCACGGTGCGAACGTCGCCCTGGCGCAGGAAACTGTGCCTCGGCCACACCGCCACGCAGCGCAGGTCGCGTCAGCGTCGTACTGCGTGCCAATCTTCGCGGTCCCATTAGAATAAATTAATCACAAAAAACGCGTGCTGCGCCGCTTCACTGCGCGAGTGCTATACGCGTCTCAATTTGCGCTTAGCCTGAGGGAGAAACTTATAGCCGCGCGTAATGGCCACGTGTACTAACACATCATACTGCGAAATGGGCCGTCGTTCCCGCCGGAGGTCCGAGTCCTCTTTCAGGTATGTATCTGTGTCTGTGTGTGTGTGTTGTCCTTAGTGTAAGCTATTTTAAGTACTTTGTAAGTCTAGGGACTGATGACCATAGCAGTTTCGTCTAATACATTGCCGCAGTGGAGTAGCCGAGCGGTCTGAGGCGCCTCGCTGCGGAGCGCGCGGTTGCTCGCTTTCGGAGGTTCGAGTCCTCCCTGGGGCATGGGTGTGTGTCTTTGTTCTTACGTTAGTTTACCTTAGTTTAAGTAGTTTGCAAGCTACGGACTGATGACCACGCAGTTTGGTCCAATAGATTTACAAACATTTGAACATTTCTAATAACTTAACAAACACTTGAATATTTTTGAAAAACTTGTGAAAGCAGACACACTGCAACACTCATCGTACTATCCTGGACTGTAGCAGTGAGCCTTAGGTATATGTCCAGGAGTATCCTTTCGACATTCTGGAAGGCACAATGGATAAACACAAGTATGTATACAGCAGTGGCGATCATGCCTATCCCTACATGCCATTTGTTTTCCCTCTGCATGATGGCCTCTACAATAGGAAACTGTAACGAGTTACACAGCTCCCGATGGACGCGCGTGGTTCGAGCAGCACCCTACTCTCCTGCACACCAAACTCCTCGGATTCAAACCAGTCGACAACCCGTGCGACGAACCATGGACTCTCAACCGAGAACTTAGTGCAGCTGGTTCTCAGATGTGTTTACATTATCGTGTATCAGAAAACTAGACCGAACAATCGTCAGAACCATCCTAGGGACCAATTAATCGGAAGGAACCAATAGACTGGCTTAGAGAAGTCGCAGAACAAATATGTAATGTTGAACATTACATGAAGAAATGGCTATTGGAGTTTTTCGAACATAATGACGGGACTACAAGAAACTAAACATATAAATTATGCAAATGTGGCGTTTTTTCTTTACGACATGTTCGGAAGAACAGCCGCTTTAGGACATGTCCTTAATACATGTCTGAAAAAAAACGATACCATATCTGTAATTTTGTGTGTACCCCCACAGGGCACAGATGCGCTTGATCCCTTGCGTGAATTCAGTTAAAGCAGTGAGCAAGAGGAAGTAATGGTCAGGGTGCACTACCATCGTGGTGTGCTGCAATCGAGTCTGAGGGCAGGACGTCTAGCGTGTCTGGACAGCCCATTTGGTTAAGGCGGCCGCTGGCCCGAAGCGGGAAATCTGGATTTGAATCCCGGCACAAATATTCGACTATGTCATTGAATTTAGTTCAGTGCAAGGGAAACTACAGTTCATAATTTACCCAAGAACTTTTATCTCTACTGCATTTAGGAGAAATATAGGAATACGCGAGGTAATACATTATGATGTATCTTAGAAGATAGGTCAAGGAAAGACAAACCTACGTTTACAGCATTTGTGGATCTGCAGAAAACTTTTGACAATGTTGACTAGTATACTCTTTTTCAAATTCTGAAGGTAGCAAGGGAAAAATATAGGGAGCGAAGAGTTATATTCAACCTATACAAAAACCAGACAGCAGATATTAGAGTTGAAGGGCAAGAAAGGGAAGCAGGGGTTGTAAAGGGAGTAAGACAGGGTTGTAGCCTTTCCCCAATGTTGTTCAATCTGTACATTGAGCAAGCTGTGAAGGAATGCAAGGAGAAATTTGGAGAGGGAATTAAAGTCCAGTGATAAAGAATAAAAACCTTGCGGTTTGCCGACGACATAGTAATTCTGTCAAGGACAGAAAAGGACCTGGAAGAGCAATTCAACGGAATGGATTGTGTCTTGAAAGGAAGATATAAGATGAAGATTAACAAGAGTAAAACAAGGGTAATGGAATGTCGTGTCACAAAACCAGGCGATGATGAAGGAATTAGATTAGGTAATGACATTAAAAGTAGTTGATGAGTTTTGTTATTTGCTTAGCAATATAACTTCTGATGGCCGAAGTAAAGAAGATATAAAATACAGAATAGCTATGAGAAGAAAAGCATTCCTGAAGAAGCGAAATTTGTTGATATCCAACATTTAAACTAATGTTAGGAAGTCCTTTGTGAAACCATTTGTCTGGGGTGTAGCATTGTATGGGAGTGAAACGTGGACGCTAAGTTCAGACAAAAAAAAAGATAGTGTTACAGACGAATGATGAACGTTAGATGGGTACATCATGTAACTAATGAGGTGCTTAACAGAATTGGGGAGAAAAGGAGTTTCCGGTATTTCCTGACTACGAGAAGGAATAGGTCGGTGAGACACATTCTGAAACATCAATGAGGCGTGAACTTAGCATTAGAATGAAGTGTGTGGGATAAAAATCATAGATGGAGACCGAGGAATGAATACAGTAAGCAGATTCAAAAGGATGTAGGTTGCCGTTCGTTTTCTCAGATGAAGAGGCTAGCACAGGAAAGGGTAGCGTGGAGAGCTGCATGAAACCAGTCTGCGCACTGAAGGTCACAAAAACGACTTTTGCAATTCGACTTCGTAATAATAAAAAAACCATCAGATCTTGTTCACCCCTCATCCTCATAAACTATTACATGGGTGCGGTTGCTATGTCATTTAGGCGAAATACAGTGGCCAGTTCCCAGAATTTGCTGGAGAAGAGCCATACATAAGGCAGAAATGTTGACTTTCAGAAAGGACTTCCTAACATTAGTTTAAATTATGGATGTCAATAAATTTCGCTTCTTCAGAAACACTTTTCTTCCCATAGCCATTCTGCATTTTATATATTCTCTCCTTCGGCCATCATAAGTTATTTTGCTACCCAAATAACAAAACTCATCTACTACTTTTATTGACTCATTACCTAATCTAATTCCTTCAGCATCGCCTGAGTTTCTGACAATACCCCCGTTTTATTAATCTTTCTTTCAAGCACTTCAGACTGTAAATCGATTTTCCGGAAATAAAATAGCCCCCCATTCGGATCTCACGGCGGGGACTACTCAGGAGGATGTCTTCAAGAAAAACAAAACAGGTATTCTACGAATCGGAGCGTGAATGTTTTATCCCTTAATCGAGTAGGTAAGTTAGAAAATTTTGAAAAGATAAATGGATAGGTTAAAGTTAGATATGATGGGAATTAATGAGGTTCGGAGGTAGGATGAACAGGATTTCTGGTGAGGTGAGTACAGGGTTATAAATATAAAATCAGTTGGTGGTAACGCAGGAGTAGATCTCATAATGAATAAGAAAATACGAATGCATATATCATACTATGAACAGCATAGTAAACGCATTATCGTAGCAAAGATATACACGAAGCCAATACCTACCACAGTAGTACAAGTTTATATGCCAAATAACTTCGCCGATGATGAGGAGATCGAAGAAATGTATGGCGAGATAAAAGAAATTATTCAGATCGTTAAGGAAGAAAAAAAAATTAAATTTGATGGGGGTACTGGATCTCGGTAGAAGGAAAGGGAAGGAAATGTAGTAGGTGAATATGGTCTGAGGAAGAGAAATGAAAGTGGAGACCGCTTGGTAGAATTTTATGAAGAGCACAATTTAATAATCACAAACACTTGGTTTATTCATGAAAGAAGGTTATATACATGCAAGAGACCAGGAGACTCTGGAAGGTACCAGATTGACTTCATAATGGTAAGGCAAAGGTTTAGAAACCGGTTTTTAAACTGTAAGACATATCCAGTGCTATATATAGACTCTGACCATAACGTATTGGCTACGAACTGTAGATTAAACCTTAAGAGACTGCAAAAAGGTAGAAAATTCAGGAGATGGAATCAGGACAAACTGAAAGAACCAGAGTTGGTTGAGAGTTTTAGTCGGAGCATTACGCAAAGACTGTCTGAAACGGGGGAAAGTAATACAGTAGAAGAAGAATGGGTAGCTCTGAGAGATTGGGTAGTGAAGGCCGCAGAAAATCATATAGGTAGAAGGACAAGGCCTAATAGAAATCCTTGGATAACACAGGAGATACTGGACATACTTGACAAAAGGAGATAATATAAAAGCACAAGTGAAGCAGGAAAAAGTGAGTACAGAAGTTTGAAAAATGAGATTGACAGGAAGTACAGAATGGATAAGCAGGAGTGTCTACAGGACAAATGCAAGACCATATAAGAATGTATAACCAGGAGAAAGATAGATACCGCCTACAGGAAAATAAAAGAGACATTAGGAAGCAAGAAAAGCAGCGGTATGAATATCAAGAACTCAGACGTAAAACCAGTACTAAGCAAAGAGGGGAAAGCTGAACGATGGAAGGAATATATAGAGGGCCTATACAAAGGAAATAAATTTGAAGGCAGTATTTTAGAAATGGAAGACGAAGTGGAGGAAGTTATATGTGACAGAGAAAATGCCCTCCGACTACAAGAAAAGTACTGTAATTCCAATTCCAAAGAAAGCAAGTGCAGACAAATGTGAAAATTACAGAACTAACAGGTTAATAAGTCATGGTTGCAAAATACTAACACGAATTATTTACAGAAGAATGGAAGAACTTGTGGACTCCAACCTTGGGGAAGATCAGTTTGGATTTAGGAGAAAAGTAGAAACACGGGAGGCAATACTCACATTAAGACTTATCTTAGAAGCTAGACTAAGGACAGGCAAACCTAAGTTTTTAGCATTTGGAGATAGCTTTCGACAGTGTCGACTGGAATACATATTTTCAAATTATGAAGGTAGCAGGGGTAAAATATAGGGAGCGAAGAGTTATATTCAACATATACGAAAACCAGACAGCAGTTAATAGAGTTGAAGGGCAAGAAAGGGAAGCAGAGGTTGGGAAGGGAGTAAGACTCGGTTGTAGCCTTCCCCCAATGTTGTTCAATCTGTACATAAAGCAAGCAAGCAATGGAGGAATGCAAGGAGAAATTTGGAGATGGAATTAAAGTTCAGGGAGAAGAAATAAAAACTTTGCCTTTGCCGATGACAAAGTAATTTTGTCACAGACTGCAGAGGATTTGGAAGAGCAATTGAATGGAATGGACAGTATTTTGAAAGGAAGATTTAGGATGAAGATTAATAAGAGTAAAACGGGGGTAATGGAATGTGTTCTCCGAAAATCAGGCGATGCCGAAGGAATTAGATTAGGCAATAAGACAGTAGTAGATGAGTTTTGTTATTTGGGTAGCAAAATAACTTCTGATGGCCGAAGGAGAGAAGATATAAAATGCAGAATGCTATGGGAAGAAAATCATTTCTAAAGAAGCGAAATTTGTTAACATCCAATATTAATTTAAATGTTAGCAAGTCCTTTCTGGAAGCATTTGTCTGGCAGTGAAATGTGGACGATAAGGAGTTCAGACAAAAAGATCATAGAAACTTTTGAAAAGTGGTGCTACAGAAAAATGATGAAAATTAGATGGGTAGATCATGTAACGAATGAGAAGTTGCTTAACCGAGTTGGTGGGAAAAGTAGTTTCTGGCACATCCTGACTAAGAGAAGGGATATATTGCTGGGACACATTCTGAGACAACAAGGGATTGTCAACATAGCATTAGAAGGATGTGTGTGGGTTTAAAAGTTGTAGAGGGAGACCGAGGGACTAATACAGTAAGCAGATTCAAAAGGATGTACGCTGCCGAACTTATTCTGAGATGAAGAGACTTGCACAGGAAATGGGAGCGTGTGGAGCTGCATCAAACCAGTCTGCGGACTAAAGGCTACAACAACAACAACAACGGTATCTCATAAAGATCACTGTCGTGCACTGAAATAATTTTGTAGGTACATTCATTGGCATAAATGGATACTGCTTGCACAATATGTTGCGGAAACTCTTAAGTAGCAGAGAAGTAATAAACTTAATCGTAAGTAACCGTAATTAATAATGCGGCAGTTTCTCACGCATCTGTGCTCACGACGCCTTATCTCATGAATCATAGATCGTATGGTGATATAATCAAGCCTGTAACCTTCGCAAAAGTGCAGCTAATAAGTTTAATAAGTTTCATCACATTCCATGAATGGTATAGCGCATAAAATCCGAACAAACATACATTCATTTTTATTATTTTATTTATTGGATTTAAGAAATAGTGCCAAATATGATGATTGTCTAAGCAAGTGGTAAGAAAGCATTTTCGCAGCTGGTATTGTGTATGATCGAATACTGACTTTCAGTCGAGCGTGAACCAGTGAACCATATGAATATAGCTTGCGAATGTATAAGTAAAATGTGAACAAAGTGCTTGAGTTTGTGGGGACAAAAAGAACAATGAAAGCTTTTGTTTTCGTCTTGAGCTCTGGCTGTATGAATAAACAGCCGAGACTTCATTCTGGAAGCAATTGCTTATAAAATTGAAGGCTGGTCAGTAGCAGACTCACATTTGCACAGTGCAGATATAACTCGAATCGTAGCACGTATACGTCGTGAAAATGCCACAGACCACGTAGATGGCCACCCAGAGAGCATTATAAAACTCTACATCGTTTTAACGAAGTCAAGGGAAACAAGAGGTGGAGCACTATGGCACTGTAAAGCAAATAATTGGTAGGTCCCAGTAGTAGCCAGGTTTCTCCACATGCTCTGTTTACAGCCATATGTAAACCTAGCCTGCACAATCTGTCTCCAACATTAGTTTATATTCGTCTTTTATTCCAGTTTCTTTAACCTTATATTTGAGTTTCATTTTTTTGGCTTCGATCTCCTCCATTTCAAGTTTTCTTTTCCTTGCACTTAAGTGTTTAACTGCTCTTAGGGTTGTAATTTCTTTAACCCTTTATGTGGTAATGTTGCTCTCAAGCACCATCAAAATTGCGCTTGGTTTTCTGAAAGATGTTTGAAGTTTCATCCTTCGATGGTAAACAGTGCTTGAAACTAACATTTAAACTCTCCAATAAAGTGTTGTTTCATTGTCTTTTGCAAAAAGTTTAGCAATGAACCGAATCTTCAGCGGACATTCCAAGCATAAATTACCGTGGTACATGTTTGTTTCAATTTTGTGACGATATTTTTCGTGATACTTGGAAAACTTCTTATAAAAGCGAAAGGGGAGGCCTTGAAGTTCATTTATTGTGGAAAATTGTTGACGAGTTCTTATATGGGATACTGAAAATGGACTCACATTTAGCCGCGGTGGAGTAGCCGAGCGGTCTAAAGCGTCTCGCCGTGGAGGTTCGAGTCCTCCCTGGGGCATGGATGTGTGTGTTGTCCTTAGGTTAGTTTACCTAGGTTTAAGTAGTTTGTAAGCTACGGACTGATGACCACGCAGTTTGGTCCGATAGATTTACAAACATTTGAACATCTGGACTCACATTTATTAGGAAGAGGTGGTCTAGTAAACCCCAACAAAATGGACAATAACTCCAAAAGAAGAACGAAACAGCATCTCCCGTACAAGTAAATGATGTTCGGTATGACAGATATGGCAATATGCTGTCACTTGACATATTACGGGCCAAAAGGAATTTGCAGGTTTGGTCTTCAGAGGTACTTTATTGTAAAATGTGGATTGTTCTGAACTTTGCACTAAAAGCGACTTGTTTTCACACTTTTCGCATGAAATAGTCCAAGATACAATAATATCTGCAGTCATAAAAACAACACTGTAGTATTGATACTGAACCACCATGCGAAGTTTTTGGGCAATGTTACTCACAAACCAGGAACTACTTTTTGAAAAAAATTCTATAAATCTGATCACATGGCCCTACACATGTAATTTAAGTAATATAATACTTTTTCTTCTCGTGATTTCTGTGTGTGCCAGATAAATGGTTAACGGGGAATGGCTTAAGTCTGTGCAATAGATTTACTCCTTTTCTTAGTGCCTGGGAAATAACGTTATTTGTAGGTACTGGACCTAGTCCAGCGTTATCTGTATCTGGAGGCACTGTAGTGAATAATGTTCTAGATTAGGAGAAATATGTTTCTCCTGCTTTATGTAGCTCTTCTGCGTAATACTTACATCGTCCTTATTGGAGCCAGTATTACAAATTTCCGCGTGATTTACAGGTAGACAATTGCAACTAAAACCTGATAGAACATATTGAATAACTTTTCTTTGTCTTTAGTGTCTGGGAGATTTATGTGCACACCAGTCAATTCTCGGGTATTCTTATTACCCCAGGAAACAAACTGCAGAACACTTAAACACAGCACAACAGATGTTCTCTAAGGAATTATTTGGCCGAGACCACATGGATGGGATTGACACATTGTACAGGAGTGCACTTTGTAAATATTGGCTATCCTAGTTTAAAACATTTAAAAAGTCTTGTAGAGGGTCAAAACCACGATCCATTCTGTAATTTTGTATTGCAGCCTTCAGCCTAGTAATGCCATGTTCTTGAGCCTACAAAGAAGTAAAAGTCTCCCGCAAACGGCTGTCTGGACACTTTATAAAATTGATAATGCGAATACCGATAGCTCTGACACCAGGACTTGTGATTTGAAAAATTCATTATATATTCTTATTCGGCAATTCGACATCAACCGCGTTAAGCAATCGATTTCAATTTTCCACAATCATGCTGCTGTTCCCTGTGATGCCTCCTGCTAGGCGAAAGTAATGGGTGGATTCGAAGTACTCGTACTATGTTAAAAATCCCTGCGAAATCGTGAGATGTCCAAATCTAGGCGATAGAAGTCATCTATACGAAGCTGTTGTAATATAGATGGGAGCTTCTCCATTAAAACATCCATATGATCATCGCCTTGTTCCACTTTATAAGGTATAGCCACAGGATTTACATATTTCCTCAATGTTCTCCAGTGCATCCTTGCTGAGTTTCTCCACTATTCCTCTAGTTCGCATGTTTGTTAAGCTTATGGGACTTAAATGCGGGTTCATCAGTCCCTAAACTTAAAAACTACTTATAAACTAACTTATACTTAAGACAGCACACACATCCATGCCCGAGGGGGTTACGAACCTCCGACGGAGAAAGGTCTCGTGCATCGGAGAACAGCGCCTCAATGCGCTCGGCCACTCCGCCACTTCCCTTGCTGCCACAACGCTGCCACCATGTATGAGAAATGCTAACTTTGCCTTTACTCCATGGCTTGCAGGGACGAACTTGTCGAGTTTACTACTAAAACATCCACACATTTCCTTCTTTAACATTACAGAACACCTTTTTTTCTGTCTGTTCCTGACAGTCCACTTGATCGTAGATTTTAACTATCATGTTATCGCAAAAATGCTCTGTAATGGGTGCAGGCACACTTAAAATCCTTCTTGCTGAAGAGCTTAGCATTTTCGATGTAATTTATGTTACCGATATCAGTTATAAGATTGTCCAGGTTTTCCAGCCACAATCTTCGCATACCATACATGACTATCAATAAACGCTCATAATACCACCAAATATGTTTTTTTTAAAATCATCGACACAGAGAACAGTATACAAGGAAAGACCTTTCTTTATATAAACACCAAGTTCTTTCTGAAGTCATTCAGAGCTCCAGTGCAACGTATTTAACCCAAATCGCTCTAATACAGCGTCTAAATGCCGCAAGCAATCCCATCGAGATTAAAGACACGTACAACCTCTCTCCAGACACACACACACACACACACACACACACAAAGTCCATTGGTTCCATGTAGCACAATTTAAGTCGCCAAACTATAGGGGATTTATCAGACTCGTTCAGTCGGCCGCGGTGGCCGAGGGGATTGCGGCGCGTCACTGACGGTCTGCACGGCCACTACGGTCGGGGGTTCGAATCCCCCCTCGGGCATGGATATATGTGCCGTCCTTAGTATTAGCTAGTTCATAAGTAGTTTGTAAGTTTAGGGACTGATGACCCCGTAGTTAAGTCCCATAAGCTCTACAAACATTTGAAAATTTGAACAACCGCATGAACATAGTCCTAAGTCGACTTCTATAGACCTCTAACGCAACACATCATCCACACCTGGAAACAATGAATTGTATATTAGAGTATTTCAAACGGTTGTTACTCAAATTCTGACCCAACTAACATGCGATAATCTCTGTATACGCCTAACACCTGCATTTGTTGGTGCACCCATTCCGAACATCCAAACGACTGATTCTGCAACATTTTACATTGCATACTCCACCAGACAGTATTTCTGAAATGTTTGTATCAGTCACTAGATCACATTTCTTGTGCGCTTAACAATCACTCTCGTAGAAACAGCCATTGTATTCCTCCTCCTAACAAATCATTACTCTTGATAAACATCTGTAACACAACCAATTACATCGTAAAATGATTCACATACACACACTGTCGGATTAGCGCTAATTTTCTATGTATCTATTTATCTATTTACAGAAACTAAACATAGTTTTTAGAAAATCGATAAGAAGAAGAAAGAAATTTCTACAAGATGAACCTATGCACAATAAGTTAAACTCCAAACACCCATGTACCGCACAACATTGATTTAAACGAACATTTGCTTAGTAGTAGACTAGAACAGTAGAGAATTAGATCTCCGATACGATAGTTGACCAAGTAACAGATATGTACCGCTCGAGGTACTGCTCTTCTGACACATAACCTTTCTCCTAGTTCCATAGACCGAAAAACCAAAACGCTCTACTCGAAAAGCTATAAGTCCTTACAACAAATGCCTGCTGCAGATGCGAAGTAGTAAATATTTTAGATAATCATACTGACGTTTGAGTGCAGTAGCCTATATCTTATGATCTACAGCATACACCTCGTTATGACGATCTAAAGGATCATTCCATAGAAGAAAGAATCCCAGGATGCTTATACCTCACTTCCCACATTGGGAAGAGATACTGTGCTACAGTAAAGACGCCTGGATGGTAGGATGTTAGTCGAAATATGATTTTTGCGTGATCATTCTATACGAAGAACCATTTAAAATCGAAACCAGTACGTTATTGTACGTCTCTTCTGCCCCTATATATTATTCATGAAACCCTCTAAGACACCGTATGGTCCGTGGCAGCGGATATCTTGCAATAAGCTTTGGCACTGCTTGACCAATCAGTCTGAAAGTTCACAGATGTTTGTAATTTCTTATAGATAAGGGGTAAGAGAAGATGAACAAAGAGAGAAGCAAGAGTAGAATGTAGACGTAGAGGTGACGGGGGAGGGGAGAGGGTGATAAGTCGAGGCGGGAGGAGGACGAGAATGGCAGATAAGATGGAGAGAGAGGTACCTATATAGAGAGGGGCAACAGGAATCATGTAGAGGAAACGTAGGTAAACAGAGAGATGATGCGAATAAGCTGGAACTCACTGTAAAATCGATTGCTGAGCCTCAGACAAGCATATAGAAAATACTGGGTGATCAAAAAGTCGATATACATTTGAAAACTTAATAAATCATTGAATAATGTTGATAGAGAGGTAAAAATCGACAAATATGCTTGGAATGGGATGAGGTTTTATTAGAACAAGAAAAAAGTTCAAAAAATGTCCGACAGAGAGAATGAGATGCACCAGCAGTCGCAGCATGTTGATGTTACCTGAAAAGGCGCTTTTAGTGAAGCTGTATTATCAGAATGGGGCATGTGCTAGTTCAGCATTACGATCCTATCGCCATAGGAAGGGGATTCGATCGGGTAAAAGGTCCATTGTGAAATGCAGCTGTGGCGAGAATGATTTCGAAGTTCGAAACCACGGCTTGTTTAGACGATAGACCCTGTAGTGGACGACCGAGCACAAGGCATAATGCTGCTGAGACAGTTCAGGAAGAAATGAAGACTGTAGCGGGTTCGTCTATGCACGGGGAAGTCAGCGCTCGTGCAGTCGCACGTCGCACCGGCATTCCATACACTACAGTTTGGTTGGCACTTAGGCGTATGCTATACTTACAAAATCCATCGGCATCATGAACTGTTACCTGGCGATTTAGTGAAGCGGAGGGCATTTGTGGTGTGGGCGTTTCAAAAGATGGCGGAAAATGACGATTGGTTGAGTAACGTGTTGTGGACCGACGAAGCTCATTTCACGCTCCGAGGGTCTGTCAACGCCAACAACTGCAGAATTTGGACTACCGAAAATCCTAGAACTGTCATGGAAACTCCATTGCACGGTATGGATTTGATTTACCACATCTACCGTTATCGGGCATTTTTTCTTCGAGGAACTGTGTTATTCTGGTTTTGTACCTGCTATCATGATGGGCGAGAGGTACGCCGATATGTTACAGAATCGCATCATCCCCAGCCAGGCTTATAAACACCTGCAGGAAAGTACGATTTTTATGGAGAATGGGGCTCGACCCCATATTGCTAGACGGGTGAAAGATCTCTTGCGCGCGTCGTTTGGTGATGATCGTGTGCTCAGCCGCCACTTTCGTCATTCTTGGCCTCCCAGGCCCCTAGATCTCAGTCCGTGCGATTATTGGCTTTGGGGTTACCTTGAAGTCGCAAGTGAAAGACAACATCCGACTCCAATACCTCACCATAACTCCGGACATGCTTTACAGTGCTGTCCACAACATTATTCCTCGACTACAGCTATTGTTGAAGAATGATGGTGAATATATATCAAATGACGCGTCATCTGTCGGACGTTATTTGAACTTTTTTTTGTTCTAATTAAACCCCATGTTATTCCAAGCATGTGTGTCAATTTTTACCTCTCTATCTACATTATTAAGTTTTCAAATTTATACTGACCTTTGATCACCCGGTACAATCACACTAACATATCTTAGCTTTTGGCCATAGTGGTCATTATTGAAGAGTGTCAGGTCATAGCGCAACAACCTGAGATGTGTTTATGAGTTGTGCCCGCATGAATGTGTATGCCTATTTTTGATGAAGGCTGTGTTGAAAGAGTGGGACTACACAAGTGACTCAAACGAAATCATCGTTATTAACAGGCAGAAGCTGATGAATACAAATACGAGTTGCTCACTGTTCCTCAGTCAGATTTCTATTCCTTTCAGTAGTACTACATTAAAGCCAACACTGTATATATAAAAATCACATTGGTGGACTTAGTAGGCAATTTGATTCAATCGGCTGATAGGAAAAGCTGTTATTTGTTGAATTATGTACTTCTGAAACCTCTTGCTGAAAGACTGAAATACATTTTGTTGGGATATGATTGTAGGAGTGGGCACAGCGGGTTAGAAAACACACCATTGCACATGAAACTCAACCGGTGGACATTATCCATTTCGAAAGGTTGCTCCTCACAAATGGACGACTGATGTGAGCGTTGACGATGCCTGCAGGATGGACTCTGGAGTTGTCGTCCATACACTTGAATTCTTCTCCAAAATGCAGAGGAAAGGGCTCTACGGTGTTATCACTGAAATATGAAGCCCTGATCTTGCACCTGATGGGTAGTGGCTTTTGTGTCCCGACTTCGTCGCCGCTTTTGTGTCCCAGCCTCGTCGTAGGTGTCGGTGGCCGAGTGGAATAAGACCGACACGCTGGTGCAGGTACGGAGGGGAGCAGCCAGAAACTATAAACACTAGAGTAAATTAGAAAGATATATATTGCACAGAATGTAACAATACTTAACTTTTACATAGTACTGCAGAATGTTGATACATAGTTGTTAGAGGCCTGCCTAGTGCCTGTACAATAGCAAAGGCTTCACTGGTGCCTATCTGATTACGATGGTCCTAACTCGTTGCTACCTCAGTCCGAAGTGCCAAGTCTTTACTCGTTGCTATCTCCGTCCGAAGTGCCAAGTGCCCGACGTCCTTCAGTGGTGGCCACGAGCGGCGTTGTACCAGAGGGCGCTCGTGGCTGTCGTCGGAAGAACGCCGCGCCGTGCGTGCATGACGGCGCGCGGCGAAAGTAAGTGGCGCGCACTTTGTACTTGTGCGACACCACAGTGGCGTCCGAAACTTCTACGCGATACCATCTAGAACATCACTGATCCACCACCTTGCTGTACACTATTGACAGCACGCCTCTGGCGTGCAGCATTACTTGGCGTCAAATTTCCATAGTCCATTTTTATTTACTTAGGGCCAACCTGTCCAGTACAGCATGGCGTCTGAGTGTACAGAGCGGCCTTCACAAAACCGTCTTGAATTCAGTGTGCTGTTGTGGAATCTTTCGTATAGTCTCTTTTGAATCTTTCCTCCTGGTGGCCCTGTCAAAGTTATTGTTTATCATGGCGGCAGTTCGGTCGGGATTCCTTCGTGCGAGACGTGAGACTTCAGTGGTATGTTACAGTTGTTGCCCAAGAGCGATCAGTATGGGGTGAGTCTTGAACACTACCTGTCGTTTACATCATTATGGCTCAAGACTATTCGTCTTGCAACATTTCAGGATGAAAGTTTTTGTTGGCATAGAGCGGTAAACCGTGTCCTCCCAAATGTTAAGATTCTTATTCTTGCCTTCTAAGGACGTCCATGCAGCGTCTACAAACGCCCTAGACCAGCGGTCTCCAATTTAATAAGCCACGAAGGCCAAATTTCAAGTTCCAAATCGCACTGCGAGACGGATAGCATATTTGGCGATATTTGGCGATTACTGAAGAATGAGATACTAACGCCTACTTTGACCTGTGACGTCATTGGTAAGGCGGAAACCCCAATTTAACCTGTATACAGTATTACCATCATCATATCACTCTTTAACTCTTTTCACCCGCAAACAAAGATCAATAACATGTGAACTAGGTTGAAATGAAGTTTAGGTGACGGCTGCTTCTGCTTAACATGTAAATATTGTTGGTGGTAACAGTTCAGATTACCGGCAGCAGCGTACTGGACTTACATGACGATATTTGCAGTGTAAGTGGGCAGCACACAAGGACAGTTGTGCTGGTCAGCTGTTTCTTTACAAGCGTCAAGTGAAACAGTCGTGTTCCGACGAGATTTATGACGACATATTAAATTTTCATCACGCTGTAATGTCCACTACGAACGACCAGTATTGCAAATTCTTAGCATTTTGTAATTAAAACATGGGGGCTCGGTATATGGATGCGTGAGTGTAAATAGATCAGTTTGTACCTGTAAAATGTAATGATACATTTTTTTAAAAGTGAATAAATAAGTAAATAAAAATAAAATAAATAAAAAACAAATAAAAATAAAAATAAATAAAATAAATAAATAAAAATAAATAAGTAAAGAATGAAAAAACTTGTGGAAACCAACCTCGGGGAAGATCACTTTGGATTTAGGAGAAATGTAGCAACACGGGAGGCAATACTCACATTATCTTAGTACATAGGCTAAGGAATGGCAAACCTTCGTTTTTAGCATTTGTAGATTTGGAGAAAGCTTCGACAATGTCGACTGGAATACACTCTTTCAAATTTTGAAGGTAGCAGGGATAAAATATAGGGAGCGAAGAGTTATATTCAACCTATACAAAAATCAGACAGCAGTTGTTAGAGTCGAAGGGTAAAAAAGGTAAGCGTAGGTTGAGAAGGGAGTAACACAGGTCATAGCCTTTCCCCAATGTTGTTCAACCTGTACATTGAGCAAGCAATGAAGGAATGCAAAGAGAAATTTGGAGAGGGAATTAAAGTTCAGGGAGAAGAAATAAAAACTTTGCGGTTTGCCGGTTTGTCAGAGACTGTAAAGGATCTGAAAGAGCAATTGAATGGAATGGACAATGTGTTGAATGGAAGATTCAAGATGAACATTAACAAGAGTAAAACGAGGGTAATGTAATGTAAGAAAAAGTATTAGATTAGATAATGGGACAATAAAAGTAGTAGATAAGTTTTGTTATTTGGGTAGCAAAATAACTTTTGATGGCCGAAGTAGAGATGATATAAAATGCGGAATGGCTATGGGAAAAAAGCATTTCTAAATAAGCGAACCTTGTTAACATCAAATATTAATTTAAATGTTAGGAAGTCCTTTCTGAAAGCATTAGTCTTGAGTGAAACGTGGACGATAAGGAATTCAGACAAAAAGATGATAGAAGCTTTTGAAATGTTGTGCTACAGAAAAATGATGGAAAATTAAATGGGTAGATCATGCAACTAATGAGAAGGTGCTTAACCGAATTCGGGAGAAAAAGAGTTTCTGGCATATTCTGACTAAGAGGAGGGATAGGTTGGTAGGACACATTCTGAGACATCAAGGAATCGTCAACTTAGCATTAGAAGGAAGTGTGTGGGGTAAAAATGGTAGAGGGAGACCGTGGGACGAATACAGTAAGCAGATTCAAAAAGGATGTAGGTTGGCAAATTATTCTCAGATGAAGAGACTTGCACAGGACAGGGTAGCGTGGAGAGTTGCATCAAACCACTCTGCGGACTGAAGACCACAACAACAACAACAACAAATAAAAAATAATTCCACACTTCACTCAGTTCCATTAATTAAATCAAATGTTCTGTATAACAGGCACTCACAGAAATAAAACCGACACTCGCGGCACAGACACATTCAGTTGTTCCACGCCTGTCATTGGTTACGTCGAAGTGACACGCCAGTGGTTATCCATGTTGGCACAGACCCGATGAATGATAGGAAGTGAAGGCAGCCAATCAGGAATGGCGTTCAGACAGACAATAAGAATGTCTTTTTTCTCTCCAATGGCACGAATTAATCATGAAATTATCTTTTTTCGCAAATTGTGTAGAACTATGTTTGGAATGTCGATTGAAATGGAAATATTACACAAAAAACCAGCAATTACGTGGATGTAATAGATTTTCTAATTAATGGAAACCTTGATTGGTAATTTAAAAGACTTGTTTCTGCTCAAAGTTGGAAAATTAAAGTCACTCTCACGTAGTGACTGTTCATCTATTTTTTTTAAGTTTTTCAACAAACGTAATGACTTTTCACTTTGTTGTTAAGCAGGTACCTAATAGCAAAACTTAAGTTCTACCAGTGAAAGGAGCAGTAATATAATTTACAAGTAAATCTCCTAAAACAATGTATTTTCAACGCATATGCCACAATTTTGCTATGTTGCTCGTAAAATTATGTCCGTCCACAACCCCGAAATCAAAGTGTAAGGACATTCTTAACAGACTGAAAGCCACTCCTGATTAGTTGCCTTCACTTCCCATCATTCATTAAGCCTCCTACAGAACAAGCGTCCTACAGAGCATTAAGGAAAAAGTAATGAAATGTTTGTGTTAAACCAAAAGCTAAACTCTTACCTCCGGCAGCGGTAGCGTAATACGCTATGTTGACAACAACTGAATGTACACTGAAAACTCAATCACATAGAATGAGGGGAATGATCTTTGTGTTGAAATAAGTAATTGTTCATTATGCTTGCCGGTTTACTGGTTAGTGTGAAGTGTGAAATAAGTTTTTTCATTTAAAAATCTGTTCAAACCGTGACTGTAACTTTGTTGTATCAACAAACTGTCTCTTAAATATTCGCCCTGAGGTTATTCCTCTATTTAGAGTTGGCAAATTTGAGCAACGAGAATGTTTTTTCACATCTGTGTGTAGTGCCGAATACAGATAACCAACTTCGTGAAAACTCTTTGACGAGGGGGTAGTTTGCTTTGGGAAGAAACTTATAAAACTGTTCAATACTGTCATTCTTAATTTGTACCTTCCTTGACTCATCTGCTTGTGGATCGATTATTTACATTTGCAGAACTGCAGGAACATCTTCCACTTCACAAGAGAATGAGTTGTGAAAAATTCGTATTTCCTTCGAGTATGCATTTAAATCGGAAAATCTGCAAGACAACTCTTTCTTCAAATGACCAAGAAATCCCCATGAAAAAGAGCGCGAAAAACTTGAACCACGGTCAGTGATTGGCAATTGACGTAATGCGAAACACTTTTCTGTTTGGTATTACTTTTAAAAAGTACTAGCTTATGATTACCCTCTTCGCTGGGTTAAAGTTTTATATCAGTAGTTTTATAAATGTAATATTGAAGGGGAAAAAACTGCAGTGGGAGACATTGCGTTTAGTTCTTCATTTTTAAATTCTTTTTATAATTACTTTTTTTATTTGTACACATATCTTACATGCAAAACTTTTACGTTAAATTACATTCTTATAAACTATATTTGATGTTTGGTTGTGTGGCACATAAACATATATATTTTGTGCTACTCCGACACGTGAAAATGCAACGTAGAGTTAACCATGTGAGAAATAGTCTTTCTTCAAATTGACTGCGCAGTAGAAAAATGTATGCCCCTGAGCCTTATTGATTGTTATACTGTAAGCTACTTTCACAGGAAATTGTAATCTTCTAAAAGAAAACGGCATCAGAGTTGAGATGAATGGGATTCGTGGTATGAACACTGGTTTTCCTTATTGTTTACCTGTTAAAATTATTGCTTCTATAGCGTTATGAAGTAGTTGTTTGACACACAATCTTGTGCCATTACATAATTTGTGCGAGTTACTATTTCGTAATAGTATTATTGTCGAACCAATTTTTAGTTCCTATACATACAGAGGCATACCAGATGGATGTAATGAGTTTAAAAATTCGGTTGGAAAGTTGACACTTTCTTCTTGATCCATAATTGTATCTATCGATTTATATATTGTTTCTGCTCCTGGGATCATTTTCTGTGTTTGTTTATTTATTTTTTGCACTACGTAATTCCTTGGTGCTAAAATTGTTCGCTCACACAACCAGTCTTTATTTAGGTATTTCATTTTTATCGACGGATAGACTTAATGAATAAGTTGTTCCTGTATTTCGCCTTTCATGTATTCAAAGATATCACATGGAGGTGATTTTAGAGCTGGCAATGCAATTTCTCCATTTGAGCAGCATATACTTGGCGTTTTCCTTTAAAGTTTTTAGCCTTACAGTATTTACACACTTTGTCCAGTCTCCCGATTTCTATACTTGGATGTTCTTTGTATTTTATTGTTGGATCGTAATGAAATGCCTCATTTTTAAGACCGCCAGCATGTGAAGATCTCATCAGTGATTGTCCCGTGATTTGGTTTCTTAAGTGAAGATTTGTTATGCTTGCTGTATACTGTTCATTGTTATTATTGCTATCCGATCTTTTTTTATCTTTTCCTGTATGATTCCTTTGTTCTCCGATCTGTCTCTCTAATTATCTCACCTTGCTCTTCTGTTCGATCATTTCTTATTAGTAGAGAATTTTCTCGTAAAACTGCTAGACGTGCTTCTTTTTCTGCATCGCTTTCAGTGTTCCGCTCCATATTCGGGATCGCAAAAAGTTGCTTTTACATTTGGGCATTTTCCTGTAATATATTTTCACGATATTTATTGTTACTGCTTTTTATTGATGAGAAGTTAATTCAGAAAAGCGAAAATGAACAATGCAAAAACATATGTTAATTAAATACTCTTTAATTACTCTCCTAATGTTGTCTCTTTTAAATGTGAAATGTAACAGAATGCAATTAATCTCTAAGTAACAATACTGTCAGGTAAAGCAAAGTAATCTATGACTTACGAATTTTCCCGTTGCAGACATACATTATCGGGTGTTTCTGTATTGTCAGTGTAGTTAATGTATGTCTGTGTTTTCCATATATGTGAAAATATTATTTATCTTTGAGTCTATCACGATTTTTAACAAGAAGGTTGAAATAAGGGGAGGTAGCAGAACAGACTATCGCTGTACGTTGTTTTGAAGGCAGTGGGCGGGGCGTATCGCCATTTTGAATGCCCCAAAAAAATAGTCCGCTCAAAGAAAGTTCACACCTGTCGTGGTGTCTGATGGGAACGACTGTAATTGGGAAACGTAGGAACTGTCACTGCAGTGATTGTACGTATAGAGGTTAACCGCTCGATTAGCCGTGTGGTCTAACGCACTGCTTTCCGAGGCGGGGAAGTGTACTGGCTCCGGTTCGAATCCGCCCCGCGGATTACCGACAGGGGTCGGAGTGCCGGGCATCCTGAATGTGGTTTTTAGGCGTTTTTCCAGATCCTCCTAGGTGAATACAGGACTGGTTCCCAAGTCCCGCCCCAGTTACACGATGCGCAAAACATTGCGTAACACTTTCACACACATATAACACTATATGCAGACATTTCTTCCCAGGGGGGGGGGGGGCATGGGGTTGCGGCAGGTAGGGAATACGACCACCCTGTAACTATCTGCGTTTAACACAGTGCCGACCCCGCATATGTGGGTAAAGGGCCAAGGAGATACATAGTACGTACAGGGGCTATACGAAACATAGTGTGTAGCTTTATTCAATTTTTTAAAAATCTCTTCCTTTAGAAATCCGATATTTTTGATGATCCGACACTTCCTTGGTCCCGTAACTAAATGTTCAGATGTTTGCTACGTTTATGGGTCTGAACTGCGGGGCCTTCAGTTCCTAAAGTTACAAACTCCTTATAAACTACCTTATACTAAAGACAACATAAACATCCATGTCCTAGGGAAGATTCTAAGCCGGCCGCGGTGGCCGAGGGTACTGCGGCGTGTCAGTCACGGTCTTCACTTCCACTATGGTCGGGGATTCGAATCCCCCCTCGGGCATGGCTATTTGTGCCGTCATTAGTTTTAGCTAGTTCATAAGTAGCTTGTTCCATAAGCTATACAAACAATTGAACTTTTTTTTATATATATATGTATTCGAACCTCCTACAGGAAAGGGCCTCGCGCATCGGAGCGTAGCGCCTCAATGTGCTCGGCCACTCCGCGGCGGTGGTCCCATAACTGTCGGAGTACGTGCCTGAAGGAGCGCATGCGCGTGTGAGTGTGGGAAGCGGCGTCTCCTGGAGAGGGGACGGAGCCGCGCAGGTCCATCGCGGTGCACCGCGCCACGGAACGGAACGGCAGCCCCGACGAGCAGACCGGATATTTTTCCAGCGCGGGGCTGCTTCCTGCCGGCTGATATTACACACGAGAGCGGCTCCCTCCCCACTTGGCTCTGACAACCACTTGCGCGCCACTTCATTGACTGACGGCTCCAAGCGACTCCACACTCCGCGAAGTCACCCACTGACTTACCTACGAGTAAACTTCTTGCTCAGGGCGTACTAGCTTAATACTTGTTTCACAGGACATGAATACGAGATTTCGTAATTATGTGGAGGGTGTCAGTTTAGGAAAAATTTAACACTGCGAACCCTTCCAGCTCATTTCCAGTTATTCCTGGAGTTAATCAAAATGTTTGGCTTCAGCTCTGAATGACACACACACACACACACAATCCACCTCAACCTACGTTGACATGCTTCCAAAAACTGAGTACTTACTTCCTTTCAGCTTTCAAAAAAAAATTAAAAAAAATAAAGTTGTCTATCGCCGTATCTATTGAAAGAAACCATACCCATTTCATTCAGTGTAGGTGAGACAGTAACATTTTTACCTTCATAAAAGTTTCTCATGTTGGGGGGGGGGGGGCATTCTTTCAATCGATTTATTATCGACAACAGCCAAGATCACTTGGAAATTTTCATTTAAGTAACCTGTTTCGGCAGTTAAACTGCCATCTTCGGATCTTCCATTTCATTCCATTTTAGTTGTGATGATCTGAGGAATAAATTGAAAGATCCGAACATGGCAGTTAAACTGCCGAAACCGGTTATCTAAATATAAATTGAAAGGAGATCCTGGCTGTTGTTTTCAATAAATTTTTACCTTCATTCAGCTCAGAGTGTGCGAACAGTCTAGAGCTGGTGTCTCCAAAACACGTCCCGCGGGCCGGATCCAGCCCACGGAGGGCTAACATACGGCCAGCGCACCAATTTGAAGTAGGTTCCTGGCTGTATTTTTCTTTTCTGAGTTCATCTTATTTGTTTCGTTCGTTCGTTGTAGCGTGTCACTGGTTACGTAAGGTTTTCTTTGTTTGTAAAATGTACACGATTTCTGTGCTGAATAAGTATACACTGTGCAGTATGTCGCTTGAAACGAAAATGAGAAAAGTCGATGCCTAGTGTCGACTTTTCAGTAACACATGGGGCCTAAAATACTTCGTCATAGAGAAAAGCAACAAAGCCATGTGTATAATCTGCAATTAACATAGCAGTGCTCAAAGACTTTCGTATCCATCGTCATTATGAAACAAGGCATGGTAGAAAGTTTGATGCGTTCAAAGACAATGTACGTGATGACAAATTCGCAATGTTAAAACGTAGACTGTGTTCGAAACAAAGCATTTTTAGGAAACGAGTTCATGAAAGTGAAGCTGCTACGAAAGTAAGCTTAAGAAATGCCCACGAAATCGCCAAATGAGGAAAGCCGTTTACATAAAGAACTGCATGCTGATTACAGCTCAAGATTTGTTCCCTGGCAAAACGGAACAATACAAAGTCTTTTCTCTATCAGCTTTACTTTTTTTTTTTTTTTTTTTTTTTTTTTTTTTTTTTTTTTTTTTTTTTTTTTCATTCTCCACTCGGAGCGGGCTGTTTGAGATCCGGCCCATAAAGAGTTGCGGTTCCATTCAGCCAATTATCAGACAAGCTGATAGTGGGGCAAAGGGGGATCCCAATTGGGAATAAGTGGGAGGGGCTTATCAGTCTCGGCATACTCCTTACAACTAAGGAAAACCTCCCGAAAACCTTGGTCGGAACCGGGGAATTGGGACAAATTTAATTTATCGCCGGGAAATTGCCCCGGACTACAAATGGATTATCGGAGAGCACAAGTGCACTCACGAGAATCAAGAATCGGACGGCCGAGTTACTCTCGTAAACTCGTAGGGATCAGCTCGACCAACAGTGGACAAGCATCGCCTTAAAGGAACCGCACCGGTGAGCACGGTATCCTCTGCGACCGTCGAATCAGCAAATACGAGGTAAAGATATTGCTTCCGATTTAACAAACCACTTGCAAGAAAAGAAATGCAACTTTGCTTGCTATTCTATAGCCCTGAACGAATGTACTGACGTCAGTAATAATTCCCAAGTCGTACTGTTCTTTAGAGGTGTTAGCTGAAACTTTGAAGTAACCGAAAAACTAGCAGAACTGATTTCCCTATATGGTACAACTATTGGTGATATATTTAAAGAAATACAGTCAACTTCAGGAACAAAGTGCTACCTACGTTCTCCTTTCTCGGTTGAAATGTATCTCAACCGATGAAGTGAGAAATATGTGTGGCAAATATGCAGGTTTTGTTGGCATAATAAATGCAGTCTACGAAGCCAAAGGGACTGACAAACCATTGACAGGCAATGTGTTCGTCATCAGGGAGAACTATGTGCAAAATCCGTGAAAATGTCTTTTGTAATGAGACCTGTTATTTCTGTTGTGAAATTTATTTGAAACCATTGAATCAAACAGTATCAATTCAAGTGTTTTCTAGAATATGTTGAATCTTTGTCCAGTGATCTCCCATACCACATGGCAGTAAGGTGATTAACGTGTGGTAAAATGTTGTTAGCTTTGTTTTGCTCGAGAATAAAGAGATAAATATTTCTAAACGAAAAAGAAAAAAAAATCTTAGAATATCTATCGGACCAACAGTAGCTATAGAAACTAGCTGTTTGGGCTGTTATTCCTCTCCATTTAAACGAATTGAACAAAATACTTTAAGGAGAGGAACTTTACATGCACATTAAAGTTTTCCGACGGAAGCTAATCAATATACATATATAAAAATGGAACGTGGGACGTGTGTCCGTGTATTTCCCTTGGTAGCCAAAATTATTCACTGCAGACCACTGGCGGTTATGTATGAGAGAAGCCTTTAGGTTCGCGGTGTGCACTATGGTGTTTTGGTCGCGGTGTGTGGCGGTGGGTGAGTGTGGCGAACAAAAATCCGTAAAATGTGGAGCAATACGACGATCAACAGATGCTCAAAGATAAAAAGACTCAAAGATAAAACACTGAGAAACACAGACATACATTAACTGAGCATTAACTACACTGGCGATACATCAGTGACCTCAATATACTAGAAGCCAATAATAAATAAAAGACCTCAATACAAACACTGGAAAGACAACTGTAGAGCTTAGGATCAAAGTACTGACAACTGAATTAGGGAGACAAATATACGTCGAGCGTCACGGTTTCATAATATATAGTACCATCTCCGTATTACCTTTGAGCTCACTGGAATACACAGACCTAGGATGTTTGTATTCTAACCTCCTTGGCACAAACTGTAGACATACGTTAATGTATGTCTGCAACATACAAGTTACGAGTTCGTAAGTCATAGGTTACTTTGGCTAAGTGGACAGTATCGCGTTACTAACAGACTAATACCATTCAGTTAACATCATATTGCTAATGTGAGGTTTTTTTTTAATACCTGTCGAGAATCTAAGAAGAGAAATGTGGCGTGTGATGTGGAAAGGATGTACTTCCTAGCCATACTTTGTCGATCATAAATGGCAACTTGATCGTTTCTGGTTGTACTAACCATTATCATCGTAGTCTAATCATATTTCTTTCATAACTGGAGTAGATATTCATAAAACATTATAGCATACCTTTCTTTTATCCTCACTGCACATATTGGTGGGCTACAAATAAAACGTAGTTATGTATTTGTGAACGTTAACACTAAAAATGTCTTTGCAAATTAACTTAAAACTGAAACTTTAATAAATCAGAATCCGTACCAGTAATCAAACGAGATTTGATAAAATTTTGCTTACCGTGTCGCAGGCATAGTATAGAGATGTTGGCAATGACCATTGCATACTCTTTGAAAACTTTGGTACTGATCATGAAATAAATAATTAATGCTGATCCTGCTCTGTAGTTGACAGGTTGTTGTACGTATTCCTCTCTGATCAGTAAATTAATTATCCTCATAAAGTGAACTTTTCATTACCAACATTACTACATTATGTTTGCGACACGGTAAGTAAAATTTAAACCGAGATTTGCTTTCGTAATTCCAGCTCCATCAGTTATCAACACAGGTTCAGTAAAATAGAAATTAAAAGAATTGAGTACGAAGCATCCATTACACGCCACATGCTTCTATTCTTGATTATTCGAAATGTATAAACAAGAAACAGTCACATTAACAAGGCCAAATGTGTCGTATTACTAGATCAAACGCACATTGAAGTCCAGAAAAATGTTTGACATTGCTTTCATAACACTATGATATTCACTTCAGCAGTGTATATTTAGTAATTAAAACAGCTGTGGCCTGCACACAACAGAAATTTAAAGAGCTAGAAGAAATCGCTAACTGTTGTCTGCTGTTGCCAGCACAACTAAGCTGACAATTGTTCCAATAGATATTAAGAAACGCATACCTATTTTAACCCGCGAGCACTGGCGCCATGAGCATTTTGCTAACAGTAATTTTAAAAGAATTATCATTTTTCGTCATTTTTAAATGGTAAAATGAGCATTTTATTATAAAACAACAAAAATAATTATTTTCAAGTATTAACTACATTTCAAACTTTTCACTGAATGTCTGCAAAATGCTGTACACGTGACCGATCGCGTAAAAGCGCGAGTTCTCGCGGGTTAAAACCAGTGAGATAATAAAAAATGCATTCCTATCAGGAAAATTGATTACATAAGCATTAAAACTATAAACAAATAAATGAAATTATGTATAAATAGTGTATTGGCGCTAAAAAATGTATAATTGTCTGGTTGTGTTCTTTCGTAGAGAGTCCATCATGAATCAAAAGTATGAACTGGAGACATGTTTTCAGTGCTCATGGCATGAATGGAAAATATAACATATTCATTAATTAATTTAACTGGAACATTTCCTGATCGGTTAAAATATGCGGATATTAAACGTCTGTTGAAGAAATGTTTGAAATAATGTTTGAAAACAGTTTTCCCCTAAAAGTAACTCAAATTAAACAGAAGTCTATACTAAAACCATGAATTACACAAGAAATAAAGATTTCATGTAAGACAAAAGGAAAAGATATCTATCAGCTGAGAGTGATGATGACTTAACTAAATATAAGGAATACAGTATAATATTTAAAAAAAGTTATTCAGACATCTAAACAAATCCGCTATGAGAAAATGATAGAAAAATCAGGCAATAAAATAAAAGCAATATGGGATATAGTGAAAGAGGAGTGGTAGAAACAGAAAGGAAAAGGAGCAGATAGCATTAAAAGTAGATGATACATTACTATTACTGATGGGTATACTGTGGCAAATTTATTTAACAAGTACTTTATATCTGTTACTGACAGTATGGGATTGTTAGTAAATAATGCCCTTGACTATTTGAAACTAGCATTTACAAATAACTTCAGGAACATCAATATGTCACTCACTTCAGCACAAGAAATAACTTCCATAATAAAATCCTTAAAAACAAAGAATTCTAGTGGTTACGGCAAAATATCAACAAAGTTAATTAAAGCGGGTTCGTGTGAATTAGCACAATTTTAAGTTATTTTTGTAACCAGTCTATTGTAACTGGAACATTTCCTGATTGATTAATATATGCGGATATTAAACGTCTGTCCAAGATATGGGATGAGGAGATACCACCTAACTACAGCCCGACATTCTCAAAAATTCTGGAAAAGGTAACGTACAAGCAACTTCTCAGCCACCTAACCTCAAATGGCATATTGTCTAGAACACAGTTTCGATTTCTGAAAGGTTCCGATATCGAGAAGGCCATTAACACAGTGAGAATGTACTTCATTCATTAGATAATAAGTTACAAGCAGCAGGTATTTTCTGTGATTTATCAAAGGCATTTGGTTGTGTGAACCATAACATCCTTTTAAGTAAATTAGAATTCTATGTCACGGAAATTGCTGCAAAATGTTTCAAGTCGTACCTTGCTAACAGGAAACAAAGGGTGTCAGTGCAAGGCAATAGTGAATTAAGCCAACAGTCATCATCAGATTGGGAACAAATTATATGTGATGTCCCACAATCTTAGGGCCATTGCTTTTTCTTGTGTACATTAATGACCTCTCATCAGTTATACTGGCAGAAGCAGAGTTCGTTTTGTTTGCAAATGATAGAAGTATTGCAATAAATAGCATGTCGAGCATAGTTCTGGAAAGGTCTGCTAATGATATTTTCGTTAACATTAATAAATGGTTTAAAACCTACTCATTGACATTAAACTTTGAAAATACTCACTACATGTAGTTCAGAACATGTAAGAGATTCTCATCCAGTATACGCATAAAATATGAAGAAGAGCATATAGAAAAGGTAGATAGTATAAAATTCTTGTGATTGCAGTTTGATAATAAATTCAGTTGGGAGGAACACACCACAGAACTGCAGAAACGACTTAACAAATCTGTATTTGCAATACGAGTGGTATCAGACATAGGAAACGTAAAAATAAAGAAGCTTGCATACTTTGCTTACTTACATTCCATAATGTCATATGGTATAATATTTTGGGGTAACTCTTCAAGTCCATCAAAAGTTTTCAAAGTCCAAAAGCGTGTAATACGTATTATTTGTGGTGTAAATTCACTGACATCCTGCAGAAGCCTCTTCAAAGAACTGGTTATATTAACTACTGCCTCTCAGTATATTTATTCCTTAATGAAATTTGTCATACATAATATGTCCCTTTTACCAACAAACAGGTCACTTCACACTTACAATACTAAAAACAAAAATGATCTACACAAGGAATTAAAAGCACTTACTTTAGTTCAAAAAGAGTCCACTACTCAGGAACACATATTTTCAATAATTTATCAACAACTATAAAAAATTTAGGGAAAAATAACGATCAGTTTAAGAGGAGCCTAAAAGACTCCTTCTACTCCTCTGACGAATTCTGAAATAGAATCAAATGATGCATTTATCCGTATTCATACTATTATTATTATTATATTATCAGCTTGTAAAATTACTATGTACATGTATTAGTATTATTATATTAACAACTTGCAATAAATAAACAAATAAATAAATAAAATAAAAATGACAGTTTCCACATAGACGAGGATCTTCTCAAGACGGATCTACGGAACGAATCAACTAATCTGATCTAATCTAAACTTTACTTGAATGTCTTTTTACGTTAAAATGTACTCACAGTAGTGATCCTTAACTTCACAACAACTTAGCGAAGTGTTGGCAGGTTCCATAACCCAATCGCATGTTATATGGTGGTGCGTTTAACTACCGTGGCCGCCTCACTCGCGTCGTCGTCTGCAACATGAGCTCTATCTTCACGGAATGTCCCCTCTTCCGTCAGTTCAGAACCGAGATTATAGTGTAACACACGTCTTCTGAAGTCTTCTGCGCAATATTAATTTCATCACAAAGTGTAAGCGTAGCCTTGGTAACTCCATTGTTATCTTCAGACTTACTATCTCTGTCGTTCTCCTTTGCAAGAAGGGGATTTTCTGGCCAGATATTTTGCCAAGATTTTTTCAGAGTTGAAGACTTGACACCACGCAAATGCTGCTTCCACAATGACACAATTCATATCAATTTGTTTCAAAATTGATGTACATCTGTGTCAGATTGGCTCACGATTTGAATCAGTAGGCGATGTTTGTAATGTGAATTTGTTTTCATAACTTTTTCATCTATCGGCTGAATCAGTGCTAAGTCGTGCCGGCTAGTACAAAGAGGCGAACGTAATCTTGAAACGATATGATTGATATATTTTATCCCGGAGCATTTCTTTCTCTCTCTCTTGTACGAGTAGTTATAAAATTTTATTGTAATAAAATACGAAACTTACAAGAACAACATTTTTCGACATAGTCTCCTTGCTTTTCAATGCACTTCGTCCATCGCTCTACGAGCTTCCTTATGCCCTCATAAAAGAAGGTTTTCGGTTGAGCTGCGAGCCAGGAAAGCACCGCTTCCTTCACTGCTTCGTCCGAGTCAAATCGACGGCCCCTTAATGCCTGTTTGAGTGGACCAGTCAGAAGGGGCAAGATGGGACTATATGGAGGATGATCCAGTACTTCGAATTTGAGTTTCTGGAGCGTTTCAGCAGTGTGCGCAGCAGTATGCGGACGGGGTGCAACAACACAACACCTTCTGACAGCAATCCTCGGCGTTTGCTTCGGATCGCTTTAGCCTGTCAGTAAACATCTCACTGTAACGTACACTGTTTATTATTGTGCCCCTTTCACCATAATGTTCCAGTATAGGACCTCGTGCATCCCAAAAAAACCGTGAGCATTAGTTTTCCTGCGGACGGTTGGGTCTTGAACTTTTTCTTGCACGGCGAATTTGGATGTTTCCATTACATACTATGCCGTTTTCTCTGCGGCTCGTAATGACGGATCCATGTTTCGTCACCAGTAATGACTCTGTCTAAGAAGTTGTCCCCTTCGTTACCATAGCGACCCAAATGTTTTTTGCAGATCTCGAGGCGCGTTTGCTTATGCAACTGTGTGAGTTGTTTTGGGACCCATCTTGCACAAACTTTACGAAACCCAAGTCTGATGTGAATAATTTCGTAGGCAGAACCATGAATAATTTTGACGATGAGCAACTTCATCAATAGTTAATCGCCTGTCTAAGAGAATCATTTCACGTGATCGCTCAATGGTTTCTTCATTTGTGGCGGTAAACGGTCGTCCGGCACCGTCATCGTGCTTAACACTCGTGCGACCATTTCGGAATTTTTCAATCCACTCGTACACACTTCGTTGCGGCAAAACACTGCTCCCGTACTGTACTGAAAGTCTTCTATGAATTTCGGCCCCTGGTACACCTTCCGCCCACAAAAAACGTATCACTGAACGTTGCTCTTCTTTAGTGCAAACAGACAGCGGAGGAGCCATGATTAACAGCACGGCAGCAACAAAGAAACTAACGTAGCAGCTTGAAAATTGCAAAGATATAACAACAAATAAACAAAGCATGCGTCACCAACGTAAAATGACAGTACTACCAACATAAACAAAAATATAACTAAATTGCGGATAATAATTGACTTACCCTCGTATATCTCTGAACCCTCATTAGTATGCGAAAATTCCAACCCACCCCAGTTAAGGAGTAGCCCTGGCTCTGGCCAATGAGAACTCGCTAGCTGTCAGCCAATGAGATGCTGCGTGTTTCTTAACTGGAGATTCGGGCTCTACGCGCCCTCACATACAAATAATAACAACAATAAAATATATAAAAAATCTTGTTTAGCATATACCTAACCTTCTCAAGGCTACGCTGCATATAACTTTTTTTAAAGTGAAAATTAGGTTAGGTGTAGGTTAAAAAAAGTTCTTGGACATGCCCGAATCTCCGGTTAAGAAGCACGCTGCATCTCATTGGCTATCAGCTGACGAGTTCGCATTGGCAGGAGCCAGGGATACTCCTTAACCGGGATGACTTCGAATTTTCGCGATTAGTATTTCCTTTTTTTCCTAAACACGAGAGAAAGAACAACGTTCTACTTCATTTGTCTGTTCCTATCTTCCGTACTGTTTCTTACCTGTGTCGGCTCCGGTTATTCCTGTTTTATCTATGTGAGTATAGTGTGATCATTTGTAAAATAAACCGTAAAAAATGTTGCCAAAATTTAATATGAGGAGCATTTTTTATTTCAATGTGCGCGATTTACAATTGGCGAAGTAATTCAGCCCGGTTAAGTTGTGCAGTGGGTTTGGTCGCCATTAAGACTGACAAACATTCGTTCAGTAATTGTTGCTAAAGTTATTAACTTTCAAACAAAACCATTCCCTTTCAAAATTAATCAGAATTTTAGAAGGCGCAGTCGCGTTTTCTCTTTGTCATGTTAAATATCAGAAGTCCGACAATTCTCAGCTTGAAATTTTCTCCATAACTTTCGACTGGACACTGAACTAAAATACAACGCACGGTCAGCTGCGTGAAACAGATCGCGTAACCAGTCCAGAACAATTTCATGACGACGATTTACCATAGTAAATATGCATATGCATATGAAATTCCACCCCTTCAGAAATTAGGAAAATAATAATCCCTCTCAAAAGTTAAAGGTCGTATGGGATTGATTGCATCTCCAGCAGGGAGATAAGTAGGATTCTCAGTCATATATGTAACAGTTTTTAAAGCAGGGTATTTTCCCGGATAGACTGAAATATGCTATCGTTAAACCTTTGCATAAAAAAGGGATGCGTCTGATGTTAATAACTACCGCCTCATCTCACTTCTGACAGCTTTATCCAAAATTTTTGAAATAGTTAGGTATTCTCAAGTTGCTTCACATATTAGTAAAAATAAAGTTCTAACAAAAAGTCAGTTTGGTTTTCAAAAAAGCTTTTCAACAAAAAATCCTATATATCCCTTCACTGATGAAATATTAAATGCTTTGATCAACCGGACATCACCAGTTGGTATTTTTTGTGATCTCTGAAAGGTTTCTGATTGTGTAAATCATGGCATTCTTCTAGATAAGCTTAAGTATTGTGGTATGAGGGGGACAGTGAGCAAATGGTTTAAATCATACTTAACTCGAAATAAGCAGTTCACATGGTATAGAAGAAACAATCAATTCCTCTAACTGGGAAGTTATCAAAAATGGGGCTCCACAAGGTTCGGTCTACCCTTTGCTGTTCTTAATATATATTAATGACTTGTAATTCTACATTCAAGAAGATTCTAAGCTAGTTCTTTTTGCTGACGATACAAGTATAGCTATCACACCTGACGAACAGGAATTAACTGATCAAATTGAAAATGAAATTTTTCAGAAAATTATTAAGTGGTTCTCTACAAATGGACTCTCATTAAACTTTGATAAAACCCAGTATATATAGATTCCCTACAGTAAATGGCATTGCACCATTAATAAATTTAGACTTTGAAAATAAAACTGTAGCTAAGGTAGAATATTCAAAAATTTTAGGTGTTTTCACTGATGAGGGATTGAATTGGAAGAAACATATTGAAGATCTTCTGAAACGCTTGAGTTCAGCTACTTATGCTATCAGGGTCATTGCAAAATTTGGTGATATACATCTCAGTAAATTAGCTTTCTATGCTTATTTTCATTCACTGCTTTCATATGGGATCGTATTCTAGGGCAATTCAACATTGAGTAAAAAAGTATTCACTGCACAAAAGCTTGTAATCAGAATAATTGCTGGAGCCCACCCAAGATCATCATACAGGCATTTATTTAGGGATCTAGGGGTCTTCAGTGTATCTTCACTCATGAAATTTATTAACAATCCGACCCAATTTAAAAGCAATGGCAGTGTGCATAGCTACAACACATGGAGAAAGTGAGATATTCACTATGCAAGGTTAAATCTAACTTTGGCACAGAAAGGGGTGAATTATGCTGCCACAAAAGTCTTCGGTCACTTACCAAAAAGCATCAAAAGTCTGACAGATAGCCAACTAGTATTTAAAAAGAAATTAAAGGAATTTTTTAATGGCAACTCCTTCTACAGTGTATACAAATTTTTAGATAAAACTTAAATAAATAAATAAATAAAAAAGTAAAAATATAAAATGTAGTTAAAAATCCTTAAAATATCGATTATCATGTATAGACAACTTGTACTAAACTGACACATTCCACATCATTACGAAATGTCGTATATATGATCTATGGAACAAGTATTAATCTAATCTATTATTACACCTACGCCGCGGTGGAGCAGCCGAGAGCATTGAGGCGCTACGCTACGATGCGCGAGGCTGTTCCCCGTCGGGGGTTCGAATCTCCCCTCGGGCATGGATGTTTGTGCCATCTTTAGTGTGAGCTAGTTCATAAGTAGTTTGTAAGTTTTAGGGACTGATGACCACGTAGTTAAGTCCCATAAGCTTTACAAACATTTGAACATTTTATTACAACTACGACACTAGAATGAGCTGATCTTATAAATGAGTGGTAGTACGGTAAACTTTGTCTCTTTTTGTAGTGCAACTGCTGTCAACATCTATTCAAAATGGCTTTCAAAATCTATAAAATATCCAAAATAATTCCACCATTTATTTAGTAATTCCCCACCGTGAAATAATTTTTATGAAATTTTAACTTTCTTTGACACTGATCCGGACTTAGAAAACTTTTACGAAATTAAATCAGACTAAAAAGATGAACATTGCACTAATTCCAATTCATATGGCAGTTCCATTATAATCTTCAAGTTTAAGATTTAAAAAATGTTGTGTTTTTAATAACCTTTACAGTGGCGTTAAGCCGTGCTGGCTAGCTGGTATTTTGCTTGTTAGAAATTCTTTTGGCGTCCAAGCATTGTCTCGCAATTTCGATATTGAGTTGTCGCCTTCGCTATCGGCGACGCTGCGCTGGATTGATGATCAGTGGTCAGCGCTCCGGAATCTTTGACGGGGCATGGTGCGAAGGAGCTGTGCCGTCCAACAGCTCGAAAGGAGGCAGACTGGAGTGTAATTTGTGACAGAAGTCGGATGTTGTGCACGAAGGGGACTATTCCACTGTTTTTTTTTTCCCTTGCTGTTGATTTTGATGCTGGATCGGGAGCCAAACCGCTGGGGTGACGGTCGCAGCATGTTCTGGTTTAAAGCCTGCCAGCCACGGTGGCCGAGGGGACTGCGGCGCGTCAGACACGGTCTGCACGGACACTGCCGTCGGGGGTTCGAATCCCCCCTCGGACATGGATGTTTGTGTTGTCTTTAGTATAAGCTAGTTCATAAGTAGTTTGTAAGTTTAGGGACTGATGAACCCGTAGATAAGTCCCATAAGCTATACCAACATTTGAACATTTGAATTTAAAGCCCGTTAGCGGTGAAAGCGTGTCATTGCCTTGGAGTTCTTGCTCGTCGTGTTGCCTTGATCGGCACACTTACCGGAATTAACTATTACCTCGTAAGAGGTGGCGTTTTCAGGCGGTAATGCTTTCTTTCTGTCATCGTAATCCTCCGGACTTGGAAGCGCTTCTCTTACTGGGTTAGGCAGTGATTTACTATCACGACTTTGGCACCTAAATTTGGCGTGTTGCTATTTCTAGAAGTTATTGCAGCGTTTATTGCTATTTGTGTATTGTTGTTTGCCCATTTGGCATCCAAGTAATCCAACGGTTTCTCTTGCATTGTGACCGTCCATACTGCCATAGTTACTCTAGTTCCTGGGCGTCTTGACAGTATTGGTTTCCTGTCTCCTTTTTTTCTCTCACGTACGATTTGCGTTTGGACACCTGTGAGGGACAGTATTGTTATTTCTTGATTAATTCTGTTATATTCTGGTGCTTTAACAGGGTGCCAGTAACTGCCGTGTTATCCCATTTGCTCGAGTTTCGTTCTTCGTGTTGCTGCATGACGTCACGGACTGCTGGCGCTGCACCTACACGCACTTCGTAAGGAGGAATAAGTTTTCAATGAAAACCTCTCCCTTCCGTAATCTTCCTTGTTTCTGTACAAATGACTTCTTTTATTGTATTATTATTTTAAGCCTCTTGTATATGAGGAGGGCCCATTAGTCTGGGTATGTTGTTAGAGGCGTTAAGTGCCTCAGAATTGGGATTCCTGAGGCACTGTTTTGCTTTGTACCTCCAAGTCGGGCGATAGGATGAGATATTTATAAGATGTCGAACTGGAAATACGTATCTGACATTGTGCGATTCTTATTGAACTCGAGAGTTCTTAGTGGACTGTCACATTAATCTTTATTTCTTGCTTGCTGCTAGGTGTATAGCTGCGTGATAGGCTTGGTAGTAAGTGTTGTTTATGTGATCAGACAGCTTCTGCGCAGGAAAAGCTGATTGTAGTATGACAGTTTGCTTACTGCTGATTGGAAAGAGGGTGCGATTCCTGTTAACTGTTTATGTAATGATTATCCTTTGGCGCCGGCCGCGGTGGCCGAGCGTTCAACCGCGCGCCAGTCACAGTCTGCACGGGCACTACGGTCGGGGGTTCGAATCCCCCTCTGGCATGGATATTTGTGCCGTCCTTAGTATTAGCTAGTTCATAAATAGTTTGTAAGTTTAGGGACTGATGACCCCGTAGTGAAGTCCCATAAGCTCTACAAACATTTGAACATTTTGAAACATCTTTAGGTAAAACATATTTTCCTGTTAAATGTATCTCTAGCCTTAAAATAATGAGTCGTCGTTTTGTCAAATGTCTGAGATAAAAAAATTGATCGCCAGTCAGTCGACGCAGTCGACTCCAAGTCGTTCGCGTTAAGGACTACCTCAAAGTCACCGGCATACAGCTCTAACTTTAGGGCTTGTGTGTTTAACTTGAACATGCACAGCGTGAAACTACATACGTAATTGTATATTATATTTCGACTTTTATTTGTCTTTGTACCTTTCATATGGTCCTATGCTTTCGTTGTATTACATACGTCACTCGTACTGTTAAATATGTATTGTTTTATGTCTTGTCATATGATTTTTCTACTTTTATTCTAAGGCTGTATGATGTGAGATATTGTGCTCTACATTGTAAGAATCTCAATTCTGTTGTAATGTTGTAACTGTAATAACCGCTGGCTGTATGGTCACTGTAACCAAAAGCCATAATAAAGAATAAAAAAAAGAAATAAAAAAAAGTCGATCGCGCAGTGTGGACAATAAATTCGATCGCTCCTCAGTATTCTAAGGCCGGCGATATGCACGATCTGACAATGCTGAGAGTGCGGCACGGTCTGCAGGAAGTGTTATCGCATTCTCGAGGCAATAGTATCCTGTATGGACGAATGGTCTCGTGGTAAAAATAGCTTTTACAAGCGTATGTGTGAGCAGTCGCGAGATCCAGTACAAACTTCAACTTTTTTAAAACTGGATATCGGCTCACTTTGTTATGTAAGAGCGAAAACCCCCAGAAATAATTACACAAAAGAGCTCGTGGCTGCCCCAAAATCGACCTGTTTACTCTCTGGAGTCCTGTATCCTGGCAGCGGGCACCGGCTACGGCGAAGCGGCAACGGCCGCATCGGGGTGGCCGCCTGCGGACTCAGTGACAGCGGCGCGCTGCTGTGAGTCTATTTACCGGCTATTCTTACTTCAAGTTCTGGTACTTATATTACAGTCACGTATTGAATTTTTCTGACTGATGTATGAACATAATCTAAACGTCGTAAAGTAGAATCAGAAAAAGGGTCATAGGCATGGCTATTACAACATTTTTCTTGAACGTCATCAGGTCGCTCATTCAGGATTCCTACTCACGATTGTTAATAGTGATGCATTATGATGCCCTCATTCCAACATCTTCAGAAGAAAGTTATGACTGAATACAAAAAGATTTTTTATCTGAGCAAAGTGCAACCACAACGCCAGGGGCATGCCCATTTTTTGCAAACAACTGAGACACCATTTAGTCGCACTGTAAGGACAAACGACCAAAAAAACTACATAATGTGTTAGTACTACACCATAATAGTTCCTTCCGATTTCACAAACAGAACATCCAATGGTGTGCTTTGGAAGTCACCCATTTCTCACTTACTCATTACATCATATGTCCTCAAATGTGTATCTTTCCTGTCCCTACTCGTATAACCTTCGAGGAAAAATTATTTCCGGACGAAAATACACGCCGAACATCATTAGCTTGGAATCAATTGGTTTCTACAGGGACGGATTCGGTAATCTACCTGAACATTGCCAGACTTTCCCATAATCTGAGAGAATACAGCAAGTAACCACAAGACGTTTCTTGTTATTTTCGATGTTGATTCGTGTAACTCCTGTCACAAAAACAGCTAAAAAATTGGCCGTTAACCATGATTCTCGATGTAGAGTGGTTTAATTACTTCTTTATAAAAGCGATATAATGCTGCGGGCCGGCCCCGGTGGCCGAGGGGACTGAGGCGCTTCAGTCACGGTCTGCACGGCCACTACGGTCGGGGGTTCGAATCCCCCCTCGGGCATGGATATTTGTGCGTCCTAGTTCGTAAGTAGTTCATAAGTAGTTTGTAAGTTTAGGGACTGATGACCCCGTAGTTAAGTCCCATAAGCTTTACAAACATTTTTTTTAATGCTGCGGAAAATTCATGGCGCACATAACGTGGAAGAAGTAATCATGGCTAAATCTATCAAATGCTTTCTCGAAATCTAGGGAGACCATCGCGCATTTAATTTTACAGACTTCAGCAATTGAAATAATGTCTCTATAGTCGGTCACTGTGTGGTGAACGGGTCGCTCTTTTCCAACGCTTGATTGATAAGCGCCAGTGATAGTGTTCAGGACTGATTGTAATCTTTCATTGATGATGAGTGAAAACATTTTATAATCGCAATTCAGTAAAGTGAGAGGTCTAAAATTTAATACTGATTTCCCTGCAGGTGTTTTCGGGATGAGAGCTATTGTTCCTTCTCGGAAGTCACTCGGAATATTAGTATTTAGATTAATCGGTTCTTTACAAATAAACGTTAGTTTAGGTATCATCTGTCTCCTAAAAGTGTGCTTCTTATGATTGCGTCCTCAACCTCTTCTTCTGTTATTTCTGTTAACAAAGTGGCTGCTTCGTCCTGGTCGAGCTTCCGGTTAAGTCCTGTTTAAGTTCATTCTGCGCTGTTACATCCGTTGTTGCATTGCTTAATAGCTCAGCGAAATAGTTTTGAATTTCGATCTTGATGTTATTTTGCTGTGTTAATAATCGACCATCCGCGGTTATTATTTCAGTTATTATTTTCCTTCGCTGTCCCTTTCTTTCATTTATAACATGGTAGATTGATGTATTTTCTCCACGTATATAATTTTGGAGTCGTGAACGTATTTTGCAACTGTCAAGTTGTTTCCGTCGTAAAGCTATGAGCTTAGCTTGAATTCTTTTTATCTCCAGGTGTTTGTTAATTATAGGTGTATCAGATCTATAAAAAATCTCGGAGGACTTTAAAGTAGAATTCGCTCGTTTGCTTCTGCCAGGCCATCTTTTCCCGTGAGTAATTTATTAGCGCTCTTCTTATCGTCGGTTTGGCGCATTTTAACCACCATGTGAGTGCCGAGGGATAGGCTGGGAATCGCTTCTCGCATTCTTTCCACACATTGTGGAATACTTCATGACATTTGGGATGTTTAAGATGTTCTGTATTAAGTTTCCACAACCCTCGTCCCCTGTATGTGTGTTGCCTTGTTAATTTTAATGGTACAGATGTACGCTATGTGGTCCGAAAGAAGGTGGGCCACAGCTGTGTGCGCAGAACGTATTGTTTCATGTTGGCTGACAGGTATATCCTGTCAATGCGGCTGGCAGAGTGATTTGTGATATATGTGAACCCCGGTAATGCACCGTTTTTGTGCTCCCAAGTGACAGTTGAGATCAATTGTTCAATAATGGCATCACGTTCGGCACAGTAATTAAAATTTGGCGTCTGGTCTTCAGCCGACAGGACACAATTATGAAACTTCCTGGCAGATTAAAATCGCGTGCCTGAACCGGAACTCGAACTTGAGACCTTTTCCATTCGCGGGCAAGCGCTCTACTGACTGAGCTATCCCGACATGACTCACGATGCCGCCTCACAACCTTACTTCCGCCAGTACCTCGCCTCCTACTTTCCAAACTTCACAGAAGCTCTCCTGCGAAACTTGCAAGACTATCACTCCTGGAAGAAAGGACATGGTGGATACATGGCATAGCCCGCGATAGGCAATGGTACCAGGTTCGAGTCCCGGTTTCGGCACGCAATTTTAATCTGCCAGGAAGTTTCATATCAGCGCACAGTCCGAGGCAGTCAAAGTTTCATTTTGAACACAATTATAGTCACCGCCAAAAATTATCTGATCGGTCGCAAAAAATAGGACAGCATCATCTTATTCTTCGTTTTTTTTCTTTTCTTTCCATTTTTTTTTTTTTTTTGGAAAAAGAAAAGAATAAAAAATACAGCTCTTTGCCTCCTGTTAGTTGTGCCTGAGAGTGCGTACATGTTTATTAACCTAGTGTTGTTGACGTTGGCGGCTATACCCTTTGGCAGTTTGGCAGTTTTTCCACACCTTTTACAATTATGCCTTCCTTACTTAAAATTGCCGTGCCGAGTTCATGGTCGTCCCCTGAATTTACAATTGCATTATATCCTTTTATTGCTTCAAATGTAATGTTTGTTACTTTTTGTAACACAGCAATATCGATGTCGGCAGCGTATAACATGTCTTGTAAGGTCTTTACTTTTAAATGACTACGAATCTTATTTGTATTTATCGTCGCAATTCTGTAGGATTGTACCGCAATTTGAGATGTAGACTATATATTAGATATTATAAAATGCACATAACGCCTTATATATTATTGTTGTACCAGTCGTGGAGGCCACATCCCTTTCATTTTCCCGACCATTGGTACGGAAAACGAGTATCTTTGTGGAATTGTAACTTGCCGCGGTGGAGTAGCCGAGCGGTCTAAAGCGAGAAGCGGTCTAAAGCGTCTCGCTGCGGAACGTGCGGTTGCTCGCCGTGGAGGTTCGAGTCCTCCCTGGGGCATGGGTGTGTGTGTTGTCCTAAGGTTAGTTTACTTAGGTTTAAGTAGTTTGTAAGCTACGGACTGATAACCACGCAGTTTGGTCCGATAGATTTACAAACATATGAACATTTTTTAATCGTAACTTCTTTCATCGCCATATTCGGCCCTAAATATAGAACCACATACGGTCAATATCAATATACCACCACACCTCGACGTGACAGTAAAAACAGTTGTATGCCCTCAAGGCGAGAAAGTGCTATTCATGCACTGTAATAGCCCGACCACGTCCTTTCGGGGCGGGAATGCAGTGCTGAAAAAATAATCCGCATTTTGGCTGCCGATAAACACTGTGGGAAAACAGGCCGTCGCACTTACGGTTGTAATCTTCAAATACAGTATTTATGGATGTAGTCTAGATGTTCTTTTTTATATGGTTTCATGTGGATAAACGACAATGACAAATGTTGTATGCATTACGGAATAAGAAAGAAAATTTTTGCTCAGCGATTTGTAGATCTCTCTCCTGAACCGATTTCCTACATCTTGCGAGAGGGGTCTGCTCATTGGTACGCCATCGGTATGTTCATAGTATTGTCCATTGAAAACAAAGTAAGTTGAATTCAAAACATGTCTGAGACGCTGAAAATTCCGCTCAGGGCTTAAAGACTCGCTGATTATTTTCATGGGGTCTCTTGGGAGGACCGGAATGATAGGTGCAACATCTACTCGGGGTAATCTGCAAATCACATTTCAGTGCCTGGCAGAGAGTTCATCTAACCTCCTTTGTACCATTTATTTCCCACTCCATTCTCGAATAGCGCGCGGTAAGAAAGAACACCTGAATCCCTCCGTTACAGTTCTGGTTTCTCGTATTTTATTCTGTGATCTTTTCTATCTATGTAAGTGGGAGTCAACAACATATTTTCGCATTCGGAGGAGAATGTTCGCGATTAGAGTTTCATGAGTAGCCCATGCCGCAGCGATAAGCGTCGTTGTAATGATTCCCATCCCAGGTCCTGTATCATTTTTGTAACGCTGTCTCCTCTGTATCGTGACAATAAAAAACGAGCTGCTCTTCTTTGGACTCTTTCGGTGTCCTCCGTCAAATCCACCTGCCACTCTGGGCAGCAATACTCCAAAAAAGGACGGACAAGCGTAGTGTATGCAGCTTCTTTAGTAGTTCTGTTGCAGCTTTTAAGGGTTCTACCAATGAAACACAGTCTCTGGTTCGCCTTTACCGCAACATTATTTACATGTTCTTTCCTGTTTCAATCTGAAGTAATAGTAATTCCTACGTATTTTGTGGAGTTTACGGCCTTCACTTTTGATTGAGTTATTTTATAAACAAAGTTAACGGATTTCTTTTCGTACTCATGTGGACGACTTCACACTTCTCATTATTTAGAGTAAAAAAAAAAGTTCAAATGTTTGTCAATCTATCGGACCAAACTACGTGGTCATCAGTCCGTAGCTTACGAACTACTTAAACCTAGGTAAACTACCCTAAGGACAATACACACACACACACCCATGCCCAGGGAGGACTCGAAACCCACACGGCGAGCAACGGCGCGCTCCGCAGCGAGACGCCTTAGACCGCTCGGCTACTCCACCGCGGCTATTTAGAGTCAATTGCAAAGTTTTACACCATAGTGATATATTATTTAGATCAGGGATGGCCAACCCGCGGCCCGCGGGCCGCATGCGGCCCACGAGCCGATAAGTTTTGGCCCGCGGAGCTGTTTCATATAAAAGAAAAAAATAGACTTTTATTTCATGTAAAACTGCAAAATAGCATTCCATCAAATGTCTTTAGTATCATATCGAATTACAGTAGGTATACATAATTTCATTGATTCTTTTGTGTCCCAACTTCGTCGCCGCTTTTGTGTCCCATCCTCGTCGCCACTTTTGTGTCCCAGCCTCGTCGTAGGTGTCGGTGGCCGAGTGGATGAGACCGACACAGGAATAAAGATAGCACGCTGGTGCAGGTACGGAGGGGAGCAGCCAGAAACTATAAACACTAGAGTAAATTAGAAAGAGATATATATTGCACAGAATGTAACAATACTTAACTGTTACATAGTACTGCAGAATGTTGATACATAGTTGTTAGAGGCCTGCCTAGTGCCCGTACGATAGCAAAGTCTTCACTGGTGCCTATCTGATTACGAAGGTCCTAACTGGTTCCTAACTCAGTCCCAAGTGAACGATGTCTTTCCGTGGTGGCCACGAGCGGGGTTGCAGCAGAGGGCGCTCGTGGCTGTCGTCGTAAAAACGCCGCGCCGTGCGTGCATGGCGGCGCGCGGCGAAAGTAGGTGGCGCGCACTTTGGACTTGTGCGACACCACAGATTCAGCTATCATTAAAATTTCGTGTATATTCCTGTTTGGGAAAAAAACCACTACAGTCTGTTGCGCGGCATGTAGCTGAGGCGGTGGACGGTGTGAGAAGTAAGGGGAGGGGAGAGGCAGCTTGTGGGGCGTCGAACGCCGCGCCACTGCCCGCCCGTTGTGGATTCCGTGGCGGCCAGTTACACGATGGAGGAAGGCGTTTGAGGGTGTCGGGCGTGCTGTTATGAGTGCGGCGAGAGGACCGCCGGGAAGGAGGACAGCTTTGCTACTTGCTTAGCCTCCTGGCGAGCGGGCGGGCAGGAGCACGACAAATATATATGTTACTCTGTGGCAGGAGGAAAGCGAAGAAGGCACTCGGGCATAGGAATCCATAGCGCTTGGTTGTGGCGACTGGAGCACAGATAATTCAGTCACGTAGCGTGCACCTTCATTGCTGCCATATCAGCCCTGGCTTGTATCACGCCGAATACACAACGGTGTCTACAGTCCCTCTTCTATCTGATAGAAGATAATAATTCGCTACACCGAGCGACAGAGGACCCTTCAGATTGATGTTGCATTCTTTGAACCACAATCGCTTCAGCTACTGCGTTAGCGTTGAATGTTCGGAAATAAATTTTTGAATCGTCTCCAGTCAAAGTGAGTGAATGGTAATAAGGGCACAATTAGTAGCGGTTGCGATTTTTAACAGAGTAATCTTTCAAGGAAAACCAGCTTTTATCTTTTTACAATTTATCCAAGATGCTTGTCTTTATTTTTACTAGGCTTGCATGTATTTTACGTATTCAGTTATGGCGGGCAGGTACACCAATCGATATTAGTAATGGTTTTTGCCTCAGTACCATCTTTTACTTTCAGTAATACAAAACTAATAATAATAATTTTGTTTTACTGATGACGTTTAAGGATTGCGTATTACAAATGTACAGAGATGACCCTCTCTTTCTGTGTTATTTACAGCAACTAATAATGATATAGACCTGAAATATAGAATACTTTTCAATAAGAATCGTAACAAAAGATGTCGAAATTTTAAAGTAAGGCTGCCAGGATAAGTGAAGCATCCGCAATTTTCATGTTTACGATACACGACGTTCAGAACTAAAATACAAATTTCCTAAAGCAGTTGAATACTAGTAACAAAAATGCTGGAGAGAAAGGACTAGCCAGCCGCGGTGGCCGAGGGGACTAAGGCGCTCCAGTCACGGTCCGCACGGCCACTACGGTCGGGGGTTCGAATCCCCCCTCGGGCATGGATATTTGTGCCGTCCTAGTTCGTAAGTAGTTCATAAGTAGTTTGTAAGTTTAGGGACTGATAGCCCCGTAGTTAAGTCCCATAGACTTTACAAACATTTGAACATTTAGAAAGGACTATGAAGTTTCCCCAGTACGTATAATAGGATAATTTGACGAGAAGTATACCTCTGTGGTACCGCCATTTAGGCTGAAAACATGTCATCTCCTCCCACTGTTATAAAAATATTGAGCATTGAAATCTCTATCATCGTGGACACTAAAGTGCCGCGCTAGAGTGGCCGATCGTTTTAAGACATTTTGCTGGGGAGCGCGCGGTTGCTCGCCGTCGGAGATTAGAGTTCTCCTTCAGGCATGAGTGTTTGTGTTGTCCTTAGCATAAGTTACTTTAAGTTAGTTTAAATAGTTTGTAGGCCTAGGGACTGAAGACCAACATAGTTAAGTCCCTTAGATATAAAACATTTGAATTTTGAAATCACAGTAAATAACTAAATGCGCTGTTAGGCGATTGAAACAAAATCACTGTTACCTCACAAGTCACGAATACTAAACCACAGTAAATAACTAATTGTAAGAAAATCGCTCTGTTATCTTACGCACGCAGAAAGGCCGCTGAAATTTTACCAAATATTCCTTGTTTTTCATAAATCTTCAATGCTACAAAAACAAACGTGAGGCGTGTATGTTGCCTTCAAGGAAGCTTTGCGCATATACATTGAAGATAAAAAGATCTGCTAGGAGAATAAAATGAAGAATTATAATTCAAAGACCCACTTTTTACATGATCATCTTTCTTTTTCGGGGACTCCAGTGAACACGTAGAACGCGCCTCCAGTGTTTTGCGGTGTTAAAGTATTCCTGAGAGATCCATGAACTACTTTACGTAACTGATATTTCATTCTGAACTTCACGTACAACATAAATATAAAAAATTACAATACTTCGATTACCGTGTGATGTCTTTGTCACTATGAATAATGGGGCAAAATGTCTGTTTCATCTCAATACGTAAACTTGGTATGGCGTCAACTATCAAAGAAGAAGGACGTAAGAAGAAGAAAGATACAGAGGAGTTGAGAACTTTTAAAGACAGGTGGACAGTAAACTTGTGTGTGTGTGTGTGTTTGTGTGTGTGTGTGTGTGTGTGTGTTTGTTTGTAATATAAAATAAAACCGATATATCTAATACGCAAGGAATCTCTGTTCCAAAAGAAACTAACATCACACGGCATTACGAGACTAAACATGCAATTATGGTTGACAAGTAAAAGGGACAATTGAAGATAATTTAAAAAATCGTGCTTCTGAGTTGATGTTTTATTCACTATCTTTGGATGAGTGTACAGATATTCCGGATAACGACCAAGTGGCGATTGATGTCAGTGATTTTGATGCCCATGTTAATAAAACAGATGAATTAGCGGAATTGTACCCACTTAAGTCACGAGATTTACATCGTCATTCAGTTGGTTTTCATTAAAGTTTGACAACTTATCGGTGCTAACAACAGATGAGATTCCAGCAATGGCTGGAATAAGCGAATGTTTAGTTCAGTTAACTGAAAACGAGATCTGCAAAGTACATCACTGTTAAACTTTCATTGCGTTATCCATCAAGAGAATTTATGTGCCAAGTGTCTCAAAATGGACATGCCATGAAGGTAGTGGTCAAAACAGTGAACTTTATTAAGTCGAGAGGTTTATTCACTAGCTTTTGATGAGTGTACAGTTCCAAGAATTTTTGAAGTCTTTGTATTCAGAGCACTGTAATATTTCGTATTATACAGAAATAAGATGGCTACCCCGCGAAAAATGTTGAAAAGAGTGTTTTAAGCAAGAAATACAACCATTCTTTGAAAGCAAGTTTAAGAGACTCCCGGAGTTCAATGATAAGGAATGGCTTTCCGAATTTGCGTTCTTGGTTGGTATAACTGGCGAGCTAAATGTTATTAATACTCGACTCGAAGGCAAAGATCTGGCGATTAAAGTCATGCTTGATCGTATCTTATCATTGCAAATGTAACTTGAACTTAGGGTGCAAAATGTACGAGCTTCTTTAGCTGGACGCGGTGGCCGAGCGGTCTGAGGCGTGTCAGTCACGGTCTGCACGGCCGCTGGGGTCGGGTGTTCGAATCCCCCCTCGGGCATGGATGTTTGTGCCGTCTTTAGGGACTGATGACCCCGTAGTTAAGTCCCATAAACTTAACAAACATTTGAACATTTGCCGTCTTTAGTGTAAGATAGTTCATAAGTAGTTTGTAAGTTTAGGGACTGATGACCCCGTATTTAAGTCCCATAAGCTCTACAAATATTTGAACATTTCTGAGCATCTTTAATGTCTGACATGAAATACGAATTTGGAACCCGATTTCAAGATTTAAGAAACATCGTCTGTTTTTTTTTAATTTATTATTATTATTTTTTTATTATCATTATTATAATTTGCTATGCCACCGTCTGTATACACAAGTTCACTACTGGGACATCTACAAATACTATGGTGTGAAATGCAATGCGATGTACAATTAAAAAGAGAGTTGGAAACGTTCGATAAAACATGTTTAGATGAGAAATATCCAACGTATACAAACATGCTATAAAATGATTTCATTATTTGGAAACACGAAGATGTGTGTGAACAGCTTTTCAGTTGAATGAGTTACATACAATCAAATATGACAACAAGGATTGCATTTCATCTGGAAAACTCTTTCCGTGTAGCAACAGCTTAACTTGACGTCAACATTGACTCACTTATTTCAGTGAAACACTGTATTTCATTAAAATGCATAATAAATTGTATAGTAGAAAGTTTATATTAATTTGTACAATAAACGTTCATTAATCATATTTATTTTATTTTTTAAATAAATTAATATTTTTTGCCTTTTTGCTTCACAATAGAAAATTGGATAATGCGGCCCGCGGGGTAAGCTACTCTCAAAGATTTGGCCCGCCGGCTGTAAAGGTTGGCCACCCCTGATTTAGATCGTTATGTAGTTGGTTTTGATCTTAGAATTATTTTGCTAAACGGTAAATGACGGCATCATCTGCAAACAAAATAAGAGAGCTGCTTAGATTTTCTCCCAAATCGTTTATGTAAATAAGGAACAGCAGAGATCCAATAACACTACCACTACCCTATGGAACGCCCGATATCACCTCAGTTTTAATCGATGCCGTACCATCGATTACTACAGACTGTGTCCTCTCAGACAGGAATGCCCCTATCCAGTCGCAAATTTGAGGCGATGTATCATAACCCCGCAAGTTGATTAAAAACAGTTTGTGAGGTATGGTTTCAAAAGTCTTCTGGAAATCAAGAAATACGGAATAAATTTGAAATCCCTTGTCGATAGCACTCATCACTTCGTGTGAGTAAAGAGCTAGTTGTGTTTCGCATGAACGATATTTTCTAAATCCGTGTTGACGTTGGGTCAATAGATAATTCTGTTCGAGATAATTCACAATATTTGAATACAGGATATGTTCGAAAACCCTGCTGCAAACTGACGTCTATGAAATAGACCTGTTGTTCAGTGGGTTACTCCTACTGCCTTTCTTGAATATAGGTGTGACCTGTGCAACTTTCCAGTCGCTTGGTACAGACCCTTCTTTGAGCGAGCGGTTGTACCGGGTGATCAAAAAGTCAGTATAAATTTGAAAACTTAATAAATAATGTAGATAGAGAGGTAAAAATTGACGCACATCCTTGGAATGACATGGAGTTTTATTAAAACAAAAAAAAGTTCAAATATGTCCGACAGATGGCGCTTCATCTGATCAGAAAAGCAATAATTAGCATAACAAATTAAGACAAATCAAAGATGATATTCTTTACAGAAAATGCTTAATATCTTCACCGTCATTCCTCAACAATAGCTGTAGTCGAGGAATAATGTTGTGAACAGCACTGTAAAGCATGTCCGGAGTTATGGTCAGGCATTGGGTCGGATGTTGTCTTTCAGCATTGCTAGAGATGTCGATCAATCACGATACAGTTGCCACTTCAGGTAACCCCAAAGTCAATAATCGCACGGACTCAGGTCTGGGGACCTGGGAGGCCAAGCATGACGAAAGTGGCGGCTGAGCACACGATCATCACCAAACGGCGCGTCTAGCAATATGGAGTGGAGAACCATCCTGAATAAAAACTGTACATTCCAGCAGGTGTTTCTCAGCCAGAGTAGGGAGATGCGATTCAATAACATATCGGCGTAGCTGTCACCCGTCACGGTAGCAGTTACAAAACCACAATCACAAAGTTCCCCGAAGAAAAAAGGCCCGATAACGGTAGATGTGGCAAGTCCAACCCATACCGTGACTTTCTCGTCGTGCAATGGAGTTTCCACGACCGTTCTAGGATTTTCGCTAGCCCAAATTTTGCAGTTGTGAGCGTTGACAGACACTCGGAGCGTGAAATGAGCTTCGTCGGTCCACAACACGTTACTCAACCAATCGTCATCTTCCGCCATCTTTTGAAACGCCCACAACGCAAATACCCTCCGCTTCACTAAATCGCCAGGTAACAGTTCACGATGTCGATGAATTTTTAAGGATAGGATCGGAGGGTACGCCCAAGTGCCAACCAAACAGTAGTGTATAGAATGACGGTACGACGTGCGACTGCACGAGCGCTAACTTCTCCCGCTACAGTCTCCATTTCTTCCTGAACTGTCTCAGCTGAATTACGCCTTGTGCTCAATCGGCCACTACAGGATCTATCGTCTAAACAACCCGTGGCTTCGAACTTCGAAATCATTCTCGCCGCAGCTGCATTTGTCAATGAATCTTTTCCCGTTCGAATCCCCTTCCTATGGCGAGAGGATCGTAACGCTGAACTAGCACATTCCCAATTCTGATAATACAGCTTCACTAAAAGCGCCTTTTCAGGTAACGTCAACATGCTGCTACTGCTGCTGCATCTGATTCTCTCTCTCTCTCTCTCTCATTACAGCTCCTTTTATACACGGTTTTCATGCGCAGTCACTGACGTTTTGCTGTCCAGCGCCATCTGTTGAAATTTGTTGAACTTTTTTCTGATCATTCCAAGCATGTGTGTCAATTTTTACCTCTCTATCTACGTTATTCCGTGATTTATTAAGTTTTCAAATTTATACTGACTTTTTGATCACCCAGTATACGACTGTTAAGCAAGGAGCTATCGCTTCAGCATAATCGAATAGAAATCTAATGCGTATTCAGTCCGGACTTGTTCGTGTTAAGTGACTGCAGTTGCTTCACTACCCCGAGGACACAGCTGACCATCCTCCCGTCGTATCCATCAGCACCTCCATCGCCACCAGTTCCTCCCCCTTTCCCAATGTGGCTTCCGACCCTCCTTCTCTGCCGATGATCAGCTCCTTCGCCTTACTCATCTCCTTTCTGTCCAACTCAACTCCCGTCGCTCCGCAATTTTTGTCTCCCTTGATATCCAAACAGCCTACGACCATGTATGGTATTCCGGTCTCCTCTTCAAGCTCCAGTTCTACGCCCTTCCTATTAATTACGTCTGCCTCATTGCTTCCTTTCTCACCTGCCGCCCCTCCTATGTCACTGTCTGCAACTCCGACTCCCGTTTGTTCTACCCCTCTGCCGGGGTGCCCCAAGGCTCCGTCCTCTCTCCTCTCCTTTATCTCATCTACTCCGCCGACATGCCCCAACCCGAGCCTCCCGTTTACCTTCTACAATATGCTGACGACACCGCCTTCCTAGCCCTCGCCCCCTCCCTTGCCCGCTCCCAGTTTTTGCTCCAGTCCCACCTCACCGAGTTTGCCTCATGGTGCAACCGGTGGCTCCTCTCCGTCAATCCTGACAAATCCCAGGCAATTATCATAGGTCGTACCACTCGCTCCTTCCGTCTCCATGATTTCTACCTCACCCTCCACAACCGCCCTATCCGCCACACCCCCACCTCTAAGTACCTTGGCCTAAGCCTCGACCGTAACCTCTCCTGGACCCCCCACCTCCGCACTGTCCGACAGAAAGCCCTCTCCCGACTTAACCTCCTCAAGCTCCTCACCAGCCGGACGTGGGGTCTCAGCCCCTCCACCATTCTCTACACCTACCGGTCCCTTATGCGTCCTGTCCTTTGCAGCTTCCATCCTGCCTGGATCTCCCCTCCCAAATCCTACTATAAAACCCTCCAAGTCCTCGAGCGCCACGCCCTCCGCCTCGCCTACCGCATCCGGCTCCCGTCCCCCACGCGGATCCTGTATGACCTGATCCCGTTTCCCCACCTCCTTGAATATCTCCAGCGTATCCGTATCCTCTATACCACCCGTAAAATTGACTCCCGCAACCCCCTGGTCCACCTCATCCTTACCAACCCTGGGCCTCTGCCACGCCTCTACCGCGTTATACCCCCTTCCCTTCATCTCCTCACCCTCCATGTCCTCTCCCAGGGTAATTTCCGCCGCCTCCCCCTTCCTGATGACGTCCTCCGTTCCGACATCTACCCGTCCTACCAGCTCTGATTCCCCACCCATAGATAAAGTGCCCCCTCTCCTCCCTCCCCTTCCGCTCCCCCGCTTGGCTACCCCCCTCCCTGCCCTGGAGTCCCTACGGCTCTTCCCTGCCGCCCCCCTTTTCTTCCCCGCCGTTTTTCCCTCTCCCCCACGCTTTGCTTCACCCCCTTTTTATCGGGGTCCTGGACCGACAGTTTTACAAGTGCTATGTCAAGTGTTGTGTGTTGTGCTACAGTGAAGTGTGTGTTTTTTAACTGCGTCCACCGCAACCAGACAAGTGTCGCACTGTGTATTTTACTTAGTGTCTCCGTGTACTCGCCGTCCTGTGTTCTTGTCGTCCAACATGTGCTTTTTAGGTCACCGTGGCTCCTCGTTTTTAACTGACTACATCCGGTTTTTGTTCACCTGTCAACTGTTTGTATCTCGAATTGTCGCCATGTATGTGTCATTGTTCTTCGGTTATTTTTTCGCCTGTCATGTATTTTAATTTTTCATCTCATCAATGTATTTTATTCTCTCGGCTGAAGAGCAGCCTCTGGAGCTGCTGCCAGCCTACTGGTGAAGTCGCTGGTGTGGAAATACAATAAAGAAAAAAAAAAAAAAAAAAAAAAAAAGCTGACCATTATGTAGCATGCGTGCAGCCGAGTGATGCAAACTGTCGTATGTATTGTGTACATTTGCCAACATAACGGCTCAGCAAATAAGCCAGATGCTTCTCTGGGGATATGTTGCCGCTGCACTGTTACTAAATATTGGCCGTGTGACTGCGTCGTGTCTTTTTGGCTGGTAATACAGTGTGGTTGGAACAGCAGTGTGATGACAAAATGATTTGCCGACGTCGTCCTAGACGGTTCTCGGTAAGGAAACAAAAATAAGTAGTATTTAGACTTTCTTGGTTTGATATGCTGCTGCACTTCTGGTGTTCACGGATACCTGGACTAGGGTAATTCCACCTCTTAGCGATTTTGACAGTGGACAGAAAATGCAACGATGGCGGTTGATATGAAAAATGAAAGTGAGTTCAAAGATGTCGATACTTGCAAATACAAAATTCAATAATAGTTCACCATATTGACCTATAACAAATCCGAACACAGTAAAGAACTCAGAAAATTAGACGCATCTCATGAATCAAATATGTTTTTAAATGTTAAAAACTAAAAAAAGTCAGTGTTCACAGTATCTGAATATAGAGAAAATAAAATGATCAACTTCCGAATGCGTTATGTAATTTCAACAAACTATGTCTGAGAGGATAGCTTATTACCACAAGCTATCCTCTTGAAAGCGACACACTTTTATCTACCGCATTCATCTAAGATTTATTATACTTATTACAGTAATTTATTGTAAAATATAGTGAGAGTAACGTATCTTCTACAGTGACTCAGCTATTGCAAGCACCGTAGTACTCATGACTTGTCATGTTCACGTACCTATTTCATAACTATTTTTCTATTTTACCAGTAACTTTAAGTAGACTAAGCGGTCAAGTTCATTAAAGCTGGCATGCTTACTTATTTCATACATTATTTGTACTGGAGTACTGCTGATATATCGAAGAAGTTCAGCTCCGCCGACGATTAGGCACGTGATACAATTCATAAAGAATTAGAGATTACTGAGCAAATTCTAACAAACGACCTGGCTAAACTCTGCAGATATTTCCGGGATGGAGATTCGAGCGCAATGCCGCCGAGGCTGAAGCGTAATGCTTTCACTTACAACAGACTGGCCAACTACCAACTTAAGATCCACTTTGAAAACAGATTTCTCAAACACAATAAACACCAAAAATACTTAGGCGTCACACTTGACAGAACTCTAAGCTCTAAAGAACATCTTCCAAAATTCAGAACACGAAATAATATTCTGGAAAAACTGTGCGCCCCACACGGGGTCCCCAGCGCCCACAGTACATTGATAGCTATAGGCCCAGCAATATACCCAGTCGAAGAGTACTCTGCACCGGTGTGGCTTAACAGCCCTCACACCAGGTGTGTTGATGCCCACTTCAACCAAACTATACGTACTACGTCAGGTACAGTCAAACCCACGCCCACTTATTGGCTACCAACATTGAGCCAAATAGCTCCTCCACACACCTGCGTGAACATGCACTTGTCAAGGAGTATAGGAAAATTAAAGCCGATCCTATCGTCCGTTCCCACGTTGGAATTATCAGCTGAGATATAATCAGGCTTTGTTCAAGAAACACCCTCTGAAAACTGCAAAAATACTAATCGAGAAGAACTTCAACTTGACTGAGAGCTGGAGACAAGACTGGGAGAAGAATGCGGCACCTGTCATCTGCGACACGCCATGTGAGACAAGCAAGTCAGAGGGTTTTGACCAACCAAGACGAATATGGGCCACACCCAGCAGAACGACGAACGGGGAAAATACCTTCCCCATCGTGAGACTGTGGATCTGAAAGACTAACCACTAAACAAACATTGGAGGAATGCCCGATCAGATAGCTACAAACACTCTGATTTCCTAGTTGCGACAAAAGAGTCAGCTGATTATACTTATAATCTAGAAGTTAGTAAAAAAAAATTATTATTGTTATAATGACTGTTTCCATCGTATTGTATTTTATTGTACTGTATTGAACACAACTATTTGTACTTACAAATGACCTGTGACTACAGGTTCAGACTATATGCATTAATGATGTCATGCCATTTAGCGTATACAACTGTATGTATTGAATTTATCAAAGTTTAATAAGAGTTTATTTGCAGAAAACCACTTAATAATTTTGTGAAATACATCATTTACAATTTCACTAGTTACCTCTTGTTTGTCAGGAGTGATTATCATACTTGTATCGTCAGCAAAAGAACTAGCTGTGCATCATCATGAATATAGAATGACAGATAATTAATATATATCACGAACAGGAAACGACCCTAGAGTGAACTGTGTGGGACCCCATTCTTGATTGCCCTCAGGTTGAGGAATCAGATATTTTTTGCAGTTTACCTGAACCACTAACTTCAAATTTTTGCTCTCTTCCAGTTAAGTTTGAAGTAAAACATTTGTGCACTGCCCCACAACTACCGGAATGTATAAGCTTATCTAGAAAAATTCGATGATACTAATGAAATTTGGGCGATCACAAGAAATCCCAACGGGTTGTCTGGTCATTCAGAGAATTTAATATTTGCTATATTTAGCATACTAGCTGTAAACCGGGCTTTGCCCGAGTGTTTATTTATGCTACACTCTCGTCGTCCACATCCCCTTCCGCCCTCTCTCTGCATCCACCTCTTTCTCTCCCATATCTCTGTCCGTTTCCACCTTTTCCTCTCTCGGCAAAGTTGTCTGCAAGGTACCCTCTGTCATGTACCATACAAACATTTATGTACGCAGTGATCTTCCTCTTGGTTCAAAAGTCATGTGTACAAAAATTTATAAAGATTGGAACAAAACTATGCATTTTGTAAAATTCCGTAAGTTAAGTACCCTCCACCACGCACAGAAAGAAATTTTATACAGACAGTGACATTCCTCTTGTTTCTGAGGTAGAAGGTGCAAAAGTCATCAATATCGGAACAAAACTATAGATTTGTGTAGAACCCGTTGAAGGGATGTGGAAGGCGTAGTATACTGTTAGCAGAGCCTGTTCTCTTGATGGTTTTTACTGCTTGCTTTATTTATTTATACTTATATTTCCTTATTCGTATGCTTATCCTTACAGAGAAAGAGCTGAAGACATTGTAGCACGCAATAGATCTAAGATATGGGCTGTGGCATCACGTTTCGCTGTATGTAACCTCCTTGCTATAGAACCGCAAACGTCATCGCTGGCCTTCAGTCAGAATTTTTCTATAATTTGACGACTTTCAACCACCTTATCTTCCACCCCTTATTGCTATCGGCGTGGAACTGCTATGGTATATAACGGGAGACTTCGGACGACAATTACACAAACACAGACCATTCGTTTGCGTTCTGTAATTTTCGCTGCAGAGCGAAATATTAACACACACATGCACGTAGAACTTTATATACACCGATAACATTCCATCCCAATACTCCATCCTTTTATCATTATCAACCCTCAACGAACAATGCAGGCAATAAAACCATTTTCAAAGAGTAAATATAATTCTGAAAGAGTAATTATTGTTTCTCATTTCGCGTTATATTCTTCAAATTACTAAATATTATCAGATTGCTATAAATCCGTGCCTAAAACCTTCCTCAGGCATAAATTAGTAACTGTACAAATATTTACGTCTCTGCGTCTTGTCGTTCGGACGTGATAAGCGTACACTGAACAGACATTCACATTAATATATATAGACAAATAGCTATCCGATCGCCATAAAATTGTGTCTAAAGCCTTCCCCGGGTAGACATTAGTAACTGTACAAATTTTTAGCTCTTTATGTCTTGTGGTTCAGACATGATAAACGTACACCGAACAGATATTCACATTTACAGATATAGATAACGTGATCGCATAATATAATATCTGCAGAAGTGTAGATAACAATATAATATTTATTTTATTATGATGACCGTTTTCCATCAGCAGTGACCATCATCAGATCATGTCCTTGGTGAGGAGCTGGCCAATCACTCGTGGAGCAACTCTGCTGAAATTATTATATTATTCATTTTAGATCTCTTTTATTTTCCACAGGAACAGTTTTCTATAAGATATTAAATGTGACTACAGCTGATTTGGTAAATTATGAAGCTGGCCTGGCCCGCCGAATCTACTATTTGCAGCAGTTGTAGTTGCTGGGCATGAAAGCAGATATGTACTGTTCGACCCTAAGACTACACGGAGCCATGTTTCTTTTACAGAGCGGTTCATAGCACAATTCGTGTGTGTTGTGTTCGGCCAATACCTTAGCTTGGTCAACACCAATTCAGACGGAGAAATCAACATTGAGTATTGCTACCATTCCTGTATGTACCTTTGAACCTGAGGGTACGTGTTATTAAGTTATAGCACTCGTTACTCCTTTCACACATTGCCAGAGATGATCCGGTGTAGCAGGTAGCAGTGTATCTCGGACCTGTCATTCCACAATCGTAAAACTCTTTCGATAGGGCAGAGATCGGGATACAGGAAGGCACATGCAGCGGTACAATCAGATTTGCGACGACGTAGTCTTGAACACTGCGTCCACGTGTAGTCAAATGTTTAAATGTTTGTAGAGCTTATGGGACTTAACTGCGGGGTCATCAGTCCCTAAACTTACAAACTACTTATGAACTAGCTAATACTATGGACGACACAAATATCCATGCCCGAGGGGTATTCGAACCCCCGACCGTAGTGGACGTGCAGAACGTGACTGGCGCGCCGCAGACTGCTCGGTCATTGCGGCCGGTACACGTGTAGTTGCGCGGCTAGTTGGTTAATGTACTGGCATGGTGGTGGTGGTCATAATCATAGTCGTGTGACATTTTTTGCCATTACAACCGGACTGCGGTTGTATTCGGCCTGCCTGGTGCTGGTCTTGTTAGCTGATTCCACTACTGTGAAAGCACAAAAAATATTCAAATGTTTGTAAATCTATCGGACCAAACTGCGTGGCCATTAGTTCGTAGCTTACAAACTACTTAAACCTAGGAAACTAACCTAAGGACAACACACACACCCATGCCCCAGGGAGGACTCGAACCTCCACGGTGAGCAACCGCGCGCTCCGCAGCGAGACCCATTAGACCGCTCGGCTACTCCACCGCGGCTGTGAAAGCACACCACCTGGGCCCACTGCCTGGCAACCCACCATGCTGTTCGCTGGACTAAGACGGACATCACCACGATGGTCGGATTAGTCTCTCCGCCGGCCGCAGTGGCCGAGGTGACTGAGGCGCTCCAGTCACGGTCAGCACGGCCACTACGGTCGGGGGTTCGAATCCCCCCTCGGGCATGGATATTTGTGCCGTCCTAGTTCGTAAGTAGTTCATAAGTAGTTTGTAAGTTTAGGGACTGATAACCCCGTAGTTAAGTCCCATAAGCTTAACAAACATTTGAACATTTGAATTAGTCTCTCCTGGCTTGCTTTACAGCGCTCACGACGACGGCACGTTTGTGACATGAAGCAGTCGACCCTATGCCAGCCGTTTCTCCAGTAACATCGTCGCTGTGTCGTCCAGAGATTTTCGCATCACATTGACCACAGTGCTACTACTTGTGTGGCAATCGAGAATTGTGCTAATTAGATTAGATTAATACTTCTTCCATCTAATATATAAAGCAGAGTGTCCATACGTTTGCACGTGTTGCATACAAATCTACAGTTTTGTTCCAATGTTTATGAAATTTCGTACACGTAAGCTTCAATCCATGAGGACGGTCGCCGTAAGTGTAAGAATCACGTACGATACATAGTTGACGAGATATGACGTTACAAACAATGAGATGTGCCAAAAACTGCTGTATTTAGCGACAATGCTGCTCATTTTCTCGTAAACCACTGGGCAGATTTAAACCAAATTTGGTGCATAAATTTATTACGTGAGAAAACAATTGTTGCAGGGTTAAGAATCACGTACGACACATGGTTCAGAAGATATGACGTCATAAACAATAGGAATTGCAAAAAACTGCCACATAACACTTTATAAATATGCTATATGAGACTGAGAGTATTTAGCGACTTTCAGCAAACTTTAAATACGATTTCAAACCTTGATTAAACTTTTTCCCGCTTACAACCATAGCAAAATCATGAAAGGAAAAAAGTTTCTCTCTTACTACTTTTCCGCTGTTTATGAAGTAAAACTACGGCATTCGGTATGGCATTACAATTTATAATTTGTACACTACAAATTGCAGCCGCAGGAAATTTTACAGACAGTATAAACACATATAGATGAATGTGCCTTCTAAATTGTATCACAGTACGACACGTTTTTCATGAGGTATTAGCACATAAACAGTAACGTCGATGGAAAACCGTCCCATCATGCACCAAGTTTTAATCTAATATTTTTATCACAGTACAGTAATTAACCGAGAGTCATGTCCTGTGAATTCTGGAAAGAAAATGAGGAAGTGTATCCGATTCTGCATAGTGTTGCGCGTAAATATCTGGGAATTGTGGCCTCCTCAGTTCCTTCCGAAAAACTATTTTCCAAGGCAGGGGGCACAGCAACAGCTTGTCGTTCGAGACTCAGTGGAAAAGGACTATATAAATTAGTTCTTCTTGGTTCACTTCCTGAACAATTTTCGTGCTTGTAAACACATTTTCAGCACCATATGTGTGTAAAGCAATGGTATTGATTAGGCTTCCTAATAATTGCGAAATAGGTACGTAGTTCTGGTAAAAATAAAATCTCGTAATTCTGAATTTCATAAAACTGAGCAACTGCAGTTAATTACTTTGCAATTATTTAAATAAAATATGAGTGATAGCATAGCTTTATTTTCTGTGCATCAAGCCTCTTAAACGTAAAAAATAAATCTAGGAAATGTTTATACAGGGTGTTACAAATAGGTACGGCCAAACTTTCAGGAAACATTCCTCACACACAAAGAAAGAAAATATGTTATGTAGACATGTGTCCGGAAACGCTTAATTTCCATGTTAGAGCTCATTTTAGTATTTCTCTTTAAATGTAAATTTCGGTCCAACGTGATAAAATTGTAAATTTTCACAATCAACATGTGTGGGCTGACGAGAATCCGCACGCAATTGTGCAATCACGTCATCAACACAGATTTTCTGTGAACGTTTGGGCAGGAATTGTTGGTGATGTCTTGACTGGGCCTCATGTTCTTCCACCTACGCTCACTGGAGCACGTCATCATGATTTCATACGGGATACTCTACTTGTGCTGCTAGAACATGTGCCTTTACAAGTACGACACAACATGTCGTTCATGCACGATGGAACTCCTGCACATTTGAGTCGACGTGTTCGTACGCTTTTCAACAACAGATTCGGTGACCGATGGATTGGTAGAGGCGGACCAATCCATGGCCTCCACGCTCTCCTGAGCGCAACCCTCTTGACTTTCATTTATGGGGGCATTTGAAAGCTGTTGTGAAGGCAATCCCGGTACCAAATGTAGAGACTCTTCGTGCTCGTATTGTGGACGGCTGTGATACAATACGCCATTCTCCAGGGCTGCATCAGCGCATCAGGATTCCATGCCACGGAAGGTGGATGCATGTATCCTCGCTAACGGAGGACATTTCGAACATTTCCTGTAACAAAGTGTTTGAAGTCACGCTGGTACGTTCTGTTGCTGTGTTTTTCCATTCCATGATTAATGTGAATGGAAGAGAAGTAATAAAATGAGCTTTAACATGGAAATTAAGCGTTTCCGGACACATGTCCACATATCTTATTTTCTTTCTTTGTGTGTGAGGAATGTTTCCTGAAAGTTTGGCCGTACCTTTTTGTAACACCCTGTATACTCAAATATGCGGACGTAACAATTAATCGATTATTAGGATATAAATAATCGATATAATTGATCGATCCATTTACATAATAGGAAATATAGATTGACTGACTCATTCTCATAATCGTACAACTCTACACAGTATGCGCTAATTCTTCATGATGGAAACTGGGTTCTTTTGCCATTTTTGTTACTAGTGGTCCTTAATTTCTGGCTTGTTTTGGATACGGGCTTCGGTGATAGCTTTGACAGCCCACACTATACGCCACTGTCTAGAACAGTGTGACGCGGAGTGAAGATCAAACACAGCGAGCACACAAAGGAGGCGGAGGCCCTCACAGCCTCTGCTTGTCTAGCGTGATAAACCGGGAAACCATCGCGTGTCGCTCTGGAGAAGAGCTGTCGTGTTCGCACCTACCAGGCTTCGGCCGGAACCCGTGTCTCCGAGTACTGAGCAGGCGGCTGGCGCCAATTGTGCGCCGCCCGGCCCTGTATTTTTTGCCGGCGGGGGCCGCCCTTCCCACTCCACCCTAGGTCGGTAAGCCGTCGGCACACGGAGCGTCTGTGTGTGCGTGTGAGGCCAACGTGCCGAGTCCAGCGCTCTGGCACAGACAAATATATACAGACGGGAAACCTCCGTAAGGGCACGGTCCTACGCTCAGGGGTGCGGGGAGGGAGGGTTTTCAGCAGTTCCGTAATATGTCCCATGATGGCGCTGCGGTCAGAAGCAGCTCTTTAAACTGGCCAGAGCAGGCGGCAGGTAGCGGCTGTCCCCACCACCACCTCCCCTCAAACGCCGGCACGCCGGACACAGCCGTGGCCTCGTGGCAGGCAGCACGAGCTCTCCCCTCAGCCTCCCCACCACGCTACCCTCTGATGTGCGAGAGGCACCCACAGTAGTGCCTCTAGTGTGGTCTACGGGTACTAAGCCAGGGAACCACCTGACACCTGCTAGCATCTTACGGAACTACGAGGGGAGCGTAGGACAGTGGTTTAGCGGGGGCTGTTTATGTTACTCTGTGGCTCTGGTGAACATTCGCAAACGGCGCCACTTGTGCATACGGGAGGCATGTTTCAGCGAGCTTCGCCGCGGCGGGGCAGCCGAGCGCATTGAGGCGCTACGCTACGATACTCAAAATGTTCAAATGTTTGTATGGCTTGTGGGACTTAACTGCGGGGTCATCAGTCCCTAAACTTACAAACTACTTATGAACTAACTAATACTAAGGACGGCACAAATATCCATGCCCGAGGGGGAATTCTAACCCCAGATCGTGGCCGCCGTGCATACCGTGACTGGAGCGCCTCATTCCCCTCAGCCACCGCGGACGGCTGCTACGATGCGCGAGGCCGTTCCCCGACGGGGATTCGAATCCCCCCTCCGGCATGTATGTTGGTGCCGTCTTTAGTATAAGTAGTTTGTACGTTTAGGGACTAATAAACCTGCAGTTAAGACCGATAAGTTCTACAAATATTTTAACTTTTTCTTTCTTTCTTTTTTTTTTTTTCAATTTAGCAAATTAAAGGAGCAAATTTCCTGCTTTCGTTCTATTAAAACATACATTTACTCTCTTCCGCATATGCTAGTCATGTTGTTACTTACTTAGACCTGTACCAGGGGACAGAACAATCATTAACATAAGGGCGGCATACACGAAAATGATCAAAATTATTAAAAAAAATTAATGGTACTTCATTTACTACACGGTATTAAAATTTAAATTACCAAATATTAAGTTCCAATTCCGCTTCTAAATGCGAAAAAAAGAGAAAATTATTGGCTTGCACAGCGCCACGGCTTCTTCCTTATTCTTAATTGTCTCGTATTATCCATTTATGTGGCGTTTTCTTTTCAATTTTGTGCAATCAGAATGCAGGGAAACTCTGTATACTACATCAAGAAGGCTGTGGAATAACAGCCCTCCCAAGAAATTTGTTCATGGCGACACACAGAATCGCAATTAGTCTCTGAAGGTTCTCATCTGAAAACGTTGACCCAGAACTACAATTTTCTCATCCAAGGTAGTTAATATTGCAGTTTATGGTGCAGTTACTGTCTTTAGTGGGGACAGCCAGAGAGGATAAGAGTTTTGTAGAGAATGGGCTTCAAGCTCGGAGTTTTCACTCGTGACATCTTGATGGTGGTTGACACTTTACGTACACCTGCAGCCATTAAATCGACTGGAGACCCTGCATCGCAAACAAGACAGTAAAGAAGAAGCCAGAAGAGAAGTCTTGAAGGAAATGAGGGCATTCATCACATATTTGGAGCTTTTTAAGATGGTAATGGCAACGAGAAAGCATATTTAACTTTCAAACGCATTTTTTCAGAACTACCGTTTTCATTATTCAGGTACATTTTTCTCCAAAACAAGAAAAGATTTCACTGTGATTTTTGGCCTGTCTTTTGCACTATATATAAGAAACATGTATACAGAGGAAATATTTAATATCATTCATCTATGTCCAGATAGAGAATAAAGAAAGTAGAATCTCTAAGCGTAGTTTTTCAATTAAAAATAATTAAACCTAAAACTTCGTTAAATATCAATAAATTGAAATGATTCTGTGGTTTCTTTATATGATGGTTGAGATTATACTGCAAAAAATGCAAGGTAATTTCGTACAAACTTTCTTATTAAATGGTACCATTGTGAATCATGAGTTCATAAATTTAAAAACTTCCAAAAAATTTAAAGAACAGCAATTAAAGTTACAAAACAATTGCAGTAGATGCTTTGAACTACCATCAACCATTGAACATAATTTTATTTATGTAAGTTAAAAATTGTCTGAATTGCGTGAAGACTACAGCAGCCACGAACTCAAGTCAATTTGGAAACATTGTCAGCTGTAATTTTCTTTGCATTATATCTGATGTGTCAGTAACGCCCAACTTTTTTTTAGAAACAGAACACTGCTATAGCTGCCTAAATTACGTAGCAACGAAGGCACAAGAAAATGTAGATGAGATCACCAATCAGTGCAACATATGCAAAGTGAAAGTAAATCCAGAGAAATCAGTGGCAATAATAACCACGAACAAGTTTACATTCCCCAGGAGGAAGATGAGTCGCAAGGAATGTGTTAGACTGGAGCGATTCAGTGACTTACCTCGACCTATAGCTCTGTTGACGACCCTCAAGGATAGGGACCTTACAACAGAAACTAGCGTACTACAGGTGTCCAATCCCTTTCTACATGGTCAGAGGTCTGGTATGTAGCTGCAGATTGACAACTACAAAAGAATCTACTGCTGAACAAAACCACGCACAGCTAAACGCCATAAGTTAAATATCTATTAGGAGAACCATCGATCCTTAAACACTTTAAAAGGAAGTGAGGACCTCTGTACGAGATACCATCTCATTCATCAGTTAGGCTCACAAACTCCAGACGTTTCAACCATTTCTACAGATAATGTAGGGCTGAAGACATCACATGCAAAGCAGATTAGATTAGTTGGTTCGTTCCATAGATCCGTGTTGAGGAGATTTTCGTGGATGTGGAACATGTCATTTTTTGTTTTTGTTTTTTTGTTTGTTTGTTTACAAGTTGATAATATAATATTTCTAATACAGGTACATACACTTTTTACAAGCTGATAATATAATAATACTAATAGTATGAATACAGATAAATGCATAATTAGGTTCTATTTAAGAATTCGTCAGTGGAGTAGAAGGATTTGGCCACTAGAAATTCTTTTAGGCTCCTCTTAAACTGATCTTTATTTGTCGCTAAATTTTGTATGGTTGTTGGTAAATTATTGAAAATATGTGTTCCTGGGTAGTGGACCCCTTTTTCAAGTAAAGTAAGTGCTTTGAAGTCCTTGTGTAGATCATTTTTGTTCCTAGTATTGTAGATATGAACTGAGCTGTTTGTTGGGAAAAGGGATGTATTATTTATGACAAATTTCATTAAGGAATAAATATACTGAGAGGCAGTAGTTAATACACTCAGTTCTTTGAAGAAGCTTCTACAGGACGTCCGTGAATTTACTCCCCAAATAATACGTATTACACGCTTTTGGACTCTGGAGACTTTTGACTGACTTGAAGAGTTGCCCCAAAATATTATACCATATGACATTATGGAATGAAATTAAGCAAAGTATGCAAGTTTCTTTACTTTTATGTCTCCTATGTCTGATAACACTCGTATTGAAAATACAGATTTGTTGAGTCGTTTCTGCAGTTCTGTGGTGTGCTCCTCCCAACTGAATTTATAATCAAGAGGTAATCTGAGGAATTTTATACTGTCTACCTCTTCTATCTGCTCGTCTTCACACTTTATGGATGGGAATCTCTTACATGTTCTGAACTGCATGCAATGAATCTTTTCAAAGTTTAATGTCAACGAGTTGACTTTAAACCATTTAATAATGTTAATGAAACTATCATTAGCAGACCTTTCTAAAACTAAACTCGACATGCTATTTATTGCAATACTTGTATCATCTGCAAACAAAACTAACTCTGCTTCTAGTAGTGTAACAGATGAGACGTCATTAATGTACACTAGAAAAAGCAAAGGGCCTAAAATGGATCCTTGTGGAACACGATTTGTCATTTCTTCCCAATCTGATGATGACTATTGACTTAATTCACCAGTCCCTTGCACTGACAGCTTTGTTTCCCTTGAACCATTTTGCAGCAATTCCCGTGACACGATGGAATTCTAATTTACTTAAAAGGATGTTGTGGTTCACACAATCAAATGCCTTTGACAAATCACAGGAAATACCTGCTGCTTTTAATTTATTATTTAATGAATTAAGTACAATCTAACTGTAGGTGTAAATGGTCATCTCGATATCGGAACCTTTCAGAAATCCAAACTGTGTTCTAGACAATATGTCATTTGAGGTCAGGTGGTTGAGAAGCTGCTTGTACATAGCTTTTCTAGAATTTTTGGGAATACCGGTAAAAGTGAAATCGGTCTGTAGTTTGATGGTATCTCTTTATCCCCTTTCTTGAATAGAACGGTTATGTACACACACATGACGTACGTAAAATACAAAAACCCATTTCATTTTCATCATTGAAGTGCTAGAAGTCAGATGGGACAAATAAGACAGCGTGACATATCATGCAGTAACTACCACCTGGCCGCGGTGGAGTAGCCGAGCGATCTAAGGCGCCTCGCTGCGGAGCGCGCGGTTGCTCGCCGTGGAGGTTCGATTCCCCCCTCGGGCATGGGTGTGTGTGTTTGTCCGTAGGTTAGTTTACCTAGATATCAGCTACGGACTGATGACCACGCAGTTTGGTCCGATAGATTTACAGACATTTTAACTACCACCTGATGGCACAATGTTTGTTCACCGACATATCGTGGACATTCGACGATTATTTCTGACAGTACACCCGAGAACTGTGAAAGAATTGCAGAAGTCAAAGTGGGACATGTAGCGCAAAGTGGCGTTAATGGGCTGCGACAGCAGCCGACCGACTCAAGTGGCATTGCTAACAGCGCGACATCGCCTGTACGGTGATTGGGACCACTGGCATTGGACTCGGGACCAGTTGGTAACAACTGATGGTATGGGTAGAGTGTGTCGCAGGCCCCACGAAGCACAGCCCCCCGAGAAATGGAACCACAGCGCAGTTTGGCTACTTGGGGAGAATTTTCAGGTTTTCGAGTACTTAATTTTCCTAAAATGCGCGTAAGTTTTGTGGATGGCAATGTGCAGTGTCAATAATAAGGTACTTTTTTTGCATCATCAGGTGGTCATACAATGTCTTGCTGAAAAATGGCCTCTGCGTTGTTGTGCAGGAAGGTCATGAACACACGTCGCAGGATGTCATTCATGTACGTCTATGCAATACTATCGTATTGAATGCACACCTACCAGCGCATCAACGCCAGAACGAGAGTTCAAAAGGCGCAAACAACATGCACCAATTACGACAAGACGCATGACCAAGCTTATGGCCACCACGGAAAGCAGCGACCTCTGTGATACGAATTTAACCAGCCACACTTGCTGGTCAGGCCCAGACAGTCTGTCTCCGTACTCACGAGCGGCAGCGAGAGCAATCAGCGAGAGGAATCTAGCCTATTTTATATTTGCTAGTTAGCCGTCTTTCTGCAGCCTGTCTCCGATATAGCTGTTACATCCCCTCGTGACCAACACTGCAAGGTCAAACTGTCCTCATTACCTTGGTCATGCACTAACTGTGATTGTGGTTCATTCCAGGAACACCCGACACCATTACGTCTTCAGTTGGCGCCGTACGTGCTGTGCCAATGCAGGCACTGTGATGCCACTGTCTTCGGCGAACCAAGCCTAATAAAAAAGAGGACCTTAATTCGTCGCGCTCCCGGGTGCGGTACTTCGAGGAAGACGCTCGTCCAGTAAGTGCGCTCGTGCTCTCCCGATAGTTAATTTTTTTGTTTGGGACAACGTTGCAGGAATAAATTAAATTGGACACAATCCCCAGGTTCCGACCAAGTTTTTCGGTAGGTTTTTCTTTGGCGTATGCCGGAACTGGTACCCCCCCCCCCCCCCCCCCCAGTTATTCCCAGTTGGGATCCCCCTTTGCCCCACTATCAGCTTGTCTGATAATTGGCTGAATAGAACCGCGATTCCTTAAGGGCCGGATCTCAAATACTGCCTTCCGTTCCCTTGTATTCCTTCCTTCCATATTTGAACTAAACTTCTTTGCTTACCTCTTGTTTTCCATGTGAGACTCATGCACCTGTTTTCTCATCTCAAAACGTCTATTTTCCTGTAGGCGGAATCTATCTTCCCTCTAGTCTAAGAACTTACATTTCTCCTCTTTCTACTGCTACTTAACTAAAATGCAATTTATGTCTACCTCATTTTAGCCACCTATAGTCCCTTCTGCCTAATTCACTTGCTGTACTTTTATATTTTCTGCTTTCATCTATTATGTTTAGTTATCTCCTATGTTATCCATGAATTTTAATTGAACCTATTTGTATGCTCCTCCGTGGCCTTTCCTATTTTGACTCAAAGCCATTCTTCTTTTAGTGTATTACTTCCCCCATTTCGGTCGATTCTTGTGTAATATTGCCTCTAAAACTCTCAAATCTGGTTCCCTCACCATACAACGGTTCGATCTCCCTACTTTTGTATCTCGGGACAAATGTCTGCAGTTTCAACTTGAGTTCAGCCGTTTGCAGTAGATAAATGGAAAAGTCGGGTTAGTTGATGTTACAAGGCCAGCTCAGTCAATCATCCATACTGTCTCTCCTGCAACTAAAGCTGCTGCCCCTCTTCAGGAACCACATGTTTGTCTGGCATCTTGCGAGGTTATTTGTGCGGACTGACTATGGAGAATCTTATATTTGCACTAACAATCACTGTACTAAGTTCAGCTCTGTCTAGGGGATGATAAAAATTGATCCACAGTCCCCACCTGCATATAATAAATTTAAAACACAATTATAATTCAGAAGAAGGGTGCATTTCTTATAAATAACACTTGTTTAAAATTATTAAGTAGTCTGTTTATTTATCAGATCAAAAACACTGTCAGCGGTAAAAGCACTGTATGTTGGCGTACCTAATATAGCTCGTGAGCCCACAGACAAAATTTGCTTTGCCGAACATATTCTAATTAGCCTACCAGGCTACTGTTCACTGCGTAAAAAAATGAATAAAACGTTTCATTAGTCTGTGCCTGACCACGAATACTTTGTCTTTATATACACAGTTTATTAGACAAAAACAGATATCGGATGAATGAATGTTTATGATAACTCAGTTAACACTTCCTGGTAAGATGCACTTTTGCAATTGGTTTACAACGGAAATGTATTGAAGTCACAGTGCCTAAATTTCACACGCTTCACTCCTCAAATTTTACGTAGCACACGGTAACTCGAGAAGAAATCTTGCAAGTTTAACAGCACTCAATAAATCTTTCTAAGTTCGGCCGCACTTTTACACTCTGAAAACTTTTAAAGTCTCACTCCTCCGAAGGTCGCGGAACAGGCCGGCATAGCTTCGCCGTAGCGAACGCCAGCCAAACACAGACTACCCACGTGGGCCCACCGGCCAGCATTTACACCTGTCCACCGGAGAAAACCATACGTCACGAACTTCCTCATTTCCACCTCTCACCAACGTACAACGCTTTTGGCAAGTATACCGTACATTTAATACAAATACCAAATACATCTTTAAACACTTACACTAAACACAAAATAAACATGGAACTGATTATCGTAATTAATATTTCATTTCATTACATCTCATTTCTCCTATGGAGTGATTAAATAGAAATTAATTATTTAAAGAAATAAAACATGCGTAAGTAGATTTGATCAATGTGGTTTTATGGAATAGTTATTTTATAATAAGGCACCTATGAACAAACACTGCCATGCTGGTCGTTTATCTGTCTTGTACACTATGTTATTAATAAATTTATACAGTGGTATTAATAAATTTGGTTTTCTGTGATCAGTATTATTTTATGTCAACTGTAAGCATATCAAGTGACGCACCTTGTTGAGACCTTTTACGTGAGCCCTCTCTCACCTCTGTAACTTAAATGGTTTTCACATTATGAATTTTTAACTTAACACTAAATTGTCGTATTTTTGTTCTATTAAAACTTTTTATATGTACTTGATAGGAGGGACGTCTGTGCAATACTAGACATGTCATATGAAACCCTTTCTGAAACTATGTCGCACTTCTCAGTCTTAATTGAGTGGTTTTTATTTATTTATTATTATTTTTTTTTATCATACACAATACACCGTCGCCTCAGTCGCGTGGTGAATTTACTCTGACGTCACGGCCTTTCCAGGCGAGCGCCAAGCTCACTTCCTGGCCGGCGTTTCCGCCTTACACACACTCACACACACACATACCTACTCTCCGCTGCCCAGCCCAATATGAGCCCGTGCTTCACGGCTGTTTAACCTGATTTTTTCAAATTACAGATTTATTCAGATAAGGCATCCCTATCAAAATCACCTGTCTACATAGATATAATGCTACTGAAATTAATAAAAGAAAAGAGTGTAACAAATTTTTGCATTGGCAAGGTCAGTGTTTTCAGTGCGGAGAACTTTATCAAGATAGATCTCTCCAAACATAATGATTGAGTGCTACTCATTGGGCGCTACTGTCACAATCTCCACAGATACCACTCCGCTGCGGTTGCAGCTATGGTCCGGCTAACTGTATGTTTCAAGCGATATTGAACTTATTTAGAGAATGGCAGTACAAATCTTCGAGGTCAGTTTGATCACTGGGAGAGAGTCAGAGTAATGGCAAAGAAACTGAACTAATACTCCTAAGTATGAAGGTACCCTATCAAAAAGGTTACATATAGAGTTTGACAGACGGATTAGTTTAGGGACATATACGTGGCGATAAAGCTTCCATTTCAGAGTGATAGTGCAGCCTATATATAAATATAGGCAGTGACATACAGCAAGAGATTTGTATGCATGTATTTCTAATAAGCATTTGTCAAATGCGTGAAGCATGGCGATGTTATCAAATTCGTCGAAAGAGGGCGAACATACAGTTGATATGTCCTTGGCTGCCGAAGTACAAACACCAGGAGACGCCCCTTGGAGGATGAGGAATTCAAATGAAAACTCTCTCGGAAACTGCGACTGGCGGTGTCGATGCTTCTTAACACGGCACATGGCCGTACTGCAAACGTCGTTAGGCGAAAGCTGGCCACAGCAGTGGGAGGTACTAGAGCACCCTGCTGAGATCGTGATGAGTATAGTCCGCATTGAGTCCTTAAAAACATAGCGGTGATTCCTCTCGAATGGAGATGTGCGTCAGACGGCAACGAGCCTCACACAGCAGGACGCACCAGAATGCTGTCTCCAACTTGATGCGTCGCTGGGATCAATGGTGACGGTGTTTTTGCCTGATCGGCATATCGATTACAGACGGCATGGCTGTAGACGGAATCTTTTTGGTCGCTCCTTATACTATAAGCATCACGCATCGCTACCGTACGGATCTACATCCACATACCTATCAAAAATCGACCATAAGATATCTGGTGAAAGGTTCCTCGAATCATTATTATGTGTGTGTTTATTCTTTCGGACAGTTTTCTCTGAAGTGGCTTTGACGCAGATAGTAACATACTTTCAATATAATCCATGTGTTATTTGTGAACTTCTGCCATATATCTGGAAGCCGTCGTTTACAATATGAACGCTTATATCTGTTGATGACCCATACTCACCTTCCTACAGCATGGTGCTGTACCGGACCCCTCGCAGCGGTTCTTTCAGTTTGGCAAAGAGATGAATAACACAGGGACGCAGGTCTGGATGTTGGATAACCTGCCACTGGCAGCGGCGCAACAGGTATTGGATAACACTGCTGCTGCTGTCCTGCTGCCAGGGCCAGATTCTGGAACATCCAGACATGAGTCCCTGTGTTAACCATCTCTTTGCCAAACTGAAAGAACCGCTGCGAGGGGTCCGGTACAGCACCAGAGGCGATATTGTCCATGCTGTAGGAAAGTGGGTATGGGACATCAACAGATATAAGCGTTCATATTGTAAACGACGGCTTCCAGAAATTTGAAAAAAAAAAAAACGATCATAATTAATGTAGAGAATAGAAATCCAAGGAAAAAAATACTGCACGTTGGAAAATTAGATATACGTAGTTTACATACACAGGTAATGTAGACCAGTAGCTTCAGTAGTAATGATGCCCATTTGAAAGATTTCGATCCTCGAGCTCAAAGCCAGCATTGATATCGCGGCACAACGCCACCTGAGGATGACACGAGCCTGCAGCTCTCGCTGACGCTGTAAACCAAAGGTTAACTGGTCAGTGTAGCGTTAGCAGACGTGTAGGATTCCTCGGAGACGTATGTACGAACCGTACGGTCAACCCAGTCAGTTTAAAAGAGGGCGCGTTATTGGGTAGAGACCGTGATGCATCCAACCTGGAAATTACTGCTTGTATTGGACGTAGTATTTTGGCAGTGAAACAGGTGTGTGCGAAACTCTTAACAGGAGGACGTATAATAAAAGGTAGGTTAAGCTCGCAGCACACAGACCAACCCCGAGAAGATCTAACAGTAGTTATGAGTGGCATTGTCCTCCTAGGCTGTGGCGCAATAGCGGAACAATGCGCACGATTTAGGTGAGTGTCCTCCACTTCTCCGCCTACTAATGTGAAGAAACTTGCTAGATAGCTATGGTATATAGGACGACGTCACAGGATAGAGAAATGGAAACAGATAGCATTTTAGGTTGAATTAAACTGCACTTTTGTTTAGAGAGGATGACTTAGTTCGCCGAAGACAGGGTACCTGCATTTGCGCGGGACGTGCAGTGCCAACTCCATGTCCAGAAACACCCAACATCAAAAGGCAGAGCTAAGAATCAGTGGGTGTCCAGGGCAATGAGAACACTATGGCCTTAAAGTGTTGGCCACTAGGGGATGAACAGCAGCGGGCGCACAAATAATGAAGAACACACGGGAGAAATACTATAACAGTTTATTTACTATAACTATAACAATTTATTTACGGAACAAGGGAAAAGGCTTAATTTCTTCTGGATTGGATATGGGCTGCAGGAAGACTGCAAACAAAAGTTAACTAGCCTAGACTGTTCTTGCTGATTCCTCTGGCTGACGCTCGTGGGTGCCTAGACTAAGTAGGCCCGACCAGCAAGTGACGCTGGCTAAATCCCTATGAGAGGGGTCGCTGGTATCCATGGCGACCGACGGCGTGGCTACCCGTCTCGTCGTCATTGTTGCGTGTTGATTCACTTTCTAAACTCCCATTCTGGTTGAATGACGCACTGGATCGATCTACACGAGTATGGCATCCTGATACCTATAGTCATGACCTTGGTGCACAACAATCCAGAGTCCATTTTTCAGCAAGACAATTCACGATCACACGATGCTGCAAGACAAGGTGCCTTATTGTTGTTAAAAATGTAAGCCGTTTGCCCTGACCTGCCATATATCACCAAACACCTCACCAATCGAAAGTGTGTGACGCAATTTCAACCACCAAACGGAACTTTGGAACCAGGTTAACATAGCATGGATGGATATACAGATTGCTATTAGCGTATTATACACCTCTATGCTATTGCGCATTTAACAAAGGCACTGAAAGGCAGTGGATCTCTCAGTGAACTGAAATTAATGAATTGCTAATCACTTTCTCAGTGCTAATGAACATGCCTCGTGAATATGCACTTTCTGATTGTTTTCAGATATTCTATTTCTCTTAACATGAGTGTACATAATTAAGGAAAATATGGCCAATGATCGTTTCTTCAAAGCAGAACACACTAGGTCGAATCTCTTACGGGAATCTGTCAAAAAGGACACGCGCATTACATTGTATCCAACAACAAAAGATGATTACACAGCGCACTCCCACATTCAAACAATCGTTATTTCCACTCTAGGAGAAAACACCCTAATGTCTGTTACAAAAGGACGCACTCTACTACATACACTTTCAGGTGGTTCGCAGAATGTAGACGTATTATTCTGCGCCTGGCACAGTGAACAGTTTGGGTAACCAGATCTTCAGAGTAGGGTTAAGGAAAACAGAGCAACCTAGGGCTACCTCTGTAGACCAGTGGTGCCCATTAGTATTTAACAACGACTGGAAGACTCGTTCAACGTGAGATCCGTGGAACATGACTGCACGCTCCAGGTTTTTACTTGCAGTGCCCACTGCATCCTTTTCGCGTTATTTTGTGACCATAATTAAGATTTTTTGGCCGATATCCACCCCTTTCAACCTCGTTCACCAAGACGGCGTTGCTCTGTTGAGACAGAGATTGGAACTACTCCCACATTATTGACTTCCTCTTGTATTTCAGGTACCGTAAGAATCCTCTGACATTTACTCTGTGCACATACGAACTGACCTTCCCCGTATGATGTTACACGGGGTCTTCCAGATGGCGAAACTTTTCCATTGACACAGGTTTGCTTGAACCACTGCAATGTATGCACCACTGTAGGTTGGACTACACCTATTTTTGTTGCTGTTGTCCTACTAGAATAGCCTTCGTGATGCAGAGCCACAATTTTTGTTGTTGTTGTTGCGGTCTTCAGTCCGGAGACTGGTTTGATGCAGCTCTCCACCCTACTCTATCCTGAGCAAGCCTCCGCATAAGAACGGCTCTCTACAACTATTTGAATCTGCTTCCTGTATTCATCTCTTGGTCGCCCTCTGCGATTTTTGCCCAACACACTTCCCTCCAATACTAAACTCACGATTCCTTGATGTCTAAGAATGTATCCTACCAATCGATCCCTTCTTTTAGTCAAGGTATGCCAGAAATTCCCTTTCTCCCCAATTCTGTTCAGTACCTCCTCATTAGTTATGCGATTCACGCACCTGATCTTCAGCATTCATCTGTAGAATCACATTTCAAAATTCTCTAGCCTCTTCCTGTCCGCACTGTTTATCGTCCATGTTTCACTCCCATACAAGGCAATACTCCACACAAATGGCTTCAGAAAGGACGTCCATACGCTTAAAATAATATTTGATAGTTCCCTTTTTCAAAAACGCTTTTCATCCCATTGCCACAATTACAGCACGTTTTTCAGTCCCAATCTCCTGCTTCCATCCCATTTGGAAGTAATGTGGCATGTACATGATTAGGTACACAAACACACAACTATCTGCACATAGTGTACTCCAAACTACTGTGAACTACTTGCCACAGAGACAGTTCAAGAAATGAGGCCTATTCGAGTGGATACGTCCCAAGTAAAGGCATTTCAGGGTTGTGTTACTCATCAGCGCCCCACCATACGAAGAATCGGCGAAATACACAAGAGTCATTCCGTCTTTACCTGTTTATGCTTGTTTTAGTATCAGCACAGGGCTATGATAGATTATTGAAAACTACATGTTTGTTTTAACCACAAATCCATAGTTGTGATAGGTGATCAAAAACTTTTGATTGGTGGTATACGTATCTCTGCGCCTGTGTATCTCTGCGCTTCAATGAACGTGCCTATACCAGTTTCTTTCGCTATTCAGTGTAATGCAGTATGTTTCTTCGTATTTTATGCGCTGCGATACTGTTCATTCGATTTGGATGAAATTATACACATTAAACTCTTAAACTAGAGGAAGATGAGTGTGTATAAGATTTTATACGGTGCATGCTGCAAAGTTCTTTCACAACAGTCTTGAGCACTATTTGACTGATCACCGTGAAAGTTGACTCATGTACGTATGTTTTCGTGACAGATGTTTATACTCTGCAAGTCACCTTTTAGTGCATGGCGGAAGATACCTTGAAATAAACATTTTCTATGATCTCCACGAAAGTTACATACGTTTCTTTAGTTATTGTTCATGGCTTCGATCTAATAGTGTGCGGCTGCTTCGTGCTTTATTATTTGCGTTTGTATACCAGACAATGGGCTTTGAACTGAATGTGGGCGTGTCTAATCTCATACGAAAATGTGCAACTGAAGCGGATAGCACAGCGTCTTACAGGAGCTCTAACGAAGAAAGGAACTATTCTTTAGAGTTGTGGTGTGGTCAGGCGGTTTCATTTAGAGTATCGCCACATACACGCAACATCTGGTGATTTACCTGGTGTAACCGCACGCTTCTCGCATGTACACAATTACGTCGCAGGGCCACTATGCATCAAATGCTCAGCGCTATTTGTTTACAATGATACACGGCTTCATCCGCTGGCCAGGGGCCATAACCATCGTCAGTATTACAGCTGATACATTGGCATCTACAATCCAGTGGGCGTAGATAGCGACGTTTAGTTGCCCAAAACTTACGAGGGTCGTACGTAGAGTAGCACCCGTTTTGCGCCGTATGAAGCGGTAGTGCGTAGAGAATCTGGAGAGCCTATATTAGGCTCTCTAGAGGAGCCGCCGGATGGGATTTGATGCAGTCGGTTGTTTCCTTTTTATGTGTAACGTTACGCATTGACTGTAATGTGACTTATAGTGTTAAATGTTTAAAAGAATATAGAATGCCACGAGTTTTGTAGTTATGGCTGTGTTCAAGTTTCTCATCGCAAGAAATATGCGTGCGATTGATATTCATCGTCAATTGAGATGTATGGAGACAATATTACGGAGGAGGAGTCTGTTCGGCGCTGGTGTTGTAAGTCATGGAGAGAGAAAACTCAAGGCGACGAAGTGTTTTGGGCGGCCAGATGTGATTACTAACGAACTGTTAGGTTCAATTAACGAATTCGTGAAGAACAATCGGCGCGTTAAAAATGATGAACTTTGTGAATGTTTCATAAACACTTATTCCTGAAATTGACCATCTGAATTATTCAAAAATTTCTGCAAGGCGGCTCCCCCGCGAGCTTATTGGAGACAAAACGAAATGTATAGCTGAAGAGCCGCGGTGGAGTAGCCGAGCGGTGTAAAGCACCTCGCTGCGGAGCGCGCGGTTGCTCGCCGTGGAGGTTTGAGTCCTCCCTGGGTCATGGGTGTGTGTGTTTGTCCGTAGGTTAGTTTACCTAGGTTTAAGTAGTTTGTAAGCTACGGACTGATGATTATAGCTGAAGAAGTGACATTTCTGTACCGTTATTCTGTTGATGGAGATCCGTTATTAATTCGCGTACTCATTTGCGAGGAAACACGGTTTTCGATTGCAACACCCACGACTAAATGTCAATCATGAAGAGCGATCATGCTCGTTTACCTAAGGAAATCAAAATAATTCAAGACAGCACTGTTTGCTCGGAAACTCATCTGCCGTTTTCTGGGATCGGCGAGGTGTATTCCTGATGGATTGCCTGACACGTGGAGACACTGTCAATGCTGACGCATACTGTTCAGCACTGAAGTAGTTACGGCGGACGATTCAACACCGACGGTGAGCTCAGTTGTTTGGTAGTGTCATTCTCCTCCACGCCAATGGCAGTTACTTCAGCAACCATTCAAGTGGGAAACTTTCAACCACCCGCCCTATAGCTCAGAACTAGGTCTTTACTAAACTCAGACACTTCGGCTCGAAGAAATTTGAAATTGAAGAACTGAAAGACTGCACGACTCATCATCATCTCCTCAGCCTTTTCCTACGTCATGTGGGGTCGGCGTTGCTTTTCTGGAACCTTCTCTTCGATAAATGACTATCCAGTGCTTTTTCGGAGCCATCCTTTCTCCCGTAGGTCCCCTGCTACACTGTCTTTCCTTCGCAGATTCGGTTTTCCTCTTCTCCTTGATCCTTCGATTTCCAGGTCTTCAACTCTTATCCCCACATAGTACTCCCCTCTTCTCTCCACATGTCCATACCATGTTGGCCTACCTTTTTGGTTCTTCTTCCCTATGTGTCCCACTTTCACTGTTTGCCTGACGTACTCATTCCTTTCACGTCGCCCCACTCATCCACCTTAACATTCTCATTTATGCCACTTCCATCTTTTTTTCTTGGACTCAGCTCCAGCCCCACGAACCACAGACATTGCCGAGGTGGGGTGGCTTGCGTGCCTCAACGATACAGATAGCCGTAACGTAGTCGCAGCCACAGCGGAGGGTTATCTGCGATAAGGCCAGACAAATGTGTGCTTCTTGAAGAGGGCAGCAGCCGTTTCAGTAGTTGCAGGGGAAACATTCTGGATGATTGACTGATCTGACCTTGTAGCGTCAGCTAACGTGGCTTTGCCAAACAGTTACTGCAAATGTCTGAAAGCAAGAGGAAGCTACAGCCGTTACCTTTCTCGAAGACATACTGCTCTACTGTGTGGATATATGGCGTCTTCTTGGGTAAAATATTCCGGAGGTAAAATTGTTCCCCATTCGGATCTCCAGGCAGGGGCTACTCAGGAGGATGTGGTCATCAGGAAAGACAACACTGGCATTCTACGGATTTTAGCGTGGAATGTTAGATCCCGTCATCGGGTAGGGAAGTTAGAAATTTTAAAAAGGGAAATGGATAGTCTGAAGTTAGATATAGTGGGGATTCATGAAGTTCGGTGGAAAGAGGAACAGGATTTCTGGTCACGTGAGTACAGCATTATAAATACAAAATCATTTTGGTGTATTACAGAAGTAGGTCTAATAATGAAAAAGAAAATAGGAATTCTGGTAAATTACTACGAGTGGCGCAATTATCACGTTATCGTAGTCAAGATAGACACGAATCCAACACCGACCACACTAGTACAATTTTATATGCCCACTAGCTCTGCCGATGACATCGAAGAAGTTTGAGCAAATAAAAGAAATTATTCAGGCAGTTAAGGAAGAGGAAAACTTAATTGTGATGGGAGCTGGACTTCGGTAGTAGAAAATAGGAAGGGAAGGAAAAGAAGTAGGTGAATACGGGCTGAGAGAAAGGAATGAAAGAGGTACCCGCCCGGTAGAAGATTGCACAGTACATAATTTAATCATAACAAAAACTTGGTTAAGAACCATGAAAGAAGCTTGTAAACGTGGAAGAAACCACCGGAAGATCCCATATAGACATGATAATGGTAAGACATAAATTCCGGAACGAGGTTTTAAACTGTAAGACATATTCAGGGACAGATATAGACTCTGACCATATCTTATTGGTTCTGAACTGTAGGCTGAAATTGAAGAAACTGCTGAAAGATAAGAGTATGAGATGGGAACTGAATAAATTGAAGGAACCTGAAGTTCTTGAGAATTTCAGAGGGAGATTTAGGCAACAATTGACAGAAACGGGAGGAAATAAAACAGTAGAAGAGCAATGGGTAGCATTGAGAGATGAAATAGTGAAGGCAGCAGAAGAAAAAAAAATAGGTAGAAAGGCAAGACCTACAAAAAATCCTTGGATATCACAAGAAATACTGAATTTAAATGATGAAAGACAAGATATAAAAATACAATAAATAAAGTAGGTGAATAGAGTACAGACGACTAAGAAATGAGATTGACAGAAAGTGCAAAATGTCTAATGAGGAGTGGCTAGAAGGCAAATGCAAATCTGTAGAACAATGTATATCTAGGGGAAAAATAGATATCGTCTACAGGAAAAGAGACATTTGGAGACAAGAAAAATAGCTGTATGAATATCAAGGAAAGAAGTTGTATGAATATAAAGAACTCAGATGGAAAACCAGATCTGAGTAAAGAACAAAAATCTGAGAGGTGAAAAGAGTATATAGAGGGACTCTGCAAAGGAAATGTGCGTAAACTGTTGAAATGCTCTTCAGCTGTGCGGCCAGAAACAACAATATCGTCTTGATAATTCGAGCAACAAGGCACTGCTTCTCTTAGTTGTTCCAGGTGTCTTTGAAAGATTTCCGGAGCAAACGCACAAACGAACGGCAACATGAGAAACTGTAAGTGGCCCAAGTGAGTATTGATAACTAAAAATTTCTGTGATTGCTCGTCGAGCGGAAGTTGCAGATATGCACCCCGAATATCTGTCGATAAGCTCGTGAGGGTGAGGCAATGGAAAAGTTTCAATCACAGTCTGAGGATTCAGTATGCTTAAAGTCCATACAAATTCTGAGTTTGCCAGAGGGTTGTTTGACAATCACTGTAGGAGACGCCCACAGGCTTGCCGAAATGGGCGCAATAACGACTTGATTTAGCAACTTTATGAGTAATCAAAATATCCACGGGTGTACTGCCGGTCTATAGTGTCCAACGGGCACAATATTTCGGCGATCATACATGTCGCCATCATCAGGTGAACTGACGGACTGAGCTCCTGGAAACGCACCGGCACGGAGATCCGCACGCTACGGCTGCTCCAAGGGAACTGGGTTCAAGCCCGGTAGCAGGCGATTTAAATACCCTCGGCCCGCGGAGCGACCCCTCCGCGGTCCGCGCCCCGCGCCGCGGCCGCTCAGTGGAACCGATTGCGCCGGCGTCTGAGATGACGTCGAAGTGAGGGCTCTGTCCGCCGTGGTCGTCACTTCGTTACCTTTGCTAGATTTACTCTTAATTAACCCAATCGCTGGTTCCCAAGCTTTGCTAAGATTATAGCCACAGTCACGGTTTATGAGGTCGTCACTTGTGCGAATTTCAATGGCCTCTCTAACGACGCAGTCCCAGTATCTCGACGTCTGTACCAGAGTCCTAGTGCCTTCATAGTCCATCGCATGATTCTCCGACAAACAATGTTCAGCGACCGCCGACTTGCTCGGATACATCAATCGTGTGTGCCTCTGGTGCTCAACGCAACGATCCTCGACGGTACGCATCGTCTGTCCAATATATGACTTTCCACACTGACACGGAATCTGGTACACGCCGGCCTTCCTCAAACCGAGATCATCTTTGGCGCTCCCCACCAGTGCACGAATTTTATTAGGCGGACAAAAAACAGTTCCAACCTGGTGTTTTTTCAAAATGCGGGCGATCTTCCCCGAGAGTGCGCCGGTATATGGAACGAACGCAGTGCCCACATACTCCCTCATGTTTTCATCCGTTTCCACAGGTTGTGATGTAATGGTTGGGCGGAGAGCCCGCTGAATCTGCCACTCTGAGGTACCCATTTTTTTCGAAATACAGTTATTAGGTGTTCCAATTTCTGGGGTAGTTTCTCTGCGTCGGAGATAGTGCGCGCCCTATGTACTCGAGTTTTAAGTACCCCATTCCTCTGTGAAAGGTGGTGACAGCTATCTGCGTGTAAATACAGATCAGTGTGCGTTGGGTTCCGATATACACTATGACCCAGGGTACCATCAGCTCTTCTCTTGACCAAGACGTCAAGGAACCGCAATTTATCCTCCGTTTCAGTCTCAATAGTGAATTTGATGTTGGGGTGTAAGGAGTTCAGATGTGTAAGGAAGTCAAGGAGTTTATCCATACCATGTGGCCAGATGACGAAAGTGTCGTCCACGAAATGGAAAAAGCAAGTAGGTTTCCATTCAGATGATGCCAGGACTTCCTCTTCGAAATTCTCCATGTATAAATTTGCGACCACAGGGGAGAGTGGGCTACCCATGGCGACTCCCTCCGTTTGTTCGTAGTATTCGCCATTGAAAAGGAAATACGTCGAGGTCAAGACATGCCTAAAAAGTTCGGTGGTCTTCTCGTCAAACTTCTGGCTAATCAAATCTAGTGACTCTCGAAGGGGCACCCTCGTAAACAACGAAACGACGTCAAAACTCACCATGATAGCTGACTCATCCAGCCTGAAGCTGTTAAGACGTTTAACAAAATCCACGGAATTATGGGTGTGATGAGGGCATTTACCCACATAAGGACTTAATATTCGCGTCAAGTATTTGGCTAACAAATATGTAGGTGCTCAGATGTTACTGACAAAGGGACGTAACGGCACCCCATCTTTGTGAACCTTAGGGAGTCCATAAAGTCTTGGCGGTACCGGACCTTGAGGTAGCAGCAAACGTAACGAAGTGACGACCACGGCGGACAGAGTCCTCACTAGAGCACTGTATAATACAAGCAGAACAATCCGCCATTTTGAATCCCACGTTGAAGCCGCCCATTTAAAGACGACGGAACACTTACGCTTTTTAACATGCTCTTAAGGCCACTAAATATACTTCCCTAACGCAGAAAATATTACAGCATAGTAAATTCATTTGCTTACATTTGACTGTAAGACGCAACCAACTTATAAGTTAAATGATAACATGGATATTTATACGTGTGCGTTCACTTACATCTAAAGAAAAGCATATGATGCCGTTCTAAATATTTACTACATACAGTTAAAATACGTTATAATTATCGTATTTTCTAGTTGATAAATGGTACATACACATACGTTTTCGGTAACTAAGAGTTGCATTCGAAAACAGTTACGGAATAATGTGAAATTACGATGCTGCATTTCGCGTGTTCCCCTTCTAATGTCTTGCATGTTTTACACACACCATATTTCAGAGAAGATTTTACGTAAAAAATGTGTTTAATACCTTCGATCGTCTGGTTTCGTTAGATAACTACTAAATAAAGTCTCTCTGGTAGCATGCACTTTGAAATAAAGTCAATGTTATATGCTCAATTTTGAATTTAATGCCTTTCCTGTACGACTTATTTCCTGTTCCCACTCGTTGCGTACTTCAATTATTATTTTTTTCCCCCAGACATTATGTTCCCAACTTGGCTTAGACCTACATATTCCCGTGTTGAAGAGTCACATTTGAATTAAACACTGAAAATTTCTAAAAATATAATTTAAAAACCACTAGGTGATCAAAGGCAACTGAACTCATGCATCACTTAATATACAATCAACAGCCCTTAGAATAACTCGTTATTTGCTTGCTTGCTTTAAACACAGCGTATGGCGTGTTAACATTTAAAATAAACCATTGTTTACATGTAAAGGCCTATATTTTCAATACTATCTCTCTTTGACCACAACTAAATCTAATACAAATTAAAAAAAAAAATTAAAAAAAGTTTTGTCCTTAACTTTACACAGAGAGTTACTTGATTTTGGCGTCTGGAATTTATGACACCTTATACGCCGATCTATATTTGAAGGAAACCGACAAAAGCTATAGGCCTAGAGACAATGTTTGCGATTATTTAAACAGTCTGGAGCTGCACAACCGATCATTTCACACTGTGAAACAATAAAATCACAAAATATATGCTGTTTCATTTCGCAAAAGCACAGAAAACGTACATTGCTGTCGCCGGATTGGGATTCAAAATGGCGGATTGTTCAGCTCGGTATATCTAGTGCTTTAGTCCTCACACCGACGTCATCTCAGACGCCGGCGCAATCCGCTCCACTGCGCGACCGCGGCGCGGGGCGCGGACCGCGGAAGGGTCGCTTCGCGGGCCGAGGGTATTTAAATCGCCCGCTACCGGAATAGAACCCAGTTCCCTTCGAGCAGTCGTAGCGTGCGGATCTCCGTGCCGGCGCGTTTCCAGGAGCTCAGTCCGTCAGTTCACCTGATGATGGCGACATGTATGATCGCCGAAATATTGTGCCCGTTGGACACTATAGACCGGCAGTACACCCGTGGATATTTTGATTATCAAATATGCCGGGAGAAACTGAAGAATCACAACTTTATGAGTGATTGTGCAACTTGATAGCATAATGCAAGAGGAACAGGACGTGCCCTGCAAAAACGTGGCTGCGCATTATCTTTTAATGTCTCATGTACGGAATAATTAGTTGCTGTCCAAGACCGTCGAAAAAGAGTTTAGGAAATTCGGCTCTCAGGTTATTTATAAATTCAATAACGTCGAATGATGTCACTGACAGAATATTGACAGTGACCGTAAGACCAAAGAAATCAAACAAATCCAAAGCAAAAATGTTTGTACTGTCATAGGATTCAAGAACCAAAAGAGAAGCTGTCGTATGTATAGGGCCATATACTGCAGGAAAACTACAAGGACATAGCACTGGTACAACTGTGCACTGTTAGCAGTTGAGGTGCGCCTAGAATTTCATATCTGTATTGATTGAATAACGACTCTGACGTACCTATATCAAGCAAAAATTGCACTGCTTTGCCAGAAATTTTCAAATGTCCCAACAGTTTCAGAGGCATTGGAGAGAAATGTCATCAGAATTTTTAGTAGCTGGAATAGTAGAACCTGTCTCAGTCGCAGCAGGCTTAGAATGAGTAGCAAAAACAGTGTCTGCACGTAGTGTGCATAAATTTTGCAAGTCATTCTGCAAAAGCCACGGAGCAGTCGTATTAGACATACACACACACGTTGAACATGTCTTTTGGCGCCGGCCGCGGTGGCCGAGGGGACTGAGGCGCTCCAGTCACGGTCTGCACGGCCACTACGGTCGGGGTTTCGAATCCCCATGGATATTTGTGCCATCCTAGTTCGTAAGTAGTTCCTAAGTAGTTTGTAAGTTTAGGGACTGATGACTCCGTAGTTAAGTCCCATAAGCTTAACAAACATTTGAACATTTTTTATTGTCTTTTGGCACAAGAAACAAATTGCTGTACGTGAAGGGCACCGAGTATGTCTGTTCTTAGAAACGCAATTTGTGACAGGACTTAACATTGGCTTGGTTGCCACGAGGCTGGTGCTGTGGCTGTTGATGTAGAATGCGGCTCGGCTGCGCATGGCGTGAGCGCTTATCAACAACAGGTGTATCGGGCCGAGACGGTACACTTTGTCATTGACTACAGCACACACAGTATATGGGCACCTTGAAAACTACCTGCTGCAAAGTCACACATGTCCTGACACTCAATAATTTGAAGCAATTGTTCAAGTTAAGGATCATAATGCTTCAAGATTTGTTCGCGCATGCGTGAGTCTGATACATTCCTAGTAATCATATCACGTATCATTGACTCTGAATAGGACTTGCCACAGTGACAACGAAATTTACTCTTCCTAGTTAGACGTTGTAGTTCAGATAAGATTATCCTGCCTGCCGACGATAATTATAGAACTGAAACCTAGCTGCTTCTGCATTCACTGTTTGTTCATAATGGTTAGTAATCGTCTGCATTAATTCCTCAAACGGTACTTGTTCCGGGCGTGTTGTGGGAAAGAGTTTGACTAAGAGCTGATAAACGTTCATTCCTACTTGAGACAAGAAATAAGGAAGGAACACACTACCTTGTAGTTGATGTGCCGTTACGTGGCTCTGGAACTGTGCTAAGTATTCCGCCCTGTCGTCTATTTTGTCATAACATTGTCCGAAGAGCAATTTGCAGACGTGGGGCTTCCCGGTGGATTCTGTCAATTGTGACAGTGGAGCTGCTGTGCAGACGTCGTCACATCTGCTACAATGCACATCACCTGTAGCCGTGTGTACTATGCAAGAGCTGATAAATGGTACACAAAATGCACTGCATGTTGCTAATTTTTGATCATCGACTGTATAATTAAAAATTAACTAATATTTGTGTATATAATCTATGTGAATATGTATTTGTTATATTCTGCGACTGGTTTAATCCGTGAAATATGATGTATGTAGTAATGTAATGTAGTAATGTTTGTTATAATGATTTGTTTGCTTCTGACACGATAAATAATATTGTCTTAATGGCGGTAATATTTCAGGCAGTGCCGGCCGCGGTGGCCGAGGAGACTGAGGCGCTTCAGTCACGGTCTGCACGGCCACTACGGTCGGGGGTTCGAATCCCCCTCGGGCATGGATATTTGTACCGTCTTTAGTATAAGGTAGTTCATAAGTAGTTTGTAATTTTAGGGACTGATGACCCCGTAGTTAAGTCCCATAAGCTTAACAAACATTTGAACATTTTTGTTTTCAGGCAGTGCGGCAGGCGATTGTGCCGTGGTTTGTGGCTGTTGGGCGGCGGAGGCGGATGCTGCGGCTTGTTTTTAGACTTCGATGAAAGACGTCATCAGGTTTGCATGTGAAACTGAATAATTTGTGTTAGATTGTTTGAGAATGGAGATAACGGCTGATGCGCAAGCAACTGATTAGCTGCAGGAGTGTGGGTGGCAATGGGGTTAGACACGGAGGTTGGCGTAGCCATAATGCAAGCAAAAACAAGACAATACAAAGTAATTGTATAGGTTATGTAGTACACCACCTCTAACAAAATTGTCCACAAGCACACTAACAGCCAATTTCCCGCAAAATTGGGCTTGAAAGCGAAACGATTAACACACATATGTTCAAAAATTCTCGTTGCCAGTTATGTCACGGGATGCAGCGGGATCTGGATGTGAACTGTGACGGCCATGGATGTGGACCTCGTCTGTAACTAAAAGAATTAGTTAGTTCACATATAATGTACACTCCTGACCATTAAAATTGCTACACCACGAAGATGACGTGTTAAAGACGCGAGATTTGACCGACAGGAAGAAGATGCTGTGATATTCAAATGATTAGCTTTTAAGAGCATTCACACAAGGTTGGCGCCCGTGGCAACACCTACAACGTGCTGATATGAGGAAAGTTTCCAACCGATTTCTCATATACAAACAGCAGTTGACCGGCGTTACCTCGTGAAACGTTGTTGTGATGCCTCGTGCAAGGAAGAGAAATGCGTACCATCACGTTTGCGACTTTGATAAAGGTCGGATTGTAGCCTATCGCGATTGCGGTTTATAGGATCGCGACACTGGTGATCGCGTTGGTCGCGATCGAATCACTTTTAGCAGAATATGGATTCGATGGATTCACGAGGGCAATACGGAACACCGTATTGTACCCAACGGCCCCGTATCACTAGCAGTCGAGATGACAGGCATCTTATCCGCATGGCTGTAACGGATCGTGCAGGCACGTCTCGATCCTTGAGTCAACAGATGGGGACGTTTGCAACACAACAACCATCTGCACGAACAGTTCGACGACGTTTGCAGCAGCATGGACTATCAGCTCGGAGATCATGGCTGCGGTTAACCTTGACGCTGCATCACAGACAGGAGCGCCTGCAATGGTATACGCAACGACGAACCTGGGTGCACGAATGGTAAAACATCGTTTTTTCGTATGAATCCAGGTCTCTGTCTACAGCATGACGATGGTCGCAACCATGTTTGGTGACATCGCAGTGAACGCACATTGGAAGCGTGTATTCGTCATCGCCATACTGACGTAGTTACCCGTCCCGATCAGTGACCGTTACATTTCAGATGTGTTACGACCCGTGGCTCTACCCCTCATTCGATCCCTGTGAAACCCTACATTTCAGCAGGATAATGCACGACCGCATGTTGCAGGTCCTGTACGGGTATTTCTAGATACGTAAAATGTTCGACTGGTGCCCTGGCCAGCACACTCGCCAGATGTCTCACCAACTGAAAACGTCTGGTCAATGGTGGCTCATCACAATATGCCAGTCAATGGTGGCTCATCACAATATGCCAGTCAATGGTGGCTCATCACAATATCCCAGTCACTACTCTTGATGAACTGTGGTATAGTGTTGAAGCTGCGTGGGCATCTGTACCTGTACACGCCATGCAAGCTCTGTTTGACTCAATACCCAGGCGTATCAAGGCCGTTATTAATGGTAGCGGTGGTTGTTCTGGGACTGATTTGTCAGGATCTATGCACCGAAATTGCGTGAAAATGTAATCACATGTCAGTTCTAGTATAATATATTTGTGCAATGAATACCCGTATATCATCTGCACTTCTTCTTGGTGTAGCAATTTTAATGGCCAGTAGTGTATTTACATGATGAAAAGAATACAACTTTGCAGTGCTTGTGTTGGTACAAATTCTTTCTATTATACAGTTCTGCAAAACTATAGTATACTGTCGCAGCTTGTCATAAGACATGAGGCGCTATACTCCGATGCACCAGGCCATTCCCCAAAGAGGGTTCGAATCCCCCTTTGGGCATGGATGTTTGTGTTGTCTTTAGCATAAGGTAGTTCATAAGTATGTTATCTTGAAGTTCGGGCATCCGCAGCCAAATATTTTCAATTTTCATAAGTAGTTTGTATGTTTAGAGGCTGATGACTCCACAGTTAAGTCCCTTAAGGTTAAGAAACATTTGAACATTTTTTTGTCCTAAGACAGACTACTGGCTCTTGTATGTGGAACTCTTGCGTTCTGGATACGTACTGTAGAACTCTTCTGGTGTTGCTGTGGTGCGACGGCGTATGTAGGCGAGCCCCGTTCTTCCTACTGGGCGGCGCGCGAAGCAAGCAAAGAGGTGCAGAGAATGCGGGCGCCCCCTTCGGCCGAAGTGCTACAGAGCGACTTATCGTCCGTCTTGTAGTGGCGCAGCGTCTTGCGTGGACTGCCGACGTTGTGGCGAACAGCGACGCCACAACAGGGGGGACGAGGAGGAGGAAACGGAAGACCAATAAATTGTGCTTACACTTCAATTTCACTACCTTAAAATATTTCTTCGGCAGTTAGATAAGTCTTAGAACTCAGGTCATACAACTAAACCTCGAAAAATAATTACTATATGAATGTAAAACATCAAAGGATCGCATCACAAGATAAATTTAGTCTTAGTAATATCTACCGAAATGATTATATGGAGAAAAATTTTGGGTAAGCCTGAGGTAGAGGCAGGATTCACTCCGTTGCGTTGACTGCTAGGCTGCTATTCAAGTGCTGGAGGGTGTCGGCAATAGCAATACGAAAGAAAAACGCGTAAACGTGAGGATGGGCTGAGGGGGATTAGAGTTTGTGTTGGGGAGGGAGACAAACAGTCCCTGCTGCTGCAGTAGCTACAGTTCCAGCCTTTCAGTGGTTAACGCAACTGCCTAGTGTGCGGAGGTTCGGTACAAATACTGGATGGCGTTGCTACAAATTTTAATTCACTGCTTCGCCCAATAGTCACTTTTGTAAATAACAAGAATTTGTCAGTGTGCTTCCTAGCACTCTATGGAGAGGACAGACAAGACCAAAGATAAACAGGAGAGTAACACTGATCACGGGTGTTGTTGGAAAATAAAGTTTCTAAATTAAGCGTTTAATTAGAACAGCACACTTTGTATTAACAGCTTTACCACGACAGGGAGACGTAACTTTCTAAAATGAAAATCGTTCCAAATCTGAGAATGTGTCATAGACTTCGCCAGGAATACTGCTGGCATGAACAGGACAGCAAATATGTGGATTAGGGGAGAGATTAAATGGGAGAAAACTAAGCTAGTGAAGCAGACGGAAAGTGACTAGGAAGGTGCTGGTAGACCATCAAAGGAAATTATCTTCTGGAGTCAACGAAAGAAAAGAGATAGAAGACGATCTAAAGAAAGGCAGGGCGATGTTACTACAAAATAAGCAGGAGTAGCACTCATTCATATCGCTGAAGATCACAATGCACGACAGTACCTAGGGATTGTATTTAGCCAGCAGTGGATGTGATACGGCTGCTTTTCTGTTGCTGCTGCTGTTGATGACGATATTGGAAGACTTAATAAATTTGTATGAATGGATATTTTGTATCAGTTATCTGATATTGGAAGAGTTGTGCGAGGTGGCCCAAAAGTCAGGTAACATTTCTAAAGAAAATACTTACTGGAATTTTGTCAGTAGAGAGACAAAAATTGACTCACAAGCTTGCAATGACAAGACGTTTTATTTATAAATAAAGTGTACAATATGGGTGCTTCATAAAATAAAATAAATATAAGTAGGAAAACAATCGATTTTTGGCAAAGACGACACTCCTTATAACAAACGCTCAACAAGGCGACCGTCATTCATTGGTGTAGTCGAGGGACAATGTTGTGGCAAGGTATCAGTATGCGTGCTAAGAAATTTCTGTTGGATGTAGGGTGTTGATTTTAGCATTGCTAATGTGGTCAAATTATCGCAGGAGACTTTGCGACTGCGGATAATCCTAACAACCAATATTCACATAGATTGAGGTCTGTGGACGTAGGAGGCAGAGCAGGAGGGAACTCGATCTCCACCAAATGGTGTGCGCAAGATATCTTCCACGAGTAGCAATACAGGGTGGAGGCACCATCCTGTACTGAATTCGTACCCTGCAGCCAAGCTAGGGATGACGCGCATCTGCAACATACCGACGTACCTGGCAGCCGTGGCGGGGACTGTTTAAAAACCCGTACAATATTCCCGGAAAAAAGGCGATTACGACTAATCTGCTATACATGTACAGTGAGTTTCGACGAAGATGCTAGGTATTTCGGCAGAACAAATTCTCCAGTTCCCAGTTTTGACGGATCTTCGGATGTTAAATGAGCTTGGTAGGTGCACAATGTTAGATAATACATAATTTTCCCCCGTTTTTAAGTGCACTCACGAAAAACGATCTTGGCGTTACGAAGTCTGTGATTAAAGTTTCATAACAGTGCTGTATTTTGTACGTGTAGCACTGGATGCTAGGTTTCGCATTAGTAAACATGTCGTAGTGTGCCAGTAATAGTACCAAAAAGAATTACAAATGTTCAAATGTTTGCATAGCTTATGGGACTTAACTACGGGGTCATTAATCCCGAAACTTAACAAACTACTTATGAACTAGCTTATACTAAAGACGGCACAAATGTCCATGCCCGAGGGGGGATTCGAACCCCGACCTCAGCGGCCGTGCAGACTGTGACTGGCGCGCTGCAGACCGCTCGGCCACTGCGGCCGGCAGAAAGAATTACATCCCGCAACGACGATTTATATATACGTGAGAAGCATAACAAAATGAGTGTCAGTCCGTGCACGTTAAAGTTGAGATGTGAACGTGTTAAGTTCAAGTGCTTTATTACTGACTGACAATAATCATTATATTGCGTTTCATCACATGTGTTCATGTATAGTGTGTAAAAAGAATAAAATATTTAAATTTTAATTCACTCAACGTGATTTTCTAAGAGGCGTAATGTAGTCGTTTCACGGCACTATTTGTACGGCACAGGTAGTGATTATCTTTGGGTGTTAATAATTACGCACCCTCACGGGTGTTGGATTTTATTTATAAGTAACTTTATAATAAGTACAGCTGTTGAAAATACTGTCTATGTACAAACTGTGTTACATTTGCGACTGCAGACCAGACTGGAACATTGAATTGGTTTGCAGTTGGGGATACCTCGTACAAACCAAATACGTCATCGCAGGCATCATAAGAATAACGATTAGCGTAGCTATGATCGGTATAGCAATCAGAGTAAACGAGTGCAAAGTCGGTAGACTGTAACTGGAATTCTGTAAATAGTAAATGAAAATGTATGACGTACTTAATCTACACTGGCTACAACAATTAACAGATCAGTTGAGCTACCTAGGTTCGTGTGTGCGTGTGTGTGTTCTCAGTGTAAGTTAAAGTAGTTTGTAAGTCTAGGGATTATTAACCATAGTAGTTTGCTCCAATAAGTTTCAGAACATTTGAACAAAATATTTTGAGGTAATGTGTTACTAGCGACTTCCAATAAATTTGTGGTCTACCGAATTGCACTGCCTGTACAGTATTTGTTTATACTGGTTATAGGATACGGCACTTGGCTACCAACAAGAACGTGCGAGGTCGTTGCACTACAAACATTGCTTTGTGCTGCTAGCGACGACCAGCTGTTGGCACTTCTGCGCCCTAGTTCTTAGCTTCAATAAGGCCCCATATTATTTAAAGCGTTTGTACAAATTTGTACCTACATATCTGCGTAATTTCGCGACTAAGTGCGTCAACTGATTTTTGGAGTTTCCTGTATATTAGTTTATCGAAATTTTCACAATAAACGCGAAAGAAATTATGAAGACAAAATGTTCATCGAACGAAAACTTTATTTTCGCTTTTGTCCCATGAAGGGAAACTCCCCATCGCTCCCTTCCGGATTTAATGATATTATGACGCATTGGATAGCCCAGTCACAGATAAAGCATGGAAGCAGAAAAGGAACTGTGTGGCACTATGAAAAAAGAAGACGAAAGACAAAATAAAACAGTGGACATGACAAGCAGAAGATGTAAATCGAGTGGGATACACCAAAAGCGAGTGTCGTACTCCAGTGATTGTGGTACTGAACTGCGAAACTGACGGTTCAGACCTTCCCCATTTTGATTTTTATATAATTATGAACAGTCAATCCGTTCACTGAAGTGTCTGTTCGTTGTAGTCATCTGACGACGTGTGTTTAGATGTTTACTTAGGCGGAGCGTCCACATACTACGGCTCTGTTACCTCACATCGGACCTACTGCTTCCAGTGGAGCCCAAACCACTTGTAGATTGGTGTCAAAGATAATATATTTTTACCGGTACTTGACTTTCATTTATTTATTTTGATATGTGATCGGTCTATATAGCATTTCGCCTGCACTGACTTCTCATTGTATTTGCTTGCGACAAGTGATATATTCTTACCAAATGACTCTTATTCTGTAACTATAGTATGAAAATTGACAGGGCTACAAAAAGATAACGGAGACGTCATTAACATAACGGACAGTTCATAATGTAGTGACAAAACGAAGTAAAAATATTGTCCAGGAACGAGATTTGAACTAACACTGTGACCACAGAACCACAATGCGTTTGCTGCAGATTCTTCCTTCGTGGCACATCATACTCTTGGAGTGTTTACTTATGTTTACCTTTTTTTTTTTGACAGTTCCGTTTGGTTTTTTTTTCTGTTTTGGTGCTTGATCTGGATTCAGTTTTTGACGAGCTAAGCAATGGGCTATCATTCCACTAAATCTGGGGGAAGAGTGCGATGGGGAGTTTCCCTTGTGACACAAATCACTCTACACCATACTTCCGTGGCATTCGCACAGCAACCGCAATGGATATTATGGCCAAAAGAAGCGGTCTGTAGCAAGGACGCATTTGTAACCAGGGAGCGACTCCCGCGTAAAACATCTGATGATGCCTACAAGCCGGCAGCGGTGGCGAGTCAGTCAGTCTGCACGGCCACTACGGTTGGGGGTTCGAATCCCCTCTCGGGCATGGATATTTAGTGTTAGCTAGTTCATAAGTAGTTTGTAAGTTTAGGGACTGATGATCCCGCTGTTAAGTCCCATAAGCTCTACAAACATTTGAACTTTTTTTTTTGATGCCCACAACAGGCGAAACGCGTCACATGTGAAACAGGAAAAGGGTCAGATATGGCGTTTGTGAAACCTAAGACCGTCTTGCCAAAAGTGTCCCTTGTGTGTAATGTTCGTTAACCTTCGGAAGGCAATCACTGCTACGTTGCGAATCTCTGTTGCGTACGAAAACTCCTGCCAGTAGCAGCGCGCAAAGTGGCAACTGAGGGGGCAGGCGCGGTCGCAGGGGCGTATGCTGGTGAGACAAATGACGGCGCATTAATCTGAAAACGCAGCGCGGAAGGCGACCGCGCAGGGTGTGAGAGGCGGTAGCGGCGGCCGTCAGGGAGCAGACCGGAGGGGGCGGGGCAGACGCCGGGCGCCGCGCCAGCCCCGGCACCCCGGCGGCCAATGGGGCGCGGCGGCGGGCCGCGGCCGGCCAATGGGCGGCGCCGGACACGCCCCTCTCCTCCCCCGCAGGGCCGCGGGCGCCGCCGCCGCCCCCTCGGCCCTCAGGCGGCAGTCGCGCCACCGCCATGGAGCCTCCGACGAGCGCCGCCGCCCCTGCAGACCACGACGTCTGGAGTCGACCAGACGCCGGCAGACCGTGACGTGGCCGCACCAGTAAGTCTCCGCTGCTGCTCTGCACTCGACAGCCTTCTGGATCTGTCCTTCAGCCTCCCCATCTCGTAATCGCCGATTGTTACCTACAACCTACCACGTAAATTCTTGCGAAGCACAGCTTGCCCTTTATTCACATGAAGTGTTCAGTGCCACGGATCAGGGATCTCGCAACCTAGCGCGTGGCCGTGGTGGCCACAAGTGTGGCCGTGCGTCTTGTCCTAATTAGTGGGTGTTGCTGAGCTTCTTGAACTCTCATTCTGGCGTTGATGCGCTGGTAGGTGTGCATTCAATAATATAGAACTGCATACACGTACATGAATGACATCTTGCGACGTGTAGTCATGACCTTCCTGCACAACAACGCAGAGGCCATTTTTCAGCAAGTCATTGTATGGCCACACGATGCTGCAAAAAACGTGCCTTATTATTGACACGGCACATTGTCATCTATAAAAATTCCCACATATTTAGAAAAATTTAGTCCTCGAAAACCTGAAAATTGTCCCCAAGTAGCCGAACTTCGCCGTGGTTTAAATAAACGAAAAATATATCTATTCAATAGAGCAGATAAAAATTCGCTTTACGCTTTCCTGAGTGATAGTCTCCAGTTTTTCAAAACTAAAAATGCGAGTGTAGTTCAGTTGTGGGTTACTTTCAAAGACATAATATCATAAGCAACCGAGACTTTTATACCAAATAAATTAATAAAAGAGGGGGCTGACCCCCGTGGTACACAAAACAGGTCAGATCACTGTTGCAGAAGCAAAGAAAAACGCATGCAAAATTTAAAAAGACACAGGATCCCCAAGACTGCCAATCATTTACAGAAACTCACAACCTAGCGCGGACTTCAATGCGAGAAGCCTATAGTAGTTACCACAACGAAATCCTGTCTCGTAATCGTGCAGAAAATCCAAAGAAATTCTGGTCATATGTGAAGTACACTAGCGGCAAAACACAAACAATACCTTCACTACGCGATAGCAATGGTAATACTACCGATGACAGTACCGCTAAGGGAGAATTACTAAACACAGCTTTCAGAAATTCGTTCACCAAAGAAGACGAAGTGAACACTCCAGTATTCAATCCAAGAACAGCTGCCAGCATGTGAAACTTAGAAGTAGTTGTTCCTGGAGTAGTAAAACAACTTAAGTCACTAAACAAAAACAAATCTTCCGGGCCAGACTGTATACCAACTAGATTCCTCTCAGAGTATGCTGATGCAATAGCTCCATACTTAGCTATCATATACAACCGATCACTCAGCGAAAGATCTGTACCCAAAGACTGGAAAGTTGCCCAAGTGACTCCAATATTCAAGAAAGGCAATAGGAGTGATCCCCAAAATTACAGGCCTATCTCATTAACGTCGATTTGCAGTAGCATTTTGGAACATATACTTTGTTCGAAGAGAACGACCTATTAACCAATAGTCAACACGGATTCAGAAAGTAACGCTCTTACGAAACACAGCTTGTCCTTTATTCACATGAAGTGTTAAAGTGCTATCAACAAGGAATCTCAAATCGATTCCATATTTCTGGATTTCCGGAAAGCTTTTGACACTGTACCCCAACAAGCGGCTTCTAATGAAATTGCGTGCTTATGCAATATTAGTTTCTCCATCACTGGATGCTTGCTGTTGCCGTAACTGTGGTTCAAATTTAATGAAAGTCCATCTCCAGTTGCATTTATTGGTGCTTTATTTTTTTTATCCTAACTGACATTTATAATATTTTACTATTGACCTTTACATTTTATCAACTAATGTTTAGAATTTTATGCTTGCAATGATGTAATGTTTATATCAGAACATGCCGATTATAATGTTTTGGAATGTTAAATATGACACGCCCATTTTTCTCCTGTCGCCATTGGGCGCCGAAAGTTTTAAATTCTCTGAGTTCTATTGTTTTAATTACTTGACGTTGCTTTTTCTACGGCACAACGTTAGTTTCCTTCTGCTTCTGTACAGTACCTTTTTACATATGTAACATTCTATCTTGTACCATGTAAATTTTTTTAAACGTATTGCTACACATTATATGCAGGTCTGTCACACTTGAAAATGGCCTAACATAGAGGCCGAAAACGGTAGTGTGGGCTTAAATAAATCACCAATAAATGCAACTGGAGCTGGACTTTCATTAAACTTATGGAATATCTCCCAAATTGTGCGATTGGATTCACGATTTCCTATCAGAAAGGACACAGTTCGTTGTCATTGACGGTAAGTTATGGAGTATAACAGAAGTGATATCTGGCGTTATACAGGGAAGCGTTATAGCTCCCCTACTCTTCCTTGTCTTCATAAACGATTTAGGAGAGAATCCGAATAGCTCCCTTAGACTGTTCGCGGATGATGCTGTCGTTTATTGGTTAGTGAAGTCAACAGAGGATCAAAAGCAACTGCAAAGCGATTTAGACCAAATTTCTACATGGTGCGAAAATTGGCAATTGACACTAAATAAAGAAAAGTGTGAAGTAATACACATGACCACTAAAAGAAATCTCTTCAATTACGCGATAAATCAGTCAAACCTTAATGTCGTAAATTCTACCAAATACCTAGTAGTTACAATTACGAACAACTTAGACTGGAGAGAACACATAGAGAATATTGTGGGGATGGCGAAACAAAGATTATGTTTCATTGGCAGAACGCTTCGAAGATGTACCAGCTCCACCAAAGAGACTGCCTACATCACACTTGTGCGTCCTCTCCTGGAGTACTGTTGCCCCTTGTGGGACCCTCACCAGGTGGGACTGACGGAAGATATTGAGAAGGTTCAGAGAAGGGCAGCTCGTTTTGCTTTATCACGTTACGTGGGGGGAAAGCGTCACGGAAATGTTGCACGAATTGGGGTGGAAATCATTAAAAGAAAGACGTTATTCATTGCGGCGTGATCTGTTTGCGAAGTTTCAATCGCCGACTTTTAGTTCTGAGTGCGAAAATATTTTGCTAGCACCCACCTACTTAGGGAGACATGACCTTTCCAATAAAATAAGAGAAATAAGATCGAAAACGGAACGATTTAAGTGTTTAGAGAATGGAACGGTAGAGAAAAGTTATGAAAATGGTTAATGAACCATCTGTCAGGCACTTAAATGTGATTTGCAGAGTATGTATGTAGATGTAGAAATTGCACGGCGCAAATCACCGCTCATACAAAATTGCCGTTTTCTCGAGCGATATCCTACGAGCCGTTGATGATGGGTTACAATACGTCCCGTACTCATTAAATTCCCGAATCCATTTGACTCATTACGTCACTACATACTGTAAAAGGAAGATCCGAGCATATACAGTAGGTAACCACGTGTGTAGCTCAACCCCAATACGTTTACCTTACCACGGTTTTTCAGTACAGAAAAGTGTCTTCAGGAATGTCCAAAGGAAGTGGATTAGCCCTAGTCTTGATCTCAGCAGACGTCCGTTTTTTTTTTTTTTTTTTTTTTTTTTTACATATTGGTGAATAGGAGATGAAGTCGAGCAATTCTATGTGGAACCAATGGACATTGCGGGGCTACATTTGTAAAATGAAATACAAGACCTATGCATCCCTTTACAGGTGGGCGTCAGCAAAATAAAAAATGCACCCAGAAAGTAAGTTTCCCTTTTTTTTATTCATTCATTTTTTTTTAAAGCAATGACAACATAGTTACATCAAGAATTGTTTTTCGAAACAAGGAAGGAAGGAATGCAAGCTTAGGATTAAAGTCGAGTCTGCAGCGTCATTATTATAGACGGTTGTTGGAAAGAGGTACAGCGATGTTTGAAGGGAGGACGAAAGATTAGCGTTTAACAGCCTGTCGACTGCGTGGTCATCAGAGGCAAAGTTATCTATCGACATAGTCACCAAAACAACTGATTCGTTTGTCATACCAAGGGATGAGTTTCTGTATTCCTATACGTCTGCCGGCTATGAATGGGAACAGCGTGCGACAGGCGCCTTCAGCTCTCAGTGTGAAATGCTGAAGAAACCGCGACGTCCCTTTCAGGATAAGAGGCGTGCAACGCTCACTGCAGGCTTTGTCCTCCTGTTTGGTAATAATCGTCCCCACAGAGTTCGCCTCGCAAGTGTTTTGCAGAACTTCGGCTGCGAACTGTTTGATCACCCAGCATACACTCCTGATATTGCTTCCATCCATTTAAAATGTTTGTTTGTATATCTTATGGAACTTAACTACGGGGTCACCAGTCCCTAAACTTACAAACTACTTATGAACTAGCTTAAACTAAGTACGCCACAAATATCCATGCCCGAGGGGGGATTCGAACCCCCGACCGCAGTGGCCGTGCAGCCCGTGACTGGAGCGCCTCAGTCCCCTCGGCCACCGCGGCCGGCCCATCCATTTACATCTTTCCTTGCTCCTCAGGAAATTCCTGTCCTCCTACTAACGTTTTGGCGACGACATCGAAGAGGTGAAGACGACTGTCACACGATGATTCTATTGACAGGTGGTAGGCGTCTACGACACAGGAATACAAGACAAGGTGATTCCCTGGTATGACCAATGTCACAATTCTTATAGTCCTATCTCGAGAAATAGCTGAAAACATTGCTGTTATTGATGACAGTGAAGTTAAAAAAAAAAAAAATTGGTGAACTTACTTTCTGGATGCCCCATCTATTTATGCGTTCGGTGGTGAAAGTTCGCCACCGGAATTTCTTGGAAAGACCTCAGCGCAAAGAGAATGCTTTTGATTGGATTACAGTCACCGCAACTTGCATATCACAATAGTGTCTCTTCCTCCGCTAATTCGCGATATTCCAAAACCAGCATACCCTCTTTGCACTTTTTTGACGTCCTCCCTCAATATTCTGATTAGTATATCTGATGACTATTTGATAGTGCGCAACAATACAGCAGAAGGGGATGAAAAAGCGTAATACAGACAGCCTCTAAAATCCAGTTACTTCAACTTCTAAATGCTTGTCATTGAAATAGTTTTTGGTTCACTCCTGCTCAAATTTTCTCGTGTGTTAGTTTCAATTTTAGGATCTAGTCATAATCCTTATTTAACTAGATAAACAAACTCAGCTCTTATATTTGTGTCATTTGTTGTGTAATGTGACATAACACCTTTTTAGTGATGATGTCGATGGCACGTCACTTTATATTGTTTACAGCGCATTGTCACATTTGACAAAACACCACGTCTCACTTGTATTGGCTTTCGTTTCCATCCTCTGGTGACGTCACTTGACAGTAAATATCATGATCTGCAAACATACAAGACGGCTCAGATTCTCTTAAATCGTTCATGCAGGTTGATTCAGCCGCGTTTGCAACCCCGCAATAACACACCGCTACACTGCTTGTAATTACGAATAAAGTACATACTGCGTCAGTTATTTATTTAATAAGTTAATTAACTGTAATCGGAACAGATTGTGTTGTACAGAAATGTACCGCAGTTGGTAAGGGCAGAAACAGCAGCGCGGTTTAGCGTGTGAGGCACGACTTTCGTATTTGGGGCGATAATTTTAATTTTTACATTTCTTATATTTCTGTGTACTTACTGTGCATGAAATATCCAGTTGCTATGCAAATTGTCTCTGAATGGAGTTATTTGTAGCCCGAGAAGGACGGATTTGTCAGCAGGCCGGACAGATACGGAAGCAATAAGGATAACGAAACTGCACTGTGGCCAGAAAGCTCATATTACAAACTATTCTCAACACACAATTGCTGTACTCATTTCTTACCACTTGAATCTTTAAATCATTATCTATATCCGTGCGTCATGTAACTACGTTAGTGCGGGGGAAGGAAAAATTAGTTTAACGCCAAACATATAAACAATATTTATTTATTGGTACTTAGTTGACCCACAATTGCTTTGAGAACTGCTGCATCTCTTAGAGAAACATATTCACAAAGTGTGTATGTAGTTTCCAGCAGAATGTTATCTATCTTCGTACCAAAGAGTCTGTCAATAACTTAAACGATATTGGAGCTGTAAATCTCGTCCTCACTCTCTACTCCAAAAACTCGCCATAACGGTTCAATTATATTTAGATACGGCGATTTTGAAGCCCAGGGGAAATGTTTGATACTTTTGCAACGATGTACTAAACAAGTTGCGACTATCTGGCTGTATGTGTGAACGCATCATATTTTGGTATATGGCAGTGTTTGTCAGTAATATGTTGGTCATAGTTAGCAACGTCCTGTCCAGGATGGTGAGATATTCATTCGCAGTTATCTGACCAGTGAGGGAAATGATAGAAACAGCCGACTACCATGGCACAGAAACCCAAATCTTAACGGAATGTCCCTCATGCTTCAATGTAGGAGGTAGCGCGCCGTATTGTAAGCTTCTTCTGGGGTTTTAGGTACATACACCGGTTGTTCGTAGGAATTAATTTTTACGATGATTCACCGGACCATACGACATACATGGTCGTACCGCCACGTTTTCCGCAATTTTGCGTTGTTTCTGTTATTAAGAGCTTAGAAACTACAGCCCTCCCTTAAACTTAAAGATGTAGCTGTACTGTTTTTATCGAATCAATATTACTCAAGTGAATGTCGAATTATGCAGTCGCTTTTAGTGTGAAAATTTTATGCTGTCTGGCCACAATTGGTGTTCATGCTCGACAGTTCAGTTAACTTCGGTTGGCACCCACTATTCGTCTTCGCCGACTATGCTATACGTTGTTTCGTGCATGCTATCATTACCGTGGTTAGTGTCGGTACTGAATCGTAAAACAGAGCAGCAGGTTTGTCAAAGATGCTTCCAGTAACTGCGTAGCATCGAGTTGGCCTGGAAGACTACGTGATCACGCATTTCACCAATCATTTGTGATGACCGTCGCATAACGAAACGTACCATATATCGAAAGAAAACGTCCAAGACTTCGTATGTAAATTTGCACTGCGTTTCGCCACAGTGTTGACACGTACGCAATTGTCAACTTGTAACAAGATATAGTACACAGCACCACATTTCGAAAGCTTCTATCATGTTTTGTCTGAACTCCCATACAAAGCTACGGAATATCATGTACTCCAGGGGCTTTGTTTCGACTCAGATCTCTCAGCGCTCTGTCAAATATCTTCTCGCAGTATCGTATGTCCTATCTCCTCTTCCTCCATTTCTAGAATACTACTTTGAAGTTTAACATTACCTGACATAGTCGGGTTTGGAGGCGATCTGATCGTTTTATAGTTTTCAAAATAAAAAGCCAAAATCGCATATTAATAATTTATTAAATGACAACCGGTTTCGGTGCACTGTGTCACCATAATCTGGTCTCATATATAAGATGGTCATCTTGTTAAAAAATTGGGTATAAAATAACAAGTGCAACATTGCACTTAGTCACTATATAAAAATACTCAAGTTAAAAGCTGTCATGTTTTTAACGTGAGTATTTTTATATAGTAACTAAGTGCAATGTTGCACTTGTTACTTTATACCTGTGGTGTCGCACAAGTCCAAAGTGCGCGCCACCTACTTTCGCCGCGCGCCGCCATGCACGCACGGCGCGGCGTTTTTACGGCGACAGCCACGAGCGCCCTCTGCTGCAACTCCGCTCGTGGCCACCACTAAACGACATCGTTCACTTGGGACTGAGATAGCAACCAGTTAGGACCTTCGTAATCAGATAGGCTCCAGTGAAGACTTGGCTATCGTATAGGCACTAGGAAACAGTACTAGGCAGGCCTCTAGCTCAACTATGTATCTGCAGTACTGAGCAATGTAAAAGTTAAGTATTGTATTAATTATGTGCAATATATATCTCGCTCTAATTTACTCTAGTGTTTCTAGTTTCTGACTGCTCCCCTCCGTACCTGCACCAGCGTGCTATCTTTATTCCTGTGTCGGTCTCATTCCACTCGGCCACCGACACCTATGACGGAAACGAGACACAAAAGCGGCGACGAGGCTGGGACACAAAAGTGGCGACGAGGATGGGATACAAAAATACCCAATTTTTTTAACAAGATGACCATCTTATATATGAGACCTGATTATGGTGACACAGTGCACCGAAACCGGTAGTCATTTAATAAATTATTAATATGCGATTTTGGCTTTTTATTTTGAAAACTATAAAAACTTGAAGTTTATTTCCTTTGTACAGGCCTTCTTTATATTCCTATCACGTTTCAGCTTTCCCCTCATTGCTCAGTACTTGTTTTGCGGCTGAGTTCTTGATATTCATACATCTGCTTTTCTTTTCTTCAAATATCTCTTTTATTTTCCTGTAGGCGGTATCTATCTTTCCCCTGATTATACATTCTTCTATGGTTCTGCATTTGTCTTCTAGGCACTCCTGCTTAGCCAGTCTGCACTTCCTGTCACTCTCATTTTTCAGACGTTTGTACTCCCTTTTGCCTGCTTCACTTCCTGAATTTTTATATTTTCTCCTCTCATCTATTGAGTCCAGTATATCGTGTTATCCAGGGATTTCTATTAGGCCTTGTCCTTCTGCCTATATGATTCTCTGCTGCTTTCATTAGTTTCTTTCAAATTCAAATCTGTGGGACTTAACTGCTGACGTAGTCCGTAGGCTTACAAACTAACTTACGGACGAAACACGCACGCACGCCCACGGACTGGAACCTCCGACGTGGAGCAACGGCGCGATCCGCAGCAAGGCGCCTTAGAGCGCTCGGCCATTCGACGGTGGCTGTTAGTTTATCCACCTCCTTCATGTCGTCGCAGTGAAGTGGTGTAACGAAATAGCGCATTTAAAGTAACCAGTGTATTAACAGAAATTGACGGAGTCGATATCTCAGGAATGTAACGTGGCGTATCGCGTGGTTGCGTGAAATGTCGGAAGGGCAGCTGAATCACCGTGTGTAGCTTAACAACAGCACAGGGCCTGTAGCACTTCTTTCCATAACGACACTCATCAGTTCAATTTAATTCGGTGACTTTTGTGCCAAGGAATCAGGAATCCAGGTGTACGATTGAGGCGATACTTCTAAGGTACACAAGTCGATTAGACACCGCTAGAAAGGAACAGTGCGAAAACCCTTCTGGAAACCTTGAAATATGAAATACGGAAATAATCAGACGTCCTCTGAGCATAGCACTACTTCCTTCGTGTGAATAAAGAGCCAATCCTGTTTCACAACAACAATATTATCTCAATAAGTACTATGCGCCGAAACCTCCTGGTAATTCAAGACGTTCGAATACACACGTTGAAAAATCTTAATGCAGATCGGTGGGTCCTTATTTCAGTGGATTCCTCGTATTGGTATGGCCTTTGCAACTTTCTCGACTTAAGATACGGATCTTTCGTCGTGGAAGGCATTGTATACGATTTTCAAATATGGACATATTATATCTGCATTTTCCGAAGGTACCTACTTGATATGTAAATGTTCTAGACGTACCTTATAAGGATCTCGGAGTTAGTACTATTGCTCGAGAATTGGCGCAAGATGTGTTTCCCAAGCTACCTCCGTCGTAGATTTTTCACATAGCTTAAGTTTCACCCAATAAATCTATTTCCGTTGTCTGATTTTTCGTGATCATTACATCTAGATCGCTCCAGAAAAATGTTAATATTTTATGGTTGTTACTGTTTCTAGCAAGTGGTCGTACCGCAGTAATGGACATACCTTCTTTTGCAGTGAACGTCATTTTGTCACCTAATAACCGTGTGCTACGAAAGATTACCACTTTTCATTTTACGATCGTTATAGTTTCGGTTAATTTATCGGCTGCAGCGTGAACAGTAATGGATGGTTCCATCTTTTATGCCACAACGTTAAATTTATTTCTGCTGATGAACGGCTGCAAGTTCTTCCTGCATCTCGCTACAGTGTTGTTAGGCTGCTGCCTCCGTTCAGACCACGGCATCACCTTGTGAACAGCCTTTTTAGCTCCGTATGTTATGAACTACCATCTTTGTTGTAGCGGACGCTATATTGTATTCTTTTGTGATACTTTCATACGAGCAGGATTCTCATATAATTAGCCCACTCTACTGACGCTTATGTTTTCACATTGACTGCTTTTAGTCACGCTTTTAACGCCTTTTCTTTAGTAAATACATTCTGTAGGTAGTTTCGGACGCTGAACAGAATGGCGTTACATCGACTTCGCTTTGCTTCGATAGAGCACATTTGTGTCTCAACATGAGGAGTATGTGACTCGTCTTAACAGCATTTCTCGCGAGTCACGAAACAATCGGAAAAAAATTTCTACATGTGTTAGCAATGATCTGTACCCTCTCCCAGTTCAAAATTTGCATAGCGTCCTTTATTAGTCTGTTGTTGCTACTGCCTACTTGTTTAGTCATCAATCTGTCCGCCTAATTGCAGGTGTTTTAGTGGCAGCAGCCAGTTCCTGAGTTCCAGACAAGTACGTTACGTCAGTGGGTCTATTTAGTTGCTCGTTATCCTTTTCTGGTCGGGAAGGCTTTCTCCTTCAATACCAGTGATAAGTAATCATACGTTCACAACTACTTTAAGACACATGATTGCGTCGGAGCATGTGTACCTCTCCTATAAAACTAATACAGCTGTTCCGGTACCAGATGTCGTAATGTTGGCGATGAATGACATTTCTGTAGACCAGTGTTTTTTCCAACTGTGGGTCGCGACTCCCAAAGGGGTCACAGCCTTGCTCGGGTGTTTGCTGTCACAGGAGGAAGTATTTGCACCATGAAAGAACAAGGGATCAGTAATGCGAAAATGTATGCCTCAGTGAAATTTATTTAATGTAAAAATCATGGAGTTCCTTCTGTAAGTTTAATCACGAATTGATTAAGCAAATCAATTTTTTGTCGTAAATCTTTCAAAAATAGGATAATGTGTTCCATTTCGAAAAAGAAACAAAAAACTTCGTCCACCAATTTAAAAGAAAGCTGTAGCAAAAGAGAGAACATTGAATTTGTTACCTTTGTTTATTTGTAAGGAGCCGCATATTCAAAATGATTGAAAAACACTGCTGTAGATTAACGACAATTATATTTAGTGTAATTTCATTTCCGTTTTAAACTTTGAGCTTCAAAATTGAAATTAAGTAGCAGGATACTTGGGATTTAGAAAAATACCTAACATCGTCTATTTTAAAACTAGCGTTATTTATTTCATTCTTATGTTAGTTAATCTCTTTCTACCCCTTCGTATATCACCTTCACTTTAGTTCCATGCAGTTCAATCAATATGAAGTCATAACTAGTATAGTAGTGTTTATAAATCTAAGGGACTTAATGGCGCTGTTTTTTAAAGATACCTTCCTCTTTCCACATCACGATTTGGTTACCTCTATTTCGGCAGATTTAGACTTCATAGTCCTCTGTGTCTCTTTCCTTCTCATTCTTTAGTACCCTCCTTCATCCTGCACCTGAGTGTCTTCTTCTGCCTTCCCCTTTCTCCCCCGGAGTAACACCTTCATTTGCCTCTACAAGATGGCAACCTGAAGTAATCACTTATCATATTTGACGTCCTATTCTTGACTATGAGCAACATCTACAGTTTCAAAGTCTGTGTTTGTGCTCCGCACAATCCCACGGTCCATATTAAGCATTTCACTAGTCATGTTCTCATTTTGCTCTTGTTGTGGCCACTAGTTAAAAATCTTTTCAGCTTTTTAAATACCTCTTTTTCCCTGCCCCATTATGATTTTGATATCCTGATCACTATTCATATCTTCCCCAACGCAACTTCCCATATACCTGATTGGTTTCAGCTGTCTTAAGCTGCTGACCTCCTCACGGCCAACTACATTATTTAACGCCTACCAATGTCTTATTTTCTGGTACGGAATACGAAAATGTTTCAAACATTCCACTAGTATAATCTAAAATTTTTCGGGAAAGTGATTCCACTTGGCTGATACGAAACGTTGACTAGATACAGTACCAAATGACCGAGCGAGGTGGGGCATTTGGGAGGACGGCGGTTCAAATCAGCTTCCAGCAGTTAAGATTCACATTCTTCGTGATTTCCCTAAATCACTCCTGGCAAATGGCGGGATGGTTCCTTTCAAAGGACACGGACGATTTCCTTTCCAATTTTTTTTTTTTTTTTTTTTTTTTTTTTTTTTTTTTTTTTTTTAATGGAGAGAAAAAATCCGCGTTAGACTCTAATGACAACGTTGTCTACAGGACATTAGGGTCTAATTTTTCTTCTTTTGTATCAAACAACGTACCTGGAACCAGATTTCGTCTTTCTTATAAACTCGATGTACACAGGAATTAACTGCAGGCATGCTTCATTAAGAACCTAAGGTTATTTTAAAACTGTCCTCAAAACTGTGCTAATATTGCCATTCTGGGAGGTAATCCGGTGACCCTCTGCCATTCTGTTTATTAATTTAATAGCAAAAAGTACTGCCCGAATTCTCTGTGCTTGCCCTAATATCTATTTATGACAAGATACAATACGTAGCCGTTACATTACCTCTGGTTCTGAGTGTTTAGTGGTGACTGCTTAGACATTCTGCTCCTATTAATAAAAACAGTTCGCTACGTTTATAAACATTCCTTGGAAAACACTGTGAGTGATAATATCACATGTATCCAGTGATCTTCGGATTGTTGACTGCTTTACCTTTTAATAATAAGTCAGGTAATTATCATTTCATAGTTCATACGTTAATGTAGTAAGGTTTCCATTTTTAGTGAAGAAATTTCGGAAATCTGATTCACAATACCTGTCGACTACGACATGTAGTCCAGCTGTCTTTAAATAAAATCTGAGAACCATAATGAAAAATACTCGTACCACAGCACAACAAAAGGCGAATTTGTTTTGGCTATAGTGAAACATCTAAAAGAGAATAAACTTCGTGACTCAGCTGGCAGCTTCAGAAGCATTTAAATCAAAACATCTTGACATATTCATGCTTTCTTGCATGTTATCCATAACTCACCAGAACACTAACCTTCCGAGGGGGTTTGGGGGGGGGCTGAATTTGTAATAGTAAGTATCCTTAGATAACGTCAGTGGCAAGTCTCTCATATTGTACATCAGAAATCCCTTGTGGAATGACATGTGTTATATGGCGTATGTTAACATTATGAATAGTGCTGCTTCATATAGGAATCAACACGTGAAGATTCTTTGAATTAAATGTTTTTAAAGCTGCAAGATAAGTCGAAAGCTAGGTCTCCTCTTCTACCTCTTCGTCTTTGACCAAAATATATTCGTCATGTATTGTGATATGATGGCAGCCTTTTTCGTTCTGGTACTACGTATCCTTAGAATTATAGTTTGTTTTACAAGCGTGTTTCAGTTTTGTTAATCGAGTCTATTTTCATCTCATTTGTTTCTGTGCAAAATTATTGTTTAAACACAACAAGACTAGTACACACTTGAAAATTCAGTGTACAAATCATGAGAAAATTATTCATTGTACTTCAGAAGATTGACTGTCACAGTCAAACTACGGTTTTTAAATTTAATTTATTTTATTTTATTTATTTATATTTTTTTTTTAAAAGAAAACCTTCGTTATGTGTCTTAGGAAACTTCCTACCGAAGATTTTCGAAATTCGTCGGTAACCCTAAGATTTGTGTTAACGTCGACAGCTTTTTGAAATGCACCCTTCGCGGATAAATTATATTTCCTCACCTGATGACTTGGGAAGAGCATGTGGCTTAATTGGAGTATTGATGTGATGTTCTTACATAAGCAACAACAGAAATAAAACAAGGGTAATGGAATGTTGTGGAAGTAAATGACGCGAATCTAAGGAAATAGGACTAAAAGCAGTAGACAAGGTATGGTATTTTGCCAGCACAAAAATTGATGATTATGTGCAGACATTCGATAGCAAAAAAGGTGCATTTGGCACTAAGGAACACAAATTTGTGTAGGGAAGTCTTGTAAAGGAGGCAGTAGTACAAACTACCCACGATGGCTTAAAATATCAGACGCTTATGCGTAAAATGGCTTAGTAATTTTGACTCCGTTTCCGTAGTTTCTACCGCAGTGCCTATGACGGCGTATCTCCTGAAATATCGGCTGTAGAATGATAAAATTTCACTCTCACGTTTCCAGCTGCTAGTATGTGTGGGCACTGGCTCAAAAATATGCCGCAAATCAACGTAATGTTTGATGCTCAAGTTTTTCTGCAAGAACAACGAAAATAACGAAAGCGACAGACCTTTTTACTTCCTTCCTTTTTTTGAGGCACGACAGCGAGGTTATCTTTCGGAAGAAAATTATGTGCCTAGAGTTTGTTGTAAATTGGTAAGAGCTGTCATTCTCTAATACTGTTTGAATACAATATCGATAATTTGTGCTATATCTGTTGCAATACCTCGAGACATATATACAGTTTCTACTTTTAATACTAGATTGGTTGTATCAAATGGTTAATGTATGTTTATCTTTCTTGATGAGTAAAGACATTTCTAAATTTTGGAATTCGACTAATAATCACAATAGTAATACGTATCGATTTTGGATAATATTCTACAAGGAGCCTAATGAAAATTAGATAATTCGAAAAGTACTAAGGCAAAAATAAAAAATAAATAAAAAGGAATCGTAGGCGTTAAGAGCAGTACAATGAAATATTGCTGCTGCTGCTTTTTTGCAACTTTGCATCGCCAGTTTCAAGCATCGCTTCAATCACTTTATTGCACAAAAGTTATTTACACGGGTGGTTCTCTGGTCGATGGCCATGCAAGGTATGCCTTTGAATATTGAACAGCGATCCTTGCCTTGTGGAAGTAGCGTCTTCACCGCAGAGCTGGTCGCTATTTTACGAGCTCTCGAACATCTCCTAGCTTGCCCAAGGGGGGCGTTTGTCATCTGTATCAACTGCGAATACTGATTTTTGTAGTTTTCAGTACATTAAGATTCTTGTTGGTTCATGAGATGCCCGTAATTTTTTTGACATAGTCGTCTTCAGAGCTGATTGGAACATAACTCTGTGATTTGTTATTTATTTCCAAGTTGAGATAGTGTCGATATTTTTAAGTACCTGCCAGAGCATCTATTACCAGATTTCCTTGGCGCCTCTGCTCTCATTCAGAAGCGTGGGATTACGTATTTCCGGCTTTTCGCCATTCTACACCCGTTTCATACCCGATCTTAAGTGGTTTCGAGAATGGAATGGTGCTGCCAACATACGAAATTGAAAAGTAGATGTTCCTGGAGTAGTAAAATAACTTAAGTCACAAAAAGAAATCTTCCGGGCCAGATTGCATACCAACTAGATTCCTCTCAGAGTATGTTGATGCAATAGCTCCATACTTAACTATCATACACAACCGATCACTCAGCGAAAGATCCGTACCAAAAGACTGGAAAGTTGGCAAAGTCACGCCAATATTCGAGAAAGGCAATAGAAGTGATCCCCAAAATTAAAGGCCAATCTCATTGACGTCGATTTGCAGTAGGATTTTGGAACATATACTTTGTTCGAACATTATGAACAACCTCGAAGAGAACGACCTATTAATCAATAGTCACCACGGACACAGCTTGCCCTTTATTCACACGATATGGTGTCATCGACAAGGGATCACAAGTCAATTCCTCATTTCTGGATTTCCGGAAGGATTTTGACACTTTCCACCAAATAGACTGCCTACATCACACTTGTGCGTCCTCTCCTGGAGTACTGTTGCGCAGTGTGGGACCCTCAACAGGTGGGACTGACGGAAGACATTGAGAAGGTGCGGAGAAGGACAGATCGTTTTATTTTATCACGTTACAGTGGGGGGGGGGGGGGGGGAGGGTACCGTCACGGAAATGTTGCTTGATTTGTTGATTTGAAGTGGAAATCATTAAAAGAACGACGTTATTCGTTGCGGCGAGATCTATTTGCGAAATTTCATTCACCGACTTTTACTTCTGAATGACAAAATATTTTTCTAGCACCCACCTACATAGGAAAACCTGACCATCCCAATAAAATAAGAGAAATCAGATTGAAACCGGAACGATTTAGGTGTTCTTTCTTCCCTCGCCCTATTATAGAATGGAACGGTAGGGAAAGGTTATGAAAGTGATTCGATGAACCCTCTGCCAGACACTTAAATGTGATTGGCAGAGTATCCCATGTAGATGTAGATGTAGTGGTACGGGCAGAATCGGTATTAGACGGTAAACGCAGTGTATTTCCGTTCGGTTGTTAATGTCCGTCGGTCATCGGTTCATTTCTGGCACAAACTCCTATGGCATTGGATAAGTGATAAACACAGCTTTGTGAGCCTTGCGGACACTCCACTCTGCTGCAGAACGACGTCCAGTGACGTACCTGCACAGTACTACTTAGGCAACACACCGTGTTTCTAATGATATGGTCAGTTATGTGGCAGCGGTCTCTCGCTGTCGTGTGGACAGCATGTCCACTATGTAATATATACAGTCACGACAATTTTTGTTACCCAGCGCGCCAAGCGGCCAGCACGAAATACTACTGAGCCAGAGGTATCTCCTGCGTTCACGAAATACTACTGAGCTAGGCGTCGTAGATCAGGCGTGCAGATTTTTGGAACCACAAACGCTTGTACCCACTGAAATGAATCAACTACCAATAAAAAATCGCACTGACGTGTTTTACGGCCCACTTTAGTATTTGTAGTTTCATAAGTTCTTGCAAACATTTGGACCAAAATAATAATGTAAACAAAAAAATTAATTAATTAGAGTGTCTGAAACCCTTTTAGGAAAAAAAAATAGGTAGTGACGGGTTTTGAACCACAGACCTCCAGCGTCACAGTCCAACGCATTGCGCACTACGCTACGGCCCACACCTAGCAGTTGCGTTCTTTAATCTCAAACTATTCACGGCCGTTGTTAACTGATGCTAATATGGCATTTGTAGACACTAAATGATCATTTATCGCATGAAGAAAGACGTGTTTGTGTTAATTCTTCAGTGCACTATTGCTTTGAAATGACAACGTGTAAGTTACGATAAGAAAATCATCAAATACGCAACGCAAGATGGCTTATGCCAGAGGGCAAATGATACGAGATATGAAAAAAAAAACCATAAGTGAACAAAGCTATAGAGAATCTTCTCCTCTACAAATTCGGTTATTCAATTTTAGCGTCATATGAACGGTTAATATGCAATTAAAATTACATTACAAACGGCCTTATTTTGGTATTACTAACGTATTTCTTGTTCGAAATATGTTACAAAAGCGAGGTTCTGGTCTCTGGTAGCAACAATTATGTCTGTAAAATTTGGTGCCGAACGGGTGAACGGTTCGACCTAAAAAGTGCGAACACGTTACAGCCAGACACATCGTCAAATCACCGTTATTTTTGCAAATATCTCTGCAACGATGCAAGATATGAAAAAAAAAAAACATAATAGAGCGAAGTTCTAGAGAATTTTCCCCTCTACCAGTTAGGTTATTGAATTTTCGTGTCAGATGAACGGTACGCTTGCAATTACAATTATACTACAAATGACTTTTTTGGCGTTACTATCGTATTTTTTTGTCCAAAAAATTTGAAAACGGGAGGTTCTGGTCTCTGTCGGCCTACAATTATGTCTGTAAAATTTGGTGTTGATCGGTTGAACGGTTCGTCTTAAAAACGGGGAACACGTTACGGACAGACAGACGGACAGACATACGTCCCGAAATCGCCGTTTATTGCAAATATCTCATAAACGATAGGAGATATGAAAAAAAAAAAAAAAAAAAAAAACACGAGAGCAAAGTTGTAGAGAATTTTCTCCTCTACAAATTAGGTTATTCAATTTTCGTCTCAGGTGAATGGTTAAGCCGTTATTTATAATTAAATTTGGAGCTGTCAAAAAACGATCGCAAAGGCTCACTTTTAGTGTTACTACCGTAACCTAAAGTGGACAAAAAAACATATTTGTCTTTTTGTTTAAGATTTCCTAACGACCCCAAGAGATATATAACATAAACATGATGCTGACATATTTTCGTTACGATTCGTTTGAAAATTACATAAATTTAAATACTATAATCATTTTTCATCTTTTCACGAGTAGAAAATGGCTCGATTCGAGTATACTGTTAACTACTCGTTGGTGATTTGAACACAAGTTTATTCCAGCTTCCACAATGTACAACTTCTACAATTACGGATAAGTCAGCTTTACAGAATTCATCTTGCTGAGGTGTCAACCAAAGAGTCATTTAGCAGCGACGTCTTCTGTGATGGTCATCTGGCTCTTCTTCTTCCGGAATGCTTGCATTCTCGAAGCTGGATGCAGCTGCCTCGGAGGCCGCCTGGCTGACCTTATACAGACGTTGTTGACCAATCCGCGAGCTGGCCGACTGATACGAAGAGCCTCAGTCAGCAGAGCGGCATCTGTGAAAACAGGCACACAATTAGTTGGTGAACATTCTGTTCATGTTTGTCTTTGTAAGTTGCTGCAGGCTTAGGGTAGGCTTCTCTGCCGAGTCAGGTGTGTTGCGGTACTGCCAGCTTTCCCGACCTTTCCGTAACTGGCAATACATACACTGAGAATATTATACATTGCAGTTTATGTACAAAGGCACAGAAAAAATGCTCAGTATACCGTAAGCCATAGAATAAGTTTTTTAAGAATATACTACAAAATGGAGTGTTGCCTTGTATGGGAGTGAAACATGGACGATTAGCAGTGTGGACAGAAAGAGGATAGAGGCTTTTGAAATGTGGTGCTACAGAAGAATGCTGAAGATTAGGTGGGTGGATCGCGTAACTAATGAGGAGGTACTGAACCGAATTGGGGAGAAAAGAAATTTCTGGCATACCTTGACGAAAAGAAGGGATAGATTGGTAGGGCACATTCTTAGACATCAAGGAATTGTGAATTTAGTGTTGGAAGGAAGTGTGTAGGGTAAAAATCGCAGAGGGAGACCAAGAGACGCTTATAGTAAGCAGATTCAAGTGGATGTGGGTTGTCGTTCTTATGAGGAGATGAAAAGGCTTGCTCAGGATAGAGTAGGGTGGAGAGCTGCATCAAACCAGTCTCTGGACTGAAGACCACAACAACAACAACACTACAAAATGCTAAAGTCTGAAACTGTAATAAAAAATATTGAAAGTACGAGAAATTAGATGAAAACCATTTAGAACATTGTAAGGAGGGACACAGGCAAATACCCAAATGCGTAGAAAACATTCATAGTAACACCAGACGTGGACGCCAGCGCCAAGACCAGTCAGTTTTACGGAAATAAATCTAATTTATTGTTTGTTATGCACGTAAACGTAACGGGGACAGTCTGTAAATATTCAATGATGATAAAGTTTTCAATGAATTTCTACTGTTAGTTGGAAGTACCTCATGCGACACTGATTAAAGTCGCGGTTTTGCTGAGAGGTAAACCTTAAACACTATACGGAATGACAAGGACAGTATGTGTCATACTCGTCTGTGTGTTTGTTTGTGTGTTTGCATGTGTGTGTGTGTGTGTGTGTGTGTGTGTGTGTGTGTGTGTGTGTGTGTGTGTGTGTGCGCGCGCGCGCGCGCGTTTTGATGTACTTTATTTTGGTTTAAGGGTGGTAAACAGCAAAAATACTCGCATCAGTACATATTTCTGCGTGAGTAGCCTCTAGGTTATGTCATTTCATTCATCTGTTTTAACTGCACTGCTGTTTATTTTAGCAGTATCCTTTTCGTCTGATATTCGACTAATACCATCCAGAGTAAAATAAAACTTTCATATCGTAAATTAAGTAGAAAACGGTTGGAAAATAGTGTTATTTCTACAATGTATATGATGTTAAAAGGCAGCTCCCTTGTTCACCACTTGGCTCGGAAAGCTACTGTCTTTTCAGCTTTCAGACGGTAACAGCTTTCACATCAGGTGGTATAGACAGACTGGAACTTTGAGAGACGTGAGTAGGCCTACCTGATGCAGTGAAAACAAATTGTCATCTTGACTACAAGAAGGGATGGGTAAGTATCACACTTGGAGACATCAAGCAATAAGATGATACACAGAATTGTGCACGGTACAAGTTATTGTAACACGAGACGTATGCATGAATACCGTAACATGAAAATAATGTGTACTGCATTTATATGTGAATTTAGCGTTCTAGCTCTCGAATAATAATTAGAAAGAGGATCGTAAAATTTACTCTTGGGGCTCACAACATCGCGTAAGTTCGGAGTTACCAAATTAGACTTCCCTTCTATTGAAATTTTCCACAGTGGCCATTTTGTAATTATATTGTACCTCTTTTCTAGTAAGTCAGCTTTCTGTGTTAGTTCACACACTGTTTATTACACTTCAGTATTCAGTAGTTTTTTGATTTATAATATTCGAGAAGCTTTGAAAAGTGTCATGAATGCCACTAAAAACTTCTGCTAAAATTTAAGAAGCAGGTTCGGTATACTGAGCAAAGCCAAGTTTATGCAACATCACATTAGTGATATAAGAATATCTTACTGATGATAATTTCGTGTGCCTGAATGGATTGGTGAAAGTCTTTCAACTAGGTGTCACTTGAAGTTACTTTCGTATTCCTAATCTACCCCATTTACTCAGCCAGCACAAGGACTGCCAACCAAGTGCTATTTTGGGCGACTTCTCACATCTTTGATAGTGAAAGTTAGGTTAAAAAGGCAGACTGAAAACTACGTGACCCGACAGCGTTTCCACTTCCCAGTTGAGCACTTTACTGACCTCTTCTTTGGAGTGGGTCGATGTGTCAATGTCTGTCGATGAGAACTTTGCACAGTTTTTTACGGCAGTCAACGTATACCATGCTCACAGAAGACCATTGATAGACCAAGAGATCCGGATTCAAAGGAGAGACTTTGGCTGCATTAGCGCAGTAATGCAATGGCCCCCAGTGCCCACCTGTGCCTGATCGAGAACCTAATCCCGGTATTCCGCATACCGCGAGCGACCACCCCATCCGAGTCTGTGACACTTGCGGGGAGTGACACTTGCGCGGAAAGGGAATTTGTAGACACTTGCGCGGAGACCCGGACGCTGCAGGTAGTGAACAGGGTGTTCCAGAAGTAGGGATACACCACCCCTACTCCTCGCCCTCCAGCCGCTACCTGTGCCGTATTCAGGGAAAGGCCCACCGAGCGAGGTGGAGCAGTAGTAACTGCCCGGAGATATCACAGCCTCATTCAACAGGGAGATAACACGTCATACAAATATCACTCGATTTACAATACAGCACCATGTGAAGAGGAATGTGATGAAATCGGAATTGAGCGCAACCGTTGCTAACTACAATTTCGGATTTACTGCATTTTGAGTCAGAATTCGCATCTATATTCGCATTTATCGCAAATGCGAATTTTTCCTGTCCCTATTAATACCTCTAAAAATAAACAGCTGATCAAGGCACTAAAAGCAAGGGCAGATCTTTGGGTGTATTACTACAAATAACTAAAACACAATTTGATCGTGGAATTATATACAATCTCACTATAAAGGTTTTTTGTAGGTGGTTTTGAGCAGCTTTTAAATATGTTAGGAATAGCATTATGAAATATAGACAGCTACACCTTATGTTTATTATGAGATATCGATTTCGGCTAATTTCAGGTCATCTTCAAGTCTCAAACAACAGGTGTTACTTGTGCATTTTTCCAGTGGCACTCATAACCTTTAAGTGTTTACACACGCCGGCCGCGGTGGCCGAGGAGACTAAGGCGCTCCAGTCACGGTCTGCACGGCCACTACGATCGGGGGTTCGAATCCCCCCTCGGGCATGGATATTTGTGCCGTCCTAGTTCGTAAGTAGTTCATAAGTAGTTTGTAAGTTTAGGGACTGATGACCCCGTAGTTAAGTCCCATAGACTATACAAACATTTGAACATTTTGTTTACTCACGAGCTCTAACGTTGTTAATCGCGTTAGCGATGAAAACAGAACCCAGAATCTTTGCGTCTAAATGATACATATATTGGTGTGATGTCTTATTTCGAAAGAACAGACATCACACCAATACATATATAGCTCTCGGTAAAGTGGAACGGTACGATGTCGTTACGTAGCACAGCACAGCCGACTGGAAACGCAGGAGAAGTGCAAACAACGTTCTCTCCTCAGAGGTATGATAAGGTTCGATGTAGACTTCTACAACATACAGTCTACACGGCGAAGATTACACCAAAAAATTTAACGTTTCGTCTACTTTGGCGATAGCAACCAAATTTTAAAATTGTGTCTACTATGTAAAGATGTAGCAACACAAAACGCTTCAAGTCCAAAACTTCACTGATTTTCGAGTTCTGAATTTTTAATATGTTTTAAATGTTATTACAGAAAAAACATATTTGGGACTCTCACTACAATTTTCATATGGCAGAATTTGTAGGTACATTCACAAGACATAAGTCAACGGTTGTGTGCATTCATCTTATGAGAAATATCAATCATTTGTTTTCAGTGTTTACTTCAAATTTCTCTTTTAAGTTTCTTTAATTATTAGTACTTAAATGTGGTTATGAAATAAATAAATTACGTGTATATGTGTAGTCTTATGCGGCCAACCTACTTAGATCATTGGTCGCTAGACTTAGACACTACTTAATCTTACTTAAAATAACTTAGGCAAAGTACAAACATACCTATGTCCGAGGAAAGACTCGAACCTCCGACCGGACCGGCCGCGCAATTTGTGACACAAATTACATGTTTGATAATATTAATGCATAGAAGTATGAAATCACGTCAAGACTACTTCCTGCAAAAATTTCGACAAAAAAAGTTGGCACAGAGTTTAGAAAAACAGAATTCTGGTATATTGGATTTTAACATTTTATCAAAAATTAAATGTTACTACAAGAGATACAGCCATTCAAATTTACGGGCACCATATCGTTTTCCCTTCCTGAGTAAATGAGCTGCTTCTTATAGTTTCACCACCTTTTTCTTGAATGTTCTGAATATAAATCTTCACACAGACTTCATGAGGAGTAGAGTGATACGGATATCTGATTGTAAACCACTGCCTATTACCTTAGACCTTTTTGACTGTACTGAACAGTAGTTCCGCGTATTCCGTAATTTATATTTATACAGTTAATAGGCAATGTAATTTATAACCAACTGTTGGCTGCCAATTTCGCTTCATTTTTCCTGGAAGTCTTGCAACTTGTTTCTCCCTGTTGGTTTATGCCAAGTTCGGAGTAAAAATGGTTCTATATGACAGTGAAGGAAAATAGAATTTATCTTTAGCATTTTTCGGTGTGTGACATTCCTTCAGATGTATTTGTAATTCGAATACAGCCAAATCGTTTTGGGGTCTACGAATAAACGCTTTAAGTATGTAAAATACTCATTGACTTATTATTAACGTTTTTTAATCGAAGGTTTAAGGTTGCATCTCCTATTAAAAAGCATAGTAGCTATTTTTAAAGAGATGGAAGTTGCGTGATAGTGGGGTTAACTACATAGCGGTCAATTACATCAACGTATCTGTGCAGGATGCCTAATATATTTATTTTTTGCGTAGATGTCTTGATATGCTTAGTGTTCTGAATAATATGCTTTTAGGAGGTATGACTGTGGAAAGTCATAGTCTTGTAGTAGCAGAGACTAACTCTCCAAACATTATCACTATTAAAATACCTTTTTGTTTACAGGAGGAACACTCAACGGATTAATATGTAGTTAGAACAAGTTACTATATTGCTCTTCAGCTTGCAAAGGGTTGTGCAATTTCACTGAGTTTCGTGTTGACAGTGTGGAAATTTGACAACAGCAGTGCTAGACTTCTTGGTGTGCCTGTACCGAGGAAAAGGCATTAGCCGCCCCAAGGGCCCCGGGTTCCGCGCAAGTGTCACTCCGCGCAAGTGTTCCAACCCCACCCCATCCGGGCACGCCTCCCGTCCGCCCAGATGTTCACAAGTCGCCCGCTAGGAGAATAACGACCCTGTCTCTTGTGTTTTCTGATGTTTACCACAACCGACTGCCGCACGAGATCGACAAATATCGCATATACGGCGCAGAAATGAAGCAAACGCTGACATCGCGTAGAAACACACATGTGAGTGGTGTGTATGTGTGTATACCTGCATATGATTAATAAAACAGACAGCACACCACCCACATACGAATGTAGAAAGCTTCAGATCCTAACTTTGATGCTGACCGGTTGAAGGATAATTGAGTACACTCTCTAGCGCAGTTTGATTGAGGACAATTTATACGAGCTGCATCCAAAAAATAAATATCACTTTTTTTCCAACCAAGATAATACAGTTACAGTAACAACTATCAGCAACAGGTTGCGAGGTTATTTTAATGGCTGTCTGTGGTGAATCTTATACAAAGTTAATACAATCAGGTTCACTGGCTCAATACGTTCTGCTCTGTCTAAGGGATGATAAAAATTCGTCCACAGTCCCCACCTGCATATGATTAACAAAACACAAATAAAAATTCTTTCGACCAAATTTGTTGTATGGGAGTGAAAGTTGGGTGGATACAGGTTACCTTATCCATAAGATCGAGGCTACAGATATGAAAGTAGCAAGAATGATTGCAGGTACCAATAGATGGGAACAATGGCAGGAGGGTGTCCATATTGAGGAAATCAAAGAAAAGCTGGGAATGAACACCATAGATGAAGCAGTTAGAGCGAACAGACTGAGATGGTGGAATCATGTTAGACGCATGGGAGAAGCAAGGTTACCTAAGAGACTCATGAGCTCGTCAGTGGAGGGTAAGAGGAGTCGAGGTAGACCAAGAAGAAAGTACTTAGATTCGGTGCAGAATGATTTTGAATTAAAAGGCATAACATCAGACGAGGCATCAATGTTAGCATTGAATAGGTGATCATGGAGGAATTTTATTAGAGGTACTATGCTCCAGACTGAACGCTGAAAGGCATAATCAGTCTCTAATGATGATGATGATGATGAAATAAAAATGAGAAAAAGGATGCATTACATAGAAATAACTTTCGCAAAAGCTTAGTTTAAACTTTTACGTAGTATGTTTATTTATCTGATCAAAACACCGTCAGTGATAAAAGCACGTTGGCGTATGTAACATAGCTCGTGAGCCCTCAGAGAAATTTTTTTGCCAAAAATATTTCGAATTAGCTTACCAGGCATGAAATCGTTCCATTAGTCTGTTCCTGACCGCGAATACTTTGTGTTTAGATTGACTCGAATCACAGTTTATTTGGCTAAAACAATGTTCGAGAACAAATATCTGCACAATTCAGTGGATTGAATGAAGGTTTATGAAAACACAGCTAACACTGACGAGATGTTCTTTTACAACCAGTTTCCAACAACTTGATATAACCGTTCTGATCCACATAAATTTATCGAAGTCACAGTGCCTAAATCTCACACGCTACAACCTTCAACGTAGCACTCGTCGTCTCAAGAAGAAACGTTGTAAGTTTGAACAGTAACTCGCCACTCTTGTAAGTTCGAAGTTCGACTGTACTTTCAGCACTCGGAAAACTTTTAAGGTTTCACTATTTCGAAACTTTGTTGATTTTGTTGTATAATAATTTTCTAATACGGCACCTGCGAACAAACACTGCCATGCTGGTCGTGTAACTGTCTTGTACTTTACGTTGTTAACAAATTTATACAATCGTATAAGTGAATTAGGTTTCCTGTGATCAACATTTATCTTACGTCGAATGTAAGAATATATGGCGATTCACCTTGTTGAGACCTTTCTTTCTTAAATGGTTTAAAAGATATGAATTATTAAGTAATTACTGAATTGCCATGTTTTTATTCTATTAAATCTTTTTATATGTACTTGATGGGAAGGATGTCTGTGCGTTACTAGACGTGTCCTACGAAACCCTTTCAGAAACTTCTCTGTCTCAATTATGTTTTATTCTTAAATTTAAGCTAATCATTTACAAAACACTGCCACCTCCCTGGCTGCGCAATGAATTCCCCTAACTTCGCGGTCTTTCCCAGTGTTCAGCCTCCCCCCCCCCCCTTCGCTCCATCCCCGGATCGGCCGTTTCCGCCTTACACACACAAGCTCTCCTGTGGCCAGCCCACTAAAACCCCTAGCCACACAACTGCTAAACATATATATTTTTTTAATTACAGATTTGTACATATAATCCATTCCCATCAATGTCACCTGACTACATAGATATAATGCTACCAAAATTAATAAAATAAAAGAGTGTAACAATTTCGTGCATTGGCAAGGTCAAAGTTTCCAGTGCATTTAATCTATCTTGACAAATTTCTACAAACGTAATGACTGAGTGCTACTCGTTGGGCGGTACTGTCACAGGGTACAGCAATGTTTGAGCTATTTTCCGACATAGTCACCGAAATAATTGACTCTTATCAGTAAACAACAAATGTTTGTACAGCTTATGGGACTTAACTACGGGATCATCAGTCCCTAAACTTACAAACTACTTATGAACTACTTACGAACTAGGACGGCACAAATATCCATGCCCGAGGGGGGATTCGAACCCCCGACCGTAGTGGCCGTGCAGACCGTGACTGGAACGCCTTAGTCCCCTCGGCCACCGCGGCCGGCAAAATTTTTTCATTTAAAACACTACTTGAAAACATTTCAAATAAATCTCCGGAGTTAAGTATATATTCTTACATTCTTTAACAAAATCAGATAAAATAGAAGGAACCTTTCCAAATGTAGAAGTTGCTATCCGGATATTTCTTTGTCTAATGGTAACCAATTGCAGTAGACAGCGTTCATTTTCCCAGCTAAAGAGAATCAAACATGAATTACGAACGACTGTGCTACAGTAACGACTTACTAATTTGTCAATCATGTGCATAGAAAGTGTCGTTCTTCAACAGTTGAACTCTGAAGACATAATAGAAGATTTTGCCTTTCAGAAATCCAGAAATAAATCTGTCTATAATCGAAACATTGGATTCTAGAAAGATGCGACGTTCATAAGTTACGAGAAAGTTAGCAAACCTTTTAGTTTCCTTTTCTCAGTTAAAACAAACAATTGACAAACAGGTGCAAAGAATTTGCGGAATTTTATCATACAGACGTTAATGCTGATGAGCTCATATCAAAATGTTTTCAAAAATGTTTGTATAGTCTATGGGACTTAACTATGGGGTCATCAGTCCCTAAACTTACAAACTACTTATGAACTACTTACGAACTAGGACGGCACAAATATCCATGCCCGAGGGGGGATTCGAACCCCCGACCGTAGTGGCCGTGCAGACCGTGACTGGAGCGCCTCAGTCCCCTCGGCCACCGCGGCCGGCTCTTATCATGGTATGAACCTTTTTACTCTTGTGCTGCAGACATTTGCTGCGTGTGAATGGAACCAGTGTGTGGCAGTGTTATTGTGAAACAGTGCGGAAACTGCGACGTGCCGTTCAGAACCAGAGGCGTGCAACGCTCACTGCGGGTGTTGAGCTACTTCGTGACAATGGCCGTCCCTATACGGCTCGGTGCGCAGCAACTGTTTTGTGGAAGTTCGGCCGCGAGCTGTTTGACCAACCAGCATACTCTCCTGATCTCGCTCCCAGCGATTTCCATCTTTCCTTCCACTTCATCAAATAATTCTTGGGCTCCGGCCGCGACTATGACGACGGCGAATTGAAGACTGTTATCACAAGCGAGATCCATTCACTTCACTGATACCGCAGCACTATATGGCAAATGTCTAAAGTCTTTTGACCACTATTTCAAATCATAGAGCAAACATTGCTGTACCTTGAATGAAACTTACACTCTGCAGCGGAGTGTGCGCTGATATGAAACTTCCTGGCAGTACGGTGATCAAATATTGTATAACTTGAGCACATTTCCATGGACGAAGATGATACCCAGTTCTATGAAGCATGTTAGGATGACAGCTAGTGCTGCTGGAACTGCTCATGACATGAAATAAATTGTTTCTACGTAAATGGTCTTTGAAGTCAATAAAACAAGGTACAGCAATGAAACTTCCTGGCACATTAAAATTGTGTGCCGGAACCGGGACTCGAACCTGGGACCTTTGCCTTTCGCTGGCAAGCGCACTACAGACTGTGCTATCCCGACACGACTCACGATGCCGCCTCACAACTTTACTTCCGCCAGTACCTCGCATCCTACTTTCCAAACTTCACAGAAGCTCTCCTGCGAACCATGCAAGACTAGCACTCCTGGAAGAAAGGATATGGTGGAGACATGGCTTAGCCACAGCCTAGGGATGTTTTCATTCTGGAAAAGTTGTGAGGCGGCATCGTGAGTCGTGTCGGGATAGCACAGTCGGTACTGCGCTTGCCCGCGAAAGGCAAAGGTCCCAGGTTCGAGTCCCGGTTCCGGCACACAATTTTAATGTGCCAGGAAGTTTCATTGCTGTACCTTGTTTTATTGACTCCAAAGACCATTTACGTAGAAACAATTTATTTCATGTCATGAGCAGTTCCAGCAGCACTAGCTGTCATCCTAACATGCTGCCACTTCATAGAACTGGGCGTCATCTTCGTCCATGGAAATGTGCTCAAGTTATACAATATTTGATCACCGTACTGGGTCGTCACAATAATAAAATAAACGACGCATTATGGTAACATAGCTTATAACTTTAGCATATTCCCATTTGAATGACAACAACGCCTAGTTTTATGAAGTGACAGCATGTGAGGGTGGCAGCTAGTTCTGGTGGAACTACTCATAAAATGAAACAAAATAGTTTCAAAATAAGCGGTCTTGGCAGTCAGTGTAACAAGTGATACCAGATCGCCCAAACAGAATATGTACATTTTTGGCTGTACTTTTGCCAAGAAAGTTGTTCATGTAACTGCTGCCTTTGTAAAAAGTAATAAGATAGGGAATTTACCTTTCTAATGCGCATCGTACACACCAAACTGCACATGTGGGGAGAGGGGATCTACCGAACACGTTGTCTTATTTCTGCGGGACCTACAATCACTTCAGAGACACATCACCAGCACTACATGCTCACACAGAACAACAAATATACGAGGCCACAAGACAAGAGGACCAATGGACAACACTCAATATACGAACAGATAAAATCTCGCACGCGACATATGACGAATACAAACGAAATAGACCATACAGAAGGCAACAAGATATGAAGCGAGCAAACGCAGTACATAGAGTGTACCAGCAAAGGAACCGGAATGGAGAACACGGCAGTGACAACACAGACACCAACACAGACACGGACGCGGTCAGTGATCATCATTTAATAGACAATAATTAGCATAACTATAGTAGTAAGGAGAAATATGAATTAGTCGCTCTTTCTCACCGGCAAAACTGCACTGTAAACCTGTTAAACTGTTATAGATAATACTAACTATGGATGAGGGTTGACTACTTGATGGGAATGCCAAGTCCTCGACCTTGAAGCATCACAAAGTGTCGGACTCCATCTTCTCCATCTTTCTCTCGCCTATCATCTTGTTCTATTAAATAGAAATTCATGTTATTCTTTCACGGTGTTTTACAACATAAACGTCAGTACTTGCTCTAGTCTTTATTTCTTCTTCTTCTTAAATGGATATGTATTATTTAATTAATAATTATTATTTATAGTTTTATTTCATAAGTTAGTTAATCTGTATATTGTTAAATTTAACTAGTTATAAGAAGAAATTATTCAGTGTAAAAAATCAATTACCTGTGCAAAATAGGACCTGTTTTAGCATCTACATAACAGGTCATTGTAAAAGACGGCAAAATAAATAAATAAATCGTACACAGAGCGACTCCACGATGACGTTACGAACTTCAAGGGACAATAAAGAAAAAAAGTGTTCATTTGGAATTAGCAATTCTGTTCCACAAACGACTAATTTGTTATCGAAAATCGATCTGATGCCTTAAACAGAGAAATACATTTAGTTGGACTGTTGTTGCTAATATTACAGGATAGTGTAGGTCAGTCGTAGTTCTTCCCTGCCACGTTCGCCTGATCTCACAGCCTTTCCTTTTCTGGGGTCTCGTAAACAGCCTTGTTCCAGAAGCCTATTTTGACTGAAGAGCTCTCCTGGCAACAAGTCATTCTGCATGCGAAACTGTTCAGGCGACACCGAGGACGCTAGAGCAGTACGCCTGGTTTGAGTGTGACAATGCCATGCATGCATTGACGCTATGATCCGCAATTTTAAACAGGTGTTCTAAATGCAGCACCTTGAGAAAGGTACGCACCTGAAGTGTTTCCATGAACACAGTACTGTATAGTTTGGTTCTCCCTAACATAATACTTCGTGCACCGATACTAATTAAAAAAATGTTCAAATGTTTGTAAATCTATCCGACCAAACTGCGTAGTCATCAGTCCGTAGCCTACAAACTACTTAATCCTAAGTAAACTAACCAAAGGACAACACACACACCCATGCCCCAGGGAGGACTCGAACCTCCACGGCGAGCAACCGCGCGCTCCGCAGCGAGACGCTTTAGATCGCTCGGCTACTCCACCGCAATACTAATCCACAACAGCGAGAATATTATCGGACTGCATTTGAGAGGAGGCTACTTCGCGGGAATGCTGTACGTCTTGATGAGGATTAAAAAGTCGGCGCCTGTAGTCTGGCCACCGTGCAGAACGTGGGAAGTGTGTCCCTTATAACTTTGACCTGGTCGTTTCGAGATTAGCGTCCTTTACTTCAGATACCTTCATCCATCGCCCCTGAAACTCTGTTGACCTCACCACGGAATCGCCGTATGAGATTCAGACGTTGGTTCTACTGTGTGATACCAATGACTTTATATTGGTAATCATATGGTATGAATGTTTTTACATGAGGCGCTCCAGTCACGGTCAGCACGGCCACTACGGTCGGGGGTTCGAATCCCCCCCTCGGGCATGGATATTTGTGCCGTCTTTAGCCTTAGCTAGTTCATAAGTAGTTTGTAAGCTTAGGGACTGATGACCCCGTAGTTAAGTCCCGTAAGTTGTACAAACATTTGAACAATGTTTTTACAAATGTGGCGGTGGTCCGTGGGCCGAAACTGATTGTTATGGAAATTTTGTTTGGACAGAACATTGTGTCATATAAAAAGTGGCGTAATTTTGCGTACTGCTCGAATCCGTAAGCAGTTTGCTAACATCTATATAATACTGGACACTGGCTCCTGGAGTAGATGAATGCCCGTGTGAACTGCTGTTATAGGTAGGAGAGCCAGTCATGAAGAAATTGTTTCACCTGGTATGCAAGATTTTTGAGACAGGGGAAATACTCTCAGACTTCAAGGAGAATACTGTAATTCCAATTCCAAAGAAAACAAGTGCAGACAAATGTTAAAGTTACGGAACAATCATTTTAATAAGTCATGGTTGCAAAATACTAACACGAATTATTTACAGACGAATGGTAAAAACTGGTGGAATCAGACCTTGGGGGAAGATCAATTTGGATTTAGAGTAATGTAGGAATATGCGAGGCAATACTCACATTACAATTTATCTTAGAAGATAGGTTAGGGAGATGAAAACCAGGTTTTTAGCATTTGTGGATCTGGAGAACGCTTTTGATAATGTTGTCTGGAATACAGGTTTTCAAATTATGAAGGTATCAGAGGTAAAATATGGGGAGCGAAGAGTTATATTCAACCTATGCAAAAACCAGAGAGCTATTATTAGAGTCGAAGGGCATGAAAGGGTCGAAGTTGTTGGAAAGGGAGTAAGACAGGGTTGTAGCCTTTCCCCAATGCTGTTCAATCTATACATTGAGCAAGCTGTGAAGGAATGCAAGGAGAACTTCGAAGTTGGAATTAAAGTTCAGGGAGAAGCAATAAAAACTGTGGTTTGGCGATGACATTGTAATTCTGAAAGGGACAGCAAAGGTCCTAGAAGAGGACTTAAACGGAATGGATAGTGTCTTGAAAGGAACGTATAAGATGAACATTAACAAGAGTAAAACTAGAGTAACGGGATGTAGTGTCAGAAAATCAGGCGATTCTGAAGGAATTATATTAGGTAATGAGACAATAAAAGTAGTAGACGAGTTTTGTTTTTTAGGTAGCAAAAAACTTCTGATGGCTGAAGTAAAAAAGATATAAAATGCCGAATGGCTATGGGAAGCTTCTAAAGAAGCGAAATTTGTTGATATCCAATATTAGTTTAAATGTTAGCAAGTCCTTCCTGAATGCATTTGCCGCGGTGGAGTAGCCGAGCGGTCTAATGCACCTCGCTGCGGAGCGCGCGGTTGCTCGCCGTGGAAGTTCGAGTCCTCCCTGGGGCATGGATGTGTGTGTTGTCCTTAGGTTAGTTTACCTAGGTTTAAGTAGTTTGTAAGGTACGAAGTGGTGACCACGCAGTTTGGTTCGATAGAACATTTGAACATTTGAATGTATTTGTCTGGAGTGTAGCACTGTATGTTCAAAATCTTCAAATGTTTGTTAAGCTTAAGGGACTTAACTGCGTGGTCATCAGCCCCTAAACTTACAAACTACTTATGAACTACACTATACTAAAGACGGCACAAACATCCATGCCCGAGGGGGATTCAAGCCCCCGACCGTAGCTGCCTTGCAGACTGTGACTGGCGCGCCTCAGACCGCTCGGCCACTGCGGCCGGCACCACTGTATGGGAATGAAACGTGGACATTAAGGAGTTCATACAAAATGATGATAGAAGCTTTCGAGTTGTGGTGCAATAGGCGAATGATGAAAATTAGATGGGAAGATCACGTAACTAATGAGGAGGTGCTCAACGGAATTGGGGAGAAAAGGAGTTTCTGGCATATCCAGACTGAGGGAAGGGATAAGTTGGTGAGACACATTCTGAGACATCAAGGAATCTTCAAATTAGCATTAGAAGGAAGTGTTTGGGGTAAAAACCGTAGAGGGAGGCTGAGGGACGAATACAGTAAGCAGATTTAAAAAAAAAAAAAAAAAAAAAAAAAAAAAGGAAAATAAAGAGGTCTAAAGGACCTACTTAGTAAGTATGAGCTGCCGGGTACGAATCCCGGCCACCGCATTTATTTTGATTCAATGCCTCTCCTTATGTTTAATACCTTTGGTATAATGAGACAATGTTGTCTCAAGGGAATTTTATTATTTTTTCATATTTATAAATGGTTCAATTATCTAGTGCACGTAAATTCACCAGGAAAGAACTTCTTATAGTATCAAATAAATGTCCACATTTACTGAGCTGGATGGAGACTGTCCTCCATTTCTAGTGTTGGAAGCGTTACAAACAGCTGGTCTCAGCTGCCTTAGCTCAGCACGCGAAATTACGTGCAGTCGTGACGTACTTGATTCGCGCTGCCGGTGGCCCAATAAGTTAAATGGAGGTCCTTTTGTACATCGCGTATTTTGTTCACGGCCACTGTTCAACACAAATGAACGTCGGCGTGTTCACGTAGATACGCAAGTAAAGAGGCGTACTTCGCTTTTCCATTAAGCTTTTAGTTTCATTTCATTGTTCATCATCTCACATGCCCTATGCGTTACTGCTGTTTGATAGTAGCGTGATTTAGAATCTTTATCCTTTTAGGACAGCATGATTTTGATTTTGAGGTGGACCTCCAAACACTTTCAAACGTTTGACAATCTAAGGGACTTAACTACGTTGGTCATAAATTAAAAAAAAAAAAAAAAAAAAAAATACGCGGGGGGGGGGGGGGGGCGTCTGAGGCGCTCTAGTCACGGTCTGCACGGCCACTACGGTCGGGGGTTCGAATCCCCCCTCGGGCATGGATATTTGTGCCGTGCTTAATATTGTGTTGTTGTGGTCTTCAGTCCGGAGACTGGTTTGATGCAGTTCTCCACCATACTCTATCGTGAGCAAGCCTCTTCATCTCCACATAAGAACGGCAACCTACATCTGTCTGAATCTGCTTATTGTATCCATCTCTTGCTCTTCCTCTGCGGTTTTTACCCCACACACTTCCCTCCAACGCTAAATTCGCAATTCCTTGATGTCTAAGAATGTGTCCTATCAATCTATCCCTTCTTTTATTCAAGGTACGCCAGAAATTTCTTTTCTCCCCAATTCTGTTGAGTACCTCCTCATTAGTTACGCGATCCACCCACCTGATCTTCAGCATTCTTCTGTAGCACCACATTTCAAAAGCCTCAATCCTCTTCCTGTCCGCACTGTTTATCGTCCATGTCTCACTCCCATACAAGGCAACACTCCATACAAATGCCTTCAGAAAGGACTTCCTTAGGCTTAAATCAATATTCGATGATAACAAATTTCTCTTTTTCAAGAACGCTTTTCTACCCATTGCCATTCTGCATTTTATATCCTCTGTACTGCAACCATAATCCCATAAGCTACACAAACATTTGAACATTTATTATATTCCACATATATAGTGGTTAAGCCATGTCATACAAATTGAATTATAATTCACAAAAATAACTAGTTTTAGTGAACTCTGTCATCATTATCAAACGTAAGCAAAAATTACATTAAACACAAACTGAGGAAACAATTAAATCATGAAAAGGTGTAGTCAATGTAGGCAGGACATCTAGAAGTTTGACAGTGACTCCCAACTGTTTGCCGTAGTCACACATGGTATCGCACCGTTTCCAGCTATATATAATTCCATACCCTGCCCCAACAGCTGTATTTGCTCCAATGTTCAAATGTTTGTAGAACTTACGGGATCATCAGTCCCTAAGCTTACAAACTACTTATGAACTACCTAAGACTAAGGACGGCACAAATATCCATGCTCTAGGGGGGATTCGAACCCCCGACCACAGTGGACGCGTAGACCGTGACTGGAGCGCCTCAGTCCCCTCGGCCACCGCGGTCGGCTGTATTTGCAATATGAATGGTATTAGGTTGTTAAACTGCAATAACCATGTGCATTCATATTGCAAATACAGCTGTTGGGGCACGGTATGGAATTATATATAGCTGGAAATGGTACGATACCATGTGTGACTATGGTACACAGTTGGGAGTCACTGTCACACCCCTAGATGCCCTGGCTAAATTGACTACACCTTTTCATAATTTAATTATTTTCTCAGTTTCTGTTTAATGCAACTTTTGCTTACGTTTGATAATGATGACAAAGTTCATTGAAAGTAGTTACGTTTTGTAAATAAAAATTCAATTTGTTGGGGTTGGGTTAGGTTGTTTGATAGGGATAAGGGGACTAAACTACTGAGGTTATCAGTCCCCCGGTGGGGAGGGGAAGGAGTGAGGATAGGAAAGGAGGGGAGGGGGAAAGGAAATGCAGTCCGGGAGTTAAAGAAGGAAGGAAGACTGCATTAGCTCGGGGCCCCGTGCTCGCCACGCACGTACTCGCGAAAGAACCGTGAGCCCCCTGGGGGGATTCAATTTGTGTGACATAGCTTAACCACTATGTATGTGGAATATAATAAATAATTAATCAGTCACATACTCCTTACTACAATGTCATACAATATAATTTGAAAAAAATTTGGACAGTGTCATAAAGACAACAAGGTGGCATACGGTGAGCTTTATATTATGTTTGGAAAATCTTAGTTGCACACGTTCCGGACTGTTATTTGAGCCTATGAGTGTGGTCTTCAAAGCAATGTTTCGGACGTTTTCGGCAGCAGGTGAGATGCCCCGTCGCCGGAGAGCGGTGGCGGCGCCCGGCGGCTGCTCGGAGGCGAGCCCCGGGTCGGCGGAGGAGGACTCGGGGTGCTGCGCGCGGCCCGAGCAGCGGCACGCGGCCAACGCGCGGGAGCGCGCGCGCATGCGCGTGCTGGCGCGCGCCTTCTGCCGCCTCAAGACGACGCTGCCCTGGGTGCCCGCCGACACCAAGCTCAGCAAGCTGGACACGCTGCGCCTCGCCGCCTCCTACATCGCGCACCTGCGCGCCATCCTCACCGACGAGCCCGCGCCGCCCACCGCACAGCACCCACTCAACCTGGTCAGTACCGCCACCAGCAGCCAGTCGCGACACTTTGGGCCTACTAGCTGACAACCGGCGCTGCCCGGATATTTATTTCCTCAATACTCTTGTAACCAACTTCCCTTTCCTCCACTCTCTCCTCTCCCATCTCTATATAAATCTCCAGCTTCCTCTCTCTTGTCCCATTTCTACCAGTACTCCTCCACTTTGGTTCATCTATCCCCCACTCCTTCACCCCCAAATCTTGAAAAATTCATTTATGTCAGCTTTCCCGGTGGTCAATGAAATAAAGTTTTTGCAGCGGACCCTTTCCTTATACGTGGTACAACATGTATGTAAACAGTGACCTACTCTTTGGATTAAAGGTTATGATGATGATTTGGTGTGTCACTTTTGGCCATTAGACCCCAGGTGGGATCGTGTTCGGTGTGCCTGGTTCAAATCATTAGTTGACGCCACATTGGAAACTTGCACGTCGATGATGATGGCGACACAACACCTAGTCCCCGAGTGGATAAAATCGAACCCGGGCCTGCTGAGTGGGAATCTAGCACGCAGTCCACTGGACTACAGAGGCGGCCTGGATATAAGGTGAAGTTGTAGACCGTTTGTCTGGTGTTCGATTTGATGGAAATGACTGCTTGCTACTTGCTCCCCCTGGAGAAGTGGACATCAACTCCTCACCTGTACTTCTGCTGATGCCTGAACGTGGCTGGCATCGAACTCCGTCACTTCTAGCAGGGTTTCAGTGCTATTCGTTAGGTAATAGGACAGCAGTGGAGGAGTTACAGACGAAGTAAGAAAACGGCTTTACCTGGTGTAATTGTCTGTATTGTTCCTTTAAGCAAGAAGAATGTGAGATAGCCTATTACACATGACAGACGTTTACTTCTGCTATCAAATATAGAAATAATAACTAGTCCCGCCGCAGGACCAAGACACTATGAAAGTCAATTCAGTAAAATAATTCAAACTGAAATAGCCCAACCCTTAGCAGAGGGATAATGCGCTAAGAAACATTACGTAGATTGGTAGTCATGAGAGTTAACGGAACAGCCCAGGCAAGGGCAACGGCTTCAGTCCTATCAGAAACAGTCTGTACACTTTCGCTCGTTGATTGGCGAACGCGTCCCGGCGAAAACATAACCGATAAATATTCCCGAACTGGTTATTAGACCGAACCGTAGCGCGGAGTACGATTCACTAGGTACTGCTAGTCTGCGCTCCTGTGCATCATGGCGGCAATGCACCTGTGGACGATAATGAATGCACTGAACTAGCACTGGGTAGAACTGTGCACGATTGGGCGGCGGCAGCGTCTCCCGTCATTTTCGTGTCCGTCAGTCCAGGATTCTATCGCTCCGCCGAGACGAAGTGGGGCTCCGCAGCCAACCTGACAACGCGCCTTCTGCGCCCTTCCCCCGACCCGTGTGGGCAGGGTCGGTTCCCTGGGCGGTTGGGACACCTGGAATAGCGGTTCTTCACCCAAACGGCGCGAAGGCGTGCGTCCCCGCCGTGTGTGAGGAAGAAGCGAATTTCAACTGACGGCCAAATGGGCCTTTCAAGACTACGCCGTATTGCTACATTTACGTATAAATGGGACTTGACAAAATTATAAATCCTCCGCCAGAAGGGAGTCAAGGTGTCAGCCAAGCCTGTGGGGGTTATTTCTTGTCGGAGAAAATTCACTTTATGAGATTAAACCGGTAATTAATTTTTACTACCTTTAACGTACTGGGCCGATCAGCCAGCGACCGATATCATTCTATTCGTAATTTCACGTAAGCGCCGAATCTGCTGTCAAAATCACGGGGTTAATTTCATTACGGCACTCTCCCTTTGTCACAAAGCTGGACAGTCTGTCATTTGCATCTGCCTTCCTTAATCAGTTAGATAGCCCAAGATATTGGTGCTACAAAGTGTGAAAACATTCATCAAGATCTCGACAAAGGATTACGTCAAGTGTGTAAAATATCATCAATATCGGAGCTAGTCTGTGCATTTTGCCGAATTCATAAGTATCCACCACCATGGCCCGAAAAATTGTGTAGAGAGTGACTTTCCTCTCGTTTTCGAGTAAAAATTTTATCAAAATTGGAGCTGTAGATTTACTACAACAGAAACACTTGGATATATTAGAGAAAAGTAAAACCCCACTTTATTCCTTTCATTTTCCTTTCCGAGGAGTCGAGTTTGCTGTTCGAGATGCAGCCTATAAAGAGTCACAGTTTTATTCAGCCAATTATTAGACAAGCTGATAGTGGGGCGAAGGAATACCCAATTGAACTTAAGTGGGAGGTGCTTATCAATTCCGGATTAATCCTTACAATCAAAGAAAACCTCCCGAAAACCTTGGTTGGAACCGGTGAATTGGGATCAATATAATTTGTTTCTGGAAAAAAATAAAAATAAAATAAAAATAAAAAAAGAAATAAATAAAATAAAAATAAGGAATAAAACACAAGGTATCACAAATGCACTCTCGATAGTCAAAAATTAGACGCCAAAAGAGTTTCTCTAAACGCAGGTTTAGTAAACAGGGATATTGCATGCACCACTTGCGGGAGAAAACACGGCAGTTGGTACCTGTAATCTCGTATCTCTAACATGTATAAAACAACCGGAAAACCCGGCGACGCGTAAATTAAGTGGTACTTGAGGCACCATCCCCCAGGCTCCGTCTGAAATTTTAAGTAGACGATGATCTTCCCTTTGTTTTCGAGTTCAAGCATGCAAGATTTCATGAAGATCGGAATGAAACTCGAGATTCCGTCAGTCTGTATGAAAAACAGCCTCCACCATGCACCTAAATTCGGTTCTTTCACAAAATATTTTCTTAGTTGATGTCTTCTTTGTATAAACTTTATACCTGCAAAATTTCAGCTTCATAGGTGAATATAAATTGTCGCTAGAAACAAAATGATAAATAAATAAAAAAGAAATTTATTTGCAATTGCGAATATTAATCACCATCAGCCAGTGGCGTAGATACTACACCAAGGGCCCCGGGGCAAAAATGACGTTGGGGCCCTCTCTAAACTAAAACTATACCACAGGCGCCGACTTTCGAAAATCTTGGGGTATGCTCAGTGGCGTTTCCAATAGGGGGAGGTGGCTGCCAGCCTGCAGACCCCCCCCCCCCGACAGGTATTTCTAAAAAAAAAAAAAAAAAAAAAAAAAAAAACAAAAAAAAAAAAAAAAAAAAAAAACTTTATTATATTTTTCCAATTCCAGGTACAAAGGTAAAGTAATAATTTTGTTTTATTTTAGTAGTATTTAGGCTTTTGCGACCATTTGAACCTGTTTTCCCGTTGTATTAAGTACAGAAATCATTTTCAGAGTTTTCGACTTCTTAGACATGCATATCAGATAATGATGTGCCTGTATTGTGAAAACTGTGTTCATTATCGCAAAAACTAACATCGAATGGTCTTTCTGCCTTCTTTCTTCTGCAGATTTATTTTCTATGCAGTATTACGAAAATAGTCCATAACCACTTCTGCTGTCATACCATGTCTGTGAGATACCAATAGGTTCACAATCTATAGTTACATCACACACCAATTCAGTAAACAGGATGAAAAATGTCACGACTTAATACTAACACGATTCCTTGAAGAGAATTGACTTCTAAGAGAATACATAAACGTTAAATTAGTAGTATACACATTTTCATCGTATCCTACCAAACCCCCTTCATTTCTAGTTATTTAATACAACAATTAAAGGTTACCGCCTTCAGTTTACGATATTGAATTTACAAGCAGCATTCCATTAACATTCGGACTATTTAGAAAATGATCACTTCACTCATATGTCAACATGAATTTTAATGCCTACGAATTCAGTTACCTGTTTGTTTTAGATAACCTTTTTACAGCGGTGTATTACAAAAGCCAGCCGCCCATCAATGGAATGAGAGAGTCGAATTTAATTACAATCAAGAAATACAACGTAAAGAATAAAAATAGTGCCAAAATTTTCAGTGGGGTATGCCGAGAATACTCACTCACATTTTGGAGTATGCTCGTACATTCTATGATGTAATTGCCGTACAGGGTGAGACTTTTCTGTAAATTTGTCGCAAGCCTTGATATGACTGATTTTAAATACGATGTGCAGTGTCCATGTTTATTGATAGAACTAAGCAAATGTCCTTCAGACATGCATGCTTAGTTCTATCAATAAACATGGACACTGTACATCGTATCGTCGTATCGTAAATAAATAAACATTTAAATCCTCTCTACAGATAGAGCTGACAGCGGGAAGGCCTTGGCCCTTTTTACATTTTTATTCGCTCTTTCTCTTTTTTTGTAAGATCTGACAGATCCTTCTTATTAAGTGTAGAACAGCAATATTTGCAAATGCTGCTCATTCTTGACCAGATGCGTCAGGGGCCTACGAATCTGAAAATCAACGAAACTGAAGAAGGAGGGAGAGAATCAATTTATGTTTAATATTATTCCCTTTCTATTAATTCAAATGTTCAAATGTTTGTAAATCTATCGGACCAAACTGCGTGGTCATCAGTTCGTAGCTTACAAACTACTTAAACCTAGGTAAACTAACCTACGGACAAACACACACACCCATGCCCCAGGGACGACGCGAACCTCCACGGCGAGCAACCGCGCGCTCCGCAGCGAGGCGCTTTAGACCGCTCGGCTACTCCACCGCCGCCCCTTTCCAACACACAGCAACCATTCACAGAGCATTAATCACTATTTTCAGAAACAAACTATTGTTTAAAAGCTGTTCATGACAAGTGACATATTCCTGCATTCATTACAAATGTTCATTGCTGAAAAACTAGTTTTTAATAGTATATGTTTTTGTGTTCCCTAAAACATTTTGTTTCCATGAAATTCTAAGATGTAAAACGTAGCGTATAGGCCACACGGAGAATTTAGGCTACACACTTAATACGTTTCGGAAACGTTCAGAAAAATCTGCAATGAATATGAAGCGCCATAATTTTGCAAAAGATATGCATTATCCGTGTATGAGAAGCCCTAAAAATTCCTGAGAAAGCACCCCCTCCCTAAATGTCCCCCTAAAGCACTTATCCGTCCGAATCCCCCCTCCCCCTCCCCTGCGACAACAGACTCTTAAATGCAGGGCGAAATCCCCATTTGGCGACACTGTGCACTCTGGCGGCGGGCAGTCGTGGAGGGCCAGTGTGCCATACGGAGCCTCTCACACCGGGCCGACAGGGCGACGCAACCAGTCCTGCCAACAGCCCCGGTTTGGCTGACGTGTGGTCACTCTATCCACCAGGCATGAGGACACATATCAAACAACAAGAAAATGCATATCACTCTCCTCCTACTTCAGTGGAAAGGAGAAGGGAGACAATGATGCTTATATCGTAAACTAGCTGAAAACCCGTCGTTGCCCGGGTGTTTATTTATTTATTCCTGCCTTGAGTTAGTACTTCTCTTATCCCTTCTCTCTCTGTGCATTTCTCTTTTTCTAAAATGATGTTATATTTCTTGGAGAATATATAAGAAATAACGTTTTCTTGCATAATGCACAAAATTATAAGTGCAATATCCAAACAAAGGAAGATAGTAATCAAAATACAAATGACTTATAAAATTCGTACGATGTCATATTTACTGAATTATAACAATTAAATTAATGTAATTAATTTCACCCATTTTTGAGGGAATGTCGCTGATAAAGCGGAACTGAAAAATATTCCTATCAGATTGCAGACGTCTATGCACCTACCGTTTATCAGGAAAGCAATTAGTGTAGATCAAATCACACGTAAAAATACACTCGTTTCGAAGAATCCAATCACGAAATTCAACAATAATGATTGTAATAATATCACAGATCGATCGATGCGTGAAACGTCCAAACGATTTTTTTAAAGAGATGTACTAAAAGAAATTTCTTTTTTATTGCTTTATTTATTTATTCTTATATTTCCTTGTTCGTATGCTTATCCTTACAGAGAAAGAGCTGAAGACATTATATCACGCATAGACCAAAGATATTGTCTGTGGCATCACGTTTCGCTGTATGTAACCTCCTTGCTATTGAGTTGGAAACGTCATCGCTGGCCTTCGAATTTTTTTTTTTTTTTTTTTTTTTTTTTTTTTTTTTTTTTTTTTTTTTTTGCTTTGACGACTTTCAACCACCATATCTTCCACCCCCTTATAGCTATCGGCATGGAACTGCTATGGTGTCCAACGGGAGACTTCGGACAACAATTACACACATACCATTCGTTTGCGTTCTGTAGTTTTCGCTGCAATGCCAAATATTAACACACACACACACACACACGTAGAATTTTATATACACTGGTAAATTTCCATCCAAATATACGCCACCCTTTTATCATTATCAACCCTCAAGGAACAATGCAACCAATAAAACCATTTTCAAAGAGTAATTATTGTTCCGCATTTCGCTTTAAATAAATATCAATCAGATCGCAATAAAATCGTGCCTAAAACCTTCCTCAGGTATAAATTAGTAACTGTACGTCTTGTCGTTCGGACGTGATAAACGTACACCGAACAGACATTCACATTTATAGATATAGATTGAATAAAGAAATTAATCACTTGAAACGTCTGCGATGAGAAAATGGTAGCAAATTCCCCTAACTTAAGTAATCCTAACTTTAACAAACACCTTAAGAAACTTTAAGAAACGCCTTAGTCCCCCCGACACCGCGGCCGGCTTAAACCACTTCCTTACTAATAAACTATTATTTTAATACAAAATGACTGTTAATTAGTATTAAATAAAGTCTGAAATAAGTAGACAAACCAGCTTTCATGAACTTGATCACTCAATCCACACGATATTTACGTAAATTACTAGCAAATTGTACAATAAGTCAGCGCAGTAAATTAAATACACCAGAAATAAAACATGCTGCTTGCATTTTCAGTGTTACTGTGGAGAATATATGTTTATATTTCCTTTATAAATTGATACCAGTTGAAATCAGAATATACAAGTGTGACGCTTTCAAAATGATAGCTACAGATAATAATCTAGCATCTAAAGCAGAGTTTCTTAAAACTGTATGACGCATTAAAATTGTTTATTTTAACCTTGAATTTCTATATTTTGATATAGTAGTAATAAAAAATAATAATTTTTGAGATGTTGAAATTATTTTTAGAATCATGAGATGTGCGCAATTATTCCCAGATCTAAGATGGTTCAAATGTTAACGATTAATAATTTTATAGATTCTGAATTTCGGGAGTTTGTGGAACTCAAAAGTCCTCCAAAAACTACCATAAGAAATGCTCTTTCTTGAACTTTTTCGATGTCTTCTATCAATGCCATCTCGTAAGGCTCTTATCCAACATAGAAATACTCCAGAAGAGGGCGGACGAGGGTATTGTATCATAGACTGTCTCTAGTCCATTCGTTGAACCTTTAGTGTTCTGACAAACCAAGCCTCTACTCACCATTCTTACATATTTACTTATGTGCTTACTTCGGTTGAACTTTTCGTAATTGTAATCATTAGATATTTAACTGAATTAACGGTTTTGAGTTTGATGTGATTTCTCTCGTAATGAGAATGTGAAGGATTCCTTTTACTACACCTGTGAATGTCCTCACACTTGCCGTTAATTACATTTCAGTCTATGTTAAGGGGGCCACACCCTGCCTATCTAAACCATGTTAATTTAGGCAAGTATTTGACCCATTTCTGAAAAAAATCTATTTGTTGCAGGACCTTAATATTTTTACTTTGTGTTACATGATGGTAACATAGTCAACTGTACTGATATCTACTTTATCCATTTTATAGTTTTTATGACTCACTTTTTTAAATTTATTAACAAAGAATTTTAGTTTTTTCTGTAGAAAATATTTTTGTGACCTTCATAATAGGAGAATATTAATGCAGTACCAGAGGTGGCTTTTTATGTTATGCAGAGTCTCTGAATATTTCATTCATTTATCTATGATAGTTTCTAATATAATGGGGCACATGTACTGAAAATTTTAGTTTACGGGAAATTGACTTTCAAGAAAAAACTTTTCAAATTTGTTACTTGCAGTTAATTAAAACTGTCCTGCTGCATATGATGGCCCTTATTTGGCTTCTAGTAGGTCTTACAGCTTCTTCTTCACCTTCCTGGATGTTTGTCTTGCTTGCCTGGTATTATTAGATGCAGACCTGTCTGCTTCGTATATCCTCATCTTATCGCTATGTTGCAGCCCAGTGATCATATTTTCACCAGGATTAATCCCCAGCTTTTTCAGTACCCAACACTTTCCAATATTACCACAATTGAATGTAATAACAGCATCATGAACTCCTAGTTTCATTGTTTGCATGCATACAAATATAGTTTTATGCAGGCGCTTCTAAATTATGCTGTTGAAACATTCATTTGGGTTCTGTGTCTTCCCATGCAGACATTCCCTTGGAAAGTCAGGATGAGCTACGTCTCTGAAAATAGGTTTAATTGCTGTAATAACAGCAGCAGGAAGACAATGCTGGTGAGAGTAAGATTCTCCATTTGCCCGAGTACTATTGTATTTGCACCACGAATTTTCTCCTGGTGGACACAATGCATGACACGGCTTATCATCAGTAGAGGACTTATGGAAAAATATGGCCCAAACATCTCTCTTCATTGCCTCCAGATTTTCCTTATTTCTCCTAATTGCCTGTCCATAGTATACCTGCAAGTTTTCTATTTTAGTTTTAGTTGACCGACTCTATCCGATCAACAATTTTCCTTCTTCTAATTTTTTCCTAGTTTTGTTCCCAAACGTTTTTGAACATGGCCTACACATTCTAATTTGCTAATAATGGCATCTCCATATGGCTTAGAGATCACCACATTGTTGTTTGCCTTACTGTCACCATCGCCCAAATATTTGATGTACCGTACGCCTCTTGTTTCTACAGAGCGATGAAATATTTGTTGTACTCCATGAACTTTGCCGGTGTCTACACTCGTGGCAGTCACTACTCCATTCAAAGTATGTCCTCTTTTTTTGCCAACTTCCAACAAGTGCAACCGCAGTATCCGAACATCCATCATTTTCTTTCACTGTTTCCCTAGCAGCCAGTTTCATGCTTTCCTCATTGACCTCACCATACAGCTTTCTCTGACATTGCAGTCAGTATTTCAGATTTATTTGGTGGTTGATGTAAGTTCATCACTGAACAAAATGTTCTCCCTGCAGCCATGCCCTTGCCAATGATCGCAAGGCATAAACTAACCCAGTATTGGGCCACTTGCATCTGGTTTTGAAGAACCCATAAACGAAATACCAGCTGAGCATTTAGTGCAAATTAAATCCAAATCATTTGCTAGACTTTTTCTCCCACTTTCACTCTCACAGATTTTCACACTCTATGTGTCACCACACTGTCTACATAGTACAAATTTAGAAATTACATCTGATAATATTCCCAAATTTATCATAATGTTACTGTACCCCTTGTCACTTACAGTAAATTCGTTGTAACTCTCTTGAAATGGTGAGAGCTTCTTTGATGATGCACTTGTTGAAGAATTACAGTTAGAAACTTCGTTGCCAGGTGACATAACCTCTTGTACAGAAAGCTTTCTAAACTTGTTTACCCTAAATTGTCGTATGTTGAAAACGTTTCGTCATCTTCAATAAACACAAAAAAACACAAGTAAACAAGCACTGCAAACGTAAGTATAAAAACTACTCGAAATGACAGTTGAACAAAACTAACAATGTGTTTGAAAGGGTGTTGTTTACAAACAGAAGAAGCAAAATAATAGCCAACACACTCAGGAGTAACAAAATCTCTGTCGTGCAATATATGGGATAGAAAGATCTAAAATATGTACAGAAAAGTGGGCGTGACACATAAACACACGTTGTAGGAAAATGCTCCTTAAATGCTCGAGAAAAAATTTTCAGCAAAATCCTTTTCAGAGGACTTAAGTAAAACCTTAATCTATCGAAATGTGATGAAAACAGTAAATCGATTTTTTTCGACCTGGAACACTGTGTTGTCCCCTTAAGAGTAAGTATTATACTGTTTTATGAACATTTTTGATCATCTCCGAATGTCTAAATCCTGTTTTTCAGAATTATTGCCCTTCAGAAGGTCTATAAATAAAACACTGTACATAAGAGTGAAGAAAAGGAAGCAGTTGCTGTATTGGCGAGAAGTGCCAACGAGCAACGAGTGATGGCTGCGCGGCTGGCTGCATAGTTTATTGGCCTCGTGTAATAACGGCCTTACCTGAGAGATATTTCCATTGTAAATAGGTCACGTGCGGCACAGCACAGCCTGTGTATATAGCCTCTAGGACCAGGAGTGTATAATCCACTTGAATGCAAGAGCGGCACCTACCTTCGTAGTCGGAAGCTACGCCTCGGTGTGTGGAGTAGGGAGGCGGTTATCGCTGAAACAACCGGTTTTCGGTTATACCGGTTCTTTTCATCTCCAGTTTAACCGCACCGTAAAAATTGCTCAAGATAACCGGTTTTTTAAATAACCTGTTTTCGGTTTTTATTGCTATTATTTGCAGTAGAGTTCGAACGAAACATATTTTGCGGCCGAAACAGAAACCGTAATCGTCGGTTCTTCTAGTTTCGGCCGAAACCGAAACTTACGAAATTTACGTTGTACGAGAAATCACTAGTCTTTCCATATTTTGATAGATCCCCTCCCAATACTACGCCTTCTTGAGTGTAAGAAGACGATATACGAAGCATACAGATTTACTGACCTAGTATTTGCATCCGGCAGTTGCGAATATTGAGCCAACCACTCCGTAAGTTGGACTTGTGAGGCAGCGCATACGAATATCTCGTTATACACACAACATATATAAGTTACAGTCAGTAAATAAACTTCAATCAGTTCCGACTAACAGTATGATTGTTGTCAGTGTAAATTTACGCAAATTGAACTACGAAAGCTGTGTACCACATGATCAACGAATGTTCAGATGGGTGTGAGTTCTTATGAGACCTAAATGCTTAGGTCATCGGTCCCTAGACTTACAAACTACTTAATCTAACTTAAACTAACTTACGATAAGGACAACATATACATCCATGACCGAGGGAGGAGGGAGGACTCTAACGTCCGACTGGAGCAGCCGCGCAGTCCGTGACATGGAGCCTCAGACCGCACGGCTACCTCGCGAAGCACTACATTATCAATGTTACCTAAACCCATATTGGTTATTAAAAAAAAGCCCCTCGCTTTCAAGGAATCACATTAATAAATCTTGTTAGCATAACAATAGGATAATACATTAAAAGTTAGTATTCCAAGCTTAGAGTACATCACTTACATAATAGGTATATGAATCGAATTTACCTTCTCTTCCGAGAAACATTTTGGATGCTTTCTCCTTAAATGACAGCATTTTTGTAGTACCTCCACCCGTTTTCAGCTTTTTAAAGCAAATGGAGCGTTATGCCTCACTACTACCGTCAGGGCCGGCGCAAGGCACGTGCGACCGCACGGGGCGGCACTTTCCGAGGGGGAGGGGCGGCAAATGTGCCGCCCCTCATTTTTTTATTAGAACAAACACAACATTGCCTAAGAGGGGATTCAAAACCAAACCTTGGAGGGAGCGGCTTCGGGAACTGTAGCATGGCGCCTCCATTACCTGCCGGTCGCCCCTGTTGAACAAGGAAAGGGAGGACAACCAATTCCTTCCTCGCCACTGCTGTAGCACCGTCGTGTATACGCCGGTGGATCAGAGAGGGGGAAGCAGTCTGGCGTACACGCCAGTATTCTTATGGAGCGCTCCCAGCCTGTTACGCGCCATGCGCTTACACACAACTAATTTTGCAGAAGACGAAATCTAATTTGAAAATTCGAATGCAATGTTCGATACTGCGATTACGTGTTAAGCCTGAAGCAATTTTACTAAGCCCTTCAATGGAGGTTTCCACGAATTTTATTCTTCCCGCTTTATGCAATGGCTAGAAGTATTTCGAATGGGTAAATATACAGCGACTAATTATATGGAATAAAGACATTGGTAGTAAGCGTGGCATAAGTAAGGGTTCGATGTATTTTTAAAAATTTTTGCTAACCGTTTCTGCGTGATAGTCGGACGTTTTGGTTTTTGAGCCATGAAACACCTGTCTGGGCCTGCATGCACAACAATCAAACTCTGACCGGCACTTTTGTTTGACAATACTACTCGCACATTGTCACCTTGCCAACATTTATATACTGTATTCTGTTTTCCGTTGAGTACATTCTCTGTTCACAACCACTGAAAAAATGTTTATTTGCGTTAACTATAAATTCTTGCCGCGCGGGATTCGCCGAGCGGTCTAAGGCGCTGATCTGTGCGGCTGGTCCCGGCGGACGTTCGAGTCGTCCCTCGGGCATGGGTGTGTGTTTGTCCTCAGAATAATTTAGGTTGAGTAGTGTGTAAGCTTAGGGACTGATAATGTTAATAGTTAAGTCCCATTAGATTTCACACACACATTTGAACATTTTTTTTTTTAATTTTTTTTTTACAAGGCTTATTCAGCTAGATTTCTTCAATCAGGTTTGACCCCATTTTTGAGAAGGTGCCCAGGGCCTGTTTTGTACAAATCTGCATACAATGTCACCAGTCACTCGTAATTTTTGTTTTTATTTTCTAGATCTACATAGATTTAAAATGTTCAAATGTTTGTTAAGCTTAAGGGACTTAACTGCGGGGTCATAAGTCCCTAAACTTACAATCAACTTTTGAACTACTAAAGATGACACAAACACCCATGCCCGAGGGGGGATTCGACCCCCCCGGCCGTAGCGGCCGTGCAGGCTGCGACTGGCGCGCCGCAGACCGCTTGGCCACTGAGGACGGCTACATAGATTTCGGGCAGAGTGTGGCTATTCTCAAGACGGTTCCTAGGTAGATCTGAAAAGTAAAAAGAGAAATTCCGATTGATTGCAGACATTTCCTACAGATTTGTTTAAATAACATTCCTCAAACGTTATGTAAAAAAAAAAGGGGGGGGAGGGGCGGCAATTTAGCAACTCGCACGGGTCGGCACTTGGGCTTGCGCCGGCCCTGACTACCGTACTTCTTGACGTACTTGGACACTCGGGATGGTGCCATTTAAGAAATAACTGATGTCTGGCGACGACAGCAAGGAACTGCCGCACGACCAGACGGAGGCAAGTCTCGTACACTGCCGGTGCACGCGCGTTGTCTAATAGGCCACGCCACACGGCAACAGCTGCATCGAGGCCTCAATAGCTGCACCAGTTCTTAAGTTCTTATGCCACGCGTTTGTTGCGCGTTTCTGACTGCCGGGATTGTTCTTAAATTATCACTGATCGCTTTTCTTAGTTACTGCGATGACCTAATATTTCACAGCAGTGGAAAGTTTAGGAATAGCCCTAAATATTAGGGTACTAGTTTTAATTTTTTAAAATTATTTACAAAAAAAACACATTTTGAACCACTACTACAGGAAGTAGTCGTATCGGTTTTTTTACCCGGTTCTTGGCAATAACTAAAAGAAACCGGTTACAACCGACACCAAATAAACACTGAAAAAACCGGTTATTCAAAACTAAAATACCGGTATCGGTTTTAACCGGTCGGTTTTTCCCATCGCTAGTGTGGAGTAAGCTGTTCTTCTAAACTCCGGCCAACGCAGGATTCGAAAGGCCCATCGGGTAACGACCGGCCGCCGTGCCATCCTCCAGCCTAAGGCGTCACCGGGTGCGGTATGAAGGGGAACGTGGTCAGCTCTCCGCAGAAGCGGCCATTGTGTCGGTTTTCGCGACCAGAGCCGCTACGTCTTAATCGTAGCTCCTCAATCGACCACCCAAGCGCCAACCAGCTGTCGGTAGACCCACGCGGTTACCCCTCCATGCGCAACAGTGCTTAATTTAGGCGATCTAACGGGAACCGTATTCATTGAGGCACGGCCATTGCCCCAGATCTTTTTCCAAATGAATGAAAATAAATTGCTGCATGTATGAAAGATCATCGATGGGGACGGCTGATTTTTAATCTTGGGATACAGATTGTATAAAAGAAAAATTGTAAAAGTCACCTGGAAAATTTGAAAATTACTGAAGAAGTGAGTCCAACTTCTTTTTTAATAGTTCACGATTAAAACCACGGATCTTACTGCGGATAAAGGGAACTCAATATTACTTTGGGTAGAACACCCTGTCAGTTTATTCTGGAGCAAGATCTCTTTAAGTAAAACTAAGGGGCGGCAGATCAATAACAAGTTTTTACTTCCAAGTCCCTGCCAGTGGAAGCTACTTTTAGACCCGTAAATTTCACTAATTCCTAAATATTTTCCTCTTCTTTCTTTCATTCCTTCCTTGCTCTCTGTCGCTGTTGTGCGATTGTGACGACTCTGAGAAATGTGGCACTGAGGTCAGTTCCTGCTCGTCGACTCGTTGTCTCGTACTGAGACTCCGTGGATCATGGCTGCATGTGGTGTTGAGAGTCGGCAGCACTGCTGTCGGTAACAGTGAAGCAAGGTCCTGGTTGTCGGAAGAGCTGCAGTCGACATTGCTGAGCATTAGGGTTCGTTCTTTGGCTGAAGATCCCTGTGCCAAGGTCCTTTGCTCGAGATAAGAATGGATGAGCCGGACATAAGATACAAGAGAGCCACGCTCAAGTTACTGGAACAGCAGGCTGTCGGGCCACACAGTTGCGAACTCTCCGAAAACATCAAATAACACCGTCCAGAAGTACTCGCGGCGTTCCACAGCGTTGGAGGCTTCCTATACTAATCGGAGAATGTGATGCTCAGTTCCGAAAACCAAACTGCTCTTCGGATAACATTTATTCGAAAGTTACTTGAAGCTCTTGGGTTACAATTTCTCGATGACCTGGGGTAAGGCTAGTAATGTACACACACACAAATTATGTGTCGCTTCACCTTGGTTCCAAGGTATCGTGAACACTTAAGTTGAATGTGTCTACTGCACCAACAACACAGTTCATAGAGGCCTCTCAACCCGCACAAAGATGCAAACAAGCACGAATGAGCAGTGGCAATGTGACTGAGAGGGCTAGACACCCATCGATTTCAGTCTTAACATCAGGAAGGAAGTACACTGCTTGACAGTAGTTCTTTCTGGCCCAGAAGGTCAATTGCGAAGTTTCAGCGTATGCATTGTTTCTTTGTGTCTTGAGGGACTCTCCTCAAGAGAAGTTTTCAGACGTCTTAGGATGAACGAAAGCGATGTTCGCACATGGAGCAGGTACAGAGGATCTGTCGGTGACTTGTCTCGTTCTGGCCGACCAAATGATACCACAACAGCTGATGACCGGAGGAGTCCTCAGATGAACGCCACTAAGCTGAATAATGGTTTTCGTTTAGACTCAAACTGTATGTAATAAGGTGCATGATATGAAACTACTCCAGATGTCAAAGGCGAGGTCCAGCTTTGTCACATGCAGCGCAGTGTATGTTGCATGCCGAATGGACTCAGAATTTGCATCAACTGCTATTCACAGTAAGTCTCGCATCTGCCTTCGCTGCCAGTGCAGTAAGGGAGGAGAGTGCGCGAATGGCTGAAAACTGGGCAGCCTTCCTACGTTACGCGGACAATAGTCGACAGCATACCGCGACGATTACAAGCATGCGTCAGTGTAAGAGCACGCGTTACCGGGTATCAGGGATACTGGTGCATGCTGCAGTCTGGAACGCAAATTCTGAATGTCTGACGAGGGGAGTGTCAGGGATGGGAAATGAGGTTCGAGGTGGGGTGGCACATGTTTGCAGCACTACCCCATAGTGTTATAATGCCCCCGTCATACAGCCAGGTGGCCAAAATTAACGAAAAAAACGCTCTAAAACTTTCGATTCTGTTCTATATACCCCTTCGTCCACTCTGTGAACTGAATGGCGCGGTGGCCGAAATGTAACTGGAAAGTGTAGCAAGCCGAAGGGTCTGTGTTCAAATTCTCAACCCGGAATGTTTTATCATTATTCCGTTTCGTTTAACTGATCAATAAGTTAATTGACTATAAGAAGACTTATGTATGAAATTTTGTTAACATTTAGTGCTTCGGCTTGTAATTTCAAGTATAAATGACGAAAAAACGTGATTACTTAAGATTCACAAATCACTGTGTGTGGGATGGTAGACATACATACAAACAGTTAAGCTCTGCACTTATGTAGGGGACTAGCGGCCTTCGCAGCACACATTACTGTATGTCTTTTGCATACTACTTGCAAACTTAATCTCAGTTTTGTCCAGATGCTGTCTTTTCCCAGTGCACTACAGAGGAATCTTTACGACGTATTCTCGGCTCTGAGCCGCCGACTCCCTGGAACTGGAGCTGCGTGTACCTTGATCTGGAACTTGGAGAGATACGAGGGCACCTGCTAACGCGAGACAGCCCTCAGAGTGAAGAGCTGTGTGCGCTGCTGGCTCCCTTTTAATTGCCTCCCCCGCGTCCGTGTGCGCCAACTCAACGGGGCTGCCTCCTTCCGCTGACCTGATTGGGGGAGAAGTTCCGGGTCTTCTATACTCTCTCTCTCTCTTCGTGGTGTCGTTTTAACACTGCTCATTTCAGGACACCTCAACCCCAGTTAACGAACCGAAGAGACCTACTTAACGTGAAATCCAAACCACGTGTTTTTTCTTGCGACTCGGCATATTCTGAAGAGGCAATGCTATGTTAAAACGAAAATTAGAAATCGGTTTCTATCCCACTAACTCTCGCTTTCCAGGCACGTGCTTTACTGCCGGACGTCTAAAATGGACAATCTTAAGCAAACCTCGTAGAAAGAAAGACTTTCCTTACCTAAATGGAGGAGGTTTTTCACGCTTCGCACATGCTACTACAAAGCCAAGAGCGGTTGACGCACCATCTTATCTAATAGGTAAAAATGAATATTTGTATGTTTGTTCGTATTTTATGTGCTACTGGAACGGTTATTCGACTGCTATGAAATTTTAAAGACAAAAGGATCATCGTCTTCCTAAGATTTGATACGGTGTATAGCAAGCGGTACCTTCCACTTCACTGATCAGCTCCAAAGTTAACCCAGATAGAGCGGAATTATTTTGGTAGATTTTTTCTCAGAGGCTATTAATTGCCTTCATATAACTACACAAGATAGTTATACGTGATTTTTTCCACAATCACACCATTACTTTTGCCATACTGCCCTTCTGAAATGATGTCAAAATGACTTTTGTTTTTGAATTTTCATCTAGTCAGTCATTATTATTAAAATATCATTTAAAATTAAATATATACATGCAAAATTTAAAGAATTTTCAAGAAATACAAATCCAATTACGAGGAAGTCTTCAATATCTTCTGCATGAAGGTCAACTTCGAAACCTTAGCCGCGGCGGAGTGGCCGAACGCATTGAGGCGCTATGCTCCGATACAAGACGCCGTTCCCCGTCGGTGCATCAAATCTTCCCTCAGGCATGAATGTTTGTGCTGTCTTTAATATAAGTTAGCTCATAAGCAGTTTCTAAGTTTAGGGAGTGATGACCCCACAGTTAATTCCCATAAGCTTAGCAAACATTTGAACATTTTTTGGAAGCCTTATCCAACCATTTTGCAATCAACAACACAAACTAAGGCCGTGTTCACACTACCGGCCGGGCCGAACCGAGCCGAGCCGAGAGATTAAACACATTGTTTCCAATTGCACTGTGCACACTGGCGGTCGAGCCGAGAGGACTCCGCTTCATCCGGTTCACGCCGAGCCAAAGACATTCGGAATGTTTAATATTTCCGTCGCGAGCAGATTGGGCTACGGCATTGCCTCTGCAGCACAAGTATCTCACGTCTCCAGCGTGTTTCCAATACACGTCTCTCTCCATGATAGATTTTTCTTAAAATAAAACTTGTGAAAATATGTTATTTTTATTTTTTCTTGTATTACTATTAATTCTCTAAAATGAATACAAAATTCAGATTTTTTTTTATCTGCACTCATAAAGAAAAACCCTCATAAATGTCAGTCGAAATTTATGGAATGAGTCCATTACCACCTGTTTTATATGTGATTAAAATCCGATTAATCACTACAGTGTGATAACAATACAAATAAAATAACAAAATCAATGAACCGTTAGCTGGCTCTAAGTAGACGGCAATGAACGAGTTTTGGTCACCAACGTGTTGCCTTCGATCTTCAGCTGATAGTGGGTGAGAATACCTTGTTGCTGGGGACAAGCTCATCAAGAAGCAAAAATCAAAACACAACAAGAAAAAAAGTGGCACACGCTGCTCATCCTTTACTGACCTGACCTGTAGTGTCTGAGACAAGTCGAAGTACCATTGAGACACAGAAAATTGACAACACATGATATAGCAAAATGTTCGTAGACATGCAGTGCCCCTCAGACAGCTTCTTAACAAAATAAATATATAATAAAGTTCTGAGAGCTGTGTGGAGTTATTTGAAAGTTGAGATGGATTGAAATACAGTACAATATATCCCATATAAAACTGGTAATTTCTCACGTATGCCAACACTTGCAACGCCCCTTAAAGGAGGTAACTACCTGTTTTTAAAGTTATTTCTATCTATTCTATTTTACTTACTTCATTCTTACTTTAATCTCGAGCATGAGTATATTACTTTTACGTGGGACAAGCCGTATACAAATACTTTTACCTTGTGGTAAGAGATTTTTCGAGAGCTACAAACGAGAAAAAATGACTAAATATGGCTCAGGCATAGATGTCTCTAAAACTTCAGTATAATTTTCGGCTTCTTCCTTTTATCATTTCCAAATAAAAAGGCAATAAGTATAATGCCAGAAAATTTTATTTGAGTTCATCATAACGAAAGGCGCAGTTAACACTAATTTATTCTTTTCCTGTCGTTCCAAACACGAATTATATATTCTATTAATTGCGTAATGTGGAGAAGAAATCAGTTGTTATGCCTGTTATAAAGTATGACTCATGTAAAATCATAGCAGATCATTGTAAATTGTAATCGGTCGCCAACCAAGAAAAAATAGTTTATACTTGTTTTCTAGTTATGGATCATTAACACATCACGAAGAAGCGACACACGTGGCCAGCAGTTCATTTTTTTCCGTGTTAGTTCTTCACGCTACGCCCAACACCCGCCGAGATCGAAGGCTTGCGGTCGCGGCATAACGCCGCTCGGATAAATCGTAATTACTTGAGAAAGAAGGTAGATATCAGTGCGACGACCATTGCAAACACTTCTCTGCACTTTTAGCTCCATTTCACTCGCTGTAATGTATGGTCTAAAATGCATAGAACAGTAAGCTGCCCGCTATCCGACTTTTTCAATACACGATTTGTAAATCAAGCGCACGCACTTCACAAATAGCGTCATTTGAAAACGACTGTTACGAATTATGAAAAGGTGAATGCTTTATTAGAATGCTGAGATATTTTACTACCATGTGTCCAAAAATCAGATTTTTTTCACTGCAGAATTTCATCAAAATCGAGTGAGAAGCGCAACGGAACTAAAAACTTGCGCGGAAAGAAAAGTAGACTTTGTTTACGTCTTAGGAGGCGATCCACTTATAATATTGTAAAAAGATACAAAAAAGCCAAGATCGCTGATCATCAATTTTTATTTACGACGACCGGTTTTGCTGAACTATGTCAGTATCATCTGGTCAAATAAAATATTTTAAGGCCATAATCTTGTAATGTCAATCAGTTGTTATATAACAATTTACAGTGCATAGGTGCACCATGTCATTATAATAAAACATAATTATCACAGTGAGTGACAATAGCAAAACAACTGATTGACATTACAAGATTATGGCCTTGTAAAATATTTTATTGGACCAGATGATGCTGACATAGTTCAGCGAAACCGGTCGTCGTAAATAAAAATTGATGATCAGCGATCTTGGCTTTTTTGTATCTTTTTACAAGAAAAGTAGACATTTTATTTTTTCACAGGCAAACCAAAACTTGTACCGAAAATATAAGTTGATAAAACGAAGTGGGATGGTCTTATATACCGTCAAAATTTTTTACAGCGTGAAAATCGGAAATGTTGATTTCCTCCCCTTTTTCCGGCTCGGCTCGGCCCGGCCGGCAGTGTGAACGCACCCTAAAACTGATCTGCAATGGGAGCAGGGTACTCAAAGGAATAAAATATGATACTTAAATTCAAGAAGGAAACATCCAGTTGACGTTCTCGACCTACTCGAAGGACGTCAGCTCTGTCTGGGTTGAAAAAGGCTGATAATTTTTCACTGTTGTAGCAGGCAATGAGCTGAGGAGGTGGAGGAGATCGCAAAATGCCTTTATGTAAAGCCATATATCACATTATAAAATTATATCAACAGCTAAAATTGAAGAAAACTTTCACTATTTTGAGGACAACCAAGAAAAAACATCGCACTGACTTTTTTTATGACCCACTTTAGCTTTGTAGTTTTATACGTTTCTGCAAACATTTTGGACCAAATAAAAATCTAATTGATAAAAAAATAATTAATAAGTATCTGAAACCCTTTTAGGAAAAGAAAATGTAGGTAGTGGCGAGTTCTGAACCACCGATCTTAAGTATCGCTGTGCAACGCATTGCCCACCATGCTACAGCTAACAGCTAGAGGTTGTGTTCTTAAATCTCATACTATTGATGGCCGTTGTTAACTGAAGCTTAATATGGCATTTGTAGACACTATATTATCATTTATCGTACGAAGAACGACGTGTTACGACGTGTTTTTGTTAATTCTTCAGTGCGCCATTGCTTTGAAATGACATCGTGTAAGTTACAATGAGAAAATCATCAAATATGCATCTCAAGATGGCGTATGCCACAGAGAGTTATGGGCGAGTAATGTCAAGTGACATCTATGAATGGCTGGTTTTCGTTAATTCAATGGAGGCTGTCAAAACTCCGTTATTTTTGCAAATATCTCTCAAACGATACGAGATATGAAACAAACATAAGGGAACAAAGTTGTAGAGAATTTTCTCCTCTACAAATTCGTTTATTCAATTTTCGAGTCAGATGAACGGTTTACTGGCAATTAAAATTACATTACAAACGGCTTTTTTTGTACTACTAACGTATTTCTTGTCCGGAAGATTTCAAAAAGCGAGGTTCTGGTCTCTGGTAGCCACCAAATGTAAAATTTGGTGCTGATCGGATGAACGGTTCGTCTTAAAAACAGGGAAGACGTTACGGACAGACAGACAGACGGACAGAGATCCCAAAATCGCCGTTATTTTTGCAAATATCTCTGAAACGATACGAGATATGAAAAAAACACAAGAGAGCAATGTTGTAGAGAATTTTCTCCTCTACAAATTCGGTTATTCAGTTTTAGTGTCAGATGACTGGTTAAGCACAGTATTTTTTTTTTTTTTTTTTTTCCGAACTGTCAAAAGACGATCGCAAAGGCCCACTTTTAGTTTTACTACCATAACGTAAAGTGGGCCAGTTACTCATTTGACTTACCCCATTCTGTTTCGGCAACGCCCGCTATGAATAGACCCCAAACCCTTGGTAATGGTCAGAAGAAACTATCTCAAATTTTGCCGTCCTGTGTCTCTCAGCAGGAAATGCTTCTGCAAGCCTCGAAGGATCAAGAATTCGAGGTGCAGCATTTAGAACGGATCCGGCGTCTATTAAAAGCGGCGTTAGTGGTTGTCGGCGCTCTAGCGCGCGCGCTCCGTAAACAAAGATGGCGGCGGCTGGACGAGACGCACCTGGGCAAGATGGCGGCGGGCCAGGCGGCGCCGCGGCCCCAAAATAAACAGCGTCATTAAAAGTGCGGCGCGGGCCGCGCGCAGCTGTCGCGCTGTTTACACGGCGCGCGCAGCCGCTATTGTCGAGACCGGCATCCGGCCGAGGAGCGCGCGCGTGCCGCGACACAGGCCTCTAGTAGTAGCCCGCGTCAGGGGAAGCTCCCATTCTGGTGCGAAATATTACGTATAAAATGGTTCGTGTCCGCGAATATTACTAACACAGGAGTTACAGCCTGCGGACTGCGCCACTGCACTGCCCGCGCCGGTTATAAGAGGCGCGTCCAGAAAGTAAGTTCCTTTTCAATTTATCTGCGCTGCAGCGCTGCGATTGCAGTTCCGCACATGCGCTGTAGGCGATGTGTATCAAGGATAAGAACGTGCGCCATTTGGAGATCGCTGTCAGTTAAGTACGCTTTGTTGTGCTTGTTTGAAATGTCGGCGTTCTACATCTACATCTACATACATACTCCGCAATTCATCGTAATGTGCGATGCCTATATGCCTCCCTACGAGCCCTAATTTCTCTTATCTTGTCTTTGCGATCTTTACGCGAAATGTATGTAGGCGGCAGCAAGATCGTACTACACTCAGCTTCAAATTCCGGCCCTCTAAATTTACTTAACAGAATTTCACGAAAAGAACGTCGTCTTTCTTCCAGCGATCCCCAATTGAGTTGCCGGAGCATTTCCGTGACACTCGCGCATTGGTCGAACCTACCGGTAACAAATCTAGCTGCTCGCCTCTGAACCGCCTCTATGTCTTCCTTCAAACCGATCTGCTGCGGGTCTCAAATACTTGAGCAATACTCAAGACGTGGTCGTACAAGCGTTTTATACGCGGTCTCCTTTACAAATGAAGTGCATCTTCCCAAAATTCTCCCAATAAACCGAAGTCGGCTGTCCGCCTTACTCACAACTGTCCTTACATGCTCGTTCCATTTCATATCGCTCTGCAATGTTACGCCTAGATATTTGAACGACGCGACAGCATCAAGAAGCTCACTACTAATGCTGTATTCGATTGTTTTTTCTACTCATGCGCATCACCTTACATTTTTCTACATTGAGAGCTAGCTGCCATTCTTCGCACCAACTAGAAATTTTGTCTAAGTCAACCTGTATGCTATTACACTCAATTACAGACGACACCCTCCCATACACCACAGCATCATCACCAAACAGCCGCAAATTACAACTTACTCTGTCCATCAGATCATTTATATAGATAGAAAATAATAGCGATCCTATCACACTCCCCTGGGGCACGCCTGACGTTACACTCGTCTCTGATGAACACTCGCCTTCGAGAACAACGTACTGCGTTCTATTACTTAGGAAGTCTTCCAGCCAGTCACAAATCTGTGAACCTATTCCATAAGCTCGTATCTTCGTTAGCAGTCAGCAGTGTGGCACCGCGTCGAACGCCTTTTTGAAGTCGAGAAACACACAATCCGCCTGTTGCCCTTCGTCCATGGCTCGCAAGATGTCAAGTGAGAAAAGGGCAAGCTGAGGTTCACATGAACGATGTTTCCTAAACCCGTGCTGATTCATGGAAAGAAGCTTTTCCGTTTCAAGGAAATTTACTATATTCGAACTGAGAATATGCTCCAAAATTCTACATGAAACTGGTTGGTTGAAAATCCCGCCGCCTGTGAAATCAGGTCGGTGAGTCCGTTTCTGAATGCGAGGAAAGTGAAACCAAGTGAAATTTATCGGAAAATTTGCGATGTTTACGGAACAAATGCGATGAGTGGTTCGATGGTGAGAAGATGGGTCCGACAGTTCAATGGCGGGCGTAGTGATGTGCACGATGAAGAACGAACTGGGCGTCCACCTTTGGTTACAGAAGAACTGGTTCACGCGATTGATGACAAGATCCAGGAAAACCGTAGGTTTCCAATTCGTGATCTCGCTATGGACTTCTCACAAATTTCACGATCATTGACGTTTGCAACTGGTTGAAGACACAGGCGGCAGATATCTATGAAGAAGGTATACAAAACCTGGTGCCACGCTATGACAAATGCCTGCAAAATTTCGGCAATTATGTGGAAAAGTAGTTTAAGAGTTGTAGAATTTTGTGCAATAAAAATTTCTTCTTTATCTGTGTACAATTTCATTTTATTGCCAAACGGAACTTACTTTCTGGACGCGCGTCGTACGATAAACTGTAGGGGGCGAACACTGCTCCGTAAGCTGTAGTCTTGTGTAGTTCGCGAACTAGTTCGGAAGAGCGCTCCCACAGGCGAACTACGCGAACTAGTTCGCAGATTCCTAGCCTCTTACTTCGTCCGCTCCTTTTCCGAAGACTGACGGGTAACAGCGAGAGGACACGAGAGCGCGCCGAATCGCGTGGTTCTCTTCTGCCAGTTGCCGTCATTTCGAGCTAAGATGCAGCTCAGCTGTAGTTTTAGTAGCGGTAGCAAAAGCCAAAACGAGCGGACGAACTAAAATGAGCGACTTATTCGCGGCCGAGCTGCGAACTAAAAGGAGAGCTACCGGTCGCCAATTAAAATATGCGCGATAGATCGGGAACTAAAATATGCCTGTTAGATCGGGAACTAAAATATGCGCTGTGGTGTCGCACAAGTCTGAAGTGCGCGCCACGTACTTTCGCCGCGCGCCGCCATGCAAGCACGGCGCGGCGTTCTTACGACGTCAGCCACGAGCGCCCTCTGCTGCAGCTCCGCTCGTGGCCACCACTGAACTGCATCGTTGACTTGGGATTAGGGCAGGCACTAGGACTCATCAGTAGGCAGGCCTCTACCTAGATCAACTATGTATCAGCATTCTGCAGTCATGACACTTGTCAAAGTATTATCAGATTGATACGAAATACATATCTTGTTCTAATATAGCTTAGTGTTTCTAGTTTCTGCTGTTCCACTAGCTGGTCCTTGGACTCTGTACTGCACACGCATGCATCCTATTTCCCAATGTCGGTCTCTCTCTACTCGCCCACTGACACATAGGACAACTGGCGGCAACGAGACACAAAAGTGGCGACGAAGATGGGACACAAAATGCGGATAGTCGCGAACTAAAATATGTGCGACAGGTCGCGAACTAAAACATGCGTGATAGGGCGCGAACTAAAATGTGCGCGATAGGTTGCGAACAGAATTAAACATCACGTGTTTGCCTTCTGCTGATGAGAGCCATTACGAGGTTACCGTCTGCCTGCTAGATTACATAGTTCAGTGCTACAAAATTTCTGCTTTGAAGTATTCTGCACTCTGCAATATCTGACTAATAAATTTCATAATGCCAAGATATCTACATCTACAACTACATGGGATACTCTGCAAATCACATTTAAGTGCCTGGCAGAGGGTTCATCGAACCACAATTATACTATTTATCGCCCATTCCATTCTCGAATAGCGCGCGGAAAGAAACAACACATGAATCTCTCTGTTCGAGCTCTGATTTCTCGTATTTTATTCTGATGATCATTTCTACCTATGTAAGTTGGAGCCAACAATATATTTTCGCATTCGGAGGAGAATGTTGGCGATTGGAGTTTCGTAAGTAGCCCACGCCGCAGCGATAAGCGCCGTTGTTGTAATGATTCCCATCCCAGATCCTGTATCATTTCCGTAAAACTGTCTCCCCTGTATCGCGACAATACGAAACGAGCTGCCCTTCTTTGGACTCTTTCGATGTCCTCCGTCAAACCACCTGGGCAGCAATACTCCAAAAATGGACGGACAAGCGTAGTGTATGCAGTATCTTTTGTAGTTCCGTTGCATGTTTTAAGGGTTCTGCCAATAAAGCGCAGTCTCTGGTTCGCCTTTCCCACGACATTATCTACGTGTTCTTTCCATTCTTTCCAATTTAAGTCTGAAGTAATAGTAATTCCTAGGCATTTTGTGGAGTTTACGGTCTTCACTTTTGATTGATTTATCTGGTAAACAAAGTTTAACGGATTTCTTTTCGTACTCATATGGAGGACTTCACACTTCTCATTATTTAGAGTCAATTGCCAATTTTACACCATACTGATATTTTATTCAGATCGTCCTTCTGCCAGTTGCCGTCATTTCGAGTTGAGATGCACCTCAGCTGTAGTTTTAGTAGCGATAGCAAAAGCCAAAACGAGCGGACGAACTAAAAAGAGCGACCTACTTGGCGGCCGAGCTGCGAACTAAAAGGGGAGCTACCGGTCGCGAACTAAAATATGCGCGATAGGTCGCGAACTAAAATATGCGTGATAGGTCGCGAACTAAAATATGCGTGATAGGTCGCGAACTAAAAGATGCGTGATAGGCCGCGAACTAAAATATGCGCGATAGGTCGCGAACAGAATTTAAAATCACATGTTTGCCTTCTGCTAATGAGAGCCATTTCGAGTTTAGCGTCTGCCTGCTAGATTACATAGTTCAGTGCTACAAAATTTCTGCTTTGAAGTATTCTGCACTCTGCAATATCTGACTAATAAATTTCATAATGCCAAGATATAGAGATAACACTAAACTTAAACTCGAGAAATTAGCCACAAACTGATTCTTTTGGTTTGCGTGATATCGTTAGCGGCTCAAACAGCAAGCGTATGAAGCAGCTAGGTGGGGGAACTTCTCCCTCCACCTGCATGCGCAGACCACGCCGCTCAGCCGTCACTGGGAGCGGGCGAACTAAAAGAACTAACTAGTTCGCGGCAGAGCTGCGAACTAAAGTGTGGGCGATCGCTAACCATTATGCGCAAGTCTAGTAAGCTGGAGATTCGGTACCCGGGAAAGAACTGGCGTCAGGTGTGGGGTAATGCCATTCACCCATTCCTACCGTTGACAGTACAGTTCCTCTGGTACAGGTTGGTAGATAACACTATACGGACCAACCAACGACTAGCTGACATATGCTAACTCCCCTCTGGCAATTCTTCAACATGCCAAGTCCACGACAACAGGGAACACCGGTTTTTGTGCTGCCTTAAATCTACAGTGTGGGCCGTCACTCGCGATATGGTGGCTGTACTGAGTGGGACTACAGCACATCAAGTGTCCGTAGAAAGCTTCACGATGACGGACATGAAGCCCACCCTAGCACCAAATACAACACCATCATTTCGTTGACCAGACACTCGGCTTATGCCATTGTCGAACAGCAGCTAACAGATGGTGTGGAGTTCATGGGTTATCTGTGGACTGCCCACCAACATGCCAAATCGCATCGTCATTATGAACTACCTGATTGGCCATTTTCTCATGGCAGCTTTGGTACATGGGTACCGAAAAGCATTCCACCGATTATGTTTCTAGTATCGTAAACGCAATACTGTCATGTTTTGTGTCATTTTTGTATGAATTGTCAATAAGTTTTCAGCTACTTCTTTTATTTTCCTCCGTGCCTGGTGGGGGAAAAGTATTCATTCCTCTTAAGGGACCACTGCTATTCCGTTGCGTAAAATCTCACTACAACTTTTATATGTACATACTGAAATTGCCCCATGCATAAACCACCACATCTACAGGGTTTTAACAAGAAAGAGTGTTACAAATACGTAAGCTTAGTATGATAAATAAACCTTCCATACAAAAACATATAAATATTTCATATACAAAGCTATTCAAACAAAACACATCAGCAAAGCTCACCATATAGATACTACATTACCTGAGAAAGAACATCAATAGAATCAATACACGCTATATCGCAGTCTTAAATCTCTCTGTATATAAAAATCTCGTGTCCCGTTTATTGTGTTCGCACTTTCCGAGAAGGCTAGACCGATTTTTTATATGTATGTGGTAGGTGCGAGAATACGCCGTGAAGTATATTTTATACCGCTAGATGATTAGGATGTCCCTATCCAGACTTTTTTTTCGTATTTACATATGGCATAGAGCTTCAGTGTGTTTGTATTGCATAGAAATCAACAGTTTTGTTCAGATCTTCATGAAACTTTGCATATTTGACCTTCAAACTAAGAAGAATGTCACTGTTGGTGTAAGGGTCATCTACAACAAATGGTTCAGAAGATATGACGTCATAAATAATGAAATGCATGATAAACCGTCCATTTTCGCAAAACGTTTGTTTGCGATGCATACAAATCTACAGTTGTGTTACGACCTTGATGAAATTTTGCTCACCTCTTATTTAAAATACCAGGAAGGTGACTGTCAACATAAAATTTTGTACGTTGCTTGGCGCAGAGCGCTTTACAGCATATTTAGACACCATCCCACTATTTTACCCCGATGTTGATGCAATTTTACACGCTTGACCTTCAAACCAAGAGCACTATCACTGTCAGATTTCATAAGATGTATGACGGAGGGTACCTTAAACGGACGGCGACACCAATCTACGGTTTCATTCCGATTTGAAACCCTATAGCTTTCCAACAAGAGGAACATCGCTGTAGACACACTATTTCACAATGTGATGGCGGAAGATACCTTCCAATAGTATAATAATGGGGTTCTGGCCTATAGTGAGACAGATGGAAGAACGAGGCCATTTTAGGTCGCTAATACCGATGTTTTATTATAAATTTAAGCTGTGGTGGGGATCTAACTGGGGACCTAGGCAGTTTTGATTATGAACCGTCGCCTGTACTTCTAGACGACATGTGTTCAAGAGTATTGCTGCCCTCCCCCCTCCCTAACCCCCAACCACCCCACTATCAGATAATATTGCAGGAGGGTGCTGCTTCTAATCACGTGCAGATTTCGTCGAATCGTTTCAGACGATCTCGATTGGTTCCACCCTTTATGCCAGAGCAAAAATTTGTTGTCTTAACACACCGAAGGAACGAGATCACATTCATTGCGTCTGCTGTCCTTACAGTGTTCTGATAGATGGTTTCCATTGTCCAGTGTACATCTTTATTAGCGACGTCATCTTATTGCTCATTACACTGCCGACTGTAGGTGAGCAAATCAACGCCCCAAGGGGAGACATGGTCTAGCCCATTTAATTACAGCTCTGTATCATTTCGCAACACAACCTAGAATGTTTCAGTGTATAATCTGATTATTGGCGTGCTTGCAACAATCCTCTCGACCACCTACATCAAAACCTCGTGATTTCAGTAGTTCGGACCAAAGCTGTCAAAACAATGAGTGCAATGTTGTTAAGCCTTCTCATCGTACGACACGTCCACGGTGGCATTGAGCAGATGTATCGTCAAATTTGGTGCCAGTGCGAATTCATTAACCCACGCTAAACCTCACAAGAAATTTGGAACTGTGGTTCACTCCTTGTTGTTTGAAATGTCGCTGATCGAAGTGTAACGTCCGAGGCCTTTTTTACTATTACATTGTTAGACTGTAGAGAACTAGAGCCGAATTTCAAACTTTTGTCTCACAATGGGAGACAATTACGGGGTTTTGAAAACCTACCCTCTTAATTTTGTTCCGTAGTGAAATGTGTGCATTCCCAGCTATTTCTTCCCCAAATTAAGGTGTGTGACACCACTAGACTGCTGATCAGTAACGTCTTCTTAGGTCGCCTGCTTTTTGTAACGTGCACGCTTCGTTCATAAAGTGTTACTTTCGTTTTAAGGTAACAGAATTTCACTTCATCAATTTTATGGTCGTCAATTTTGATGTTAATTTTAGATTACCCCAATCACTTCCGTCTGTATTTGCATACCCTTTTCAATATTCTGTGGTAAGTAGTGTGTTCATGTTATTCATCGAGGAATCCAACGGCAGAATGATATATTAACAAAATTATTAAAGTCAGTCGGCATGGCCGTTCTATCCGGCCCATTTCCTTCATTTTTCTTTTGAACGAAAGATATTCATCCACATATTTGTCATCAAGTATCAGAATTCACTCAATTCTTGACTTCCTTTATTTATACTATAAACGCAATATCCTTCTTTCATCGCTGTGAATACTTTGATCGGTTTGTTTTACGATATCTTTGTTTCTAATTAAGCTACGCAATTCGTTTTGGTCTAAGAGCGCTCAGACGATCAAGTTCTGTCATTTGCGCTTTTAAAAAGTTGCACTGATTCATTCTGAAGAAAGTTTTGAGCGCCCATTCAACTTGACTTCCATTTTTCCCCAACATTTTTTTTCATTCCAGCAACTATATCTATGATTCTAATTAACGTACACAGATATTTGGTCTAAAAACACTCTGCGGATCAAGATCTTAAATTTCAACTTTTTAACCTCAAATTGATTATAAAGACGTTTCTGACTGCAAATTCAACTGTAGTTTTTTTAATGTCTTTTTTTAGACTGAGAAGTTGGAATCTGATTGGCTCTCATAAATACTGAGTTATAAAGTAGAGCTAAAGCTCAGGGCAGAGGAAATATTGCTTTGAAAGGAACTAAGAGTAGATTGTGAAAGTATCACCGTTATTATCTTCATATTGCCAACAGCTTACATAACATTATCAAAATCTTACACGAGTGTGAATATATTGGTAGCGGAAGAAGGTGAACTTTCGCAGTTTCGCCACAGGGTCTTTGAACAGCCTAGAGTTGATAGTTCTCCTCCTCCTCCTGTGCTGACTTTGAAAGGAGGTCCTATTATAATGATCCTCGGAATTTGAATGCAGCTAAGTAATTATTAAATGTGATGAGGCTATTAGTGAGACAAATGTATAAGAATATTATAGATTTAAAAGTTACAACTGGTGTGAATATTCGTAAGCGAATACTGTTACGTCGCATAGGTTTGACATCATCTGACATTACAATGCCCTTCTCTTTTAAGCGACGGTAATTCCCAATTACATTAGCGTTTTGTATTACGATCAACAAAGCGCAGGGTCAAACACTTGCCTGATACCGTTTTTAGTTTCGCCTTATCCCAGGGCAAAACATTCAAAAATGTAAAAGTAGACATTAAATCAAAGGGACGAAGAACGGCTGACATTGTCTGGAAGTACTGTAGAAAGCAATTTTTATACTAATGCTAAAATCTATAATAAAATAGTCTGATTTGAAAAAAAAAAAAATATTACTTACTTTCACTTTACGTCACTGACGAAGTATTCGCACAGGTTACCTAGTTATAGGATTATTTCGTTTCAAAGTAGGATTGAGGTAAGAATGATAAGAATTCAATATAGCGACGACTAAAACTTCGTTATAGAAGCAGTACAAGATCGGATGGTCTAAGAAGGGGAAGGAATTCGGATGTTCAGTGTCAGAAGAACCATCCCGGTAACAGGGCGAGCTGATTTAGAAAACTTACGGGAAACTTAAATCTAGATTGTCGAACGTTCATTGGAACTGCCGTCATTTCCAGTGAGCCCTAAGTGTAGTTTTCACAGCGCTACCTCGCTCTTATTTTTTATTTTTTTTTTATTTTATATATTTTTTATCGTGGCTACTTAGATGTACAGAATGAACAGAAGTGGTGGAGACTAATTTCCTGTCTTACGCCGTTATCAACCAAAGCACTTCTTTGTTATTCTTAAATTTTTATTGTTGCTTATAACTTATCGTACTATTTTACAGCCGGCCGCGGTGGCCGAGGTGACTGAGGCGCTCCAGTCACGGACAGCACGGCCACTACGGTCGGGGGTTCGAATCCCCCCTCGGGCATGGATATTTGTGCCGTCCTCGTTCGTAAGTAGTTCATAAGTAGTTTGTAAATTTAGGGACTGATGACCCCGTAGTTAAGTCCCATAAGCTTAACAAACATTTGAACATTTTTGAACTATTTTACACTGCTGGAAAAAGTAAACTTTTGAAGATGGATGACAGATCCACCTTGGCAGGTGGAGAGGTGGGAGGAGGTTGTGGCAGCAGAAGCGACATTGAAAATGCAAAAGAGAGATGACTGGAGTGGAGATTATGCGTAGGGATAGTGGCGGGATGGGGAGGGGGGGGGTGATGTTGTGGACAGCCGAAGAAAACTGCGATGAAATTTACACCATATCACTATCTTATATGATGTAAGGTGGATAGGCGCGAGGAGGATTTATTTATCTGCTCCCCCAAATTTCCGTCACTTCTTCTAATACCCTTTTTCGTTCCTCGTCAGGATTTTTTTTCTACTGACTGGTTAATATTGGATAACCTGTTGCGACGCCCTACGGCACTATTTGTTACTCACTATTAACAAGGGAAACGATGTACATCAGAAGAGGTACTGGTTTCTATTTGACCCATCCGGATAGCAGTACGGCAGTACGGCGCCGCTTTCAGAGATGTTGGGGTATGACGGGTCCAGTTCTAATTTGCCGGACGGGTTAAGGACGTGTGTCGACGTGCAGGTCAGCCTGGGTGCTGTCACAGACAAATATAAATGTTACTCTGTGGTGCAGTCCTCCAGCCAAGACAAGTTCTTGGTCCCTGCTCCAGTCGTCAGAGTAGTCGCTCGAGGAGTTGGGGGACGGATGGTGACAAGGACATCCTGCCACCCCTTAAAATTAACCATGCCAACTCCATAAATAACCACACGGATCCCGTGCAAAAAAATCTAGGAACTTATATTCTAGTTTTCAACAATGAAATGTGTCTACAGAAATAAGATGGGGCTGTAAACAGGCTGCATATCATCATAAATGCTTGACGAACGTCAATACAGGGTGACCAGAAAAGAGATCCCTGATGCCGGCCGCGGTGGCCGAGGGGATTGAGGCGCTTCAGTCACGGTCTACACGGCCACTACGGTCGGGGGTTCGAATCCCCCCTCGGGCATGGATATTTGTGCCGTCCTTAGTCTTAGCTAGTTCATAAGTAGTTTGTAAGTTCTACAAACATTTGAACATTTAGATCCCTGATTTCAAAATTAAATATCTCGAAAATAAAGATCGATAGAGGAATGCAGTAAACGGTGTGTTTATTGTGAAAGCTGTAAGAAGTTTATACAGCAGTTTGGAGTAATAGTTACAAAAGCTGCTAACAGATGGCACTGTACAGCTCATATCAGCATACATCAGTGAAATAATCGTATGAAAACACTCTTTGTAAACAATCACATCACAATGTTTTCAAAATGTTCACCATTGCCACTACAGCGGTGGCGCAAACGAAGAATGAAATTCGCCATCACATTTCGTAGTGTCTCAACCGAAATGGATTCACATTCCACAGAGATCGCCGATTCAAGCTCGTCCAGCGTGACGGGATGCTTCGAGTAAACCCACAAAAATAGTCACAGGGAGTCAATTCCGGCGAATATGGCGACCAATCCATGCCTGCACCAGTAAATTTGGGCTATTCCAAAGCAATGACTCGATTCCCGAAGTATACCTCAAGAAAGAGAAACACTTGTTTGGTCGGACGTGGTCGGGCTCCATCTTCCATAAACCATTCAGTACCTGGTCGATCCTCTAACGCTTGCTGTGTGGCGACAAATTGTTCCGAAATTGTAACGTAACGTGCACCAGTAACCGTTTCTCGAATGAAAAAGGGGCCAATAACGTCTCTGCTGCATACTGCAGCCCACACAGTAACTTTAGGAGAATACAGGGGTTTCGCTTCACACCAATATGGATTTTCGGAACCCGAAAATCGCTAGTTTTGCCTATTCACGTATCCATTCAGGTGGAAGTGTGCTTCATCTGTAAACCAAAGTGTGGTTTGCTTGCGGCCAACATGTCCCCCCCCCCCCCCCTAGATCGTTACGCTGCCTGTTCGTTGAAATTTTACGAAGAGCGTAGGAATGGTTTTCGCATCGGGTACTTTTGGAACATTAAATCGTGCTTGAAACCTTCGCCTTGTTGCCGTAGGACTCTCTTCTAACCTGTGATACTCTAGTACCAGAAAAACGCGTTGTTCAATGGAGTACATGGTTTTAATCTCTTCCTTCGGTACGCTAACCTCCTTTCACGTTTCAATAGTGGTACTGATCGCTCTGGGCTTCGGATGACTATTTATACTAGGCATTACGCATGGCGGTTACAGCGCCATCTGTTAGCAGCTTTTGTAACTATTATTTCAAACTGTTGTATAAACTTCTTACAGCTTTCACAATAAACATACCGTTTACTGCATTTCTCTATCGATCTTTGTTTTCGAGATATTTAATTTTGAAATCATGGAGTTCTTTTCTGGACACCCTGTATTGTTGTTGTTGTGGTCTTCAGTCCGGAGACTGGTTTGATGCAGCTCTCCACGATACCCTATCCTGAGCAAGCCTCTTCATCTCCACATAAGAACGGCAACCTATATCTGTCTGAATCTGCTTACTGTATCCATCTCTTGGTCTTCCTCTGCGATTTTTACCCAACACGCTTCCCTCCAACGCTAAATTCACAATTCCTTGATTTCTAAGAATGTGTCCTACCAATTTATCCCTTCTTTTAGTCAAGGTATGCCAGAAATTTATTTTCTCCCCAATTCTGTTCAGTACCTCCTCATTAGTTACGCGATCCATCCACCTAATCTTCAGCATTCTTCTGTAGCACCATATTTCAAAAGCCTCTATCCTCTTCCTGTCCGCACTGTTTATCGTTCATGTCTCACTCCCATACAAGGCAACACTCCATACAAATGCCTCCAGAAAGGACTTCCTTAGGCTTAAATCAATATTCGATGTTAACAAATTTCTCTTTTTCAAAAACGCTTTTCTATCTATTGCCATTCTGCATTTTATATCCTCTGTACTGCGACCATCATTTGTTATTTTACTGCCCAAGTAACAAAACTCATTTACCTCCTTTATTGCTTCGTTTCCCAATCTAATTCCTTCAGCATCACCTGATTTTCTTACACTGCACTCCATTACCCTAGTTTTGCTCTTGTTAATGTTCATCTTATATGCACTTTTCAGCACACTGTCCATTCCGTTCAATTGCTCTTCCAGGTCCTTTGCTGTATCTGACAGAATTACTATGTCGTCGGCAAAACGCAATGTTTTTAATTCTTCACCCTGAACTTTAATTCCCTCTCCAAATTTCTCCTTGCTTTCCTTTATAGCTTGCTCAATGTACAAATTGAATAACATTGGTGAAAGGCTACAACCCTGTCTTACTCCCTTTCCAAGCACTGCGTCCCTTTCATGCCCTTCAACTCTGACAATCGCTGTCTGGTTTTTGTACAAGTTGTAAATAACCTTACGCTCCCTATATTTTACTCCTGCTTGCTTCAGAACTTGAAAGAGTTTATTCCAATCAACATTGTCAAAAGCCTTCTCCAAATCTACAAAAGCTAAAAATGTAGGTTTGCCTTTTCTTAATCTATCTTCTAGGATAAGCCGTAAAGTGAGTATTGCCTCCCGTGTTCCTACATTTCTCCTGAACCCAAACTGATCTTCCCTGAGGTCGGCTTTACCAGCTTTTCCATCCTTCTGTATATAATTCATGTTAATATTTTGCAACCATGACTTATTAAACTGATGGTTCTGTAGTTTTCACGCCTGTCTGCACCTGCTTTCTTTGGAATGGGGATTATAACATTTTTCTTAAAGTCTGAGGGTACTTCGCCTGTCTCATACATCTTACTCACCAGGTGAAACAGTTTTGTCATGGTTGGTTCTCCGAGAGACTTCAGTAGCTCTGAGGGAATATCATCTACTCCAGGGGCCTTGTTTCGACTTAGGTCTTTCAGGGCTCTGTCAAATTCTTCTCTCAGTATAGTATCTCCTATTTCATCTTCATCTACACCCTCTTCCCTTCCTACAATATTGCCTCGAAGTTCATTTCCTTTGTAGAGCCCCTCTATATACTCTTTCCACCTTTCAGCTTTCCCTTCTTTGCTGAGAACTGGTTTTCCATCAGTGGCCTTGATATTCATAGAGCTGTTTTTCTTATCTCCAAATGTACCTAACTATTATTAGAGAACTGGAATAGTGGTTTGCAGTTTGGGATCAGTGCAGTGCAGTACGATTACGGCCAGCTGTCCTGTTCGCGGCGGCCGTGGGCCACAGCTGGAGGTGAGGTCGCCTAGTTTTTTGGTGTCTGCTGGGCGGCGCGGCGCGGCTCGGCGATCAGCGTTCTCGGGTTTGTTTGTGGGCGCGGCTGATACACGCTGGCTGGGTGGCCCACTCGCCCCAGCGGCCGATCCTCCGCACCCCACACCCCACACCCTGCTATTGCTGCTACAACCCTTCCCCACGGCTCCCCAAACCGCCTGACCTCCATAGCCTGGGAACACCGCCTCGTCCTTCCACCGCCTACAGTCTCTGTTGCGAGTACAAAGTTGGGGCCGCGGCTATGCCCGCGACAAATCGAGGTCATAGCCATACCATCGTTTTCTAGACGGCACTTTCAGCCCCTCCCCGTATGTTCGTCGTGAAATATCAGTGACAAACAAGACCTACTGTAACTATCTACATTTTGTATCATATAGTTCATATATCATATATAATGTCAGTCGAAAATCTTTAATTTTGTCACTTACTCTTACTCTTACTTGCAGCTTTAGGTGAACTAATGCAGCATGCTCTAAACTGATAATTCACCAAATAATGATGACAGACCGAGCTAATGGTCCAAAGCAGCTGCACAGAAGCCCACCATTAAGAATACACCACACATTCCTCCTAAATCTACATGGGATACTCTGCAAATCACATTTAAGTGCCTGCCAGAGGGTTCATCGAACCACCATCATACTATTTATCTCCCATTCCATCCTCGAATAGCGCGCGGGGAGAAAGAACACCTGAATCTCTCCGTTCGAGCTCTCATTTCTCGTATTTTACTCTGATGGTCATTTCTACCTGTGTAAGTTGGAGTCAACAATATATTTTCGCATTCGGAGGATAATGTTGCCGATTGGAGTTTCGTAAATAGCCCACGCCGCAGCGATAAGCGCCATTGTTGTAATGATTCCATTCCCAGATCCTGTATCATTTCCGTAACACTGTCTTTCCTGTATCGTGACAATATGAAACGAGCTGCCCTTCTTTGGACTCTTTCGATGTCCTCCGTCAAACCCACCTGATAAGGATCCCACACTGAGCAGCAATACTCCAAAAATGGACGGACAAGCGTAGTGTATGCAGTTTCTTTTGTAGTTATGTTGTATCTTTTAAGGGTTCTGCCAATAAAACGCAGTCTCTTTTTCGCCTATCCCACGATATTATCTACGTGTTCTTTCCAGTTTAGCCGGCCGCGGTGGCCGAGGGGACTAAGGCGCTCCAGTCACGGTCTGCACGGCCACTACGGTCGGGGGTTCGAATCTCCCCTCGGGCATAGATATTTGTGCCGTCCTTAGTCTTAGCTAGTTCATAAGTAGTTTGTAAGCTTAGGGACTGATGACCCCGTAGTTAAGTCCCATAAGATCTACAAACATTTCAATTTGAATTTTTCCATTTTAAGTCTCAAGTAATAGTAATTCCTAGGTATTTTGTGGAGTTTAGGGCCTTCACTTTTGATTGATTTGTCTTGTAAACAAAGTTTTAGTCGATGCCTTACCATCGATTACTACGAACTGTGTCGTCTCTGTCAAGAAATCCTCTATCCAATCGCAAATTTTGGGGAGATATACCATAATCACGCAATTTGATTAAAAGCCGTTTGTGAGGTACGGTGTCAAAAGCCTCCTGGAAATCAAGAAATACAGAATCGATTTGAGATTCTTTGTCGATAGCGCCCGTCACTTCGTGTGAATAAAGAGCTAGTTGTGTTTGACATGAACGATATTTTCTAAATCCGTGTTGACCTTGGGTCAATAGATCATTCTGTTCGAAATAATCATAATATTTGAATATAGGCTATGTTCCAAAACCCTGCTGCAGATTGACATCAATGAAATAGGCCTGTAGTTTAGTGGGTCACTCCTACTGCCTTTTCAGATAGAATTCTAATGGGCATACAGTCCGGACCAGAAGACTTGTTCTTGGTAAGTGAGTTTAGTTGCCGCACTACTCCGACGATATCTACTTCTACGTTACTCATTACGGCCTCTGTTCGTAATTCGAAATCTGGAATATTGGTTAAATAAGAGGGTTGAAACTTAAATAGTTGAAACTATTTATTCACAACCGTTACAAAATGTTACATATGTACACCTGTTACTGTCCTTGTGTAGAAACCGCTTCTAGCGCTATGGAAGGCGAAGTATACCGTTAGCAGAGCCTGTTCTATTGATGGTGCTACTGCCATCGACTCTCTGGAACAGTTCATGTCACGAAGTGGTTCCTTCATCTTCGGAATCGCCCCTCTTCGTAGTCCAGTAGATAGCGTGGTAGATAGCTACACACGGGGCCCAAGTTCGCATCCCGGTCAGATCGGAGATTTTCTCCACTCGGAGTTCTGGCTGTTGCCCTCACCATCATTTCATCATCATCGACATGCAAGTCGCCCAAGTGGCGTCACCTAGACACTTGTATCAGGCAGGCCGAACACGACCCCAACTGGGGTCTAACGGCCAAAAATGCCACACAATATCATCATCTTCGCAATCAAATCAAAGTCGCAAGTACTTGAGTCCGGGGAGTGGTAGATGGTACAGTACTTCCCAGTCCCATCGATCGAACAGAGCAGCCACAGCTTGAATTGTATTTGCCACCCATTGGCGTGCAAAATGATGCGTGGGTTGTGCACAAGGTGTTACCGTCTCTTTCGCAAGGCTTGGTGGAGGTGATGCTCCAAAAACGAACAGTAATATTGTGCATTGTCGGTCTGCCGTGGAGGAACGTAACGCGTTAAGATAACACCATCGTTCGTTGAAGCCTTTCACCCAACGTGGCACTGTTCTGTACGCGAGCCGATTCCCTGCACGCCTCTTGAAGACCTTGATGAAACTGTCGTGCTGTCCGACCTCTGGCGCAGTCAGTCTTGATCCAACTCCATCGTTTCTGTTTCGAAATCATAGTGACACCGTTACGTTAGACCACTCGCTGACAAGTGACTATTTCCATCAACTGTGCGCACGCCGGTGACGTGGGACGGGCGAGTCCATTTGCTAGGAGGAAGGATGCCATGTCAACAACGTGTGCTCAAAAATATTCAAATCTTTTTAATTCTATGGAACCAAACTACTGTGGTAATTAGTCCCCTAGGCTTACAAACTACTTAAACTAAATCAACCTAAGGGCAAATCACGCACACCCATGCCCGAGGGCGGATTCGGACCTCCGACGCCGGAGGCCGCGCGATCCGCAACGTGACACTCCAGACCACTCGGCTACTCCCGTGCGACCAACGTGTGCTATCAGTGAGAACAATAGACTCTATAACAAAGTGTCTCCACAGCAGTGTTGCTACTATTTAAGTTCCAATCCTCGTAACTTATTATTATTGCATTAGGCAAGGATTGGCTGAAACGGGGGAAAGTAATACAGTAGAAGAAGAATGGGTAGCTCTGAGAGACAGGGTAGTGAATTCTGCAGAGGACCATATAGGCAGAAGGACAAGGCCAAATAGAAATCCCTGGATAAGACAGGATATACTGAATTTAATTGAGGAGAGGAGAAAATATAAAAATTCAGCAAGTGAAACAGGAAAAAGGGAGTACAAACGTCTGAAAAATGAGATTGACAGGATGTGCAGACTGGCTAAGCAGGAGTGGCTAGAGGACAAATTCAGAAGCATAGAAGAATGCATAACTAGGGGAAAGATAGATATCGCCTACAGGAAAATAAAAGAGATAGTTGGAGACAAGAAAAGCAGCTGTATGAATATCAAGAACTCGGACGGAAAACCAGTACTAAGCAAAGATGGGAAAGCTGTACTGTGGAAGGAATATATAGAGGGTCTATACAAAGGAAATAAACTTGAAGGCAGTATTCTAGAGATGGAAAACAAAGTGGAGGAAGATGAGATAGGAGATATGATACTGCGTGAAGAATTTGACAGAGGGCTGAAGGACTTGAGCCGAAACAAGGCCCCTGGAGTAGATGATATTCCGTCTGAATTGCTGATGTCGTTAGGAGAGCCAGTCTTGAAAAAATTATATCACCTGGTATGCAAGATGTATGAGTCAGGGGAAGTACCCTCCGACTTCAAGAAGAATATCGTAATTCCAATTCCAAAGAAAGCAAGTGCGTACAAGTGTGAAAATTACAGAACTATCAGTTTAATAAGTCATGGGTGCAAAATACTGACATGAATTATTTACAGGTGAATGGAAAAACTTGTGGAATCCGACCTCGGGGAAGATCAGTTTGGATTTAGGAGAAATGTAGGAACACGGGAGGCAATACTCACATTACGACTTATCTTAGAAGATAGGCTAAGGAAGGGGAAACCTACGTTTTTAGCGTTTGTCGATTTGGAGAAAGCTTTTGGCAATGTTGACTGGAATACACTCTTCCAAATTCTAAAAGCATGAGGGGTGAAATATAGGGAGTGAAGAGTTATATTCAACCTATACAAAAACCAGACAGCAGTTATTAGGGTCGAAGGGCAACAAAGGGATGCAGATGTTGGGAAGGAAGTAAGACAGGGTTGTAGCCTTTCCCCAATGTTGTTCAATCTGAACAGTGAGCAGGCAGTGAAGGAATGGAAGGAGAAATTTGGAGAGGGCATTAAAGTGCAGGGAGAAGAAATAAAAACATTACGGTTTGCTGATAACATAGTAATTTTGTCAGAGACCGCAAAAGATCTGGAAGAGCAATTGAATGGGATGGACAATGTCTTGAAAGGAAGATATAAGATGAACATTAGGTAATGGAATGCAACGTCAGAAAATCAGGCGATGCTGAAGGAGTTAGATTAGGTAATGAGACAATAAAAGTAGTAGATGAATTTTGTTATTTGGGTAGCAAGATAACTTACGATGGCCGAAGTAAAGAAGATATAAAACATGCCTCATTTATATTGCTGAATACAGGTCTATCAGATATAATTTCTATGCATATCAAGAGTACATAAAACATACCTCATTTATATTGCTGAATACAGGTCTATCAGATATAATTTCTATGCATATGAAGAGTATAAACGCATATCTTGAACGAGAAGCGCGGATAACTGATTATGGAGCAAGGCATGAATTTTATTAGAATCTGCTTTGTCATTAATTTTTCTGCTCTCGTGTAATCGTGTATGTGGTATGATTTTGAAGTCTTGTGGTAGAATTCTTGACCTGTCGAAACAAGGAAACGCCACAAGGTTGACGAAGAAAGCTGCCTTTCGGTGGAATCACTATAACGGTGCACAGGACCTGCAACCTGCGGTCGTGCATTATCCTACTGAAATGTGTTCATAACACATGTGAAATGTAACGGCCATTTTTCAAAGTGCCGTCGTTGCGAACAGGAGGTGACCGAGACGTGTAACCAATGGCACCCCATACCATCACGCCAGGTGATACGCCAGTATGGCGATGACGTATACATGCTTCCAATGTGCGTTCAACGCGATGTCGCCAAACACGGACGCGACCATCAAATTCAAATGGTCAAATGTTTGTAGAGTTTACGGGACTTTTCTACGGGGTCATCAGTCCCTAAATTTACTAAATTTTCGCAGGAGAACTTCCGTGAAGTTTGGAAAGTAGGATGCGAGGTACTGGCGGAAGTAAAGTTGTGAGGCGGCATCGTGAGTCATGTCGGGATAGCACAGTCGGTAGTGAGCTTGCCCGCGGAAGGCAAAGGTCCCAGGTTCGAGTCCCGGTTCCGGCACGCAGTTTTAATCTGCCAGGAAGTTTCAAATTAGTGTAAGTAGTTTGTAAGCTACGGACTGATGACCACGCAGTTTGGTGCTATAGATTTACAAACATTTGCACATTTTTATGATGACGTTTTCGATCAGCAGTGATGATTATCAGATCGTATCCATGGCGAGGAGCTGACCCATCTCTCGTGAGCAACACTGCTCACAAGTGATAGGCCGGCTCCTCAACAAGGACAATATCTGCTGATGTCATTGCTGATCGAAAACGGTCATCATAATAAAATAAATATAATGTTGCTATCTACACTGCTGCAATTATTATATTATGCAATCACTTTATTAAGTATGAGGAGACAGTGCCGATATTGTCAGTGTACATGTGCGCACAGTGCGTCACTAGCAGGTGCCGTGTCTTGGCTGTTGCAGACGTGGCCCTTCAGCTTCCAGCAGCCGGCCGCCTCGTCCCACGCGGCGCCGCCGCAGCCCGCGGTGCCGCCCTCCGCCTCCGCCGCCGCCACCCCCGCCTCCACGCCGCCGCTGCCGCCTGCTGGGGGCGGCTCCGCCCCCGGCTGGCCGCCGGCCGCCCCCGCGTGCCGCCCCCACCTGCCGCCCTCGCCCTGCCCCTCCTCCTCCTGCAGCGCCGACGGCGACGGCGAGGGCGACGCGGACCTGGACGAGGACGACTGCCCGCTGTTCCACCGCCAGCACCAGATGCAACACCAGCATCACCACCACCCACAACATCAACATCAACATCACCAGCACCACCCGCACCTGCAGTCGCACGTCGCCCACCTGCCCTACTCGGACACACTGATGCATCTCGGGTGAAGAGGTTCTTCATCCAGCTAGAACCACTCACTGACGGAAGTCAGCCAAAGTGTGGCCATCTTACATGTACTTTGCACAGAATCTTGGATCGCCAGTACTCTTTATTGTATCAAAACACTAGTATTAAAGTCTGAGCAGGTTGAGGGTAAGGTGCAGAACACAATGCCTGGCTACCTATGCATGCATAGAGGATGAAAACCGTCGAAACACTCCTCTTTTCTGGGTAATTCCTGTGTGAACTGTTCTTCTATGAGGAGCCCAGGGACAGTTTCGCACTGAACGCAGTACAGACTCACAACGCGGTTCGTGAATGAGGCAGTAGCCGGCACGTAACTGTGTATACCATACACGGCACTGGCTAGTCGTGGCGGCAGCTTCGTCTTGCTCTGGAGATCACTGGGTCGCAGATGGAGACGCTTGCGTTGTGGGAGCGAGTGAAGTACGCCCAGTCGCACGTTGTCAACCGATGGCTGCTGCGTTACCTCACTCGGAAAGCGACACACTACGAACGAAATATTCGAAGGAACACGGCAAGTGTCACTCACAAACGAACAGAAACAGCAATCCAAGGAATGTTGGTTTCAGTTCTCTTTAATCCCTTCATTCGATCGCTTATGAGGATCAATGAATTATGACAAACTGAAATTAATAATTACTTGATAAACGCTCATGTTCAGTGATTAAAGATAATTAAAGGAAGCAACAAATTTACTATTACAATGCGGTAAAAATATGAGACGAGACACTCTACTACTAAGTTAGTACACAAGATGAATTATCCCTCGAATACGTCTCGATCGTTTTCCCAACCCGAAGGGAGTAAAAAGTCAACACCTTTGGTTTCCTTTCTTCGTGATCACTCAATAACCACCTCTGATGCCCGAAAAAATATCTTTAAATCTTTGGCACCGATTTTTGTTAACACCAAATCAACATTGACGGATACCAACGTAATGAATATGCAGCGATGTCAGACTGTAAGAATCAGAGTTTCTGCTGTTAAATCATCAATCATTCTCTGCAGTACCTTGTCTCTTCGCTCCCTCTGTTTTTGAAATAACGTCTGGTAAATTAGTGAAGTCAGTAAGAGCATCTGCCCCACCAACTTTTATCTCGTACTAACTGATTGCGTTTACACTTTAGACAGACATTAATAACGCCCTTCGCTTATTCTACCATACTAATAAATAATTACGACTTTCATCTGCGTCGAAAATTGAAAAATGTCCTTTTACACTGATACGATTATCAAACTGTATACAGTACATTTTCTAAAAAGTCTGTCATCTCTGCCCTTCATAGTTTCAATTTTTTTCATCTAATTTAGTTTCTAAAGAAGGAAAATCTATGTGAGTGTAAGAAAGAGTCATAAAGTCTAAGAAAAAATTACGTGAGGAGAAAAAGTGAGGAAAGCATCTCGAAAGAGGATGTGCAGTTAAAATAATCTTATGTAAGTAACACAATGGACAGAACAAATACAATTGTATATGAATTATGCAAGCCGTGAAATAAAAACTTCGTGTATATCTAGAATAAATATGCAA